>OY787605.1:3400503-4000503 GCA_963678935.1 Umbilicus rupestris
AAAGCCATTTATCAAACTCAAGCGTCGCCTCAACTTAGAGCCAGTCGACGTGTCAACCTAGGTGTTGCCTTAGTCAGGTGTCGCCTGAGTGCTCGTTAATTCTCTTAAAAGCCATTTAACCATCTTAGGTGTCGCTTCACTTATGAGACAGACAACACCTCAATTTTAGGCGTCACCCCAAGTTGGTCCAGGCGATGCCTCTAGCCAGGCATCCCCTCAACTTGGTTCTAGACGCCTAGGTCCTTAAAGGACCATAAATGTCCTTATAGATTTCTCAGGCGCCGCTCTAATTAAGCCCTAATCCTAGGCGACACTCAACCTTTAAGCGTCGCCTTCCGTTGGAGCGTCACCTCAACGTTGGCTTAAGAATAATCATGGATTCAATACCTCTCATTTCAAGGTATTTCTCCATGCTTATATGGTTTATGTTGACATATACTCCATCTCTATATTTGGAAGTAAACTTCACGTTGAATATTTGACGGCACGTCGTTGTGTGCGCCAAACTTATATTTATAATCTCCTGTTAACACTCAGCAAGCGGTAAGCAGGGTAGAACCACGAGAGAGCAATCAGTGATAAAGTCCTACTAATAGTTGTCACGATAAGAAGGGGGGTTGCAGGAATAATATTTTGTCGTCAAATTCAGAGAAAAGTCAGTTCAGGGATATGCATTGCAACTGGTAATAATCGATTGTAACATGCATCAACGAGTAAACTATCGTTTCCAGTCTAACAATCCCGCTAGGGTAATGCCGACTCTAGTGTTCTACCTAATCTCAACCGCTAGGTTCTCGAATAGGTTTAACGATTATTCGATTAACAACGCCGATTAGGTTACACCGCTAGGCTTAGCTAATACGGAAGTCAATCCAATATCACGTAATAGATATCAACTCAGTTTCACAGCTATGCTGTGCTAATTTGATAATCAGAGCATGCAATTCAAACGAAGAATAGGAATTTACTGAATTGAATTACGAAATATAAATATCTCAAACCGTACGTCGCAATACGAAATCCCCAAACTGAAATTAAGGGTTTAGCTACTACGAGTCATCTAAAATAATGAGAATAAACTGAGTTTAGAAATAATACTGAATCTGTGAATAGTAATCTGCGATGAACAGTAACTCCAGCCGTGAATAGTAATTCCGGCTGTGAATAGTACTCTGCCTTGAAATCCGCGCGTAGTTGCCGCTTCTCTGAATTCGTCTTCTGAATTTTCGTGCTGAAGATTGATGTTCTCCTTGGTGTAGAAAGTCTGTATTTATAGGTAAGGAAGACTTCTAAATCTTGAAAACTTCTAAATCTGATTTTGGGTTGTGGGCCCAATGCTGACGTCATCAATTGCATTCCGCTCCGGATGAAGACATTAGTCGCACTCCTCATGAAGACATTATAAACGCGCTCGAAGAAGACATTAACTCAGCTAACGGTAGTGTCTGCAGTGTCAGAAACTCGCTTGTTTGACCCTTTAGACTTCCGAATCTCGTCTGGACGTAAACTAGAGAATTGTAGCCCCTTGAGTTAGCTTTCCAACAAGGTATAACACGCCTCAATCGGATCAGAATCATGCGCTCGGAGAGCCTTTGACTGCGAATAGGTCAATCTGCCCAGATTTGCTGTATATCCATCCAAATGCGCAATAAAGTTTTAAGCGGTCTTGATACACCTGTGATGCGAAACACTACAAAGAATAATCTATCACACACAAAATGCGATTAAATATTGGGAATAAACAACTTGATGGATCGTATAAATACGCTCCATCAATATTTGACTCAGTTAGAGATGACTCCACCTTAACATTTGGCTCATAAAATGGGTCGCATCTTCATTTTCGTCACTCATTTACATCATTTTTCAACATTCTTTATCCGCAGCTCGAGTCTATGCTCTTAGCTTCGTTGTCCCCTGCGTCTGCATTGCGCCTCTAAACTATCTTTGCTCTCTGCAGACGCAAAGCCAATCGATCGCATCTCCGATCTTGTGCTCTCCTTCTCTTATCACTCAAGTCACTCTTCTTTCTCATAGAAAATTAGACTATCCCTAATTTTCCAATTCTTCTCTTCTTTATTTCTTCTTGATGAACCGTCGCGTTTTAACTAAAACGACTTTGACCGGCGTTGACCAAAGTAAGACCCTGCGCTAGGCTTAAAGTAAACCGGACAGAAAAGAGGAGAATACAATTCTACATCAACTTATTTACCCACATTTGATAATTCTGACTTTTGATAATTCATATTATAACGTGAGATATTTTCAATATAAGTTAGTTATACATGTCCTTCATTTAAAAAACTCACGGTGTCTTGCAGAAGGATTCCTTTTTCTGATTGCCAAGTCCGGAGCTTCTAATTAAAGTACCTAGTTGGCTGGAGTTATTTTTATCAACTAGAAAGATTTTCTATTTAATTAGAAAAGAAAATCTAGGGTTTACAGTTCATCAAATCTAGAACTTCTTATTGGGAGAATAAAATATAAAAATGAAATTTTTTGGTTCTGCCTAAACATAAAACCTTTATTATTGACTACAAAATACTAACTAGGATCCAAAATCAACAGTGGCTTTAATTCAAAAAAACGCATCGAGCATTCATGTAAACAAGAAAGCAACTTCACACGATCATATTCAAATTTGAGATTAAGATAAGATTTAGTAAAGCAATGATGTCACTGCGGGCAAAATGGCACATCAACTTTCTTTGATTCCGAAACGACCCCACGTGTTTCCAAGCATGCCCTGAGTGCCCCCATACTTGTGTGACTGGACATTTTCCGATCCCTCTCCTAATAATTGGTTTATTTAATTACGTCACACAGTAGCCTAAACAACAGATTTTGTTTGAAATATAAATGAAGAAAACGTAACGTGAGGTCGACGCAACAACGAAATGATTCTCGTTTGATTTGTCCAATGGCATTTCTGCAAAAATATCAAACAAACAGGGGTAAAATGGTAATGATGCGCAGCTATATATCTATATATTTTAACGGAGTGCTGTTGCTTGTCACTCAAAATTCAAAATTTTCATGGAGAAGCTTCTCCATCTTTTCAACACGCTCTGGTTCGAGCGCGGAGTGCTGTCGAAGAGATCCGAGTCACCGGAGAAGATGCCAACTGATTCGATTACAGGACATGGACCGAGTTCTGAACTGGATCGGCCGGCTTTGAAGATCTCTCATGTCAGGTCGTCGAGCGATCAGCTTATTCTAAGCTCAAATATAAATCTGATGTCGGATGCAGACTCGCCGAAATCGGTGCTTCGTCCGACCGCGAAGCTTCAGACGATTCTTTCTGGTATAGATGTCGGGGTAGGATTTGGGGAGTTGGAGGCAGGAGAGGGGGAGAAAGTGGTGAAGAAAATGAAGGTGGTGGGGAGAGGAAGAGGGAGGAGTAGCAGGAGGAGTAAGAGTCTGACGGAGCTGGAATTCGAGGAGGTTAAGGGTTTTATGGACCTGGGGTTTGTGTTTTCAGAGGAGGATCATAAAGATTCGAGCTTGGTGTCAATGATACCTGGATTGCAGAGACTCAGTCATCACAACACCGAAGAAGATGGAGTCTGTCTGAAAGGTGAGGGTCATCATCAGACTTGTGTTTCAAGGCCTTATCTTTCAGAGGCGTGGAGATCTGAGCGGAAGCAGAAGAAGCCATCGAGGGTAAACTTGAGAGTCGCAAGTATGGCGGATGAATTAGAGATGAAGAATCAGATCAAGTTCTGGGCTCATTCTGTTGCTTTTGCTGTCAGATGATGTGATTTGTACTCAAATTTGGGTTGTTGGGATTGAAAAAGTTTCAGTTTTGATGGAGTTGTGTTTCATATCTGTACGTGGATGTAAATAAGGAGCTCAATGATGGATGGATGCTGAAGTTTTCAGAAAATCATCCAACAAGATGTATTTTTCTGGTGCAGCTTAAACACAGATAACTGCAGGCGGGGAGTGTCAACCTCATGAGGTTAGGTGACTTAAAGTAACAACAGCGACAGCAAACCTTCGTCCCGTTTGATATTAAAAAATGGGAGCAGACCATCAGAGTACAACAACAGCAGGTAACAGAATGGATTTGTATGCAGATTAGCTGTCAGAACAAGAAATATTTTATGATTCATAATGATCAAAAGTAATACCACAGCTTGGTCTAAAAATATCAAAAAGTAAAAACCAGCTAAAAGTCAAAACTTTAACACCCAAAGATGAATTCAAGTTGGAGAGGTAATAAAAGGGCTAGGTATTGATAGATCACATCTGGGATTTGATTCATCCAGTGATATTCTGAGACTTGTTGAGGATCACACCCTCGTACTTAACCTGGAACCACTTCATGGCATCATCTTTTGTAACCCTGTGCTGGATCCCAACGCGGGACTTGCACCTGCGACGACGTCCAACGCGGTAGCCAGGACGCTCCAAGACAACATAGAAGTCCATACCGTAGATACCAGTGGATGGATCATACCTAAAAGAAACATAATACAGTGATCATTTGCGGAGGAACTTCATTAGAATACATAAAAACATGAAGTCCACATTCCACAACATGGAGATGAGCAGACTGGAGATGATTAACATACAGCAGATACTAAAATCATAATAGACATCAATTATGAAGGCAAGTCAAATAATTAGAAATAAACACATGTCAGGTCTAAGAAACATCGTCTCCAGCTGGTTTAGCAGCTCAGCATTCAGAACTTTTTTTAATCACATTTTAGAGTCATGTCAGTTTGCTTGGTTTTCTTCACAAATAACAGATAAATAACAAGACTGATGCTACAGCATAAAACTATTGTTCAGATTACCTAATTTTCTCTAGTTAGTTATCAACATTTTCATCTTAAGAATACATCCAAAGGGCATAAACTAGAACACACCATCATATGCAAGGGCATCATAAAAATTATGTCATCAAATGTACTTACTTGATTCCCAGATCAATATGCTCCTGAATACCGAATCCAAAACAGCCAGTGTCACTGAAGTTCCTTCTCAAAAGCTCATACTCTTTCACTTTCAATCCACTCTCAAGAAGCTGCATTGCCTTGTCACCTCTGACAGTAACATAGCATGCAATCTTCTCATTACGCCTAATCCCGAAAGACCTCACAGTGTATCTAGCTGTTGTTTCAAACGCACAAAAATCAATACTTCAATGTCATCAATATCATCAACAAATGACCTTAGTAACAACCTAGCAAAGCCATTACCTTTAGAGAAAACGGGAGTTTGGCCACTGAGTTGCTCCAGGACCTTTAAAACGAAGCCAGGATAGTATATAAGAAATCAAGCCGAAAACCAGACGGAGTAACAGATCCGCCAACTCAAATCAGAGCTAAATAGGGAAGAAAAGCAAACCTTGGCGGCTCTGGTGAGACGATCTCCACTCTCGCCGACTGAGATGTTGAGGACGAGCTTCTGCACCTTGATCTCCCTCATAGGGTTCGCCAGCTTCTTCTCCGACGCCTGAAAAACCACATTATTCACCAAAGCGATTCATACAACTAAAATATTTCTTAACACAGAAAAGCACAGAAAATGAAGACGAAAGCACAGAGAAAACCAACCATTTTTTCCGATTGAGAATTAACACTAGCGGAAGATGAGGTAAACAGAAGATATGCAGCGAAGCGAGGAAGCCGAAGATGAAAAACCCTAATTCGTTCAACAAGGCGAGCTTCTCACTAATGGGCCGAAGCCCATTGAAGCCCACTTAACTCCTGAACTGTGAAGTTTTTGAGCCCTGTAAACGAGCATCCGACCCGAACCCATGCTCGAATGCAGCTGCGGAGGGAAAGAAGACGACGACGACGAAGAGCGAAGCAGCTCCGCCGGAAGTGCGGCGGACCTCTTGAATTCTTCTCAACGTCAACAAGCTCTTTTTGGTTAAATAATTTCTTTTCTTTATTTTTTCTGATTGAGTTAGTGCGTTGCGGTGTGGTTGCGGATGTCAGTGATTCGGACGCAAAATGAGAATTTGAAACCGGAGATGTTGAAACAGGAATACAATTAGCTTCCGTATATTCGATATGCGCTGGAGTATAAAGGGGAAATTTTTGAGTAGGAAAGTTTGGATCTTTTGTCGAATTGTGGTAGAGTTGGGGAGAGGGGGTTGTTACTTGTTAGGGTTTAAGTGAAGAATGAGAGGTGGCTTCTCGACAAGGCTATTGAACATATGCATTGCTTCGTATTGCAGAGCTAGGAATATAGAGCTGGCGGAAGTGATTTTGATCGACGGAATAAGACTGGGAGTGCTGCCTGATGTTGTGAGTTACAACACATTGGTGGATGCTTACTGTAAATTTGTAGGTTTGGATGCAGCCTATTTGATTTTGGGTCGGATGAAGGAAGCGGGAATACGCCCTGATGTAGTGACATATAATTCTTTGATTGCTGGAGCTAGCCGACGTTGCTTGTTAGTTAGAACACTAGACCTGTTTGATGAAATGTGTGAGAGGGGAATTGCTCCTGATCTGTGGAGTTATAACACGCTTATGCACACGTTTTTTAAGTTGGGAAAGCCGGACGAAGCCAACAGGGTGTTTCAGGATATTTGGAACGAGGACTGGTTGCCTTGTTCAGATACGTATAATATTATGATTAACGGTTTGTGTAAAAATGGGTATTCTAATAATGCCCTGACATTGTTTAGGACATTACAGCGACGTGGCTTTACTCCTGAGGTGGTGACGTACAATGTTCTTATAAATGGTCTGTGCAAGGCGGAAAAGTTAGGGGCAGCAAGGAAAATACTCAAGGAACTTTTGCAGTCTGGTCATCAGCCGAATGCTTATACTTACACTACGTTTATGAAATGTTGCTTTAAATCCCGGAAGTTTAACAAAGGGTTGGAGATATTTTCTGAGATGAAAAGCAAGGGATATACATTTGATTCTTTTGCTTATTGTACTGTGATTGCGGCTTTTGTGAAGATTGGTAGAATGGAAGAGGCTTGCGATTTTATGGGGCAGATGATGGATACTGGTCATTCGTTTGATATTGTGTCATACAACACATTGATCAATCTATATTGCAGACAGGGCAAAATGGAAGCTGCCTTTCAGTTGTTGGATGAGATGGAGAAAGAAGGGTGGGGGTGTGATGTATACACACACACAATTCTTGTAAATGGCTTGTGCAAGGGTGGTAATCTTAACGGGGCATTGAAGCATTTTCAGTACATGCGCTCAATGGGCTTTGGATCAGATTTGGTTGCTTTCAATTGTGTCATTGACGGGTTGTGTAAAGCTGGATACCTTGACCATGCAATGACAATGTTCGAAACAAGTGAACTGAAGGATGCCTATACTTATGCTTCCTTGGTCCATAATTTTTGCAAGGCAATGCAATTTCGTACTGCATCCAAACTATTGTTATCCTGCCTGAGAAATGGGATGAGAATTCCCAGGTCAACTCAGAGAGCAGTTCTTGATGGACTTCGGGAGTCAGGATTTTCAAGTGAAGCAAGGAAGCTTCAGTCAAAAATTTATATGGCTCGTCTTTTGCATTAGATATCACTCAAGGAACTGATTCCAGGGATGAAGGCTTTTTGCATAAAATGTACTTAGTATGTTTCTTGTTGTTGTACACTTCATCTCACAGTGTCAATCATAAGTCTCATAAGTCCTCCAAAGGTCTTGTAGACGACAGATCACAGACGCGCCGACAACAAAGAGGTGAAAACTGCATAATCCTTATAGATGAGTATGAACAATGAATATCATTTCAATGTAAAATAGCTTCTGACCCTCCACTGTTTATTGCAGGGCAGATAAGTTGATTCTCCTTCGAGATGCTTGTCATATTGGTGATACTAGCTCCATAGTGGTAGTTTGTTTCTCACTCTTTAGTGGTGTGCAGAGGATACGATACATACATTGAAATGGATTTTTCGTCTCCATTTCCAGTCATGCTGAGTCATCAATACCAATTTCTTTATTTTAGCTGATCTTTTGTGGCCAGTGAAGCATATGATAGTGCTAGTTGGAGAGTAAAATAACTCTTATGCACTGCCGTACTGAACGAAATAAGGCGATTTTGTATTGGAAGTTATTCCTTGCTGCAAGCTGTGATAACTAAACGGAAAGGAGACATGATGGTGTAGCACTGTAATGCATTAAAACGCCAAATGTGTTCCAATCCCTGGAGTTTGCCAAATTTTTAGCTCTGAGTTTTGCATTAAGATATGCACTGATTATTGGCTCCATGTCATCCTCTCATGTTTAGAAGACTGTCTGTTTGGTCTTATGTTATGTATTATTGACGAGGTTCATGCCTGTTTCATGAATAAAAGTATCATCAACAAACTGGCCTGATATATTTCATGAGTGGACCCTTCCCTTTGCATCATGTTATTGTTGAGTACTTGTCCACCTTTGCCTCATCAAATTTAGCCTTTTATATGTTGTAAGGTGTGTGTGTGCCTGCTCATTTGTTCCCTTACTAGAGCTGCAACACAACTTCGCCTTGGTCAGCTATATCTAGTTTGTTGCAACTCTGAGAAAATGTTGATGGAATCCTGTTTCTGTTGCTTTCAGGCCACTTGATCAAGGAGGGGAGAGAACACTGAGCAAGCAACAAGAAGTTAAGGCAAAATAAATTTTACAGAATTCAGCAGTACCAATCCAACACTGACAGAATCTCTTTTAGCTTCTCTTAGGAGTTTCACAGCTCCTATCTGCCATTTACTTCTAGCTGTGCGAATTCCTTTACAGTTGAAACAATGTACAGAAGCACAATAAACATATCTTAAAGCTAATCCAAACAGAGGTGAACTGACTGCATCAAGTTTCCTTCAAAGGTGAGTCATTCATTAAGGCAGCATTGAGGCATGAGACAACGATAATGAGACATCTTCACTTCATAATTCGATATCTAACAGCAGGACTGATCTCTGCATTGCTCGAGCTTAAGTGCCAGTGAGATGTGAGAAATTCATATGGCGACGTACAGATTCAGGGATCAGCTTATTTATCAATTCAGGTGAAGCTCCAGCCAGCTGTAACATGATGAAGAACATGGGTGAACTCAAGTGACTGGGCAAAAGCTAAAAAATCAGCTTATGGCTTTAGCATTTCAATAATTGGCTTGCAAGTTAGAAATACACTAGTTACATGATGGTGTAGTTACCGTCGTCTACTAGATATTTCTCTACATGAATTCCCGGGCATGCAATCAATGGATTGGACAAAAAAGCAGAAGCATATGATACATGAATGGAGGAAAGTTAGGGCCAAACCTCTTGTTTGAAGTTGAACAGAGGAGGCAGTGGGCGGCCATTAGGGAGGCGCACATTAGATTCCCGGAGTTCGTCAAAGAATGGATGTGCAAGTGCTTCTAGCTGCAGAATTGAATACTCAGTTTGTTAACAAAATGAAAACCATTAAAAATGGACAATAGACATGCTAACATTGTTGTCATACCGATAAAGAAATTTTAATAAAAAAGGAGAACTCTTTTCAGTTCCTGGAGCCTACTCATGAGAATCAAAGTGGACAAGATGTCTAAGAGATCGATACTGGGAGATGAAACTTACAGCTGTGCAGCGAAGACTTGGTGAGTATTGAAGAAGTCGTGACGCAAGATCAATGGCTTCAGGAGGCATTCGTTTTTGAAAAACCTGGGTTTGTTTTTGTTACGAGTGAATAAATCATCAGATCAGATACAACAATAGATAATTGATAACTCATTCAGGATGGATGCAAATCACCACCGCATACAATACATGTCTTATAAAAATGCATAGACACTGGTTACTAGCAACTGCATAATTAAAATATATTTATAGACATCCATGCTTACCAACATCCACGTATAAAAGGGTATATAACAACACAAGTATATGGATTGTAAGCGCATAATATGAATTTCCTTAACATTTAAGAGATTAAGAATGGTTGAATTGATTTTATTCTCACAAAAACACAATATCTACCAATTTAAGCCGCACTGCATGTCTTTCTTTCCTACACATTTAACGAAAGCAAGAGAGAAGAACTACACATCACACAGATTATGCACAACTCAATATGACTATCTCCAAGTATTTCCATGTTTTAATAACTACAACCAGATTTAGCTGAAAAGACTGACATTTCCAGCAAAACACAGAGATGAATATCATATGAACGTTCATGATACAACATCGAAAAATCATACCTTGTGCCAAGGATGAGCTTTGATTTGAGGGAACCGGAAATCAGTGTAGGTTGGGTTCATACAACGGATTTCTTCTCGAGTTGGAGTACCAAGAACCTACAAAGGTTTCTTACGAATTATGCCAACATTCAAGGTCAAATAACCAATTTATATTCTAACCACAAATCACAAGTCAGCTTGCCTTGATTATCTCTACGAGCTGATCGACTGCATTCTCTCCTGGAAATAATGGCTGAACAAAAATAAAATTGAATAAATGAGAAATAATAAAGTACAATGAAAACAATATGCTTTACAATACATGAATATTCCAATTAATAGTGTTTTCGAACCTGGCCTAAGAGCAACTCTGCAAGAACACAGCCAGCTGACCAAATATCAATTGATGTTGTATACTCTGTTGCACCAAATATGAGTTCAGGAGCACGGTAATATCGAGAGCAGATGTATGCTATATTTGCTTCACCCTTTGCCTGATGAGAGGGGGAAAAGCACTTCATCAATTGGGCAAATGTAAGTACTGTCTAGAATTAAGAGCTATTCACAATAAATTATATGCGCAATTAACAACCACAAGCCATGTTGTCAGCCATTTTGAATGGATTGTGGCCTTATTTTCACCTAGATACTAATAAAAATTCCAATTTTAATCAAATATTGAACCTAACTACCTTTGGCTAATAAATTAACAAGTGCAAAACACACTATACATGCAGAAGTTAATTTTCACCCAATTTGCCAGATTTGGGAATCCAAACACGTACCAAAACTTTTGCACTCCCAAAATCACAAAGCTTCACCTGATGTGTAAGTGGGTCAACCTGAATCCAATAGGAACCATATGAAATTAATACTATAACCCACAAGATAACACAAATAGTTAGGAACCTACCAATAAATTTTGAGGCTTCAGATCCCTATGACATACTCCAGGCACAGTATGTATGTAAGCCAGCCCCCTGAAAATCTATACAGAATTTCCCAAATGTGAGTAATGAAACCGTAAAGATAAAAGATTCCACAAATAAGAAAATAGTAAGGGTTGAACATACTTGATAGGTGTAAAGTTTCACATAGATCAGTGGCATCCTCTGGTTTGCATTGTTATAATGCTTCAGAACCCGGTACATGGTTTCAGGAACATATTCCATGACTAAATTAAGAAACAGTTCATCTTTACTTGTGGTTGAGAAGAAGCAGTGTTTCAAAGATACAACATTCGGATGATCCATCAAGCGCATAAGCTGAAGCTCACGATTCTTGTATCGCCTATCTTGCAGTACCTTTTTTATTGCTACAGTTTCTCCAGTTTCCAAACACTTGGCCTAAACAGATGAGATAATTCAGACCCACCACTAAAGCAAACAATAAATCAATGAACAAGGTAGTAAAAGAGTTTATACCTGAAAGACAATTCCAAATGACCCAGTGCCCACTACACGTTCTGCCATATAACTGATGGTCTGCATACAAACAAGATAACATTAGTACTGTCATGGAAGAACCTTTCATGGATTCCAAGAACATGTCGTACATTAACAGAACATATTAATGGAAAACCGGAAATTTTTACCAGTCATCGCCATATTAAAATAAGCATTGCTAACCTGTTTGGGCTCGCCATTTTTTCCACCAATTGTTGTTGATATAATGTGACCAGTCACTTGATCATTCCCCTGAATAACAGCGGCTGACATTTCCTGAAATCGTCGATAAAAACACATATCCATTAGGGACAGACATTTGTTTTATCGAAAGGAATAATAATCATAATCTGTTAACTGTCCAGCAGGGGATAGTTAAACTGGCTGTGGACCGTTATTGAAAGACAATAGAGTATTTGATCAAAGTATGAGGCTGCACGTCTACCACATACTCCGATAATTTATTTACAATTGAAAAATAACAAATCATCAATATATAATGTATTTGTGATACAGGATTCACCAAATTGTTCATACAAGATGCATCACAGTCCAATGCGTGCAACACTTTATCCCAGCTGAACAGATTTAAGAGGTAAAACACAGATTCTGTAACTGACATTAAGGATAAACATACTTGACGTGTCAGAATTGAGATCTTAAATCATAATGATGCCACAAGAAACTTACCAGAGTAGTGAGCTATAATCTAAAGAATTCAATACAATAACCATATAAACAATGATCTTAAAGAAAATACTGGATCTTTGAGGTACTTGAGATTGAGAAAAAGACCTTCTGAAATGTGAATGGTAAATGGCACTCCATAACCGGCAAGAAAGAATCAGATGCTAACTGATATTGCATGTCAACTAATTCACATGGCTAGGAAAAGATATGTAACACACATCTCAAGCAAACATTCGGAGACTGAATACAAACCTTACTAAAAAGGGCTTTAAACTAATAAATAATGCACAAAAACTGCCATTGAATCAAAGAACAAAACATACAATGAAATAATTAACTAGCTATAACGAAAAAGCATATCAGCTGCCAACGACGTCTGCGGAGGTTAATCCAAGTATAAACACACACATCAACAATCCAACTCCACACTAAGGAGTTTACAAAATCATTCATGAGAATGCACCAATGTTTACAAAGAGAAATCAATGAAATCTAACAAAATACATACTTACCTTATCTAATTCTCATTATCAAAACCCCTCACCTCACCATAGGCAAGAAAATAAAGACACACAGATCTCCGCAGCAACAGCACTCAAACAACAACTTAATGAGCACAAACCACAGAATGAGACCGACACAGGCACACAAAACAACCACAACCCAATCTAGATCGAGGACAAAAAGAGAAAAAAAATTTCAAATCCGGTGACAAAGGCACCTAATTCAGCTGAAACCGATCGGAAAGCATGGTAATAAAAGTAGCTAGGGTTTTAGAACAAACAAGCGTACCTTGTCGGCGTCCATTTCGGAAAGGCGAGTCGCGGCGACAATCTTGGGCTGCTGATCTTTGGCAGTGCTGAGAAGTGAGGAAGGAGGGAGAAGTGGTTGTGGAGGTGGAGGTGGAGGTCCCATAGGCAGCGAAGCCATGTGAATACAGACAGCTACACCTCTGCTCTGTTTTTTTTTTTCTCTTCTTCTCTGTCTCCACTTGCTTTTGTCTCTCTGTAAATTATATTAATATTAAAATAAATAAAAATGGAGGCGAAACGTGTAGACCCACTCGAGCAGGGTAAGAATGCCACAACACGCGCCATTTAAAGAACTACGGTTTTGACACGTGGCATTTGTTTTTAAAAATTATCAGGATTATTTCCATTTATTGCTTTATCAGTAATATTAGGGATTGTGCGTCTTTTTCAGTGGAGACTTAAAACCTTACTAGTAACATAATTAATTTAACCTTCAATGAATGTACAATTGTGTGGCCCATAGAGCTTATTTTTAATTATCATCACAAAATTCCTATTATGTTCCGTGAATTATTATTTATTTGTGCCATTTGAACACTGAAACTGTAATTGGTTATTATATTACAAATTTTGGTTTTATTTCCGGTGGATTTTTGTGACGATTCTAAGTATACTTATACAATAGTTTAACGCGCTTATACTACGTTTGGTCAATGGTTATTGTTTCGACGGTTTAGCATCGTTTACCAAAGTAGCTAATTCCGTAATAAATATGGTTTACGATAGTACAGTGGCGGAGCCATGCCTAAGGAAGGGGGGCGGCCGCCCCCGGTCAGTTTTCGAATTTTACTATATATTACGTATGATTAGTTTGAATTTTTTTAGGTTTATAACAAATTGCCCCCGGTAATTTTAAATCTATGCCCCCGGTAACAAATTTCCTGCTTGAGAAAAAATTGCCTCCGGTCAACAGAAATCCTGGCTTCGCCACTGCGATAGTATAACGTATACGACGTATTTACGACAATATAATTTACGATTGTAATTTCCCTCGGAAATCTGTCTGTATTACGAAAGATGTTTCTAGCATAAATATTCGTAGGTGGTAGTTGTAGTTGTGTTGCAAATGTATCGCATTATCTGACGATTATAACGCGTTCCCATCATATTAGATTATGCAGCATAATTTATTCCTTGGTATAACCGTTGCATGCCCTCGGAATTTATCTCTTATTTTAGGATGTCTTCCATCGCTGGTTAATCTCTACAAACAAGTCATTTTATTTCCTCACGAAACTTGTGCAATTTTGGATTATGTAACTCATGTTTCAAATTATCATTTGTTGAACCCATATAGATTATGTAGGTTTATTTGATGTGTTTGTATTTGACAAACAAGGATTATTACAAATATGTCTAACATGTTTTCCGAGGAAGAGTTGGTTTGTGAAAGTATTTGAATGTACAATCGACAAAATTCCGATGAATTGCATAATAATGATATGTTTATGGAAGGTGTCGGGAGGTTTTTTTGAAGTGGTCTATGCTAATGGGCAAATATTTGATGGAAACAAGATACGTTGTTCATTCGGTAACTGTAAGAATAGATTATTTTGTTAAGTTGGTGTTACTAAAAATCATCTATTTACCTACGAACTCGTTAAGAATTTTTATAATTGGCCTCTTCATGGAGAAGCAATAGAAGAAGTGACATATACTGGATGCATTGACGAGCATAGTTTTAATGATCCATATGAATCGCATGTACGGCCACCTCAATGCGTAAGCCCCATTGATAGAATTGATATCAGGTTTCGGAATATGGTAAGTGTATTGGCCGAGCAGTGTTCCCATCAACTATACCAACAACGACCCTAGGAATCTAATAAAGCAGCATCGTAGTTGTATAAATATGTTTAATCAAGATGCAAATCTGTATTTGAAGGCTGCACTATTGAGACAACTACCTATTACCATGAAATTAATTCAAACTAAGACAAACCATGGGTTATTGGAACCAACATGTGATTCAATTTGCGGATAATTGGAAATTTGCTTGACTGTGACAATCGCGTGCCTACTACGTCTCATCAAACAAAGTAACCAGTGAGTGGATTAAGCATGAGGTATATTCGAACTGATATATGTGTGGACGGTTGTATGATATACTATGGAGAGGACGAGAATTTGTTAAATTGTCATTTTTGTGGAGAACCAAGATACAAAGAGTCACACAAATCGTAAGACTCGAGCAGTTATAAGAGGAATGTGAGATCTCAAATGCTCTACCTTCCTATCATACCTCTTCTTTAAGGGTTGTATACAAACGAAACAATAGCTTCCCACATGAGCTGACATTCAAATAAAGCTAAAGATGACACTGTTATGGTTCACCCTTTAGGCGATGAGTTATGAAAATATTTTGATCGAACATATTCCGACTTCAGTTTTGAGTTTCGCAATGTATTATGTTTGTGTTAGGGTTGGCTTTAGTCCGTTTGATATGTCGGTAAAATTTTACTCCTGTTGGTCTGTTATGTTGACATTTTATAATTGGTTCCCATGGTTATGTATGAAAGCAAAATACATGTGGCTGGACTGTCTTAATTTCAAGGCCCAAAAATTATAATAAACAGATTCATATATATCTGCATCCTTTGATAAATGACTCACTTTGTTGAATGTTGGAGTAGATACATTTGACGCGTACAACAAGCAAAACTACAAAATAAGGATTATTGTAATGTGGAGCGTGTCTGATATGCCTGCCTATGATATGATATATGTATGGTCACCATAGGGACGTTAGGCTGCCCATATTATATTAAACATATAAGACACTTATGTTTAAAAATGGAAGAAAAGGTTCTTATTTTGATTTTTATATGAGGTTTTTGCTTGAAAATCATTCGTACACATTGATATTTTGTTATAACTTCCTCGAAAAGTACGGTGAAGTTATAAGAATGCATTGTACTCGTATCATACGGGCCACTTGAAGAAATGTTCGTTTGTTTTACTCCCGAGGGTTTGAAAAAGAACCATGATGAATTGTAAAGGATAAGTGTCCGGTAGAGGACTTAGTACGCAATAAAGGCGGGTCTCATTCTACTAAGTTGCATCGAAAGCAATTGGTAAACTCTAATTACAAAATATTTTAGTAGTAAATATATTATGCATACAACTTTATTGATTTTATAAATTAAATTTTAAAACTTAATTTTGTAGAAGAAGAGTTGGGAAGGACTCCCAATTACCGAGAGATGTACGACCGCCTGAAGAGGAAGCCTGATGGACTCTACCTAGATTCGCAAAGCCATCTGGCAGTGCTATGACACATATAGTCCTTAATACATTTCAACATGCGCAACTTCCTACTAAAATATTTAATTTTTATTATCATATATGATCGATATGAGGAGAGGCGGAAGGTATGCATGAAGAATAACGCTACATCACCTATTCAGGAGAGCGAGGATCTGGAGATGTTTGCTGCTAAAATGGGAGAGATACAAGTTTCTTAGAGTCGTTGGTGCTGCGTCGACTATGATTTGGGGGAGCCGACTCCAAGGAGATTCTAGTCAACCCAATAATCTAGGCGAGGACAATGACACGCACTCTTTCTAGCTATTAATATTGTTGCCATATTCTTATTTTGTAATGATATTTTTTATTGTAAACATTTGAATTTACTTCTATTTGCTAGATTCTAATGACAATTTTATTGATGTCCAATTTCCAAATTGAAAACCGTTCCAATTTAATAATTTGAATATGGTTCTATTTTTTATTTTATTTTATTTATTTAAATTTAAAACTATATTTAATAATTTAGAATTTTCAAGTTTAATCAAAAAAATTATTGGCATTTTTATTAAATTTGTAAATATTTTATAAAACTGTCAAATATGCATCGGAAAATCGTCACATTTCATTTTCCGGGTTCATCGCAAAACTGCGACAATTCCATCGTAAACATTGTACTACAGCGATGCATATGCGACGGTTGTACGATCCATCTTTCCGTCACAAAACTATTGTATTATCGTCGTATGATTTGTTGTGTACTTCCCACCATTATACGACGGTTCACAAATAGTGGAATTTTACCATATCAACGTCGAAAAACCACCGCTTTCTATCGTCGACGTCGTATAATCACTGCATGCTGAGCGTCGGATTTCTGATGGTTTTCCTACTCATTTACGAATGTAGTGTATTCTTCGTATAAGTGTAAAATACCGTCATAATTCCGTCAAATAGTTTATTCAATGGTTAATTATACTACGTTATTTTACAATAATTAAACCGTTGATTTTTTTTATTATTCTACAATTTAGGGTGTGTTCTTTTGAGCTTATATTTTGTACTTAAACTTATTACTTTACTTATATTTATTTATATTTACTTATATTTATTTATATGTACTTATATTTACTTATATGTATTTATGTTTACTTTTATTTATTTATATGTACTTATATTTACTTATACGTACTTGTATGTACTATTCATCATCACCATCACCCCACCACCACCACAAAAACACACACCACCAATAAAATAATAATAATTCAACTTAACTTATATAAGCCTAGCATAGCTTAACTTAACTTGAATTAGTTTAACTAAACTTAACTTAACTTGACTTAATTTAACTTGACTTGACTTAAGTAAACTTAACTTAACTCCACCAACAACACCATCACTCCACTACCACCACCATTACCACAACACAACACCATCACCACCATCACAATACCACTACAACCACCATTACAACAACACTACCACCACCACCACCACCACAACAACAACCCACTACTATCACACCACCACAACATCAATATCACCAACACCAGTAGCGGATCCAAAGCTTCAACGGAGGGAGGTCACAAAAAAAATTATCGTATTTATTAATAAAAATTTAGTATTTAATAAAAACTTATTATTATTTAATAAAAATTATTTTTTTATCAAATTTTTCCTCAAAATCCGCCCCTGACCACCACAACAACAACAACCCACCACCACCACCATAGCAATCCACCACCACCACAACATCATTACCACCACACCACTACCACCCGTGGCGGAACCAGGGGATATAGGAGGGGTCCCGCGCCCCCCTCCCCACTAAAATTTTATAAAAAATTATTTTTTTAATTATTTTATAATAAAATATTAATAAATCCATACAATTTTATTTTGTGACTTTCCTCTCTCGACTCTCTCGAACCGCCATTGACTACTACCACCATTACCATCACACTTCCAAAATCACAACAACCCAACAACACAAAAATAACACACCATTAATAAAAAATAATAATTTAACTTAATTTAATTCAAGTTAACTTAACTTAACTTAAAATAATGAAAGAGATGATGAATAGTGGTGGTGATATGTTGATGAAAGAGATGATGAATAGTGATGATAGTGCTGTTATTGTGGTGGTGGTGGTGATGAATAAGGGTGGTGGTGTGTTGATGAAAGAGATGATGAATAGTAATGGTTGTGGTTGTGGTTGTGGTGTTGTTGTTATGGTGGTGGTGGTGTGGTGGTGATGAATAGTGGTGGTGGGTTGTTGAAGAAATTATGAATAGTTATATTTACTTATATGTATTTATATTTACTGATATTTACTGATATTTATTTATATTTATTTATATGTACTTAAATAAGTACTTTATAAGTACAAAAGAACATAGCCACTAATGCTTATGCGGTGGAAATTTGATCGCGAATAAAAATTGGAAATTTGTAGTGGTTTAGATACTACTAAACCCTATTGATGATTGTCATTCCTCTATATGTTGAATGTGTTCAACATTCCATGAGTGACCAAAGCAATTGTTAGATAAACATATTTTTGTCGAGATTAAGTTAGTAAAAAAAAGATAGGAGAAGAAAATGGTAACAAGAATGTATGTGGTACTAATAGAAAAAAAGGATGAAAAAGTTTCATTCGTGCAATATTCAAAAAGTAGGACATGTTCATGACTTTATGAATATGATAATGTCAACAAATGTGGAGCGTTTGTAGAAGCAGAGTGTTGATTTGATTTTGTCCATTACTTAAAACTTCACATCATCTCATGCATGTTGCTTTTTCACAAACCTTATCCATTGAAATGATGGATATAAGAAAATTAGTTCACTGCACCACAACTTCTCCTGATCTCTCCAGCAGTCCCTGTAAGAGGGCTAATATTACCCATCTTCACCATGGCAGCAGCAAAGTCTCTAGCAAAAGCACCTGGATTGACACTATAACTCCTCACCAGGCCATCTTGGGACCCTCCATTGAACAGCTCTTGATCCGAGTGAAGCAGTCCGCGTTGACTCACCAGTTTCCTGTAATAGCTGTTATCGAAGCGGTTAGGTGTACCATCCATCGAAGCCAGGGTTGAGTCTCCACCGGAGAGTGGGCAGGTTGCCCTTCTGTTGGCTGCGAAGTTTGGGTCAATGTTGGTTTCGTTGTGAATGCGAGTCCTGAAGAGGCCACATTGGGCAAACCCTAGAGTGTGTGCACCCGATAAGATGGTCATTTCTTGAGCATTTAGACCTTTGGCTGCAAACATGGAGATTAGGGTTGCGAGGTCTGCGAAGGGGGAGGGTAGATCGCTGTTGGCTTGGGCTTGGCTGGCTGTTCTTGCGTCTCTGCGGCCTAGTGGGACTTTCCATGACAGTCCTCCGAGCTTAAAATGACAAATTAAGCTAGTTAGATTTTGTAGACTCCAAACATGCATTCAAGTGAAGCAAGTGTTTTTGAAGAGAGAAAAGTAGACTGACAAGCTCAACTCCATCTCTAGCTGCAAGAGCTAGAACATCAGCGCATGAGACAGTTGCGGGGCATGCGGCTTCAACGCGAGCTTTAACGGCATCAATGACCTCGAAACCTCTAGCGGAGTTTCTATTAGGGAAAGCATTTTGTTCCCCAGTAAAGGTGGCCGTGTCGTCCAGGAGAATCGATCCATCACAACCCTATTTTTGAAATGTCAGTCAGTTAATTATGAAATGAAGGAATATATGCAAAGTGACTCCTCCTCACATTCACAAAGCAGTCATGGAAGAATAAGCGGAGAATGGATGCTGCCATCCTCGGCTCCCTCAGCACGGCTTGTCTGAGTGCATCACGGACGATGAATTGCAGCCTGGGGCATGTCCTGGCGTAGAAGTTTGGCGTCAGCTGCGCATTTGCTGCAGAGGGAATAACCCAGAGAAGAAGAAGAGCAAGCGATGACACTACAACATTATTATTGAAACCCATCACAACAAGATATTTATCCAACAAAGTAGAGGGTTGATATATCACTGGGTTTGCAGAAGCTTTCTATTTATAGAGTAGGGATCAGATGAGCATGCATGAAGTTGAAATATATATAGTATGTATTGTCCGTCCCTTCCGTTCAACATATGCTGCTGCTGCTGAAAACTACTCATACGCGGATTCTGATATGAAATGAGTTTACTTTGATTATTACTAGTTTTACATCAAGGTTACAGCTAGCACCTTCAACCCATAATTATATATACAAGGTTTTTTTTATTGAAAAGGTTGTCTTTGACTTAAATGAATCATTTGAAACCGATGGAGGATTTCACAGATGCTGAAGCAGCAACACAATATTGCAGTACTAGACACGTTGAAATGCAGAATCAAAGACAATTACAAGCAAGCTGGACATAAGCTTAAATTATTGCTACTCAGTCAGTCATCACGACTGACCAACCCCATCTCCAACTTGGAAAATGCTGCCCAGAATTAGGGAGGAGACTTTTTTTTCCATTATTATTTTTAGACCCATATATATTTGTCAAAATGGGGATGAAAAACATAGCCTTTATTTAAGATCATTGGAGAGACGAGGTTTTCTTGAAAATTCCAAGTATTATAAAAATGTCATATACCATGCAGTCAATTAACGAGGAAATGCGTGTTTTGTGGAAAATTTTATTTAGTCTAACATGGTTGAATGTTTCAAAACTTCGTCTCTCTCTCATCTAACCACTCCCACTCTTTGTCTAGTTAACAATCATTGATTCAAGGCTTGTCATTATGCTAATGCAAATTGATTAATTAGTCGACTGAAGAAAGGTGTTCCCAGTTTGAATGGTGGCGGGTTTTCTTCTACTTGAACACAATATCAAATGGAGCCATCTCTTCATTTTCTGCTCAATCTTTGACATGTTGAACCTCAGACTTCTAAGAGCAACTGTGGCACATAATAATAATTTACCACACCAGTTTTATTGAGCAGTAATGTTCACGCAAAGGCTAGAAGATACTCGGACCACAAGGATATAATCCAATGAGCATCTCCCAACTTTTACAAAGCAAACAACTAGCGTTTTCAGACAAGGACCAACCACTGGTGACTCGCATACAGCTCATTTGATTAACAAGGCTCTCTCCTCCGTTGTTCAAGTCACACTGCATGCGTACACTCTTCTTTCAAATTATTTCTTACCTCGCAGTTTCACACCCAGAGCTCTCTCTAGTTTGAGGATGATCTGCTGGTTTGGAATGGCTTTCCCAGATTCATACTCTTGGATTACCTGTGGCTTCTCATTGATCAACTGCAAAACAGATATATTCGCAATCCACATTCATATATTAAAGCATCATAGGCCGGTTAGAGTGTCCATATAAGATGATTATTTACCTGGGCAAGTTGGGACTGCGTAAGCTTCTTGTCAGTACGACCTTGCATTATACTTTTCTTCAGCTCAGTGGGCACTCTATCATCTGTGATAATGCATAGAAGCAAGTGAGAAGTCATTAGAGGTGATATAACAAATTTGATTCTAAAATGAATGACATGTGTTTTCAGCAGCGAGTCAGAGCCAATAGCAGAGTCCGTACAAAGCTGAATCATGGTGTTGAATTAATACTGGCACTAAGCCATTTTACATTCGCCCTTTTGGTGCAAAGGTACAGAACAGTGTTTCCATACTCCAATTTTTGTATTAATCTAACCTATGAAGAGATGTACGCTTGATAAAGGATCAGTCCTATGATCCACCCTCTGGCTATGTTACTAAAGAACCAAGTCCATGTTCAATCATGAATGCCCTCCATTTCAGAAAAGGACACTTTGAAGATGAAACTAACTGGCATCCAATTACTTATTTTACTATAATAAAAAGTATAGCCAGCCTAGGGAGGAGACAATGAGACTTTAAAGACTAAACTAACCGGCATCCATTCAAATTCCATATTTTACGAGAATGTATAGGACAGCCTTTCCGCAGTACCAATGCGCTTGGGGAAGAAACAGAAAATATAAGAATCACTTTGGCAACTAGTAGAAAGCAAACATAATGAGCTTCTTCACTACAAGTTTAAAAGGCCAATGGAAAGAAACTTAATGAACAAAATTCAAATCATGAAACAATCCGTTTGTGCATCCAGATTAAAGCCCGAGAAATGCTCAACTTTAAACAGCAGCCTCCAACAAAAACTAGGTAAGACCCCTTCCTACAGACATTACAAAGTAAAGCACCACATTTGCAAAAATGTAATGTAAATGAAAACAAACCGGAGCCGCACAACAACAACACTAACAGTTCTAACTTACATATCAAAACCGAACGGAAAAAAAAGTCCCAATCACAAAACAGAATATGTATTTGCGATCACAGTACATGCCTGCTAAATGAATTATGGTGTACCGTCTCTGAATTGCAGGAACCAAATCAAGATAAACTCAGATTCAAATTCTGAATTAAGATAAAAACAAACTTTTCCAGATCAGATACTTACGGGCAAGAACTTCAGTTTCTTCATCAAGCTTCCTAGTGTTCAAGGAGGTGCCGCTAGAGGCAGCTTTATTAGTTCCAGCAGTGGCTACACAAATTAACCAACAACATATTAATAAATATCATCAAAATCCAAAGAATCGAAAACATCAACCTCCAAATTTATCAGACGTTAAGAATCGTGATTCGTCCAAACACATAGAAGAAATAGAAAAAAAGAGATACATTTTTTAAGGGTTTCGATCTCGGCGCCAGCACGACGGGCAGCGTTAACGAACTTCTCATCCTTTTTGACGGCGGCGGATGGGGCTTTCTTGCGGATGATGACAGGCTCCCAATCCTGAGTGATGTGTCCAGACATCTTCTGATCTGCGATTAGGGTTTGGTTTTCTTTCAGGATACCTGTAGCGAATGGATAATCTGTAGGTAAGGATATTTTCCTTCTTTGTTATTTTGTATTGATATATAATACTTGCTTCTTATCCACGCAAAAAACATAAAATATTACATTATAAGTAACACAAAACATAAAAAAAAAAAAAAAATACATAATTTAATTTGAGACGCACCATCATTGCATTTTTGTCATTAGAGTATCCGCATCCATAGTTAAAATATATGCTATAAGATAAAGTTTTCACAAATTAATTTCTATTCCTATTTATCAAACAATAACAGTATTTTATACATTTTGCGCACCGCAACATTTCCTAAGAAGATTTTCTGTTACTATTTAAGAATTTTTGATCAATAATTGAGCAAGATTTCGATAAAATTTCGTTCCAATTAGTACAAGACACGTGTACGGATGTTGACATATGGCTCATGTGCTGAGATCACAAGAATGGATGAATCAATTACTCTAGAGTGTATGAAAAAGTTTTGTGCACAGGTAGGTTATCATTACAAAGATCACTATCTACGGTCTCCAAATGCTACAGATTTGAGTCGACTAGATTTGAGTCGACTTTTAGCAAGGGCAGAGCGACGAGGATTTCCTGATATGCTTGGAAACATTGATTGTATGCATTGACAGTGGAAAAATTGTACAACGGCTTGGCAAGGGTCATACTCAGGTCGTAGTCGTCGTCCAACCATCATCCTAGAGGCTGTAACGTCGTATGACACATGGGTATGACATAGTTTTGTCGGCGTACCGAGAGCACAAAATGATCTTAACGTATTGTATCAATCAGACATATTTGATTCCACCCGGGTCGCATACAAAGTTAATGGTAGCTCATACGGTATCACATACTACTTGGCTGACGGAATCTATCCGAGGTACTCTTCATTTGTCAAAACAATTTCCAATCCACAAAGTCATGCAGAAAAATTATTTTCAAAGAAACAGAAATCGTACTGCAAGGCCGTTAAGAGATGCTTCAGAATCTTACAATCTCATTGGATAATAATTCATCATGCATATCTGAGCCATAGGTTAAGTGTTTTAAAAAATATTATGCTAGCTTGCATAATAATGGATAACATGATTATTGAAGAGGAATTTGTAGAAGAAGAATTCGAGGAATTTGATGACCAAGATCCGCACAATCCATCTAATGTGTTTACAATATATGAGGGGCCAACAGACCAGAATGGTAATCAAAATGGTAATCAAATGTGCCATGATCCTGTTGAAAGAGCTCAGTAGTCGCATGTCTTCAGTGATCGTCTTACAAGCCCCAAGTCTGCGTATCTCCAAATGCAACCACAAAATGATCTAGTAAAGCATAACTGGTATATGGAAACTAGTGAACAACTTTAATCATCGAAGTTTAATGGACGATAGCAATTTGCAAATCATCAGAACCACCAGCTTTGTTGTGGTCATCCTCATCATGGCGTTGAAGAATTTTAGCTTTCTCTTTGAGAAGAACTTCTTTGATTTTAGGGTCATTATGTCTGTATCAAAAATATGAGACAGTTCAAATTTACTTTATCCTATTTTTTTACTTTTTATAATTATTTAATTAATTATAATGGTTCACTAAGCTGAACCGTCAGTTTGAAATCTTACGGTTCAGATCAAAGAACCGTTAAAATCTATCCGTTGGAATTCCACTGCCAGACTTTATCTCTAGCTTGCTACCATGTACCAGCCACTGCCAGAGAGAAAGTTCTCTACACATGCTGCTCTCCACTACTCCGCTGCACACCTTTTCCCAATCTTGTGTTCTTCATGGGCATAGCAAGCTACCAAAATGTGGCAGCGTTGCATGTGCTCTTAATGAGAATACGACATGTTTTTTTGTATTTATAAAGTACTTATATAAGTATATGTATGTAAATATAAATAAATATAAGTACATATAAGTAAATATAAATATTCATCAACATCACTACAACATCACAACACCGCCCACACACCCCAACCACTATTCATCATCTTTTTCGCCCACACACCACAAACACAACACAACCACCATAACAAAACAAAACACCACCACCATACAATACCAACACCAACACTATAACACCAATATTCACCATCTCTTTAACTTACATGCCACCACCACTCACACAGGCCCGACCCTGAGGGTGGGCAACCAGGGCACCAGCCCAGGGCTTACTCTTAGCGTAAAAAAGTTTGATTAGCTCGACGAAAAATTCTAATTTAATTACTTACTTTCATGGTTTCGGTCTCATGTATTTAATTTATTACTTACTTTTTTTTTCTTTTACAAGTCTTTTGGTATCTTAATAAAACGATAACTTTGTAAGCCAATTTTTCCGTTTTGATTAATATCAATAAAGTTTAAGTTTTACTCATAAAGAGGGCCAATTGCTCTTTAATTTCATTACTCTACCTTCACCACTTGTTCATCCGTATTTTACTCCAGGCAGCTCCTATTGTTAATCAAATCTCCATTGTTCAATGAAATCAACTCTCATGTTAATAGAAATTTGATAAATTTAGAAGAACAATATATATGTTCACTGTTATAAATATATTATTTACTAGGGTTTTTGCATATTTATATTTTTATATATTCTTCCATAAATATAAATGAAAATTTGATGAACATGGATGAACATTATATATCTTCAACGATGTACACAGATGAATTTTAGCTTTTCACGAACAGACAGGCTACGAGTTGTTTCATGCCATAAATAAACCCGAACACTCAATAAATCCGTTGGACTTCGATAGAAATATATTATTCACTTATTTTTGTGCAGATTTATATACATTGTATATGTTCAATAATGAACACAAATGAAAATTTTGATGAACAAAGATGAACGTTGTATATCGTGAAATCTTCTCCTCTTTAAACACCATAATGACACAACAACATCTTGGTTTCCAAAAATCAAGAATGATCCATTAACAACAACATACAAAGTCGCATTTAGAGTGCCTATCATTTCCCTGCAAATATGAATCCTAGTTCTGTTCACTGAGTTCGCTCAACATTGATTACATTGTTAAACAATTGTTGTGACTGCATCTTCATCATCAACGCCATATATAGAGAGAGTCTTCGCTTTGTGTATCAATTTTTTGAAAAGCTCCTCGATCTTGCTCCGTATTATTTAATCCTTTGCTGGTAAAAAAAGGTGTAAAAAAAAGGTAAGATAAGATATATTTTTAAATGAAAAATGAATTGAATTTTAAAGATTCTTTGATCTTGTGGTTCATAATGCCTTTTCGTTTTCACCATAAAGAGTGGTTCTTATTTGACCAACTTCCATCTTGTTTGGAACAGAGAAGATAAACTACAATCATATACGACTATATATTAATTGTTGTTCTCTCCCTTTATATACCTAAATCCCTTCACATATTACTAAGAGAAATTTCAATGGGATCATCTAAAAGGATTTGTTAAAATATAGTATTATATTGATTATGTATAATTTAGATGATGAAAAATGGTTTGTGCTCCAATGAGTTATACATAATTGTTATGTATATTTAGAAATCAAATTTCAATGGCTATAATTCAACAACAATTTATATGAATGTATTAGTTTGTGCTTCATGACATATTAATATTTAAAGAAGACAGTCTCTTTAACAATCAATCACAAGCCAGTGAATCAAACTGATCAACAAGTCAATAAACATAGACAAATTGATCACTTGAAACATATACAACATAGACAAACTAATCACTTGAAACATAAACAAACATATTGCTCAAGCGTACGCCAAGCTCTCCTGCCACCATAAGTGTGGTTGCCATTCCAACTCCGAACAAATCAGTAATGTAGTTTCCATTATCAGTAATGAATGGCTTCCCAGCTCGATGCTACTTACTAGCTTTCCTTTGGCGTCAACTACAGGGAGTTGACGATATTTTATTTCAAGCAATAACTTGATGAAAAATTAGGAAGGTAAATCAGCATTTCGCAAATCGAATATATCAACAAACAAGAAAATCAAATAAGTTAAGCTTTACACTCAAAAAAATGGTGCTGAAATCCAACAATGGTGCACTATGAGAGCGTGAGTTTTCCGTGCTTTGAGGACCTATGCACTAAGTCATTGAGTGACACATTGATGAACTAACATCAGATAAAGTCACTGAGTCATTGTTTACTCGAATATATATGTCCATCAGTAAGAACTCTATCAAAAGTCAAATAAAGTATCACATAAGGAGCTGTAGAATGATCACATTTCATAAGACGCACGAAGTAACTCAAAAGGTTATTCATGTTAACAGCCGATCAATGAGACAGATAAGCACATTAAATATCTGATGACACTCCGAGTAGCGTATATTCTACTTAGCTACCTGAAATGGAGTCCAGCACTAACAAGTCATAATCTGAAACAACACCAACCAGCACAATATCACACCATTAAAATTGAAAAGCGAATGAACTCATTACCATCCTAAAGCGAATAAACTCATTACAATTGATCAAGGAAAAATTAAAAAAATTAATAACCATCATTACCATCTTCAACAGTTGTAGTGGCTTTAAGAACATGTAGCTCCTCCTTTCTCGTCATAAAATCACCAACCATGAATACTTAGTTCGCAGATGCAATCATAAAAAAAAACTCATCAAAGAAGAAATGTAGTGTCTAACCACAAAGCTGGCATCGACAACTACAAAAAAAGTGCAGTGCATCGTATGAACGCCCAAGCTTCAGCAACCAATGAACTCAGTGGCAATTTTCATTCACAAGGAAGCTGCGGAAGGCTAGAAAATCGTATCCAATGCGATGAAATCAATCAAAATTTCAAAACTATAAATAAAGAAAATATCTAAAAATTGGACCATTATCCAAGAACCTCTAAAACCGTAACTGACAGACACGTTCCCATCTGAGACATTTATGCTCCTCAATTCAACTAAATCTAAACTTACCGGAACTGGATTTGCCCCATTCTCAGCAAAAGCCACCACTTCAGACCGACGCCGGTGTCCAGAAACCGAAGCCGCAGCAATCGGCGATCCTACTCGACAAAAATTCACTAGACGACGCGCTCAAAACGCATTCTCGGTCTCTCTCATTCCTCTTCTTGTCCCGAACTCGCTCGCCGTCATCGGCTCGAGTCCATTTCCGATCTCGCTCGTCGTCATCGGCTTGGGCACATTTTCAATCCCGGTCGTCCTTGCCTCAGTGGCGGTCGGGCATGCCTTCTGGCAAACGGGACTTCCGAGCTCTAGATTCTAGATTTGCGAAGAAAGAGAAACACGCGAAACGGATAGCGATCAAAACTTCAATAGGAGATTTGGCGATCGGTGGATTGATTTTTTAAAATTATAGAGAATTTGAGATTTGTGTTGGAGAAGAGAAAATATATATATTTTAAGCAAGTTATATTATTATACCTAATGGACCCGTTTACATGACTCGGTTGGAGTTGTTCCGATATATTTAAATGTGATAAGTAAGACTTTGGTGTATCTAAATTTATGACAAATTGATTTTTTTACTAAAAGCTTTTATGAATTTCAAATTAATAAATAGATTCGGTAACTTAAATAAGGCTCAAATTAATCCTTATAAATTGGAAAATTGGATTAGGTTGTATGTAGTTCAAATATATATTTTTTAAATATATGTGGCGTGACAACTGTGGTCGTAAATGAAATGATATTTTTCCATATAAATCAAACGTATTCATAATTAATACTAATTGAGTAATTTAAAATATTTAAGCTATTATGACAGTATTATAAAAATCGGTGGTTCTCTATCTTTCAAGTAAGTGGCTATTTTTTTTAGTTGAACTTATTTATTTTAAATAAGTAATTGAACTGATAAATATTTAAGGTCTGTTCTTTTGACATTAAATTATTTATTTAAGTACTTAATATAATTTAATTTAAATATTTAAATTATTATTCATCACCACAACAACCTACCACCACTACAACATCACCACTCCATTAACCACCACCATCGTCCCACTACTTTAACATCACAACCACCGCACAACCATATTATCACCACCACCACAAAAATACTACCACCACCACACAACCACAATATCACCACCATCATAACACCATACCATCACCCCCACAACAACACATCCACCTTCATCTTATTACAACACCACCACCACCAACAAGATCACTACCTTAACATCACAACCACTACACAACCACATTATCACCACCACCACCACAACATTACTACCACCCCACAACAACACATCCACACCACCATAAAAAATACTACCACCACCCCACTACCTTAACATCACAATCAGTGGCGAAGCCAGAAATTATTTTGAGGGGGGGCAATTTTTTTTCTTTCAAAATGATAATAATAATATAAATACGTTACAATTGTTCCTTGCGAGCTTTCATTTTCATGAAACGCTCAATCACATCATCGTTACGAATGGTACGAAAAATATCTTTTTCAATGTAACAGATAAGTGACTCGCTCAAAAAAGAATCTCCCATACGGTTGCGCAAATCTGTCTTCATAATCTTCATTGCTGAAAAACTTCTCTCAACGGTTGCAGTGGCGACCGGCAATGTCAAAGCTAGCCTCAAAAGTCGATATATTAATGGAAATGCAAGGTGTTTTCTAGTTTCAACCATCAATCTACTCAAAACACCAAGATCCTTCAAGTTAGAAAATCTCACATCTTCCCGAACATTGCCTATATAAATGCGCAACTGATGCTCAAGAGTCATTTGATCTCTAAAATCAAAGTCATTCGGATAAAGTGTGGCCAGTCTCATCAACTTCGAATGATCAAAATAACGAAATGATTCCGTTGGACTCAGTGAAGCCATACAAATAAGAAGTTCAGAATTAACCTCATTAAAGCGATCATTGAACTCTTGCATCACACAATCCACCACTGTATAGAAACAATTCACTTGAAGATGTTGAAGGTTAGTGATATTAGATTTTTTTCTAGGCCGGCGTGGATCAACAAACTCATCCTCCATATTTAAATTTAGAAGGTCATGGTCCTTGCAAAATGATGATACCTTCAACCGAAGAGAATTCCATTCCACATCTCTAATTGATTGTAATTGTTGTTTCGTTGATTTTACCATCGACATGGCATTCAAAATGTCTTGATCTTTTCTTTGAAGTACCTCTGATAAAGATTCTGTGAGGCCCAAAATAAGAAGCATGAGTTGCAAATAAAATGCAAAATTAAATGATTGCAAATATTTGAGAAGACCGTATGCCTGGCGCCTTTTCCCGCCATCTGACCCTTGTTCCTCAATATACTCGAGCACTTTCAGAATCACAGGAAATAACTCCATCAAACGCAAAAGCGTCCGGTAATGAGAGCCCCAACGTGTATTTCCCGGCCTCGACAAAGTGATTTCTTGATTTAATCCAGTTCCTGTTCTGATTTCATGATTACATATGGCTTTTTTCACTTGTTCTCTATTGAGTTCTAGCATAGTATCCTTTCTTTTGCATGATGCCCCAACCACATTCACCAATAGAGATACTTGTTCAAAAAAGTCACCAACTTCAAAATGTTTCTTCGACATTGCTACAACAACTAGTTGCAGCTGATGAGCAAAGCAATGCACGTAATAAGCTGAGCTATTTTCTTGTGAAATCAAAGCTCTTAATCCATTAAACTCACCCCTCATGTTACTTGCTCCATCATAACCCTGTCCTCTAATACTTTGCAAACTAAGCCCAAGTTCACTGAACAGTGAATCGATCGCACTTTTGAGGCTTGCTGCTGATGTATCTTTTACATGAATAACACCAATGAATCTCTCTTTAATAATTCCAAATTCGTCAACAAATCGCAAAATCACCGACATTTGCTCCTTATAAGAAACATCACTGGACTCATCCACTAACAAAGCGAATACACCATCGTCAATTTCTTTAAGTATAGAAGAAAGTACCTCTTGAGAAAAGTAATGAACAATGTCCTTCTGAATATCTGGAGACCTCATTTGGTTATTCCCGGGAGCATTCTTCAAGACAACTTTGTTAATGCTCTCATTTTGTGTAGCAGTGTACTTTATCAATTCTATAAAATTTCCTTGATTCTTTGACTTCTCAGACTCATCATGCCCACGAAATGCCAATCCTTGATGCAATAAAAATCTAGAAGCATCAATAGAAGCATTTAACCGAATACGATGTTCAGCCTTCATAATATCATCTTGTTTACGAAGGGCAACTGCAATCGACTGATCATGTCGCATCAAATCATCACATTTTTTCAGTGCTTTATTATGGGAGCTATTGACATCCCCCACGTGCAAAGAAAATCTTTCAGTCTTGTTCCAACAATCAAAACCTTCTGTCACAAACGTATCATTACCGGGCTCCCTGAATAAATAGCAACACAAGCAATACGCTTTATCCTTCTTCATGCTATACTCTATCCATTTACCATACTGAATAAACCAATCAGGATTAAATCGCCTCAACGAATTTCCTATCTTTCTTTTCTGAAACTTATGAGCATGAGGTTGGCAATGTCCTCTCACCAAATATCTCCGTCGCACTTCATCTCTTTGATTTGGATGATAGTCAGTTATCTTTTTTCTATCGGCAGGATCATAAGGAAGATCATCTATATCAATGTGCTCCGGACCGGAATAAGTATCTGCACAAATTGATTTTGATGCATTTGTATTTGAGCTGCTATCACCGCCATCTATATTTGGATTCTTTCGTTTCAAGAGGAAGTCTATCTTTGATTCTGTTAATATAGAAATTCATAACTAAAAATGAATTGCATATATAAATCAACATGTCCATAATTATAAACACAAAATAAAAGATAGACACAAAATAAAAACTTGTATACAAACTTACGAAGCATGTTGAGTTCTATACGCAGTTCGTTTAAATGAACTTGAGAAATATTGCCGTCTCTTGTTCCTGTAAAATAAAATTTAAACTAATTTGAACTTGAGAAACATTTTGAGCTTAATTTTAATAGTTCCCAACTAATCACAAAAACACAAACTATATAAAACAGCAAAAATCCCCTCTCCAAACATCCACTGCAAGTTTGCAACTCCACATCACAATTCGCAACCAATCCATAAACAATCAATCCAACTAGCTATCAAAGTTTATAATCGGAGAACTTCAAATGACACTATAACTTCAAATCAAAGCTAAGAAACTAAATTATCCAATTTATGATTTCAAAAATTCGAATCCTTACAAGGCTGACAACCTAATCCTTCATATTCAAATTTCAACTACATGCCTACTAATATCCAGTTATCCACAGACCACAATCACCTACCATGGGGGCCTAATCACACCTGAATTGAAGATTGGAAGACCAGAAGAGTAGATGACGATCGAAGACCGGCAACCAGGGGCGGAGGCTGCTGCCCTATTTGCTGTGGATGAGGGCGCTGGACGGCTGGAGGGTGGAGGCTGCCCTATTTGCTGTGGATGAGACCCAGAAGAGTAGATGATGAGAGAGGCTCGATGTGGATGAGGATGAGGGCGCTGGAGGCTGGCGCCTGGCAGGCTGGACCGCTGGAGCGTGGAGCGGATGTCTGAGACTCTGAGTCAGGGGCGGATGAACAATTGAACAATTAGGTTTCTTTTAATATTTTAATTTTAAATTAAAAAAATCTGCCCTGGTGCTTGCCCGGGCTGCCCGAAGTCATTTATATATATATATATTTGAATTAATTATACTAAATCATTGTTTATTTGTATTTAAAATGAGAAAAAACCGAAAGATTTTTACTCTATTAATTTGAGTTTGTATTCATCTCGAAATAATGGGGGGCGGACGTTTAAAATTACGGGGGGCGATTTATTATAAATTTTAAAAAATTCAAACTAATCATACGAATTTATAGTAACATTTTAAAATTGACCGGGGGCGGCTCCCCCCTCCCACCTACATGCCTCCGCCCCTGATCACAATATCACTACCACCACCATCACAATATCAGCACCACCACAACATCACCACTCCACTACCACCACCACCACCCCACTACCTTAACATCACAACCACATTATCACCACCACCACAACTCTACCACCACCACCACTATAAAAACACTACCACCACCACACAATCACAATATCACCACCACCACAACACCATACCATCACCCCCACAACAACACATCCACCACCGCCACCCCATTACAACACCACCACCATCACCACACCACCACAACACATTCACACCACCACCACCAACAAGACCAGTACCTTAACATCACAACCACCACACAATCACATTATCACCACCACCACCACCCCACACCACCACCATAAAAATACTACCACCACCTTAACATTACAATATCACTACCACCACCATCACCATCACAATATCACTACCACCACAACATCATCACTCCACTACCACCACCACCCCTCCACTACCTTGACATAACAACCACCACACAACCACATTATCACCACCACCACAAATCTACCACCACCACCACACAACCACGATATCACCACCACCACAACAACACCATACCATCACCCCCACAACAACACTTCCAACACCATCACCCCATTACACCACCACCACCACCACCATCACCATACCACCACAACACATTCTCACCACCACCACCAACAAAATCACTATCTTAACATCACAACCACCACACAAACACATTATCACCACCACCACCACAACACTACCACCACCCCACAACAAAACATCCACACCACCACCATAAAAATACTACCACCATCCCACTACCTTAACATCACAATATCACTACCACCACCACCACAACACAAAAATACCACCACCACAACACAACAATAACCCACCACTACCACAACACAACAACAACCCACCACCCCACTACCTTAACATCACAACCACCACACAACCACATTATCACTACCACCACAACAATAATACCACCACCACCACACAACAACAATATCACCACCACCACAACAGCACCACAACACCATAAAAATACTACCACCACCACAACACCCACACCACCACAACACCATATCACCACCTCCACAAACAACACATCCACCACCCCATTACCACACCACCACCATCAACACTACCACGCCACTACCACCACCATCACCACCACCACCCCACTACCTTAACATCACAACCACAATAGCACTACCACCACAATAACACACCACCATTAAAAATAATAATTATTGTACTTATTAACTTAATTTAATGTAACTTAACTACTTAAAATTTAAGTGCAAACGAACATAACCTTACCATCAATATTCAGTTTAACATAATTATATTTTCTTTCACTAATACTCCATTATGAGATAATAATTTAAAATTATTTAACTTAACAGAATATTTCTAGAAAACAGGACCTTATTACGAAAGTTCTTATTATTGATCTTAAAATTCAACGAAGAATTTCCAATCTCCCATAATTTCAAAATATCGTTCGTTTTGAAAACACTCTACTTATGCAATATTTTCACAATAGTTTTACTGGTTTTAATAATATAATATGAATATTGTTATTTAATTTAAATGTAATCGACTCTAATCAACCAAAAATATGAATTTAAATTGTAATCAATATAAATGTTTTGTGGAAAAAATGTTTAATCCTAAATCACTATGTTTGATTGTCATTTTTGATCAATTCAGTTTTTCCAGGAGCGGTTTGTGGTTTCATCCATATAAATTGCAATGGAGATGTTGATAGGGACGAAAATCAATACAAATGAACTAATCGTACTGCCAATAGATGTTCGACAAAAAATGATGGTTGAACCACGATCGATAGTAGCTGATTATACAAAAGACAACATAAGTGGAATGTTTTTAATTGAGATGATACAAAAACAAGAAACTTGTGAAAATAAGGCATGTGAATATAGGGTTCGGAAATGGGCTGGTCCGGACCCGGTCATCCCCGAGCCGTCCTGAACATTGAATCAGGGCGGGTCGAAATTTCTTCGGCCTAAGGGCCGCCCACATGCTGGGCTTTTCTTAGGCTCGTCGGGTGGGCCGCTTCCATTTTAATCTGAATTTAAAAATTAATTACAACAATTTTGTCAAATGAATAATACATATTTTTGTGAAAAGAATAGCTTTCTATAATGACTATTTATAAAAATATAAAAAATTAGAACTCGGTAAATAACCAAGTGTTTCAAAAACTCAAAATGATTTTGTTTTTAAGCAAAACTCTGTTTTATATTACATTTATTTTACCTATTCTACCCCAAATCCATCAGAGGCCCTGTTCTGGTCCATCAGGAATCGAACTCTAATCACTGAAATGTTTGACGTTCCTTTTACCCCTAAACCACGCCCTGATGAGTTTTAAGAAGGTCGGGCCTTAAAAAGAATGGGCGCGAGCCCGGCTCTAAGACTCTCAGACTGAACTCACCATTGGACTTTGATCGGGTTGGTTTAAGATCGCGCTCGAATTTTTCGACACTTCAGGCCATTTGATTACCCTTGGGTGAATGAGCATTTATGATTGTACCATCAAAAAAAATTATAAAACGCCAAATGAATGACCTTATTCGTGTCATTGGTGCCAGGGATATCAAGACCGTCTCTGTGTTATTTTTGCTACTTCCAATCTTTCACATGAATTCACAAGAGGCTTATGGCCAAAATGGCTGCTCTCCATTGTTTCCAAAATTGACTCTATCCAGATAAAATCTCATGTAGTCAATTGGATACGATTTCATTGCAAATCTAAAGATGACGATATGGATGAACACACAATCAACTATGGTGTATCCACTAGCTTTTCTTATAGACCAATGTCTTGAACTTTCTTTTGGTGTCACGTGTTTTGAAATGACTACTCATGTTCTCGAACTTTCTTATAGCCCACAACTGAGATTTATATGGTGTTACAATGACGACTGTAATTGCAATTGGAAAATAATTCCACAAGGACCATGTTTCTTGAAAAAACAAACACAGAAACAGGACTTATGCAAGCCTTGGAGGCAATAATAAGGTCTCTCATCTTCCGATCTCAACTTGTATGTTTATGGGCTTGGTCGTAAAAGTATGTTTACACTTTCATGGTAAAATTATTATTTATAAATTCTTTTATAAAATGAGGATTTATTATTAGATCATTCACTTAAGATAATAATAGGAGAAACTCACCCACTCGCACTTATTCTAATCATTCTCACTCTTTCTCAAGGGCACAAACACCACCTAGAAGTCACCCTTCTGTATACTACTCCACCTCCTCAATGGATGATAGAGATTGACTTGCTCTAACGGTGGAGATTGTTCATGTAAAACTCTCACCACAAAATAGTTTAACCTAGTTATTTATATAACTTTCTAGAGAACTCAAAACATGCCTAGGTCACCTTCTTGGGCTTCACTTATCTTGGCTTTTTGGGTTATTTTGTTGTGGGCTTCCTTTGAATTTAACCCAAATTAGGCATTCGTAAATCAATACCTAATGAACATTTCGCTAACTTATTTTCCAACCAATATGCACTTATAAAACTCTCCACATATTTGACACTAAGATATGTTCTTTTAAACTTATAAAATACTTATTTAAGTACATATAAATAAATATAAGTAAATATAAATACATATAAGTAAATATAAGTACATATAAGTAAACATAAATACATATAAGTAAATATAAGTACATATAAATAAATACAACTATTCATTATCTCTTTCATCAACACACCACCACCACCACAACTATTCACCACCACCACCACAACTATTCACCATCACTAATCATCATCTCTTTCATCAACACACCACCACTATCATTCATCAACACGCCACCATAACACCACCACCACAACTATTCATCACCACCACCATCATAACAAAGCACCACCACTATTCATCATTTCATTCATCAACACACCACCACCACTATTCATCAACACACCACCACCACTATTCATCATCTTTTTCATCAACACACCACCACCAATATTCATCAACACACCACCATTATTCATCATCTCTATCACTATTTTAAGTTAAGTTAAGTTAAGTTAAACTAAATTAAGTTAAATTATTATTTTTTATTGGTGATGTATTGCTTTTGTGGTGGTGGATTATTGTGGTTTTGGCAGTGTGATGGTAATGGTGGTGATAGTGGTGTGGTGGTATTGATATTGTGGTGGTGGTGGGTTGTTGTGGTGGTAGTGGGTTGTTGTTGTGGTGGTGGTGGTAATGAGGTTGTGGTGGTGGTGGTGTGGTGTGTTGTAGTAATGGTGGTGGTAGTGGTGTTGTGATTGTGGTGGTGGAAGTGTGGTGGGTGGTGGTAGTGAAGTGGTGGTGTTGTTGGTGGAGTCAAGTTAAGTTATGTTAAATTATTATTTTTAATTGGTGATGTGGTGTTTTTTGGTGATGTGTTGTTATGGTTTTGGAAGTGTGGTGGTAATGGTAGTGACAGTGGAGTGGTGGTGTTGCTGGTGGAGTCAAGTTAAGTTAAATTAAATTAATTCAAATTAAATTAAGTTGTGTTAAATTATTATTTTTTATTGCTAGTGTTGTTTTTGTGGTGGTGGGTTGTTATAATTTTGGAAGTGTGGTAGCAATGGTGGTGGTAGTGGAGTGGTGATGTTATTGGTAGAGTTAAATTAAATTAAGTTAAATTATTATTTTTTTTATTGGTGTTATGTTGTTTTTGTGGTGCTGGTGGGTTGTTGTGGTGGTGATGAAATACATATGAGTAAATATAAGTACATATAATTAATATAAGTACTTATAAGTAAATATAACTACATATAAATAAATATAAGTAAACATAAGTAAATATAAGTAAAATAATAAGTTTAAGTACAAAATATAAGTTCAAAAGAACACACCCTAGGCTATGTTGTTTTGTATTTATAAAGTACTTATAAGTAAATATGAATAAATATAAGTATATATATAAGTAAATATAATTATTCATCATCTCTTTCACCACCACCACCATTAATCATCTCATCAACACACCTCTACCACTATTCATCATCTCTTTCAACCACACACCACTAGAGCTGCAAGAGAGTCAATGTGAACAGCTCGCGAACAATCTCGATCAAAGTTCGGATCGATTTTAAAAAAGCCAAGTACAAACATGGTATTTACGCTTGTTTCTTAAACAAGCCAAGCATGAACAAAGTGTACTCGACTTGTTTAGATTCACGAACAACTCGTTTATTTGTTCGATTAAAATTCGTTTATAAACTCAATTAAAGCTCGTATGTACACTCATTCATTTTACTCATCATCTTTTATATATTTTCAGATCAGGGTCACAAGATTAAGGAGATTGTCCCATGAGAACTGAGGCCTAATTTTTGTTGCTATGATGACGAAGGTTGAAGATGATGCCAAAAATGAGTTACCATTTTGTAGTATAAATTATCTTTTCCGTTTCGAAGTTTTGACTTAATTTGTTTTGATTATTTTTCTTGTAATTGTGTGGCTTCATAGAACACACATTTTAAGTAGCATAATTATGCATTTTTTATTTTATTTTAAGGGAAGCGAGCTACCAAACTAGTAGCTTATTTTTGGGCTTGATTATAGCTCGAGCTTGATAATTTTCGAGCCGAGCTCGAGCACATGAAAATTTAAACAAGTTGAGTTCGAACATAAATTATTTAGGCTCGACAAGTTAGATTCGAGTACTAGTTATTTTTCTAATCGGGCCGAGTTCGAGCTTCACAGTACTTGGCTCGCCTGTTCGTTTGCAGCCCTACACGCCACGACCACCCCAACCATAACACTACTACACTACCACACCACTATTCATCATCTTTTTCATCTACACACCATCATTCTAACACCACTATTCATCACAAAAGAACACACTTTTAATGTGGATGTACGGCAAGCATCAGAACTGTTAGGGGACGGAGAGGTATCAGGTTCTGCAACATCAATTCTCTTGTAGGCAAAACTAACCTACGGAGCATCATGTAGGCGGCTGAGGCTGTTTTATCGCGAGAAATGTCTTCATGGCATACCGTCCACAGATGCAGAAACACCCTCCTGGAATCCAAACCAAATTAAGGTCTCAGTTAATAATAGTGACTTCATATATAGCTACTTATCTGTCGCCACTAATCTGATTGGAGCTAGTTCTTCTTTCGGCAATCCAATCAATATAAATAAAGCCACTGTAAACAACAGAAAGCAGCCATGGATGCAATGAAGACTGTTTCTTTTCTGTCCGTGGCTATCACAATTCTGCTTCTTGCCGAATCCAGCCAGGCCAAGTGCAGTGCTTTCTTCCCAAAATACAATATCAAAATTTACAATGCGATGGGACCTGGAATAACCGTCAACGTCCATTGTAAATCAAAGAACGATGATCTGGGCGTACACCCCGTGCCATTCGATCAAACTTACCAGTTTCGCTTCAGACCCAATCTCCAGTCGACAACCTTGTTTTATTGCTCTGCGAGCTGGAATGGCAGGACAGAATTTTTTGATGCTTACAACCACGAGAAAGACAACCTAAGATGTGGTGTGGATTTAGGGTGTGCTTGTCCATGGAAATTGACACCTGACGGGCCATGTTTATGGAACAAAAAGAGTAGCCAGCATGATAAGTGTCAGCCTTGGAAGCCAAAAGCCAAAGTAACAGGCCAAACTGCCACTCTAACAGACCACACTATACTATGAACACATCAACAATAAATACAACATTCACATATGTAGGGATTTTTCTCATCTAATAAAGTGCAGACCAAATTGTACTCAAAGCCCAATCTCCTTTCCTTAGACATTTTGTTATGAATGGTTTGCATATTCAATTGGTGTCGCCAACAATTGTCAACTTAGGATTATTATATATCAGTCTCACAACATAGAATTCCCACGCAATCAAGCAGATATCCTCATTCATACTGTAGATATCTCAGTATTAATATAAAAACACAATATTAATTTTGGAGGAGTTGGGTGGAAGAAATAACACCAATTTATGTTGTGAGAAAGGAGCAGCTCACCTGCTCCTTTTGATCAGTTGCTGCCACTTATAGCAAAGTGGATCACAACTTGCAACACTCCTCCTTGATCCACCATCTCATAACTCCAAGCATTTTTTGAAACAACTCAAATTTGATACTTAAAGAATCCCTCGGTAAAGATGTCTACAACTTGCTTATCAGTTCTATAAAAAATCCAATCCAATTTCATAATCTTCAACCATTTCTCGAATGTAATGGTACATGATCTCGATATGCTTATTTTTACTTTGAAATATTGGATTCTTGGCTAATGCAATTGCCAACTTGTTATCACACATAATCCTTGTGGGGCCCTCTTGTTTGCGTTTCATGTCTTTTAATAAAAGTCAAAGGCAAACTGCTTAGCATGTTGTGGTAGTCACTGCGATGTATTCTGCTTAAGTTGTAGAAAGAGCAACAACTTATTGATTCTTTGATGGCCATGAAGTCATTTCATCTCCAAGATAAAAATACATCACCTAATGTACTCTTTCGAATTTCTACATTACTGACCCAGTCACTCCATCTCCAGAATTCATTTGTGTGAATATACATAATCCCACAATCATGATATATCGGAGAATACGCTTTCCTGCTAGCAAATGAGATTGCTGCTATTGTTCCATGAATCGACTTATAAGTCCAACTCCGTACACAATATCTGGTCTAGTTGAAGTGGAGTAGCAAAGACTTCCAGAAAAATTTTCAAAGTTGCCACCAACTCACAAATTAATTTCTAAACTGCCATACTTATGAAGTTACTTTCCGAAATGCCACTTTTTTGACAAACCGCTACTCCTAGTAGCGATTTGTTTAAATTTTTAATTTGAAATGCTGACTGGCCGATGAGTTGGCACTGAGGTGTACAAATTCCACAAACCGCTACTCTCAGTAGCGGCTTGATCTTTTCATGTATTGGTCAACCCGCTACTACGAGTAGTAGTAGCGGTTTGTGGAATTTGTACACCTCAGTGCCAACTCATCGGCCAGTCAGCATTTCAAATTGAAAATTTAAAAAAACCGCTACTGGGAGTAGCGGTTTGTCAAAAAAGTGACATTTCGGGAAGTAACTTCAGAAGTGTAGCAGTTTAGGAATTAATTTGTGAGTTGGTGGCAACTTTGAAAATTTTTCAGACTTCCAACTATACTATTGAAATATGTGGGATTTCAACAACTCTCCAGTACCTTCTTTCATCAAATCATTCCTCTCTCTACAAATGGTGTCTGAAGCGTCTTCATTCCCTCAAACTTGAACTTCTTGAGAGTGTCCTTTGGATACTTCTTTTGTGAAATAAAGATTCCACAATCAGCCTGCTCAACGTGATGCATAAAAAATAGGACATCAATCTCATATCAGTCATCTCAAATTGATGAATCATTAGTTATTGAAACTCGATGAACATTGTCTTTGAACTCACAATGAATATGAGGTCATCCATATATAATCACACAACCAATATGTGTCCATCAACATTTGTCTTAATGTATAGTTTGTGCTCATATGGATACTTTTGAAATCTATTCTGCAGCATATACGTATCAATCCTCGCGTATCATGCTTGCGGGACCCGCTTCAAACCATACAATGTTTTCTTCAACTTGTAGACATTGTTCTCTTTTCCTCTTTGCTCGTATTCTAGTGGCTGATTAACATAAACTTCCTCTTCTAAACTCCATTCAGGAATGCTGACGTCACGTATATCTGGTGTATATTCCGGGCTGCAAGTGCAATTATAGTATTCATTCTAGCAACTAGTACGATACCTCAAAATAGTCAATGCCTATCTTCTCCATGTATCCATTGACAACTAGTCTTGCCTTCAAACGGTCCACTTGATAGTCGGGATTGTACTTCATTTTGTACACCCACTTTACTCTAATAACCTTGATGGAGGTTATCTTTGAATCCGTAGCTTGAATCTATCCTTTTTCTGCATCCTCAAACGTCACGGGATCACATCAGTAGTGTCCATCTCATCGCCTCAAGTGACAAGACAAATCTTGAAACTGAAATGGTGGCAATCTTGAACATACTTATGAATATTGGACTTTGGTTCAGCTCATTTTCAGATGAATCTGCTGGTGCGCATATGTTTTCCACAGACTTCGCCTCAATCATGATATTGGGATGTCTGGTATCCTTTTGAGACCAATCATAGGCCTCGTATTCAGCAAACTACACATCACGGCTAATTATCAAATCTTTGGTGTGAGGGTCATACAACTTGTAACCCTTCATATAAACACTGTATCCAATGAAGATACATCGTCTTCTCATGTCATCCAGCTTCCTTTGCTACTGATCTGACATATGAGGATATGCGACAGACCCAAATACTCGTAGACAAGATACATCTGGATTCACACCAATCCAAGCTTTATACAGTTTCTTTCGATGATCCACCCTTCATGAGACATTAATTCAACAAGAATACTGCACAAACTGCTACTTCTGCCCAATACGACTTCGGTAGCTCCTCGGTCTTTAACATGCTTCTGGCCATCTCAAAGACTGTCTTATTCTTTTTCACAGCTATGCCATTCTGTTGGATATGTACCTTGGAGTCCACTTCCATTTGATCCCTTCAGCTCTGCCATAATTAGAGAATTCATTAGAAGTGAGTTGATAGGAAATGAAAACTCAGATTAATAAATACTCCGAAGAGCTTGATACAAGTGACAAAAATTACCCGATTGACCCTTGTATCGAAGGTCAAATCTTGGCTCCCAGGGCAAATGCCCGACTATAGACTGCTATGAATAACATACTTCTTAAATGATTTTTTGGATGATGAAAACATGGTTGGACGTTTTCATTTTATAGTCTTCAAGTGGTCCCTTGGTTGGTCTCCTTAATGCTCCCTTTATGGTTGTTGATAACATTTGCTTGTTCTTTCTCTTCCATGGCCCTTTGTCTCTCTCTTGTCTCTTCACGTGCATCTATGTCAAACAACATTTGCGTAGTGGGCTTCTCTAGTGGATTAGGTCAGCTACCCATACCCTTGGTTTGGTAGTCTCTTCTCCCGGGCCATCCGTGTTCGTCTCATTGCAGCCCGTGTCCTTGGCTTTGAGCTAACCCACCCCGTCTACGTCCCTAGCCATGGGATGTTCCAGCAATGGTCAACCCGCATTCCCTTGGCTTGTCTTGCTTCAAGTCATCTAGCTCGATGACTTTCGAAGGCCCGTATTGGCTAGGCACACCCGGGTAACTTTCGAAGGTTGATCTTTACTTGGCGGGACCCGAGTGGTTTTGGTCTATGCGATGCATGACCTGGGTAACTATAGTTGAGGTCCCATCATTACTCCCCTCCCAAAGAGTGGTCTTGTCCTCAAGGTCAAAGGTTGGGCCTTGCGTTTTGTTAGTTTCCTTGCACACCACGCTTTTGAGCAATGGGGCTCCACTTATCTTCTATGAGAGGGCATCAACAACTTTGTTCCCTACCCCCGATTTGTATTGTATCTCAAAGTCGTAGTCCAAAATTTTGGTGAGCCATTGCTGGTGCTCTTTGGCCACCATTTGTTGCTCTAACAAATATTTGAAGTTCTTTGATTCGCCGTTACCACGAAGTGTGGCCCCAAGAGATACGACCTCAATTTAGGGCTAAAGCTATGAGTTCTCGCTGGTACACTGATTTCTAGCAAGCTCTTACTGTGAGGACTTGGCGAAAATATTGCGACTGGTCGTTTGTTTTACATGAGGACCGCCACTATCTTGTACCCGAATTCGTTGGTCTCTATGATAAAGGGAGTCTAGAAGTCGGAAGAACAACCACTGGGACTTTGGTAAGGACCTTCTTGAGTCCTTGAAAGGCCTTCCTTTCCAGCCCATTCTATTGGAATGCATCTTTATTGAGTTGTTCGGTTAGTTGTCATGCTATTTTGCCGTATTTTTCCAACCTTTAGTGACTCGCTCGGGGTAAATTTTTCCAGCTTCTCCGTCAACTTCATGATCTCTCTCTGAAGCCCTACAAGTTCTCGTTTATGGGCATGAACCCGACCTCGTCGGATGCCTTCATTGCCTCCATAACAGCCTTTAATGCATTGACATCTCCCTCGATGGTAGTCATCTATAAATGACCAAACTTGAGATGCCTCAGAAACTGCTGTCTCTCACCATCGTCTAGAAGTTCATCTGAACTCCCTTCTGAAGAATCCACAAGAACATTGACAGAGCCTAGTTATATGCGCTATTTAGATCTTAACACTGTGCTTGCTTGCATTATTTTGTGTACAAGATTACTGGTTTTCGGTATTTTTGTATTTCAGGATGAAACAGGAGCATAAGTCAGATGTGCGCTAACGGGCGCTTTTAAAGGGCGCAATGCACGACCTGCGGAGCTAGCAGCGCAAAAGGAGATAGGAGATAGCTAATTCGGACTGCAGTGCGCAAACCGACTGCGCGAAGCGAGTAGCGCAATCAACATGCGCAGCGAGCCATGCGCAGGATAGCAGAGTTTCTAAATTTTGATCATCATTATCTCTACCAAATCTCCTAGATTTGGGAAGTAGCTAAGATTCTCACGGGCCAAATCTAAGCATTCCTTGGGCTTCAAGACCAGTATATAAAGAGGAGGAAAGCTAGGGTTTAGAGGATATATAAAGAGAGACACACATAGCAGCAAAAAACACACGAGCTACTGGAATTCTGTCACCAAGATTCTACGCGAACCACCTGCGCCAGCCGAAAACAACAACCTGCAATTGCGCCGACCTGCTACTTTTCCTTGGTTGCTTTAGTTTTATTTATTATTTCTATGATGTTTGCTTCTAGCATGTCTAGCTAAACACCTTGTATCGGTTGGGCATGATTCTATGAAGTATTTCCTTTAAGCATTGTGTTTAATGCTTAGTTCGTCTATTTATATTAATTCTATGCACATGGGTGATAATTAGTTGTGCGAATAAGAGAAGCCTTGAACCACAATCTTATTCTAACTGCTCATTATTGTATGTTAAACTGGTTGATAACTTGACGGTGACAATTAGGAGTAACACACTAGGATAATCAGCTACTACTGTGATAGGATTCGTAGTTGCTTAGACTAGTTTCAGGAATTAATAGCTCATGGACTTTGATCGGAACATGCGCGCACGTTAGGAAGCCTTGATCGGACATTAACGTAAGTAGTACTGCACTATAGATGTTTAGAATCGATGATAAGGGATACGTTCATAGAGGATTGTCTTTATCGATACTTTTCATAGTCATAGTACTTAATATCTACTGCCCGCGCACGTATCGTGCAATTCTGCTTTCACTACTGTTCATTCGCGCACCTGCGCAACCCAATCACTCACAACCCCCAATTTCGTAAGTTGTAGGTTGCTAGCTAAGACGAGTCTGCACGCTCCTTGTGGGATCGACCCTGACTTAGCCGCTGTACTAAGTGGAGAAGGAAGGATTAATTTGACGCGTACAACGACGCGCGATCAAACATCCAAATCTTTGTCATTGGGACTTTAGCAATGATCCTCTGATCTTTGCCTTCAATTTGTGCAAACTTTACTTCCGATAGAAATTGAATGTCCTCTCTCCGAAAGTTGCCCAATGCTGAGCAAATTCCAGCAAAGTCCTAATACATAATACACATCAGTAATAGTTGCATATCTATCTCCGTTCGCCTGAATTCGGATATCGCCTTTGCCCAGAACTTGTATTCGCGATTTGTTTTCGAAACTGACGTCGCCACGAGCAGATTTGTCCAAGCGAGGGAATAACTCCTTTCTCCCACTCATATAGTTATTGCATCCAAAGTCAATGTACCACACGTCGGTGTACTCTTCGCATATCTCTTTCTTCTTGCATGCTAGAACCGTATCTCAGTGCGCCTCTGAAGCGTAAGCTTTCTCCACTTGTCCATTCTCAACATGTGCTCAATATTCGCTTTTATAATATCCAAACTTCTGATATAACACTGGACTTGTCTTGTCCTCCAGTATGACCACCTCGGGCTTTTAGAAATGTACTATTACTGGCTTCTCCTCATCCATCGATGTAATTTCAGCCTCGAACCGGTAACTTTCGTGCCTCCTCACTTCGACTAGGCTTTGTACAACATGCTACTGGGTTAAGCAGTTTGCCATCTGGTTAATCCTTTGCTCTTGCAAACACAGCGAATTCATGAGTCAATCCATCGACACCTTTGATATATTGCGTCCCTTTTCAATAGTTGCAACAACATATTCAAACTTAGCCAGTAACGAGTGTAGTACTTTCAACCACTCGTTCTTTCTTAAGTGTCTAGGCATTAACTCTCAAACAGTTAACGATTGTCTGGACCCAGTCACACTTTCAAAGTTAGTCATCTGCATTGATTCAAAATCTCCCCTCAGTGTTTGCAAGTGCATCCGCACTCTCTCAGCACCTTTGTAGAACTTCTGCAAGAAAGTCCACGCCTCGTGTGATGTTGTTGCCTAAGATATTTTTCAAATATCAGTTCATCCACAGCTTGATAATACCTTCTGATCTTTCTTATGAGTTTCCGTCAACAAATCTTTTTCTTCCTTCTTAAGCTTGTCAAAAGCTTCGCCGGCTACTTTGGTACAGCTCGTCTCGACCAAACTCCATAAAAATATTGGGAATGAAAAAATGCCTTCAATTAGATAGACCAACTTTTGAAGTTCCGTCCGTTGAATTTCGGTATATGCAATGAAATTATGTTAGATGCATCCTAGCTCTTAACGAAGAACAAACCTAATTTTCGAGGATCAATATAAACACGCAACACTAATTTTGGTAGAGTCGGATGGAAGAAATCACAGTGATTTATTATCTGAATGGGAAGCACTCGATACAAATAAGTTTGAATATAACTCAAGCCGAATTGAAATTAGACACGCTAAAATAAACTGAAAAACAAATGAAACGATGAGAGATAAAAAGCTGCTGAAGGATTCTGTAAGGAGTTGGAGGGACACATTCTCTAAAGATAGAGAGGCAAGTATCCACTTTTGGACAAACCTTTCTATCTTTGTGTATGTTTTCCTTTGCCAGCAATATAGCTGGAGATAAACTTTACAGGCAAAAGATGAGATGCTCACCTGCTACTTTTGTTCACTTGCTGCCACGTGTAGCAAATTGGATCACTACTTGCACCACAAATAACACCAAGAAATCAAAAGAAAATGTCATTGCTAAGAGTATTAGATAAATAAAACAGGAATGAGAGGTCAAGCAAACAGAGTTTCTCATGAGCAGATGTTATATGTTGTCCTAAACAGACAATGTTTTTAAATATATCACCAGATAGTGATGAATTATCCTTCTTCTATTGAAAGAGGAACGGGTTCCAAATGGGGTCTTGGAGGTCGGATTTTTGAGTTGCCTTATTAGTTTCGTCCCTCTGAATGCCTTTCTTAAACTGAATTATCGGGAACATTTTTATGTAAGGCGGGGTTCTCCTTGTTATCATCACAACACACACTTTAACACCCTTTAGAATGCATATAGTGTTGGTGAAAGGCACCCAGAACGTCTTCATTTTTTCATGACACTCTTTTACCCTAGGATGACTTTAAAGTCATCAATCAAAGTCGATCCTTCCTTCTCATGAATTCAAAGTTGACAATCTTAATGAAGCCCCCTCTGTTACTTTTTTTATATATATATTCGATAAAGTTGTATGTTGTACCTGTATCAAGCATTGCCCAAGTGCGTTTGCCTCCAACAACAATATCGACAAAGAGCACGCAACTTGGACCTTAGACGTTGAGCGTATTACATTTGCCAATTGCATCAAATTCATGCGTGCACCATCTTTAATTGCACCTCCATGGCTTCTAAAGATTGTACTTAAAAGTGTTTTCTTTAGCAAGCAGTCCCTATATAAGAAACACTTGTTATTATTGGGTTAGCTGAAACTTCGTGTTCATTCCTTCATATTTTCCTTATCCTCGTCTTTAAATAAGTTGGAGCTTTGTTAAGCATCGATGCACGATCTCTTCTCTTCCCCACTTTTAGTATTTTTCCGTTTTTTGTTCTTTGGCTTAGTGGCGGCATCCACCGGGCTTGTATAATTCCTTATACTCTCAGTCATAGGAATCACAGACGAGAGGAATTTCACTTCTCGACGCTTCAATATGGCATTTGCATAAGATTAGAAACCATCCTCCAAGTATCGCAAAAAGGCTTTATCGAATAAGTCTGAAATCTGGAGTATCAGAGTCGTGAATTCCTTTACATAGTTCCGAATTGTCACTCTATGTTTGAGATTGTGAAACCGTCACCATGCCTCCTTTTTGACATCCACCGAAGAAAAAAGTTCTTTGGTTTCATCGTCAATAAATGGCGCTTAAGTTCTTTGGTTTTATCGTCGATGTATCAATAATGCACGAAAATTATTCAATCTCACCTCGTCTCCTTCTTGACATCTACCGAATAAAAATGACGCTCAAGTCCACAATTATTTTTCTTTATACTTTGAACTAAGTTGACTTTAGTTTTGCATTTAAAATTTATTTGGTATAGCAATTTCTTTGTTTGATCGTTTAAATTGAGGTTTGACTTGAGATAGTTTATAATATACAATCATTTGCAGGGAAAGTTCGAGTATAAAAATAAAAATTGCGAGAAAGAATCCTAAATTTAATCGAGATAGTATATATCATACATCACAAGCCCTATAAATTTTGTGCGATCGGTAGATTATCTACAATCAAAAACCTAGATATTTAGTTAGAATATCTAGCTTGGATATTTTATGATCTCGATTTGATTCTGCTCGCCAGCTGGACTCGATTTGAACAGCTCATTGTCTGATGTCTTGGAAAATGTCGTCGACAGGATGCCAAACTATGTCACTATCTAAGTACTAACAAAACTATTTATTAAAGTCAACTTTTAAAGTTTTCTATGAATTACTTTAATACATAAAAGTATGATTAGCTTCTATGATTGACATCCTAATGTGATTAATTATATGTGTATAATTCCAAATTAATATAATTAATCAATTAAATTCAAATAGAAGTATTTACCACGGTTTTTCTGGCAACGAGGCTCGAGTGTAATTTAACAACGACCGTCTTTGTCCTTCTAAAAATGTTAGCAGACTTCACGATTATTAGTATGTTGACCAAGAGTTCTCTCCTATCATACTTGATGTGTCAAACAAAGAAGATCGATATAGCGTCAAAAATAATTGTAAAATTGATAAAATCAAATCGAACCTAAAGGAGCAAACTAAGCACGTATACTATGTAAGATGATATTTCAATTTAGCTATTCTAACGCAAATAATGTGATTTGAAAGATAAAAAATATTTTCCGACCAAATCAAGATAATATTCTAAGGTTACTACTTCACCACAATATACTACTCAAAATAGATAACGAATTATGCATATATGCATAGTGTAATAAATGATGAGAATAGACCGTGTATGTATACATGTAAATATCAACTTTCGTTGCGCGTCTACCCTTTAAACATACTCCTTAATTCCGAATTCCCTTTGTCGAGGTGTGTACTCGATTATTTCTAACTCTTTTAATCAGCTATGCGAAGCAGATAGCACTATGAGATAAAATAAAACGGAAAGGAGATTCACAACTGATTGCAAAGCAAGTAGAGTTTCTCATAATAATCAGATGTTATCTGTCATACACCTGACTTGTATAACAGAATTATGTTTTCCAAAACAGAATGTTCAAAGGAACCAGATATGATCACATGTTACCCCTTGTGTTCTTACATTCGGATCCTCTTATAATATAATTAAATAGAACAATGCTTTCTTAGCTATCATGCCTAACACCAATCCTCAAACTAATTACAACAAAAATATAGTCTTAGAGATTATGTCAAAAGCAGTGTTGGATGAAATGCTAAACTTACGAAAACACCAACCTTGCAAACAACGCAGTTTTAAAGCTCCTAGGATCTGCCTTGAGCATATTAAAGTTTTAGTTTGAAAGCACTGCTTGGCTCATCAGTCAAGGATGCTTCTACTGTTCAAAGCATCTTCAAATCGACTGCATGAGTCCACTCTCATTTCTGTACTCATATCATTCTCTGGCGCAGGATAGTAATCTTCCCTCAGCTGAACATCTCTGAGATTGGGTATTCTAGGGAGGAACATCAGAAAATGTTCATGGGTTGTTCCGTGGATAAAAAGCTTTCTCAGTGAGTTACATTCGGCCAATAGACCAACAGCTGGAAGTGAGAGACTCCTTTGGTTAACATCCCTATCTTGCGGTGGCCAGTAATCAAGCTCATTAAGACTTAGGTTTCCAATTCCATTCAAGTGAAATCTTTCCCATAAACTCAAGTCCATTTGCCCTGATGGGGCAGTCAGTGCGTAGCCTATTACATCCCCACAGTCCAGTTGCATTTTTGAGAGTTGCGGGTAACAGGCAAGTGTACCTAAACCAAAAGCACGCTCGGAAGGTTTAGGCCTCTCTCTGCAATCTCCCTCAACCTTGATACGGATTTCTTCCAATTTAGGGCAGTGTTTTAGACCAATATGTGTCAGCGGAGTTATAAGCTCCCCAACGCCAATCCAAAGTGATAGATACTGCAGCCTGCTCCAACCCTTGTTACGAACCCCGTTTCCATTCAACTGCATATAAGTGCAACTCATATCTTCAGATGTCCCACATTTCCTTCTCTTACTTGCGATCTCATAATTATTATCATTCCCCGAGTAGTTCATCGCTGCCTCACCCCCAGCTTCAAACTCATTAAGATCAAAATCGAACGCAAATTGCTCTTCATGCCCAAGCCCTTCCTCACCATCCCAAACACAATCAATATGCAACCGCTTGATTCTATCACAAACTGGCTCCAATGCCTGCAACGAAGCAACAGCGTCAAGGTTCCTGCAGCAAGATATCTTAAACTCTGACAAAGTCCTGCGTAACAAACAAGCCATTGTCTTGATTCCCTTCCATGTAATCAATGGACACCCTTCAACCTCAAACTTTGCTAGCTTAGAGCACCCGCGGGCAACTGCAATCAACCCCATATCAGTCAAATCAGCACAATTACTAATAGATAAGCTCTCAAGCCCTTCACATATTGCAATGCCATCAAGCTGAGATTCAATAGCCATTGTCACACCATGAAAATGCCCCAATTTAAGTGACTTCAACTTGGGGCATTTTGATTTAAGCGCCTCCAGCGTAACTCCACTCTCTCTCACATTTCTACAAACGTTCAACACCAGCTCCTCAATCAACGAAAGATTGGAGAAGAAATCAATCAAACCGACCCGAGTGATTCCGGCGTCTTCAGAGCTGTAAACGTCCTCTTCCGGATCATTTCGAGAGGTCGTCAAAGAAGCTGCATCAGCCAGATGAAGCGACCTCAACTTGGGACAGTTCACAGCAATCTCAACCAGAGTCTCATCACCCAGAAATCCACTAAACCTGGAATCGAATATGCAAGGCACCTTAAACTCCCTCAAATTCGAGCAACACTTGGTAATCACACGGATCTCGGCAGCCCTAAAACCCTCGGAAAATGAAGGAGCGAGAAGATTCAGGCTAACCAGATTGGCAGCCACGTCCCCGTAGAGCTCCAGCACGGGCGGCAGATCTTCCGTCCAGTAGTAGAAATTGGAGAGATCGAGCGACACGAGACGCTTGCATTTGTCGAAGAGAGCAACGAAGTCCGCCCCGACTGGGATGGGCGGGCGCTGGTGCCACCTGACGAGCTTGAGATGCGTCAAATCCGGCCACTGGGGCGCAAGGCACTCCATGGTGTCCGGCGTGCGCGCGTAGACCGTAAGCGAAGTGACCATGGGAAAGGACTGGCGGAGAAGGAGGGAGAGAAAGTGGGGATCAGAGTAGGAAGAGGCCGAACCGGAGGAGGTGGAAATTGCAGAGGAGGGAGAGGAGCAGAGTGAGTGGCCCCAGGGAGTGAGTAGCGAGAGATCGAGGTGGGTAACGGATTTGAAGCAGTTGGGGAGGTGGAAGAAGAGGTTTCGGGCGTTGCCACGGAGAGAAAGGTGAGTGCGTGTGAGTCGCTCGAGGAGGCGCCATTTGTGGCAGACTAAGGAGGCGGCGTTGCGGGATCGTGTGTCGGAAACTGCGGCGATGATGTTGGAAAGGATGACGTCCGGTAGGTCATGGATCGATGTGGTGGTGGCGGCAGCGGACGAGGGTTGATGACGTTGGTAGGGATTGGATGAAGAAGATGGATTCATGGATTTGATGGAGATGAGATATGTTTTCAGGGTTTTGATTTTTGGTGCAGAAGAAGATGGTTGAATGGAATGGATTGAAGATGAAGAAGAAGAACGAAGAGGAAAAATGTGAAAAAGTCTTTGTCGTAATTCATTGTACTGTGGGTCCCACCTGATCCTCATCTACCAGCACTTTTGTTACTAGCAGCATATGTTATGCGGGTCCATATTATGTTATCTTGCTTTTTTCAATTTTTTTTTATTAATGTTGAATGTGAAGTCGATGGTCGAACAACATTACTATTGGTTTTTCTAACGGACGTATTTGTTCTCATATACGTATGAATGTCCTATGAACAAATTATTAAGATATCACGTGACATGTAATTGTTGCGACTTGTGGTTAGTTAGGTGTTCGAATATATATTTATGCACCAATTATAAACTCATCAATACAAAAATTATATGAATTGGAGAGGTTTTAAGTGTGTTTAGTGTTCGAATAATGGATCAGTTGTGTTATTTTTTTAGAAAGCTTATGTTCTTTCTATATATTGATATTGATTATTAATATTTATTGTTGCCTAAATGCAACAATTTTGTGCGTTTAATAAAAGAAATAAATATTAAAATTAAATAAAACATAAAGAGGAGTTGAGGCTCATTAAACGATTTCCTTATAGCGTTATTGGCCTCCTTTCGGTATTGAGATTCTTGATCAACCACTTTCTAGAACTCTGAACAATTCTTCTTGCACCAAGAATTTGCTCGGACAAACTAACTTTGTCTTTCGTTACCACCACGACTAGAAAACTGAAAGACTGATGAAATCTAGAAAAGTGTTGGCTTTGGAACTTCTGGGAGGAATGTTAGAGTTATAGTTGTGTTTTTATATTTTCGAGTTAATGTCCAAATGAAGAGAAAGCTTCTCTTTTTATAAACTTTGGGTAATAATGCCTCAGGCGACCTCCCTCTGCTACCTCGTTTGGTGGCAGGCGTTGCTCAATGGTCGTTAATGTTCTTAAAAGTCATTTAATCACATAGGCGTCGCCACAACATTGAGCTTCAAGCAACGTCTCAACATTAAATGTATTAATGTCACTCAGGCATCGCCTCAACATTAAGCCGCAGACGATGCTTTAAACCTTAAATGTCTTTAAAAGTAATTAATGGTCACTCAGTCGTCGCCTTGCTTAAACCTAAAACTTAGGCGACGCCTGAACCTTCAAGCGCCGATTTCAAGTTATGTTGAGGCGTCGCCACAACTATTATGCTCAAAATTAAAAGATCGAGTAGAAAAAGTGCAAAAAATGTCTGTCCACATGCGACTAAATATGTCCACTCGCATCTCATATATTGCAGGCGCACTCATTGAACCTTGTTTCGAACCCGAATTGGCTCATGATTTGACCCTTGCGCATTGGCGCGTAGAGAGGGCTTCCTTGGTTACTATCTTACCAAGTATGTAGAATGAGTTCATAATAAAAACTAACAATGTAGGGTACATACACATTGTTTGTATTTCTACTCAACATAATTGAGAGTTCTATGCTCAATGAACTAAAATTTCCAATATTTGAGATCACACCTTGAGCATCAATATCTCATTCAATTTAATTTGGATTTTGACATATTAATAATCAATTATATACATCCTAGCTTAAGGTATTTAATTATGATTAATTCAAATAAATCTAATGTGTACTCCACTCATACTTTTACCTAAAAAAATAGAGCTGCACCATCATTTTCTTCACATTTAACACGTATTTTTCCAACAATCCCCACATGAAGAAATGGAGAAGTGAAAACAAAGTTAAGACTCGACTCAATGTGGTGATAATTTCTACGGTCCATATCTGTATAAAATAAGTAGGCAACGCCTTTGAATCTTCCCTCTAGAAGACATGTCGTCTTTACTTACTAAACAGTAGACGCGGTGTCCTTAAACTGTTCATCGTATAGTGTAAACAAAACACATATCACCCACAAATATATTGTTGACACAAGCTTAGTTGGGTTCGTTTCTGGCCATGACCCCCATTCCTGGTTTTGCGAGAATTTGTAAAGAACTAATTCCAGTTAATTTTCCTTTTGAAGCGGCCTCACTTCTTTCTCAAATAAGTGATTCTTTTAATATCAAGTAATCTCGTAAAGCTCTTCGGAATCTCAACATCCGAATTATCAGAATCATTACAACTTTCAAGCTTATCCTGGTGTGGAATCACTGATCAACGCTATTTTTCACCTCTTTAGTAATCAAAGAAACGTTTGAGGGTATGCTGTAGTGAAATAATATTTATAAACCTAAGTAAGTATCTAGAGTCGTCCAACAAAACCTATGAATACATACATATAAATTATGATTTAACTGCTTCCAATCTACCCTAACATATTAAGGCTCTAGGGTGGTGACATGCAATTCTGAGTGATAATAGATCAATAAGAAGTGGTTCTACTTAAGAAAATCAAGATACACACAATCAATCCTGTGAATAGTGCATAAAATATAGAGTAAGAGAATGCAAACTCAATATATAAAGAGATTAAGTTTAACTCGTAAAATGATGACAAATACAAGGGAAACAACAAGAGCAACTAATGTTGTCATGACGAGTTTGCCTTAAAAGCTTAATCGTTGCTCCGTGTGATCCTATTGACTCCTTGCTTGAATCTCCTGCTCCTTATTGGGACTTTAAGAATTGGATTTGAGGTGTCAAACTCAAAAGAAGAATGTTGGAATCAAGCTCTCCTTTTATATTGGATCTCAAGCGTCACCTAGAAGAAGGGCGAGACGTCGCCTGAGCTAAGGCATTTCCTGGAATGAGTGAGGTGTCACTCGAAGTATGCTTAATGGAACGAGGCTACGCCTATATGGGTGAGGCATTGCCCTAAGTCTGCGCAACTGAGTAAGGCATCGCCCGAAGTTTGCGCAACCGAGTAAGGCCCCGTTTCTTATGAGTGTTCTTATCATTCCTCTAGCTAAATCTGGAGGAGGAGTTCGACCAGTAGCAGTGGGAGAGGCTTGGCGCCGTTTTACGTCAAGAATGGCTCTAAGCGCAGTTACAACATCAGTGGTAGCTCATTTATTGCCTTTTCAGGTTGGTGTGGGAATGCGAGGGGCAGCAGAGACTGTTACACATTCGTTAAACCACTTGGTGGTGAAACACTCTGACAATGAGGAGTTAGGGGTTTTAAAGTTGGATCTTACGAATGCATTTAATTTGGTCAGCAGAGAGGCTTCATGAAGGGAGTGCGGTGCCATGTTTCCATCTTTTAATGTTTGCGTGGAGTATTGTTATGGTTCTTAGGCGTTGCTCTTTACGAGAGAGTCAACCATTCGTAATTGTTGTGGGGTGCAACAAGGCCATCCTTTAGAGCCCTTGCTGTTTGCCATTACTTTGCAGTCTTTGATGTGTCGGATTGGGGAGTTATGTACTCGTTGCTGCTCAACGCTTGGTATCTGGATGATGGCATTTTGATGGGGAAAAGTAAGGATTTGCTGACAGCTGTTGGGGTCATTCTAAAGTCGGGCCCGCGGCTAGGGTTAATAGTGAACCATAACAAGTCCTTGTGGTGGTGGCCGCATGGAGACCGAGGGCAGCCCCCAGGGGTGCCATATGGTTTTGGTTTTTCTAATTCTTCGGCATTATCGGTCTTGGGTAATCCTATTTCAGTGAATGGAAAAGGGGCGGACGAGGTTATGGGACAAAGAGTTCTGGGGATTCAAGCCATCCTTACTGAGGTGGCCAAGTTGGATAATCCGTAATTGGAGTTGTTATTTTTGCGGGCTTGTGTTGGCATGCCGAAGATGATGAACAATTTGAGGAGTTCACCATCGGGTTGGAGGGGTTGATTCGTTCTTTTGATGCAGCGGTACATTATTATTTGATGCATATTTGGAACTTGGATTTCATAGTAGAGCAGCGGAGGTTGGTGGGATCGCCTCTTAAGTTCGGTGGGCTAGGCATTCTGGTAGGGAGCGACGTAGCCCTCTCGGCTGTCGTTGCTTCATTGGTGCAGGCAGGGGGGTTGTGGGAGATGCTTACGAGGGATTCATACTCTTCGTTAAGATGTGGAGTCTTGCTTAAAGAATCGAATCTGAGGTTTCGACCTACCTCTTCAGTTAGTTTGGGAGAGCTGAGATCGCAGGCTAAACCACAGAAGTGGCTTACTGGGTTGGCCGTAGAAGTCATTAAGGAAGAGATCAAGGGACGGGGAGGAGCCCGAGTAAAGACCTTGGTGAATGCGGTTTCTATGTCCTGTAGCGGTATTTGGATCACAGCAATACCTACGCCTTTTTTTGGGCTTCGTATGAACCTGGCGGCCTATCGTTTGTCCCTCAAGTACTGTATCGGTCACAATGTGTTCACCGTTTCTCGCGCTTGTGCGGCCTGTAAAGGTTTGCGCACTTCTGATGCGGCCGGTGATCACGACGCTCATTGCCCGGTGGGAGGGAGGAGGATTCGGAGGCATAAGTGAGAGACACTTTGTTCACTTTTTTTCGAGGAGCTAATTTAGGACCTAGGCTGGAGGTAGCTGGTCTTTTGGATAGGGGAGAGAAGGCGGCAGACATTTTGGTGCCGGCGTGGGATGGAGTAGAGGTCTTTGTGTGGATGTGTCCATTGTCTTCCCGGAAAGATGACCCCTTGAATGGGCCCCGGACCGCCGTCCCTATCTGCCACCCCTCAGGGCCGGGGCTAGAGTCAGGGGAGGCAACTAGGAGGGCAGAGGAGAAGAAGATTTTTAAGTACGAGGGTGGTTGTTCAGCCAATGGTCTTATGTTCGTGCCTTTTATCATGAAATCATTTTGGGGCGCAAGCAGATCAACTAATCAGGACCGTGGCAGCAAGATGGGCTGATCTCAGGGGCATGGAGCCATTGACAACTCTTTCTATCCTAAGGCAGAGTTGTCCTTTGTCTCGCAGAAGGCTCTAGCTGACGAATTCTTTTTAAGGTTTGATTACATTTAGTGTCTGTAACAAAGTAGATTTGTACTAGCTTTTTGGCGATCCCTCATTTGTAATTATCTCACATTGAATTATAAGAAATAATATATTTTTTTTATCCGAACTATAGCTCGGTCAACCCATTAACCGAATCCGCCCCTGTATCCATAAGATGCTCAATTTTTAACAAATCAAAATAAGTTTTCTCATACCAAGGATCGAAAGTTTACATTAACAACTAGTTTAAGAATGTCACCTTAGTCCACCCTCCTCATTTGCATGAGAAATATTTCAAAATAAAAAATTAGCTGAAAATGGAGTTTGGTTGCACTGAATAAGTAATGCCAAAGAGATAAGGATAGATAGAGCGCACCATCGTATCCAACCAACTTGCACCAAGTTGGGTCACATATACAATTTAATTAATTGAGTAGAGAACCAAGTTGGGTCACATATACACTTTAATTAATTGACTAGAGAAATTAGGTATTATAGACTTTAGTACTCAACACTCCACTAGCCAAAGTATACTTGTTTATTTGCTTATTATAGTAGTCCGTATTGACTTTGACTTTGATCCCCATGCATCGTTTTGCTTCTAATCTTTGCTCTGTAGATATTTTTATCTGATTTTTTTAGTTTTAAGAAAAAGTGTTCCATCTATAAAATGGATATTCTGTCCTGCGAGCTGACACATGCTTTTTGTCCAGTTATGATGATGCACATGCACGCACGTGCCGTATAATAACAACACGCTACTGCAACTGTCTTCTTTAAATAGGAGGTACGGAATTTGACACGTGTCCTTATGGGATAAAAGCAGTAATAAGACGCTGTTTGATTTTGGCAGTTCAATTATTGTGCTTCCCTCAATTTCAATCTATTAGCCGTCGCCCTTTTTGGCCAACCATTTGATCATTCTTTCTTTTGTTTTTTATTTGGGCCCATAAGCCCATTCAAATTAAGTTTTCACACAAAATTACAGTGTGTTCTTTTCTATTGGTATTCAATTGAATTAATTCAACTGAAATTAAAATAAGCTGAAATAAAATAAGTTTAAATATTTATATATTATTTGTAAGTCAAGTAATATGTTACTTTCACGCAATTGATTAAGCTTGGTTCTCCCACTTTAGTTGAACAAAAATAACAGTTGAATTCAAATACAATGTATTGTTTCTATATTTTTAGCCGTTCATACATTTGTAATACTTGATCCAAAATTTATTTGTTGAACTGGACTTTTATATGACTAAAGATTGAATATTTAGGACATGTTCTTTTGTACTTAAATTTTAAGTAAATAAATTAAATTAAATTAAATATATTAATTATTTTTTTTATTGGCGATGTGCTGTTTTTGTGGTGGTGGGTTATTGTGGATTTGAAAGTGTTGTCGTAATGGTTGTGGTGTGATAATGATGGTGGTAGTGTTGTGGTGGTGGTGGATTGTTGTGATGGTGGTGGTGGTTGTGATATTATGGTTGTGATGATAAAATAGTGGGGTGGTGGTAGTGTTTTTGTGATGGTGATTTGGATGTGTTGTTGCGGGGGTGGGGGTGGTGGTAGTGTTGTAGTGATAATGTGGTTGTGATGTTAAAGTAGTGGAGGTGGTGGTTGTAGTGTTTTTGTGGTGATGAGTTGTTATGGAGGTCATGATATTATTGTGGTGGTGGTGGTGGTAGTGGAGTGGTTGTGTGGTAATTATGATGTTAAAGTAGTGGGGTGGTGGTGGTAGTGGTTGTGGTGGTGTTGTGGTTGTTGTATTGTGGTGTTTTGGTGGTGATATTGTGATTGTGATGTTAAAGTAGTGGAGTGGTGGTGGTAGTGGAGTCGTGGTGTTGTTGGTGGTGCTATGAATGTGTTGTGGTGGTGGTGTTGTGGTGAAGAATAGTAACACAAGTACTTAAGTTAGATTAAGTTAAATTAATTTAAGTAAAGTTAAATATAATTGAATTAAATACTTAAATAAATAACTTAAGTGCAAAAGAACAACCCTTAGTTTCACAAAAAAACCTAATATAAATAATCTTCTGGTAATGGTTAACATATATTGTCTCAACACTTTTAGTTGATGAAATATAAAGAGGTAAGTTTCGCCAACAACCTCATTCTCATTGTTATTAGTAATGGCGAAGTTGACTTGAAGGGGCTCGATTTTTGCTATGTTTAGCTCAGGCTTCTGATTTTTATAATACTATATTTTTTTTCAAATTGTGGAAGTATGTATTTACGGTTTGAGAGTGTTGATCCTGTCCTTCTTGACCTTTTATTTTAGGGTATTATAAGCTGGGCTTAAAACTTCTTCTTTCAGAATGTGAATGGTGGGTTTGGTAAAGACTGTAAGCGGTGAGTTCAATAGGAAGTGGAGATGTTGATTACTACTCTGAATGATTTGTTGTATTGTGGGTTGTAGAAAAATTTACAGAATTTAATTTTTTTAATGGTAGTCAGATCCGTCTTAAGATGAGGTTGAAGCATATTTTTTAGCTTAAATATATTTTAGAATGTTAGAGAATTTGATATTTTAAGCAAAGTGATTCATCGTTACCTGGCTTAAGCATTTTTTTGGGCGTTCATGATCTTCAGAAGTATATTCTTGATTTGAGAATGTTTATGTGGCTGAATGTGTGAATTTATCGATTCATCTATATTAGATATGTGGACTTCTGAAGAAAGTAGAAAGTTGATGACAAGTGTGTATGAAATTAGAAAAGTCTGGAGTTCTTATTGTTGATGATTGGAAACAAGTGATTCGAATTTATAATATGCAATTAAATAAAGAGGTAACAACAAAATAAGCGAACAACCATGAAATTGGAGCGCCTTCGTTTACTGAGAGTGTACTAGCAGGTTGCTCTAGCAACCTTTTGTACCAGTGTACAGAAATAAGCTTGTGCAGCGAATGAAAGAGAGCACACACTGATTTGGTCATCCAGTTCGGCCAACTGCCTACCTCTGGAGAGGACTTCTCAGGAGTCGTCAATGATCCACTAGCCTCGGTTTCTAATACAACGATTCAGTTCAGCCTCCTTTCAGACCTGCCTTGTCGATCTGCTGCCAAATTCTTCTTCAATCCGCGAGTCTTCACCATTGTTGCGGGTTTGTAGAGGATTGGAGGAACGCACGGTGAAGATGATCAACAACAATTTTGGGGAAGCTCCTTCAACTGTCTTTGCCCAAGAAGTTGATTTACCCGTTATTTTTCCTTTTCAATTTGAAGCTTCTGGATCACGTGCCACACATGTGCCTTCTCCCAGCTTTAGCAACCAAAACACGTGAACAAGCTTATTCTGACCAGGTTGCTATAGCAGACGCGAGCTAGTTCTCCTACTCATTCCGAATGACAGCTTTGTTTGGCGGATCCTCGTGAGGTTCTGATGATGATTTCTTCATCCATACCTGGGGTTGTCTAGAGTTCCTCCTTTTCCGACCCTCAAGACTCCTGTCTCTTCGTTTGTCATATTTGGGTTTCCACACCTGTATTACTTGTGGCTTTCTCTTGTCTTTTGCTTTCCAGTGCCTTGGTGCAGCGATCTTAGTAATCCTCCTCTGCGATTCTTTCCAGTAATAAGCATTTCCCGAATCTACTGGGCAAGGAGTCTTTATGCAGCATGTGTTGGCTCTGGGTTTCGTTCCCCTTTTTTCAGCTGAGAAGGTTCTCTGCTGCCGCTTCAGGTTAGAGGATATCTTCTGATTCCCTTTCTTCTGACCACCATTATTTGTGCATGAACTCCTTTTATTCTGAGGCTCTGGCTTTGTTTTAGATGGATGTTGCGTCAGGTGCTGCAGGATTCTCTTGTTCACGTGTCTAGTTCCATCTTTCCTTGTAGGTTTTGGAAATTCATCTGTATTATTCTTTTCATATATCATAGCATCCGAGGCTTTTATGAAAACTGTTCCTCTAGAACTTTTTTCACCAGTATATCCAAGCCCCGTTCTCCCTTTTCCAAGTCTTTGATAAGACAAAATTTCATCCAAGATATTTTTCTGAGGATCAGCTGCCTTGGCTGTTGCTGGTGAGACACCAATGTCAGTGGCTTGGCTTCCTGGGTCTTCCCTTTTCAGAATGGTAACTTGACTGTTGGATAAGGAGAGAAATTTCCTTCGTTCTTCTTCCAGAAGCTTGACTCTGTGAGTCAATGCTTGATTCTTCTGAAGGGCTGCCTCACACTGTTTAAGTATTTCCCCAAGATAGTCAATAAGGCTGACAGTTGAGTCCTCCTCATCTTCACTTTCGGAAACTTCAATCCCATAGTGGAATTCGTCCTTCTTTAGCTCTTTGTGGTTGAAATCTGACACACTGGTTAGCACAACACAATTTTCTTCATCACTTTCCTCAGAGTCACTCCATTTTGCTGTCAGGGACTTGTTGTTCTTTTTCTCTGAGTTTTTGAGGGGTTTGCTCGGACAGTCAGCCTCAATATGTCCATACCCTTCACAGTTCCAGCATTGGACACCTTTTTTCATTTCTTTCTTCTCATCTTCATTCTGAGCAGGTTCCTTCCCTCTCCTTTTATTTTCTCCACCTCTTCTGAATTGTTTTCGTGAGGATGAGCTTTGCCCAGTTCTTGAGTCCATGTTCTTCAGGAGCTTTCCAAGGTTCTTGACTAGCATACTCAGCTGATCATCTGGAGCTGGCTTCTTACCTTCTGTTTCAGCCTTCAGTCCAATATTCTTGTCCTTAGGAGTGAGATCTTCTTTAACCAGTTTCATTTCAAATTGTTTGAGGGATCCCATCAACTCTTCCAGCCTCATGAGTCTGACATTTTGGGCTTATTCAATAGCCGTCACTTTCATGTCAAATCTTGTGGGCAACGATCTGAGGACCTTCCTGATCAGCTTCTCTTTAGGAATAGGTTCACCAAGAGCATGGGCTTCATTTTCCAGATCACAAAGTTTTGCATTAAACTCAGTGACAGTCTCCTCTTACAGCAATCTCAGATTCTCAAACTGTGTGGCAATAATCTGTAATCTTGACAGCTTTACTCTATCAGTTCCTTCATCTGCAGTTTGCAGAATTTCCCAAGCTTGTTTGGCCATATCACAATTTGATATCAACCTGAAATTGTTAGCATCAACTGCAACAAAAATCGCATTCAGAGCCTTTGAATTACCAGTTGCTGCAGCTCCCTCTTCAGCAGTCCATTGTTCTTCAGGCTTTATCCGTGTGACTCCCTGTTCATCCATGGTGATTGGGGGAGACCACTGGACCACGATAGCTCTCCAGGTCTTCTCATCAATGGCCTTGAGAAAGGCTTTCATCCTAGCCTTCCAATATCCATAGTTGCTTTCTTCCAACAATTGAGGTCTGCTTGTGCTCTGTCCTTCCTTCATTGTGTCTTGGCTTCTTCAGAGACACTGTAGGATCTTTTACTCTGTTTGTTGAGCTCCCGCTCTTATACCAATTAAAATTCGCAGCGTCTCTGACAGACAGATTTGTGAACAAGCAGTTGCTGCAGCACGCTCTTGTTCACTCGGAACAGGCTCTGCCTTGTGTCTGCACACCCTCTACAAATGTCAATCTAGAATAGCTACTGTCTCCACGAAACTCAGTCTATTCTAAACTACACTCAACTCTGCAGGGTTGCTGCAGCATCTGTTGTAGCACACAACTGATGCACAATTGTCCGCGTCGCTCCAAGGCCTTCTGCCGAGCCGATCGAACGATTCCACGAGCGCTGCACACTCTGGAATACTCCCCCGTGCTCAGTGACCTCCTGCCACTAGCGAGAACTGCCGCTTAGACACTCAACCGAGCCACACACTCGTCAGTTCTTCCGCGGTCTTCCTTGATCAACCAGCAAGCACCACTGCTCTGAATTGGCTTCCAGATCAAGCTCGGATCAGACTATGCAAGTCCTGATCTCCTTCTACTTCTGTCACCACAGCTCTACGCTCACACTCTGCTTTCGGATGATGATCGAAGAACTCGTCGCACACCAAAAATACTCTCTCTGAATTCTGCGTATGCACTCGTGTATCCCTCAGCTTCGATCAAACTTTATGCTCTAACCTGTTCTCCCTTAAGTAGCAACGCCCGCTTCAATCAATAACAGAATTTAGCAATATCCCACAAAGAACAATTATCTCCTAATTTTTAGGAGATTAGATTTGTTTTGATTTCCAAAACAAATCTCCTTCTCTAGCTAGAAATTCCCCACTGGATTATTCTCCGCAGCACTTTAAAAAATTCTTCTGATGCTCTCCGCAGAGCTGCCAGGCCTTCTAGCCAATCGCCCAGGTTGCTGCTGCAACTCGGACAGATGCTGCAGCAACTTGAATAAGCTCCTGCTATAGCATCCCCTGCTGTAGTTGCTCCTTGTTCACTTGTGCTGGTTTTGTCAAACACTGCCATACTGCATCATCAGAAGCTTTGTCAGTTTCTTCATACAATCTCTTTCTAACGCTTGATGAAGACTTCTGATCAACTGTGATGAACTGAAACTCTCTGACTTTTTGCGACGCCTACAAGAATCATCCACGTTGAGGATGTGACATCGTTGGCAAAACTGCTCAAGAGACTGCTGAAGCACTCCCTGGAGTTCGGTGGCTGGATCACAATTTGAAGATTGATAAAACAACAACAACAAAGAGCCAGAGTCTGCTTCAGCAATCCCTAAAGATCTGAAGCTGAGACACTATTTGAAGACTGGGGGAGAGACAGCTTTGAAAAGACAGAGTTTGCTTCAGCACTTCGTAATGATCCAAATCTAGAACAGAATCCTGGCGTTGCACGGTGAGGCTCTGCCATGATTCAGATGGCATTCGGGAAGCTCAGAGAGGTATGCAGACGTCATCAAGAGCACAACAATTGCCAGCACGAGGTCTAAGAAGATAAATATCTAAGAGTTTAAATTTGGCAACAGAATCTTCAACAAACTTGCTAAAATCTAGGAGAAGATTCTGATATTGATCCTTGGCATTTTTGGTGTACTTAAAAAGGAAGGCGGGGCAGCAACATAGTAAACACGATCAGAGAGAGAAACTCGAGCGCTCACAGAGAGTTCACAGATTTCAACTTACGGTAGCAGGGTTCTATATACTGAGTTGAAAACGTGTGTGGTGCTGAGGGAATCAGAACTCGTGGAGTTTGATTCTGGACTTGTTCTGAGTTCAACTGGAGCGTTGCTCGTTGAAGGGATACTCGGAGCTCAGTGATCAGCCGCGGACAGGGACTGTCGCGGGCTGCGAGGCAGTATTCGAAGCTTCTGGATAGTGACGGTGGGAGTCATTGATTCAGGTGGACCTAAGACTGAGTTGGAAGAACTCAGAGTGTCCGACTACTTGGCTCGAGAGCGTGGAGTGTCTTGGTTTGAAGAGACAGCAACTCTAGTGAAGAGTGTGCTGAAGCATTGCCTGAGTTACACATTATAATAGAATAGGCTAGGTCTGTGTGCCAGGTCTGTAGCTATTTATTTGCGAGAGTGTGTAGGCAGCACAAAGAGAATCTGTGAGTTCAGATTGCTAGCTAGTCTAGAAGATTAGTCTGAGCGTTAGATTTCGGCTAGGTGAAAAGTAGAGGTGTGAGTACTTGTACTTCGAACTGAGATAGTGGAATCTTGAGGATCAGAGCATCCTCCCCAGACGTAGGGAAGTTGTCAAACTGGGTGAAAAAATACTGAGTCTTTCTTATTATGTCAGTAGAGTAATTCCGCAGAAAGATACAGAGAGTGCTTAAGTAGAAACTATAACTCCGCATTAGCAACGCAGCCGAATTTGAACTGGTATGAGAGTCGTTCGCTCAACATATAGAGAGTGATCGGGGATAGTGTTGCTGATACGTATAGCCACTATAAAAGAAGGACAAAGCACCAGCCGACCTCCATTGCTCGAGGGAGTTAACTATGGGTACTAGAAGGCTCGAATAAAGGCTTTCATCAAAGCCATTGATGAAAGGGCATGGAGGGCTGTCATATCGGAATGCCCCCCTGATGGAGCGTATTTATACGATCCATCGAGTTGTTTATTCTCATTGTTTAAATGCATTTTATGTGTGATAGATTACTTCTTTGTAGTGTTTCGCATCGCAGGTGTATCAAGACCGCTCACGAGATTTATGGCATTTTTGGAGAGTTGATGCAGAAATTGACGTTGAAGAAAGTGTGCATCTCAGAGTATGGTGCTGGAAGAACACTTTATGTGCGTTAATGTCTTCATGTGGCGCACAGCTAATGTCTTCTTCGGGCCCCCGGCTAATGTCTTCTTCCGGAGTGGACAACACTTGATGACGTCAGCATTGGGCCCATGGCCCAAAATCGAATTTAGAAGTTTGCATGATTTGGAAGTCTGCATTACCTATAAACACAGACTTGCCACACCAAAGAGAACAACAATTTTTAGAAGAAAGTCTTAGAAAGTCAAGGGAGAGGCAGCAACAACAACGCGCGGAGAGGATTGAGGCGGAGTTACTGTTCACCGCCGGAGTACTATTCATCACCGGAGTTACTATTCATCACAGAGTTACTGTTCAATGTTTCCGTAATTATTTCGGAACTCAGTTTACTTTCATTATTGTTATTAGATGGATTCTCATAGCTAAACCCTTAATTTCAGTTTGGAGATTTTGTATTGCGACGTACGGTTTGAGATACTTACGTTTCGTAATTCAATTCAGTAAATTCCTGTTCTTCGTTTGAATTGCATGCTTTGATTATCAAGTTAGTATAGCCTAGCGGTGAAACTGAGTTGATATCTATTGCGTGATATTGAATTGACTTCCCTATCAGCTAAGCATAGCGGTATAACCTAATCGGTGTTGTTAACGAGTAATCGTTAAACCTATTCGAGAACTTAGCGGTTGAGAGTAGGTAGAACACTAGAGTCGACATTACCCTAGCGGGATTGTTAGACTAGGAACAATAGTTTTACTATTTGATGCATGTTATAATCGATGATTACCAGTTGCAATGCATATCCCTGAACTGACTTTTCTCTGAATTTGACAACAACCTTCTGCCTGCAGCCCCCTTTTTTATCGTGACAATCGTTAGTTCATAGAACTTTATCACTGATCGCTCTCTCGTGGGTTCGACCCTGCTTACCGCTTGTAAGTGTTAACAAGAGATTATAAATATAAATTTGGCGCACACAACGACGTGCCGTCACCCCCCAATGACCGTCGACAGTGCAAGAGTCACCCACAAGCAACCAAACAAGTGGACTATCGATGAGGTAGCCTCAGCATCTAGAAATACTAAGGCTTTGAATGCTATATTTGCTGCTGTGGATGCTAACAATTTCAGGTTTGATCTCCAATTGTGACACTACTCATGAGGGGACAGACAAGATAAAGATCTTTAGACTTCAGATGATCACCTCGAGATTTAAAATTATGAAGATGCAGAAAGAAGAGACCATTGCTGATGCCAGACTATGCAGACATATCAAACGAGCCTCATGCTCTCGGGGAGCCAATACAAGAAGAGAAGCTGGTGAGGAAGGTACTCATATCACTCATTTCAAAATTTGATATGAAGGTCATAGCCATCGAGGAAGCCCAACATGTGAAGAACTTGAGGCTGGAGGCACTGATTGGTTCATTGAGGCAGTTCGAGATTGAAACTTCACAGCGTCTCACTTAGACAGATTTGTGAACTAGCAGTTGCTGCAGCACACTCTTGTTCACAAGAAATAATCTCAGCAAGCAATGAACAAAGGCACAGGTTTGTTCACCCAGTTCGGCCAAACAGCCTACGTCTGGGGAGGACTATTCTCCAGTCCTCAATCCACTCAACCAAAGGTCCCAAGCACACTCGGTTACAACGCACGCAACCTATGCTACTTTAACCCCGTGTGGATCACACAACACAATCAGAACAAGCTCTGATTTGTGTCAGCACACCCTCTACAATATGTCAGTCTAGAATAGCTACAATCCTCTCAAAGAACTTAGCCTATTCTATACTACACTACTCAGCAGAGTTGCTGCAGCAACAACTGTAACACACAGCTGAAGCACAATGTCCGCGTCGCTCCAAGGCCTTCTGCCGAGCCGATCGAACCTCTCCAAGAGCGCTGCACACTCTGAGTAACTCCCCCTCACTCAGTGACCACCTGCCACTAGTGAGTTCTTCCGCACGAACCTCGAACGAGCCTTCCACCCGTCAGTTCTTCCGCGGCTGCCTTTGATCAACCAACAAGCTCCAAAGCTCTGAATTGGCTTCCAGATCAATGCACAAATCAGTCTCTGCAAGACCTGATTCTCTTCTGCAATGCTCACCACAGCTCTGCGCTCAACGCTCTGCCCGTGTGTGTTTGATCGAAGAACAACGTCCGTAGCACCCAGAAAGTTCCTTCTCTGAAATCTGTGTCTACTCTCGTGTATCACTCAGCTTCGATCCCTCTTCAGCCCTAACACCTTCTGCTTAAATACCCACACCACTTTAAGCAGTTTCCAGGTTTAGGCCATTGATCCACAAGATCAATTATCTCCTAAAATCTAGGAGATTAGATTTGATAAATATCTCTAATGCAAATCTCCTTCTCTGACAAGTAAACCATGCTGGAATATGCTCAACAGTATTTTAGAAATACTTCTAAGAACTCTCACAAAGCTGCCATACCTTCAAAACGCTCCCAGCACAAAACTGCTACTCGAACAGTTGATACAGCACTTGAACCAGCACCTGCTGCAGCATCCCCTGCTGTATCTGCTGCTGGTTCACTTCTGCTGGCCTGCTTGATTGTTGAAGCTGCAGCAGCTCCTTGTTCACTTATGTTGGTTTTGTCAAACCTGCCATACTTGCATCATCAATCTCCCCCTTGGCATTTTGACAAAACCAAAGCACGCTCCGATGAACCAAAAAAAACAATCACTAATTGCTAAAAAAAACATTTGAGAGAGTAAGTAGAAGAGGCCACACTCGGCCATAGCAGAATGACCACGCAGGGTCAGAAAAACAATGTTCATCAACGGTAGCAGTTTCAAGCAACAAAATCTTCTTCTCCCCCTTTTTGTCATAGATGCTCAAGGGGCCTGCTCATCATCTGCCGGAAACTCCAAGTCTCTGAGGAGACTTCTAATCTGACCACGCCTAGCATCCCTCTTCTTGGCTTCAGCTTCAAGTATAGCCAGCTCAGACCGGAGGTGGCTCACAATCCTGGCACGGAGAGCAGACTGAATTGTAGCAGCAGGGGGAAGAGTTTCCTCCAGGGGAGCTGGAGCTGAAGAACCACCCATGAGAAGATCCTCATAGGCAACATCCACTGCATGTTTTCCCTTGAATAGTTTGTGATCAACAGTGAAGACCTGCAGCTCCTCAGATAAGCCTTCAGTAATCGCTCCAAACTCTGGGTGCTGAGAAACCATGATCCCATGGATGAGGGAGGGCAGCACAATAGGCTTGCTGGAGGAGGCACTCCCGGCATGAGTAGCAAGCTGAGGGAACATAACACTTCCCAGGCTGATCTGCCTCCTCTTTCCAATAGAATAGAGAAGGTTAGCAAAATCTTTGTTGACCTTCCCTCTGTGAGAACTAGGAATCCAGTTCCTTACGCCAAGATGATATAGCAGAGCATACTTGGAGGTTAGCTCAGCAGCACTGAGGTTAGGGCCACCCCAGGACAGGCACACTCCCCCTGTGAGGATCTTTGCCAAAAATTCTGGCTTAACATCAGTGGGAGCCCTTGCATTCTCATGAATCCCAAGGAAAGCATCAATAATTTCAGGAGTAATCACCACTGACTTACCCCGTACCCAGCTTTTCCCATACTCATCAGCACCTTCCTCGCCAAATTTCTCCTCCATATTCACAATAAACTCTCTAACCAGGGTAATATTGAAACGGTGAGGAAAAGTTAGGGACTTGAGAAGATTTACCTCAGTCAGAAGCTGGATTATAGCAGCTGATCTGTACTTGTCTTGGACCAATCTCTTCTCATGCACAATGTGTTTCCTCTCAACAGCACTCCAGGTTTGAGAGACGCTTTTATTTTTGAACCATGTTCCTCCCACTGTGAGAGCGGACACATCTTCTGCTGGAAGTCCTCTCTCAGAGGGTCCGCCAAGAGAGCCTTCTTCTTCTTCTCCACTGACTGTACCTTCACTGCTGGAAAGTGGGATCAGGATAGGGGCTTTTCCTTTGTCTGAAGGAAGAGGAGGATTTGCTGCAGCAGGTTCTTGTTCAGGAGACTCAGCCCCTGTTTCCACCCCTTCACCAATAATGCCTGGGGTCATGACAAGAGATCTGTACTCCTCTTCTGCAGAGGCTGCTACAGCAGCCTCTGCTGCTTGTTCTTCTTTAGAGGCAACTTCAGTCACAGCCTCTTCTGGCAGCACAACAGTACTGGAGACAGGTTCTCCATCACGTACCAGCCGCCTCCTCTTCTGGGGTGTTTCTGTGAGAGAAACGGGCTCGCTATGCGACACAGGAAGAGGGGCTGGTTCCCACACCACTACATCCAGCCGCTGAGCAGGGTCTTCGTTGCGTGCCTTGGTCCTTCTCTCAGACCTGCCCTGCCTGTCTGCTGCCAGATTCTTCTTCAACCCGCGTGTCTTCACCATTTCTGCAGAGATGTGGAGGATTTGAGGAGCGCACAAGGATGATCGGCAGAGATTTTTGAGAAGCCCTTTGCTCTTGATCTTTGCCCTAGAAAATATTTACCCGTTATTTCCTTTTTCCTTTTGAAATTTTTAAGACACGTGCCTCCCATGTGCAAATATTTCTCTTTCCATCCTTAGCAACCAACACATGTGAACAAGCTTATTCTTGACCCGGTTGCTATAGCACATGTGAGCTGGTTCACCTACTCAGTTCAGACTGCAGCTTTGCTAGGAGGATCCTTCAAAAGTTCTGGTGGAGCTTTCTTCACCCACACTTGGGATACACCAGAGCTTTTCTTCTTCTGATCTTCCAGCCTCCTAACTCTTTGTTTGTCATGTTTGGGTTTCCATATTTGTACCATCTGTGATTTACCCTTGTTTTTAGCAATCCAGTGCCCTTGTGCAACTGTCTTAGCAATCCTCCTCTGCGATTCTTTCAAACAAGGAGCCTTTTGTGAAGCAACATGAAATGGGGTCTCTATGCAACATGTGCTGATTCTAGACTTTGCTCCCCCTTTTTCAGCAGAGCAAGTTCTGTGCTGCTGCTTCAGATTGGAGTTTATCTTCTGATTCCCAACACTAGTACCAGTACTCCACTTGTTCTGAGTCTTTTGTTTTGTTTGAGAAAAATGTTGTCCCCGACGCTGCAGCATCCTCTGGTTCACATGTCTAGTTCCAATTTTTTCTACAATTTTTGAAGAGACATCTGAATTCTTCTTCTCATCTTTCTCAACAGCTGAGGCTTTAATGAAGACTGTCCCTCTAGAGCATACTTCACCAGTAAATCCAAGCCCTGTTTTCTCTTTTCCAAGTCTTTGGTAAGACAATATTTCGTCCAGAATATTGCTCTGCGCATCAACTGGCTTGGCTGCTGCTGAAGGGGACTCAATAGAGATCTGTCTTTCTGAATCTTCTCTTTTCAGAATAGTAACTTGATTATCAAATGAGGGTAGACATTTCCTTCGTTCTTCTTCCAAGAGATTTACTCTGTCAGTCAAGGTCTGATTAGTCTGAAGAACTGCCTCACATTGTTTGAGTATCTTCCTCAAAAGATCAGCAAAACTGTCAGATGAGTCTTCTTCATCTTCACTCTCAGAAACCTCAATCCCATAGTGAATTTCTACCTTCTTTAGCTCATTGAGGTGGACATCTGAAACACTTGTCAGCACAACACAGTTTTCTTCATCACTTTCATCCGAATCACTCCATTTTGCTGTCATGGACTTGCTGTTCTTTTTCTCTGAATTCTTGAGGGGTTTGCTTGGACAATCAGCCTCACTGTGTCCATACCCTTCACAGTTCCAGCATTGAACTCCCTTTTTCATCTCTTTCTTATCATCTTCATCCAGAGCTGGTTCTTTCCCTTTCTTCTTTCTTTCACTGCCCCTTCTGAATTGTCTTCGCGAGGAAGAGCTTCTCTCAGTTCTGGATTCCATGTTTTTCAGAAACTTCCCAAGATTCTTAACAAGCATGCTCAACTGATCATCTGGAACTGTCTGCTTGGTTTCTGCTTCAACCTTCAAACCAACATTCTTGTCCTTGAAAGTGGTGTCTTCTTTGACCAGTTTCATCTAAAATTGTTTGAGGGACCCCATCAGCTCTTCCAACCTCATGAATCTGACATTTTGAGCTTCTTCAATGACAGTCACCTTCATGTCAAACTTTGTGGGCAGCGATCTGAGAACCTTTCTGATAAGCTTTTCTTCTGGGATGGGTTCACCAAGGGCATGAGCTTCATTTGCAAGATCGCAGAGTTTAGCATTAAACTCAGTGACTGTTTCTTCATCCAGCATCCTCAGATTCTCAAATTGTGTGGCAATTATCTGGAGTCTTGACAGCTTCACTCTATCAGTTCCTTCATGGGCAGTTTGCAGAATCTCCCATGCTTGCTTGGCCATATCACAGTTTGATATCAACCTGAAATTGTTAGCATCTACTGCAGCAAAAATTGCATCCAAAGCTTTTGAATTACCAGTTGCTGCAGCACCTTCTTCAGCAGTCCACTGCTCTTCAGGTTTTATTCTTGTCACTCCTTGCTCATCCATGGTGATTGGAGGAGACCACTGAACCACAACAGCTCTCCATGTCTTCTCATCGATAGCCCTGAGAAAGGCTTTCATTCTAGCTTTCCAATATCCATAATTGCTCTCTTCCAATAATGGAGGTCTACTTGTGCTCTGTCCTTCCTTCATTGTCTTGGCTACTTCAGAGACACTGTAGGATCTTTTAACTCTGTGTGTCGAGTTCCTGCTCTGATACCAATTGAAACTTCACAGCGTCTCACTTAGACAGATTTGTGAACTAGCAGTTGCTGCAGCACACTCTTGTTCACAAGAAATAATCTCAGCAAGCAATGAACAAAGGCACAGGTTTGTTCACCCAGTTCGGCCAAACAGCCTACGTCTGGGGAGGACTATTCTCCAGTCCTCAATCCACTCAACCAAAGGTCCCAAGCACACTCGGTTACAACGCACGCAACCTATGCTACTTTAACCCCGTGTGGATCACACAACACAATCAGAACAAGCTCTGATTTGTGTCAGCACACCCTCTACAATATGTCAGTCTAGAATAGCTACAATCCTCTCAAAGAACTTAGCCTATTCTATACTACACTACTCAGCAGAGTTGCTGCAGCAACAACTGTAACACACAGCTGAAGCACAATGTCCGCGTCGCTCCAAGGCCTTCTGCCGAGCCGATCGAACCTCTCCAAGAGCGCTGCACACTCTGAGTAACTCCCCCTCACTCAGTGACCACCTGCCACTAGTGAGTTCTTCCGCACGAACCTCGAACGAGCCTTCCACCCGTCAGTTCTTCCGCGGCTGCCTTTGATCAACCAACAAGCTCCAAAGCTCTGAATTGGCTTCCAGATCAATGCACAAATCAGTCTCTGCAAGACCTGATTCTCTTCTGCAATGCTCACCACAGCTCTGCGCTCAACGCTCTGCCCGTGTGTGTTTGATCGAAGAACAACGTCCGTAGCACCCAGAAAGTTCCTTCTCTGAAATCTGTGTCTACTCTCGTGTATCACTCAGCTTCGATCCCTCTTCAGCCCTAACACCTTCTGCTTAAATACCCACACCACTTTAAGCAGTTTCCAGGTTTAGGCCATTGATCCACAAGATCAATTATCTCCTAAAATCTAGGAGATTAGATTTGATAAATATCTCTAATGCAAATCTCCTTCTCTGACAAGTAAACCATGCTGGAATATGCTCAACAGTATTTTAGAAATACTTCTAAGAACTCTCACAAAGCTGCCATACCTTCAAAACGCCCCCAGCACAAAACTGCTACTCGAACAGTTGATACAGCACTTGAACCAGCACCTGCTGCAGCATCCCCTGCTGTATCTGCTGCTGGTTCACTTCTGCTGGCCTGCTTGATTGTTGAAGCTGCAGCAGCTCCTTGTTCACTTATGTTGGTTTTGTCAAACCTGCCATACTTGCATCATCAGAGATGAAAGTTACAGAGACTGATTCACCACTCTGTAGGAAAGACCTCTGGTTGAAAGCTGAGACAAAAGAGAAAGAGGCTGTCCCATATGATGTCAACCAACAATTGTCTTTGCTGGTCAAAAACCTTGGAAAGTTCATGAAGAGAATGGACTAGAACCTTCATACTCAGGTCAGTCATCTAGGGGAAAAACCGAAGAGGAGAAAATTCTAAGAGAGAACAAGGATGCTGACAAAGACAATGATGAAGGAAAATACAAACAGAAAGGAATTCAGTGCTGGTGAAACGCTGTGGTTGTTGTGGTAGTATAAATACTAGTCCAATCACGGTGTTCAAACAATATTTATTATCCGAGTGACCTCGAGTCGAACCGAAGAAAAAAGCCTAGGTTAGTCTAAAGCTAGCTAGTAATGCTTAAGGTAAATCTACTAAATAAAAAGGGTGGATTTTTTCCCTCTAAGTGAGGCATCTCTAGTGAATACTAAAGACAAGATGAAATATGGTCTAAAATGTAAATAATAGAGAAAGCGTAGTCGGAATCCTATTTTACCCCTAGGTCATGCGAACAGCAACACAAAACTTGTCTAAATCATGAGTAAATTCGAATGATGGTTCTAGGCTAAGGTATCACACATTCTAAATTCAACTCTCGCTCCTTCTCTAGAATGGGAATAATATCTAAATAGTATGGTTCTCAAACTCTCGCTCTATTGAACCGCGTAGAACTAAAGTCTCCTAATCCCAACCTCTCGGTCTATTGATAGTTAACTAAAGTCGCTCAATACTTTGCCTAGTGGAATGCGTATGTCACTCTCGCGCACACACACAACCTAAAATAATCATGTTCGATCTTCTAAACAACCTAAGTTCAACTCTCATTCCATCCCTAGGTGTTTTATTAATTCATACTCACTCATGCATTTCGTCAAACACTTGGTGTGCACAAAATTGATATGAAGAGAAAGCATGAGAATTTTCAACCAAACTTCATTCATATAGATAAAAAGACAAGTCTTGCATTACAATCAAACCTAAAGGGTCCATAAGAATCCCAACTACTAACAGAGTATTCACTCATGTGTCACTCATGGTGAGTTTGAAACAAAACTTAATGAAATAGTTCAACAAGGGAAAGTAAAGAAGTAGAGAAGTAGGGTTTAGAGAATGAGTAAAGGGTGGATGTAGAGTCTTCAATTGATGATGTCTTCTTCGATTTCTCCAAGTTCTCCAATTAGGGTTTCGTCCCAAGAGAGGAATCCTAGGCACCCCAAGGCTCTCTTTAATGTTTCCCATCTGTTTTCTATTTATACTTACTCGCCGTGCCCGAATCAAAAGTGATTCGGGCAAGGCTTAATGAGTTGATTCGGACAGAGTGTCCGAATCACTTTTGCAGTGCTAGAATCTCGCCTTTTTGATCCTCTAAACATTAGAATTATGTCTTGATGTAAACTACAAATTTGTAGCCCTTTGAATTATCTTTCCAACAAGCTATAGCATGCCTCGATCAGATAAGCATCACGTACTCGGAAAGCATTTGAAGAGGAACAAGTCATTCTGCCAAGGGTGGGCGACTCACTTTTGCCTTTTTCTCAATTTTGCTCGTTTTTGCTCTCGATCGATCGGAATTCAATCAGATTTTCTTCGGGTCACTTCGTATCATGTAATACATATTTTAAACCTGAAATAGATAAAGAAAGCATCAAACAACTTTATAAGATAACTGAACAAACAAGAAGTAAAGGAAAAATATGGACAAATATAAGGTCATTTATCCGCTTATCAAAACACCCTGATAATGTAGTATGTCAGTGTTTGACAAAATCAGTACAAGTGAACAAGGAGCTGCTACAGCACAAGTGAACAAGCAGACTAGCACAAGTGAACTAGCAGCAGCTGCAGCAGGGGATGCTATAGCAGGAGCTTGTTCAAGTGGCTGCATCACCTGTCCGAGAAGCAGCAGCGTCCTGGGCTTGTCTAGAAGGGCTGGAAACTCTACGGAGATCATCTGAAGAATTTCTAAAATGCTGTGGAGTATATTCCAGTGAGGTTTCCTAGTCAGAGAAGGAGTTTTGCATTGAAGATAAAAATCAAATCAAATCTCCTAGATTTTAGGAGATAATTGTTCTTTTTGGGACATTGCCTAAACCTGGACATTGCTTAAAGCTGGTGCTGCTATTTAAGAGAAAGGGGTTTAGAGCAGAATGGTTGATCGAAGCTGAGGGATATACGAGGGCATACACAGAATTCAGAGAGAGCAATTTTGGTGTGTGATGGACGAATTCTTCGATCATCACCCGAGAGCAGAGCGTGAGCGCAGAGCTGTGGTGACAGAAGCAGAAGGGAATCAGAACTTGCAGAGTCTGATTCGAGCTTGATCTGGAAGCCAATTCAGAGCAGTGGTGCTTGTTGGTTGATCAAGGGCAGCCGCGGAAGAACTGACGGGTGTGTGGCTCGGTCGAGTGTCTGAGCGGTGGTTCTCGCTAGTGGCAGGTGGTCACTGAGTGAAGGGGAGTATTCCAGAGTGTGCAGCGCTCGTGGAATCGTTCGAATGGCTCGGCAGAAGGCTTTGGAGAGACGCGGACAATTGTGCTTCAGCTGTGTGTTACAGCAGTTGCTGCAGCAACCCTGCTGAGTGAGTGTAGTTTAGAATAGGCTGAGTCTTGAGAAGTCTGTAGCTATTCTAGATTGACATTTGTAGAGGGTGTGCAGACACAAGTCAGAGCCTGTTCTGATTGTGTCAAGTGATCCACACAAGGTTGAGTAGCATAGGTTGCGTGGAGTTGTAACCGAGTGTACTTGGAGACCTTCGTGTTTAGCGGATTGAGGACTGGAGAATAGTCCTCCCCAGACGTAGGCAGTTGGCCGAACTGAGTGAACAAACTTCTGTCTTGTTCATTGTTTGCTGAGAACAAGAGTGTGCTGCAGCAACTGCTTGTTCACAAATCTGCCTAACTGAGACGCTGTGAATTTCAATTGGTATCAGAGCGGGAGCTCGACACACAGAGTAAAAGATCCTATAGTGTCTCTGAAGTAGCCACGACAATGAAGGAAGGACAGAGCACAAGCAGACCTCCATTGTTGGAAGAAAGCAACTATGGATATTGGAAGGCTAGGATGAAAGCCTTTCTCAAGGCCATTGATGAGAAGACCTGGAGAGCAATAATGGTCCAGTGGTCTCCCCCAATTACCATGGATGAATAGGGAGTCACACTGATAAAGCCTGAAGAACAATGGACTGCTGAAGAGGGAGCTGCAGCAACTGGTAATTCAAAAGCCCTGAATGCAATTTTTGCTGCAGTTGATGCTAATAATTTCAGGCTGATATCAAATTGTACTATGGCCAAACAAGCGTGGGAAATTCTGCAAACTGCACATGAAGGAACTGATAGAGTGAAGCTGTCAAGACTCCAGATCATTGCTACACAGTTTGAGAATCTGAGAATGCTGGAAGAGGAGACTGTGACTGAGTTTAATACTAAACTCTGTGATCTTGCAAATGAAGCCCATGCTCTTGGTGAACCCATCCCTGAAGAAAAGCTGATCAGAAAGGTTCTCAGATCGCTGCCCACAAGATTTGACATGAAAGTGACGGCCATTGAAGAAGCTCAAAATGTCAGATTTATGAGGCTTGAAGAGTTGATGGGGTCTCTCAAACAATTTGAGATGAAGCTGGTTAAAGAAAACATCACTGCTAAGGACAAGGATGTTGGACTAAAAGCTGAAGCAGAATCCAAGAAGCCAGTTCCAGATGATCAGCTGAGTATGCTTGTTAAGAACCTTGGAAAGCTCCTGAAGAACATGGAATCCTGAACCGGGAAAAGCTCTTCCTCGCGAAAACAATTCAGAAGGGGCAGTGAAAATAAAAGGAAAGGGAAGGAACCAGCTCAGGATGAAGATGAGAAGAAAGAAATGAAAAAGGGAGTCCAATGCTGGAACTGTGAAGGATATGGACATATTGAGGCTGACTGTCCGAGCAAAACCTTCAAAAATTCAGAGAAAAAGAACAGCAAGTCTCTGACAGCAAAATGGAGTGACTCTGAGGATAGTGATGAAGAAAACTGTGTTGTGCTAACCAGTGTGTCAGATTTCAACGTCAAACAACTAAAGATGGATGAATTTCACTATGGGATTGAAGTATCTGAAAGTGAAGATGAAGAGGGCTCATCTGACAGTCTGATTAAGTATCTGGGGAAGATCCTGAAACAGTGTGAGGCAGCTCTTCAGACAAATCTAGCATTGACTGACAGAGTCAAGGTTCTGGAAGAAGAACGTAGAAAATTTCTCCTCACATCCAACAGTCAAGTAACCATTCTGAAAAGGGAAGACACAGGAAGACAAGTTGTTGACACTGGTTCCTCACCAGAAACAGCCAAGGAAACTGACTCTCTGAAAAATATCTTGGATGAAATTTTGTCTTATCAAAGACTTGGAAAAGGGAGAACGGGGCTTGGGTATACTGGTGAAGAAAGTTCTAGACGAACAGTTTTCATTAAAGCCTCAGATGCCATGATAGACGAAAAAATTAATACAGGTGAGCTCCCGAAACCTGCAGGGAAAGTTGGAACTAAACAAGTGAACAAGAGGATGCTGCAGCACCTGGCACATCATCCTTCTAAAACAAAGAAAAAGGGTCAGAATAAAAGGAGTTCTTGCACAAGTATTGGGAATCAGAAGACTACCTTCAACCTGAAGCAACAGCGCAAAACCGCCTCAGTTGAAAAAGGGGGACCAAAATCCAGAATCAACACATGCTGCATAGAAACTCCGCACCCAGTTGCTTCCAGAAAGGTTCATTGCAGGATAGAATCACAGAGAAGGATCTCCAGGACTGCTGAACCAGGGCACTGGATTGCTAAAGACAGGAGGAAATCACAGGTTATACAGGTGTGGAAACCCAAACATGACAAACTAAGAGATAGGAGCCTTGAGGGTCGGAAGAGGAGGAACTCTCGACAAACTCAGATATGGGTAAAGAAGTCACCATCAGAACCTGTCAAGGATCCGCCGAGCAAAAACTGTCTTCCGGAATGAATAGGTGAACTAGCTCGCGTTTGCTATAGCAACTTGGTCTAAATAAGCTTGTTCATATGTTTTGGTTGCTAAAGATGGGAGAAGGCACATGAGTGGCACGTAATCCAGAAGCTTCAAATTGAAAAAGAAAATAACGGGTAAATCAATTTCTAGGGCAAAGGCAAGTTGAAGGCGCTTCCCAAAAAATCAGTGCTGATCATTCCCACTGTGCGTTCCTCAAATCTTCTACAACCCTGCAACAATGGTGAAGACTCGTGGTTTGAAGAAGAATCTGGCAGCAGACCGACAAGGCAGGTCTGAAAGAAGGACCAAGTCGCGCAATGAAGCCCCTGCTCAGCGACTGGATGTGGTGGTGTGGGAACCAGCACCTCTCCCTGTGTCGCACAGCGAGCCCTCTCCACACGAAGGAACTTCGCAGAAGAGGAGGCGCCTAGTACGTGACGGAGAACCTGTATCCAGTACCGCTGTGCTATCTGAAGAGGCTGTGGCTGAGGAAGTCTCTGGAGAAGAACAAGCTACAGAGGATGCTGTAGTAGGTTCTGCAGAAGAAAGGTGCAAAACACTTGTTATGTCCCCGGGCATTGTGGGTGAAGGGGAGGAAACAGTAGCTGAGTCTCCTGAACAAGAACCTACTGCAGCACATCCTCCTCCTCCCTCAGACAAAGGAAAAGCTCCTATCCTAATCTCAGTCTCCAGCAGTGAAGAAGAAGAATCAAGTGAAGAAAATGCAGGTGCTTATGGTGAACCGTCTGTGAGAGGACCTGCATTGGTAGACACAACTGCAACCACAGTGGGAGGTATTTGGTTTAGAAATAGGAGTGCTTCTCAATCCTGGAGTGCTGTTGAGAGGAAGCATATTGTGTCAGAGAAGAGGCTGGACCTGGACAAGTACAGATCAGCAGCAATTATTCAGCTTCTCATCGAGGTAAACCTTCTCAAGTCTCTAACCTTTCCATTCAGATTCAATATAGCTCTGTTAGGGAATTTATTGTGAATATGGAAGAGAAGTTTGGTGAGGAAGGAACGGATGAGTTTGGAAGAAGTTGGGTACGGGGTAAGACAGTTCTTCTTACCCCAGAAAAAATTGATGAATTTCTTGAGATCCATGAGAATGCCAGAGCTCCCACTGATGTTCAGCCAGAGATGCTGGCTAAGGTTCTGACAGGGGGAGTGTGTCTGTCTTGGGGAGGTCCCAATCTGAGTGCTGCTGAACTAACCTCCAAGAATGCCTTGCTATATCATCTGGGCATTAGAAACTGGATCCCCAGCTCTCACAGGGGCATTAGGAATGCCTTTGCTAACCTTCTCTACTCCATTGGGAAGAGGAGGCGAATCAGCCTGGGCAGTGTGATGTTCCCCCAGCTGACTACTCATGCCGGCAGCGCTTCCTCCAGCAAGCCTATTGTGCTCCCCTCCCTCATCTATGGGATGATGGTCTCACAGCATCCGGAGCTTGGTGAGATTTCTGAAGGTTTATCTGAGGAGTTGTAGGTCTTCACAGTAGACCACAAGCTGTTCAAAGGGAAGCATGCAGTGGACATAGCTTATGAAGATCCACTCCTGGTTGGTGATTTAGCTCCAGCTCCCCTGGAGGATTCTCTTCCCCCTGCTGCAACAATTCAATCAGCCCTCCGTGCCAGAATTGTGAGCCATCTCAGATCTGAGCTGGTCATTCTTGAAGCCGAAGCCAAAAGGAGGGATGCTAGGCGTGGACAGATCAGAAGTCTGCTTAGAGACCTGGAGTCCCCGGCAGATGAGGAGCAGGCCCCTTAAGAATCTGTGACAAAAAGGGGGAGAGAAGAAGTAAAATGCTACTGCTACTGATGAACTGATGTTTTTTTTGCTGACCCTGCGTGGTTGTGCTACGGCCGAGTGTGGCCACATCTACTTACTCTCTATTGTTGAATTTTTTTTATTTAGAGTATTTAGAGTATTTTCTGGTTCATGGGAGAGTGCATAAGTGTTCTAGGGTTTTGTCAAAATGCCAAGGGGGAGATTGATAATGTAGTATGGCAGTGTTTGACAACACCAGCACAAGTGAACAAGGAGCTGCTACAACACAAGTGAACAAGCAGACCATCACAAGTGAACTAGCAGCAGCTGCAGCAGGGGGATGCTATAGCAGGAGCTTGTTCAAGTGGCTGCATCACCTGTCCGAGAAGCAGCAGCGTCCTGGGCTTGTCTAGAAGGGCTGGAAACTCTACGGAGATCATCTGAAGAATTTCTAAAATGCTGTGGAGTATATTCCAGTGAGGTTTCCTAGTCAGAGAAGGAGTTTTGCATTGAAGATAAAAATCAAATCAAATCTCCTAGATTTTAGGAGATAATTGTTCTTTTTGGGACATTGCCTAAACCTGGACATTGCTTAAAGCTGGTGCTGCTATTTAAGAGAAAGGGGTTTAGAGCAGAATGGTTGATCGAAGCTGAGGGATATACGAGTGCATACACAGAATTCAGAGAGAGCAATTTTGGTGTGTGACGGACGAATTCTTCGATCATCACCCGAGAGCAGAGCGTGAGCGCAGAGCTGTGGTGACAGAAGCAGAAGGGAATCAGAACTTGCAAAGTCTGATTCGAGCTTGATCTGGAAGTCAATTCAGAGCAGTGGTGCTTGTGGTTGATCAAGGGCAGCCGCGAAAGAACTGACGGGTGTGTGGCTCGGTCGAGTGTCTGAGCGGTGGTTCTCGCTAGTGGCAGGTGGTCACTGAGTGAGGGGGAGTATTCCAGAGTGTGCAGTGCTCGTGGAATCGATCGAACGGCTCGGCAGAAGGCTTTGGAGTGACGCAGACAATTGTGCTTCAGCTGTGTGTTACAGCAGTTGCTGCAGGTTCACTTGTGCTGGTCTGCTTGTTCACTTGTGCTGTAGCAGCTCCTAGTTCACTTGTGCTGGTTTTGTCAAACACTGCCATACTACATTATCAATCTCCCCCTTGGCATTTTGACAAAACCGTAGAACACTTATGCACTCTCCTATGAACCAAAAAATACTCTAAATAAAAAAAATTCAATAATAGAGAGTAAGTAAATGTGGCCACACTCGGCCGTAGCACAACCACGCAGGGTCAGCAAAAAAAAACATCAGTTCATCAGTAGCAGTAGCAGTAGCATTTTACTTCTTCGTCTTGTTCGTGCCGAGCAAGTATATGCATAAATCAAGCGGAGAGTAAGTTGCTAGATTATATATGACAGTATCAAAGCATGTAGCACAACTTACGCACATATAGCACATCCACCCCCTACTCATGTAACCTAACCTAAAAGTAACTAAACGAAGAAAATTAAAATCTACTCCTAACTTACTGTCGTAGGAATCACGGATGCATTTAGCATATGCATCAAGCCTTTAAACCCCTAGGCTACCCTAGTGGACGAGTTATACTCTCGTGAGAGTTTTCAGAATAGGAATATTCATAAATCCTACTTGCAATCATCCATAAGAGTTCAAAATGCAAATATAGTTTGTTAAGCAAGTAGTTCTTTATCAGCCCACATAATAATGGAGTTGTGCAAATCATTCACTTCACGCAAACTCTAAGGATCGTTCACTTCAATATGATAACAAATATTCATAGAGTCGATATTAAAACTAGCATCCGTCAAATTCAAATTATCGCTCAATTCACTCGTACAAATCTTGATGCTTAAGTAATAAATTACGAGGGTCATACCTTAGACGTTTCCTAAAAGAGAAATGCAAATGCCTTACTCACACACATGCGAAAGAATTTACGGAATAGGAACAAAGTCAAGAATTAAGTGTGTTTAATATTTTTCTTGCGTTTATACAAATGCTTTCAAGGGGGAACTTACCTTCCTAACCCTCAGCATTTGTAAAACTTTTCCTTGACCCAAAAAACAAACAAAAAATATTTTTGTGTTTATACAAAAGCTTTCATGGGGGAACTTACCTTCCTAACCCTCGGAATTTGTAAAACCTTAAAAATATAATTTTTTTCTTTCTTGCGCCCTTTTCGCAAGCACTTTATTTGACCCCACACTTAATACTTGACAATGTACCTAAGTGAGATATAATGGAGCATGAAGTGTGAGCTGAACAAATGCAAAGGCTAAAAGGAATGCTAAAGTCACCTAAAAGCAAACAAGAACAAGTATGAGGTTTTTATATGGAAACTATTTTTATTTTATTTTTGAGCTCCTTAGACTTAACTTCATTCTTCATGCACGGAAAGAACTCAAAAATAAATCGAACTAAGCTAGTCAAAAACACCGAATCATGCGAATAAAATCATCACAAAGAATGTCAATCAACTTAAAGATACGATTCATGAATTCAAAGTACAACTCATCCCAATTTTTTTTAAATGATACTACTTAAGTGCTTAGCAAACATTACTTCGTGTGATCAATACTTAAAGCTAGGATGAAAGCAATCATGCGAGTATAATGCGCGCAAAGTAAATATGTAGCATAGAATCATGTTGTTAAGAAAATAAAAGCGAGAGCTCAAAACACCCCACACTTAAAGATTTACTTAGTCTCTAAGCAATAAAGTAAAAGAAGTAAAGAGAGTGTCGAAGGAACTTCGCTCGTGTGGAGGTAGGCATGGCGCAACACAAATTCCATAACGATTCTATACTACAATCAAGTAAAAACAAAAGCATAAATACTCACAAGCCTAGTTTAACGTCTTGGCTAAGACGTAACCGATTCTCTTTTTCATAAGAAACACACCTGAGAAGTCCTTTGCGAGGATCCCTTCTCAAGTGGCATGCATCAATAGCGTGGGAATCAAGTGGAATCGTCGAGCTTGAAGTTTCCAAGCTCCAACCGGTCTCTCATCTTCCTCTTGCGGAAGAGCGGCATTTCCTTCCCTCCTCGTGTTCGGTCGATCCATAATTTCTGTTGGTGTTTGATCAACGCGAATTTGAGGAGGAGTATCAAAATTTGACAATTTCTGGTCCGGGTTTGGCATTGATATGGAGGCTTGTACTTGTGCCTTTTTCGTGCGTGCTTTGGTTTGCATTCAAACACCTACCAAGCAATCGAAGAAAGCGTCAATAAGGGTGAACTTAAAACAAAGTAAGCAAGAATAGCACGCAAACACGCAATCACAATCAACAAAAAAAAGAAAAAAATGAAATAGACTAACTTAAACAATACTAAAAAGCAAACTAGTCTAATGGCTAATCCCCGGCAACGCGCCATTTTGAAACACTGTGGTTGTTGTGGTAGTATAAATACTAGTCCAATCACGGTGTTCAAACAATATTTATTATCCGAGTGACCTCGAGTCGAACCCAAGAGAAAAGCCTAGATTAGTCTAAAGCTAGCTAGTAATGCTTAAGGTAAATCTACTAAATAAAAAGAGGGTTTTTTTCCTCTAAGTGAGGTATCTCTAGTGAATACTAAAGACAAGATGAAATATGGTCTAAGATGTAAATTATAGAGAAAGCATAGTCGGAATCCTATTTCACCCCTAGGTCATGCGATTAGCAACACAAAGCTTGTCTAAATCATGAGTAAATTCGAGTGATTTAAATTCAACTCTCGCTCCTTCTCTAGAATGGGAATAATACCTAAATAGTACGGTTCTCAAACTCTCGCTCTATTGAACCGCGTAGAACTAAAGTCTCCTAATCTCAACCTCTCGGTCTATTGATAGTTAACTAAAGTCACTCAATACTTAGCCTAGTGGAATGCGTATGTCACTCTCGCGCACACACGCAACCTAAAATAATTATGCTTGATCTTCTAAACAACCTAAGTTCAACTCTCATTCCATCCCTAGGTGTTTTATCCATTCATACTCACTCATGCATTTCGTCAAACACTTGGTATGCGCAAAATTGATATGAAGAGAAAGCATGAGACTTTTCAACCAAACTTCATTCATATCGATAAAAAGACAAGTCTTGCATTACAATCAAACCTAAAGGGTCCATAAGAATCCCAAATACTAACAGACTACTCACTCATGTGTCACTCATGGTGAGTTTGAAACAAAACTTAATGAAATAGTTCAACAAGGGAAAGTAAGGAAGTAGAGAAGTAGGGTTTAGAGAATGAGTAAAGGGTGGATGTAGAGTCTTCGATTGATGATGTCTTCTTCGAATTCTCCAAGTTCTCCAATTAAGGATTCATCCCAAGAGAGGAATCCAAGGCTCTCTTTAATGTTTCCCATCTGTTTTCTATTCATACTTACCCGCCGTGCCCGATTCAAAAGTGATTCGGGCAAGGCTTAATGAGTTGATTTGGACAGAGTGTCCGAATCACTTCTGCTGCGTTAGAATATTGCTTATTTGACACTTTAAACCTTTGAATCACATCTTGACGTAAACTAGGAAGTTGTAGATATCTGAATTAGCTTTCCAACAAGCTATGGCACGCCTCAATCGAATAAGAATCGCGCGTTCGGCAAGCCTTCGATGATGAACAGATTAATCTGACTAGACTTGATCTTCAGGCGAACTCTCCCCGAATCAAGTGATTCGGGCAGGCCTTGAGTTGATTCGGCCGAATCAATACCTCAGTGCTGTTTCATGGCTGGCCGAATCACTTTGTCCTAGCCGAATCAATTTTAATTCGGTCAAACCCTTGTAGAGCCAAACTGATCCGGGCGAATCGGCTTTGCAGTGCTAGAATCTCGCCTTTTTGATCCTCTAAACATTAGAATTACGTCTTGATAGAAAGTTGTAGCCCTTTGAATTTCCAACAAGCTATAGCACGCTTTGATCGGATAAGCATCGGGTGCTCGAAAAGCATTTGAAGAGGAACAAGTCATTCTGCCAAGGGTGGCCGACTCACTTTTGCCTTTTGCTCAATTTTGCTCTCGATCGATCGAAATTCAATCAGATTTTCTTTGGGTCACTTCATATCATGTAATACACATTTTAAACCTGAAATAGACAAAGAAAACATGAAACGACTTTATAAAATAACGGAACAAACAAGAAGTAAAGGAAAAATATGGAAAAATATAAGGTCATTTATCCGCTTATCAGCTGGGAGTGCGAGGGATATGGACACAGACAGAGTGAATGTCCCAGTTACCAGCAGAAGAACAATAAGTCTCTCACAGCAAACTGAAGTGATGATAGTGAAGAGGAGATCAATCACAAATGAAATCTAGCCTGACTACTGTATTTCGTAATGTTAATTCAGATCAAATAAAGACATAATTTGTTTATGGGATTGTTGAATCTGACAGTAGTTATGATGAAAGATACTCAGTAGAAACTATAATTGATCAGTTTAAATTAATACAAGAAAAGTGTCGGGAAGTTATTGAAGCCAATAGAGAACTTCTGTCAAAGGTTTCAGAACTGGAAGATGAAAGAAATAACCTTCAAAGTATCATTACTTCTCTGGCCAAGAAACAATCAGATAATGACGAGATAGTTGGTAAGGTATGTGAACAGAAAATCACCCCTGAAGCAAACAAAAGAGAGTCATCCATACTGGATGAGATTTTGGCTTACCAAAGGTATGAAAGTGGGACTGAAGGTCTCAGATACACTGGTGATGAAGGAACAGGTATAACCACTTTTGTGAAAGCCATAGTGATTGGTCAAACTGAAAGTGGTCCGGAGGGTTCGGCCACAGTTGATCGAGAAAGAGTACCGGAAAAGAAATATAAGAGAGTGCTGAAGCATTCTCTAGATCTGTCACATGCTCGGATACACATATCAAAACAAAAGAGATGCTACACTTGTGATCAAACTGGACATCTCCAGAGAAAGTGTCCAACTGTGACAATGTACATGGAGACTCGGAGAAGATCAAATAACCTACGTGTCAGAACAAGGAATCCTCCGAGCACGTATGAATGCTACGGTACACAGATGCAGGTAAACCAAGGTTAATGTGTTACTGTGCTGGAAACTTGCAGGAGTGCTGAAGAGGGATTCACTCAGAGAAGGAGCCATAGAAAGAAACGAAGCAAATGTCACTCTTTAACAACCGCAAAAGTCAGAAGTACATCTGAGAAGAACAAGTGCCAAATGTGCTGGGTGGAGGTGAAAAGGAACAAGTGTCAAAGCAATGGGTTGAGAAACAGCCAGCAAATACCCCCACTGAAGCAGGAACTGAGGAACGAAAGCTTACAGCAAAAGTTATTTTGTTTCTAGAAAAGACAGCTGAAAGAGTGGTGAAGCACTCTCTGGTAACTCGGAGCTGTAACTTTTTGAACGTTGTCTCCAGAAAAGAACGGACTCTCAGTAGACGACACGTGTCCTATTGTTGAAAGAAAAAACAAAAAAAGGGGGAGGAAGAACCCAGAAGTATCCGTTCGCAAACTAGGGCTTGTTGTTTCTCCTGTGATTTCGATCATCTAACACCCTTGCTCACAGATAATCGACAACAATGGTGAAGACGAGAGGAGCTAAGTATATAAACGAAGGGAAGGTGTTGCCAAGCGGAAAGGCAGTGACGTTCCTGTGAGCGATTCCCCAACAGCAAAATGAAGCTCGTCGCTGCAGATCAACAAACCCAGTGATGTTCCGCGGTTAACCTGGATCCCGATTACTGACCAAGGTAAAGCTGGCCCGTCCTCCACTACAGACATTGTGCCCTCAGACGTGGATGAGGCTCAGAGCTCCATAAGCAAAAGCCACAGTCATAGTGGCAAAGGGACTGGTTCGTCATCCTCTGGGTCCAGCACTGACTCAGATGGATCATCCTAGGAGACTAGAACGAAGAAAGCTCAGGACAGACAGGTGACTACCGTTCCTACTCCTCCATATGAACCTGAACAAGCTGCCACCAGTAGTGAAGAGACTGTGGCCTAGGAAGAGGAGCAGGATCTTCCCAAGGAACCCGTGCGCAAAGGGAAGGATCCAGTGGTGCTGAGCTCATCAAGGGATGAAGAAACTACTGAAGCAGAATCTTCAGAATTATGAGGATTTCATAATAGCTCCAAGAACCCGACCAGAGGAGTCCACCCGAAGAGCTACACCCACTTCAACTATACCGGCTGTGACAGGAAGTGATAAACAAGGAGTGTGTTTTATTTCTAAAAAGGCTACCAGGTCTTGGGAGGTGATCAACCGCCGAACGATTGTGACTGAAAAGCTGCTGGAGATTGGGAGGTTTTGGGTGCAAGAGGTGATATCTCTATTGAGAGAGGTAAATCTGCTACAATCCCTGAGTTTTGTTAAAAGATTCAACTTGCATTTGGTTAAGGAGTTCTTAGCAAATATTCATGGATATTTTGGAGTTGTAGACAGCCTGCTGTATGGGGCTAGTTTTGTTTGGAGATTGAGGGTTGTGGTTACCCTGACAGCTGTTGCTCTCACTGGGGGTTTATGCAAAGGCTGGGTTTCGTATAATTTGCGTGCTACTAATTTGACAACAAAGTATGCTAATCTTTATGCGTTTGTAGTGAGAAATTGGATGCCCAGCTCTCACAAGGGGAAGGTGAGTCGAGCAATGGGACTGCTCTTTTTTCGCATTGGGGAAAGGAAAAGGGTGAATCTGGGGCAGGTCATTTTTGATCAGATCTCTACGCACACTGATAAGCTGAAGTCCAATATATGAATTGGATTTCCTTCACTTATCTATGAGCTCATGATCAGCCAGCATAAGGAGTTGGCCGCAGCACATGAGGGACTGTTAGAATCTCCGCAATTATTCTCATTGGACCACAAGGTCTTCAAAGGCCGACACATTGTGGATATTGAAGAAGAAGAGCCTGATCTGGAGCCAGCTTGAGATATTCCAGAGCCTGCTGGAGCAATCTCTATTGGTCCAGCCTCTACAAGTTTGTTGAAGATTCTGTTGCCAAATTTAGATTCTTGGATATATATCTTCTTAGACCACGTACTGGCGTTTGCTGAGCTCTTGATGATGGCTGCATACCTCTATGAGCTTCCCCGATGCCAGCCGGATCATGCCGGAGCCTCACTGTGCAATGCTAGGATTCTGCTCTAGCTGTGAAACATCACAGAATGCTAAAGCAGACTCTGCTCTTCATAGCTGTAACTCGCCTATTCTTTAGAAAGTGTCTCAGCTTCAAATCTTCAGGGATTGCTGAAGTAGACTCTGGTTCCTTGTTGTTGTTGTTTTGCCAACCTTCAGATTGTGCTTCAGCCACCAATCTCCAGGGAGTGCTTCAACAGTCTCTTGAGCAGTTTTGTCAAGGATGCCATATCCTCAACAAAAGCTATAGCATCTTCTTTCTCTTATTTTGTCAGTTTGCAAAACATGCTTCAGCCTCTAACTCGACTAGATGTTGTAGCATCTTCTTGCGCTTGTTTTGTCAAAGATTTCATAACCTTAACAATCTCCCCCTTGACATTTTTGACAAAACCTAATATCCACAGATGCCGTGTGCTGCGCCTAAGCTTCTTGTTGAGCCTCAAACAATTCTGGCCACATGCGGCGTTTAAAGCAGTTTCAGCCACGCAGGGCCATAAATGAAAAATGTAATAGCTACCTATTACAAAAGTTCAAGTCATCAACTTTTCTTCACCCCCTTTTTGCATAAATGACCAAGGGGTGGTTCATAATAAAATCATTAGTATGGGGAGAAGACTTTGAGCTGGGTGCTCCAAGTCTCGCAGCAAGCCTCTGATCTTATTTCATCTTGCATCAATCCTCTTAGCTTCTCTTGACTGGAGGTTGAGCTCAGACTTCAGGTGGCTGATGATTTTTGCTCTGAGGGCAGCATGGATTCTTGGGTAGGGGCCTCTCCCTGTTCTTCTGTCACTGATTCTGGTAGAAGGGCTGTCAGCAGGGGATCTTTTTGAGCAATGTCTGCCACATGCTTTCCTTTAAACAGTTTGTGAGCAATGCCTTGCACGTGTTCTTGCTTCTTTTAGCAATTCAATATTCTAAACAGGCTTCTTTTACTGAAGCGGGTTGCTATAGCACTCTAATCTTGTGCACTTTTGTAGCTTGCATTCAGCAACCCTTCATGTGACTTTGCGAGCATCTTTGTTGGTTGTTTCTCCATCCATACTTGCACAGGTCTTTGACTCCACCGCTTCCAAGCTTTGTTGTGTCCTGTCACTCTCACTTTCCTTCATTGAGCGATTGTTTCACTCAATCTCAGCCAGTGTCTTTTGCAATCCTTATTCTCTAGTTTGTTGTCTCTTCAACATATCTATCTTTTCTACGCACATCTGGATATAGGCTGTCCTTCTTCGGCTTTACTGAACTGAAGAAGGCTTGCCTATCATGTTCGATCTTTGGCTTCTGTCAGTAGTCTCTAACAGTGGTTGATCTCTGAAGTCTCCAATGCTTGTTTAGGGTTGGGCACCTTCTCTGGATGTGACCATCTTGATCACAAAAATAGCATGTGCGGCCTTTGCTCCTGGGCTTCTATTCTACTGCAGATGGTTGGTACTGAGGTTGCTGTAGCATTCTCTTGTTCACTTCTCTGGGCATTTTCTTCACCATACTCCCGTCAGCTCCTTCTGTAGCTTTGAAAAATACTGTTGTTCCTGAATTTTCTTGACCCGTATATCCAAGGCCAGCATGTCCTCCTTTGTATCTTTGGCAAGCCAAGATTTCGTCGAGAATGCTTGAGCCAGGGTTGAGCATCTTCGTCATCTTCTGAAGCAAGTTGAGTTCTTCCTTCTCAGTAGCTGACTTTTCTTCTTGCTGAATGGCTTGGTCTGTGAGGGATTAGAATGTACTCAACAGGTCTTCTCGTTCCTCCTCTAGATAAGAAATTTTGTTTGTCAGCTTTTTATTGATCTCAATAGTTTCTTGGCAATTTTGAAGTAGGATGCTTAGGTTCTTTGATATGTCTTCCTGCGTGAACTCTTCATCCTCACTGTCTGACTCCTCAATCCCATAGGTAAGATCATCTTTCATTGAATCTTCAGGGTCACGTTTGGCTACAGTGGTTAGGACAATGTAATTTTCCTCCTCGCTCTCCTCTGAGTCTCCATCACTCCATTTTGCTGTGAGGAGTTATTATTCTTCTTTTGGACGCTCTTCTTCTAGTTGCTTGGGCAGTCGGCTTCTCGGTGGTCATATCATTCGCATCCCCAACACTTCATATCTTTCCTCCTCTCCTTCTTCTCTTCATCATCTTGAGCAGGTTCCTTCTCTTCCCTCTGATCGTTTCCACCTCTGGGTTGCCTTCTGAAATTTGAGGGTTGACTAGGTTTGGAATCCATCTTCTTCAGGAATCTGCTGAAGTTCTTTACCAGCACGCCGAGTTGATCTTCAGTTGATGCCTTATTTTCTGTTTCAGCTTTTAGCCCCACACTTTTGCTTTTTTGTTGGAGAATCATCTTTGATCAGCTTCATCTCAAACTGCTTGAGGGATCTTATCAGCTCTTCCAACATCATATTCTTGATGTTCTAAGCTTCTTCGATGACTGTCACTTTCATATCAAATCTTGAAGGTAGTGATCTGCTTATCTTCTGATATAGGCTCTCTGAGGGCATGTGCCTCATTGAATAGATGACAAAGCTTGGCATTGAACTCGGTGATTGTATCATCTTCCAGCATCTTTAAGTTCTCGAACTGAGATGTGATCATCTACATTATGGAGGTCTTCACCTTGTCCGTCCCTTCATGTGCTGTCTGGAGGATCTCCCAAGCTTGTTTGGCTAAGTCACAATTTGAGATCAATCTAAAATTGTTAGCACCAACTGCAGCAAATATAGCGTTTAAGGCCTTGGAGTTTCCGGTTGCTACAGCTTCCTCTTCAGCTGTCCATGTCTCTTCGGGCTTCTTCCGGACAACTCCTTTTTCATCAATAGTCAGGGGATGTGACCATTCAAAGACAACTGCTCTCCAGGTCTTCTAGTCAATAGCCTTGAGGAAGTCCTTCATTATTTCCTTCCAGTACCCATAGTTGATTTCTTCCAACAGGGGCGGGCGACTTGTGCTTTGACCTTCTTTCATCTTTGCTTCATCTTCTCAACAATGCGCTCAGGATCATTACTCTGTGTGTCAAGTTCTCGCTTTGATACCAATTGAAATTGCAGCGCCTTTATTTGATGAGAGTGTACTAGCAGGTTGTTATAACACCCTCTTGTACCACTGTACGGAAATAAGCTTGTGCAGCGAATGAAAGAGAGCACACACGGATTTGGTCACCCAGTTCAGCCAACTTCCTACCTCTGGGGAGGACTTCTCAGGAGTTCTCAACGATTCACTAGCCTCGGTTTCTAGTACAACGATTCAGTTCAGCCTACGCTCAAATAATCTCTACGTCTAACCAAGCTACAATGAATCAAGGCCCGATCTAAACACCTTAGACTAGCCTGCACTGCTTACTACTCACTTGACTTAATACAATAACTAATCTGCTCACTGACTTAGCCTATTCGAATTAAGACAGTAATTACCAAAGGATGCTATAGCATAGTCTTGTACTGTGTAGCTGGTGCTGATTCTGTCTGTGTCGCTCCAAGCCTTCCCCTAAGCCGATCAAACTATTCCGCTAGCGCTGCACACTCCGAAATACTCCCCCTTGCTCTGTGACCACCTGTCACTGATGGGAGCGAGTCTTCTGCCGTCGTCCGAGTTCCTCAAACACTCACGACGCTACCTCCACTCTCCTTGATCAATCAGCAAGCCTCCTGCTCAACTGACCTTCTCCAATCAAGCCTGATCAGACATTGCAAGTCTCGATCAATCTTTGCTTCACAGTCACTCATACTCTGCGCGCACGCCCTGCTCAATGAGTTACGGATCCAATCTCTCCGCTCTGCTCAATTTTCCGCTCTGCACTTGGATGAATCGATTCTGGATACTTCTGCTCTCTGCCGAGGCTTACTTATATATGCCGAGCTCTGCACTTCGAAAAGCATTATTATCTTCAAGTTGGTTTCCCCTCCTACTTTGTCGGATACTTGATAAGAACACTTACCTTTCAAAAGCATCATTATCTTCAAGCTGGTTTGTTGAAGATGATCTTGGTCGAGAGAATATTCTAATCTACATTAGGATACTTCCCTTGCTCCATTCTTTAATTCTGGACAACTGTAGATCACGCGGTAATTTTGCTCACAGGATGCTCTAGCTCTTCTACTACATAGGCTGCTGTAGCAACCCCTTGCGCACTTTAGATTGTTCACTCTGGAGGGTTTTATCAATTAAATGTCATTACCTTAACAAACCATTATAACAGTTATCGTTATAAATGGGTTGCATAGAAAGAAATTAGTCAAATGATTGGCATTGCCTTAACTATAGATGGATTCCCTACCCAAATAAAGCTTGAAAGTGACTGAATGGATTAGTTTATGCAGGTATTCATCAATTACAAATTCAAAAGTTCAGTATTTTTTTTATAACAAATAGAGCTCATTTTAACATATTTTTATTTACAGAAATTCACGTCTAATGGTGTTGGTGTTTTTATTACAAAGTATAAACTTAATGATTTGGATATTTGGAATCCTATATTCATAGGAAGTTATGCAACTGGTGACAAAAGTTATTCGCTTGCTTTAAACAAATCTCAGTTCACTAGTCAAAGAGAAAAGGTTCTAGAAAAGATCACATGTTTAGTGATGAAAATGACGGGTCTGGAGAGAGTGAAAACTCTCATCATACACCTAGACTCTATGCCTTTTTCGGAGGAACTAACAGTCAGTAGGTCTCCTCTGAAAACTTTTAGTTCAAAAAATATAAGAGTGGTTCTAGTTTAAAAATGAGTGACGACTTTGAAGTTATATTTTGAAGATGGCTGAATCCCAAGAGACTCATGAAAGGAAGTTATATTTTGAAGATGGCTGAATCCCAAGAGACTCATGAAAGAAAGTTATATTGTGTAGTTAAAAGTATGGAACCAATGAAAGTGCATGGCCCTGATTTTCAAGGACGAGCCATCTATTATCTAATGGAAAAAAAAGCTTGACAATGTTTTTGGGGTTTCAGATTGAAGCTGAGAAATGGGTATGGCATAAAGTTATTGACGATGATTGAACATAGATTCATATGCTGCAACAACAAAATTTGTTGAGTTATTAATTATGCTTGTTAATATGAAATTGTTGACTTCAGTTGTCGTTAATTTGACATTATTGACTTAAGTTTTCGTTAATTTGACATTATTAACTTAAGTTTTCGTTAATTTGATATTATTGATTATGTTTGTTAATTTAAAATATTTGATTATGTTTGTTATTTAATTTGACATACCCATTTTATCTAATGAGTTGGTGCAAGGGATTGCCGATGCTAATTTGTTTGATACTCATCGAAAAGAGTAGATGAATCAAGTGCACAACATGATAACGCTTCAAATCATAGAACACAGTCAAGATAATGTAGCGTAAATTGTCATGGATGAAGATGATGATATTTAAATAGAATTTAAAATTGTACTAGACTTGATTCTAATTTTATAATATATATATTTATAATATTTGAATTTATATGTTGTAGTTATATGTTTCTTAATTTCCTATAAATGATTTTATTAAAAATAATTATTAATAGTTGTAATAATTAAATTTCAAGTAGCTAAAAGTTTGGGAAGTGAATTGAACTTATCTTGATTCTTGACCGAACTCATGTGAACTTAACCGTTGAAACCTTAAGTGCAAAAAAAAAAAAAAAATTCTTAGTACAACCCTATTTGTGGTCCCCATCTTAGCTCACTTTGTTAGAATTCATATTCTAACCCTCCCTATTGATATCAGAAAACTTGATGAAAAATCTGACTTTTATTTAGCAAATCTTGTGAGGCCATTTTTTATTTTGTTTTGGTTTTTAATGATAAACCAAATATAAAACTTTATCTTCTATTAGATTTTCTTTATATCCTTCAAATAGTTTTAGATGAAGCAAAAGGGCCTAATTAGTTGACGGAGTTAATTCATGCTTTTGGTTCTGCATAATGCTTTCACTTACTCAATCCAAACAATAGCTCAGGATTCCAAAAACACGAGCGCAACAAACAAAGGATCAAGATACGTAAATTCTTTTGGCACTACATCTTATCAGAGGCGGCTCAACGCATTTAGTGGCCTGAGGCGAAATCCAAATATAGGTCTTTTGGACGATGACTTCAATCATTTATAGAGATGAATGCCTACAATTTAAAGTAAAAATATATTATAACTTGGTAATTCAAAATAAAAATCAAACATATTTTATAAGATATTCAAAAATAAAGTTTGGTGACATCCATACCTTGCCTTCATCCTTCAATTGCCAAAAGACTTGAAGAATCACCATATGCAATAAATAACTATGCAAAAGTTTTATTTTTCTAGCTTTTAGCGAAGCAAAGTTACCTATTAGATCTCGTAGTCAATTTCTTGAAGCATCTTATTTTCAATAGAAAGAAAAACCAATCCATTCAATCTTTGCTGAGTCATGGTGGATCTCAAATAGGATTTTATCAATTTTAATTTTGAAAAACTTCTTTCCCCCGAAGCAACCGTGATTGGCATCGTTAGGGCATATGCACCCATTAGGACCTCCTCAGTATATAGCACCTCCTCCATATGTAGCACCTTCTCAATATGCAGTTTATGCACCAGTTCAAAAATTCAGCACCTCCTTGCACTATTCATTAATTAAAATATTTAATTTTAAGTATATTATTCATATTTGAATATTACAAATTTATTCTACTCATCGAAATTAAGATTACAATTAGGACGATAACAATTATCAAATCCTGCCGAAGTCCCTTAGCCATCATCATCATCATCATCATCATATTGTTGCATGATCAATGTTTTTCTCTTGCTAAAATACCACTTGGATAGATGAGTCATCAATTCTGTATTAGTTTCCATGATTTTTTTCTCGTCATCCATCCTCTTCATCCGCATAGCTTCTTTCTGAATTGCTAATTTTCTTCATCTCCTTTTTTCTTTTGCCATTCTATATAATTTGCCTGATTAGTTGCCATCATTTCCAAGGCATTATCTCGGCGTTTATTCTCGACTTGCTTACCTTTTCTTTTTGCTTCTTTGGTCGCTTTTACTCCAGGAGGTCTGACTGGACTTGATGAATGCCTGAGATTATTTTCAGGTGTAGAAAAATTCAGATCTTCAATGCTCACATTTGGGTACACCTCCTCATTAGTAGAAGGAGCAACCGTTTCGTATGTGTAACATGGCGGAGTACTACTCTCAACATGAGCAAAAGTTAGATGATCACATACTATTTCCCAACATGGAAAATGTATGAATTCCTTCTTCTTCTTCTTTGAGATGTACATAATCTACGCTTTTTTATGTATCAATTAAATAAATAAATGTTATAATTTTAAAATACGATTGTATACATTAATTTAAATGTATGTGTATATATATATATATACCTCGTCTTGTGAATTATATCCAGATTCCTTGTTTCTTTGGGCGTAGGAAATACAAGACTCCCAATAAATCAAGTTTGCCTTCAATTTGCAAAATCGAGAAGCAAGTGACACTTGCGATCTCAATTCCTTCCTGGATTGGTTGGCATTCGACACCCAATTGTTGTGATAATATATGCAAATTTTTTCCCATAACTTATCAATCTTTTGCTTGTTGCATGAAATTGGATCAACAGATTGCCGACAATATGAGATACACAATCGAACATCTTCGGCAATGGACCAAGAATGAAACATTTTATCTCAATGAAACTTTGAAGTTTGTAAGAATATAAGAAGTAGAGAGATTTATGAGTAAACGAATTGTGTATTTATAAACATTTTTTGTAAAGATTTTTTTTAGCCATTACAAGCCTATGTTTTAATTGCTGAACCAAATATAGACGTTGCAAGCATTAATTGCGATCTCAAAATATGGCCGTTTGCAACCCCACGTGTTCATTGCAGAATCAAATTGAAACAAATATGACCGTTGCAAGCCATGTATTCATTGCACAAATATCAAATTTGCAAGCAGCACAACCACACAGTTGCAAACGACAAGTAATGAATTGGACACAGCCGACTCAAGCTTTTTCCTATCCTCTTCATCTGCACCCATGTCCTCTTCAACTCCTCCACACTCCATCACCGGCGACGAGCTTCCCCACGACGACCCACCATCCCAAAACCCTATCCTTCAACCTCCCACTCTAGCACCCACAACAACCCTTATCGGTGACATCAATTTACTTGAAATTGGGATGTCCCAGAGCCGAGTAGCCGTTCGAGAACCACTTGTCCTTCTCTCGCTTCTCCAGCAGATTGTACCTGGGAGATGATTTAGGGGAAGTGGGGGGAGAGGCTCTGGGGGGAGATGGGGAGAGGCTCTGGGCTGAAATTGAATGAATTGGGAACAAGGGGAAAGAGGCTTTGGGGTTCTTCAGCAGCTGCTGAAAAACCCTCCCGATGCAGATGCTCTTAGCATTATTTTATAAGCAACGAAAGCATTTGGAAAAGAATCCATTCGTTTTATTTGATCAAGTATACAAATAGAAGTATTGTTCTCCACTTGTATAATTTCTCTTAGAATTCTTAACTCTATAAATAAATCTAAACCATCTATGTCTAAACTATCATCATATTTTAAAAAAGTTTCAAGATTAGAACAATTTTATTTTAACTCATCATTGTTTAGTGATTTTAATTCTCTAACACTAAAAAAAAACCAAAAATTTCATCATATAATGTAAATTGCTCAAATCTATTTTGAAGTGAAAGAGTTTCTTGATCAACAATATATAGAAAACACTCAACTCGAAATGACTCTTGTGGAAACATAATTGTTTTATTATCAACAAGCTCATTAAATCTTCTATTCCTACGAATAATATGTTTTTCTCTAAACTTAGGCTGTACATCCATCTCTTTGGCAATTTATTTAGCACAAAATCATGACATCTTTGAAATTCGCAGCGTATCTGACAGACAGATTTGTGAACAAGCAGTTGCTGCAGCACGCTCTTGTTCACTCGGAAATTATCTCAGCAAACAATGAACAAGACAGAAGTTAGTTCACCCAGTTCGGCCAACTGCCTACGTCTGGGGAGGACTATTCTCCAGTCCTCAATCCACTAATCACAGAGGTCTCCAAGTACACTCGGTTACAACTCCACGCAACCTATGCTACTCAACCTTGTGTGGATCACTGGACACAATCAGAACAGGCTCTAACTTGTGTCTGCACACCCTCTACAAATGTCAATCTAGAATAGCTACTGTCTCCTCGAAACTCAGCCTATTCTAAACTACGCTCAACTCTGCAGGGTTGCTGCAGCATCTGCTGTAGCACACAGCTGATGCACAATTGTCCGCGTCGCTCCAAGGCCTTCTGCCGAGCCATCGAACGATTCCACGAGCGCTGCACACTCTGGAATACTCCCCCGTGCTCAGTGACCTCCTGCCACTAGCGAGAACTGCCGCTTAGACACTCGACCGAGCCACACACCCGTCAGTTCTTCTGCGGCCTTCCTTGATCAACCAACAAGCACCACTGCTCTGAATTGGCTTCCAGATCAAGCTCGGATCAGACTACGCAAGTCCTGATCTCCTTCTGCTTCTGTCACCACAGCTCTGCGCTCAGGCTCTGCTTTCGAATGATGATCGAAGAACTCGTCGCACACCAAAATTACTCTCTCTGAATTCTGCGTATGCACTCGTGTATCCCTTAGCTTCGATCAAACTTTCTGCTCTCACCTGTTCTCCCTTAAGTAGCAACGCCCGCTTCAATCAAGAACAGAATTTAGCAATGTCCCACAAAGAAAAAATTATCTCCTAATTTTTAGGAGATTAGATTTGTTTTGAACTCCAAAACAAATCTCCTTCTCTAGCTAGGAATTCCCCACTGGAATATTCTCCGCAGCACTTTAAAAAATTCTTCTGATACTCTCCGCAGAGCTGCCAGGCCTTCTAGCCAATCGCCCAGGTTGCTGCTGCTACTCGGACAGATGCTGCAGCAACTTGAACAAGCTTCTGCTATAGCATCCCCTGCTGTAGCTGCTCCTTGTTCACTTGTGCTGGTTTTGTCAAACACTGCCGTACTGCATCATCAATCTCCCCCTTGGCATTTTGACAAAACCCTAGGACACTGATGCACACTTCCATGAACCAGTAAATGCACCAAACAAAAAAATTCAACGTAAGAGTGAGAGGTGGCCACACTCGGCCTTAGCACGACCACGCAGGGTCATCAGTTCATCAGTGGCAGCATCTTACTCTCCCCCTTTTTAGCACAGATGCTCAAGGGGCCTGCTCTTCATCCGCCGGGAACTCCAGGTCTCTGAGCAGACTTCTGATCTGGCCGCGCCTAGCATCCCTCCTTTTTGCTTCTGCTTCAAGAGTGAGCAGCTCAGATCTGAGATGGCTCACAATTCTGGCACGGAGAGCTGTTTGGATCGTGGCGGCAGGGGGAAGGGATTCCTCCAGAGGAGCTGGGACTGAAGCACCAACAGGCTATGTCCACTGCATGTTTCCCTTTAAACAGTTTGTGGTCTACTGTAAAGACCTGCAGCTCCTCGGATAAACCTTCAGAAATCTCACCAAGCTCCGGATGCTGTGAGACCATCATCCCATAGATGAGGGAGGGTAGCACGATGGGCTTGCTGGAGGAAGCGCTGCCAGCATGAGTAGCCAGCTGGGGAAACATTACACTGCCCAGACTGATTTTCCTCCTTTTCCCAATAGAGTGTAAAAGGTTAGCAAAGGCTCTGCTAACCTTTCCCCTGTGAGAGCTGGGGATCCAGTTTCTAATGCTCAAATGATACAGCAGAGCATTTTTTGAGGTGAGTTCAGCAGCACTAAGATTTGGACCACCCCAAGACCAGCATACTCCTCTTGTCAGAACCTTAGCCAGCACCTCTGGCTGGACATCCGTGGGCTCTCTGGCATTACCATGTATCTCAAGAAACTCATCTATTTTCTCAGGGGTGATAAGTACTTTCTTACCCCGCACCCAACTCTTTCCAAACTCATTTCCTCCTTCCTCACCAAATTTTTCTTCCATGTTCACAATAAATTTCCTAACAAGAGCTATATTGAATCTGTATGGGTAAGTCAGGGTTTTGAGAAGGTTTACCTCAGTGAGAAGCTGGATAATGGCTGCTGATTTGTAATTGTCCAGTCTCTTTTCTGTCACAATGTGCTTTCTCTCAACAACGCTCCATCATTGGGAGGCATTCCTATTTCTGAACCAGATCCCCCTACTGTGATTGCAGTTGAGTCTGCCAATGCAGGTCCTCTCTCAGACGATTCACCAGCAGTACCTTCATCTTCTTCACTGGATTCCTCTTCTTCACTGCTGGAATCAGGAATGAGGATTGGAGCTTTTCCTTTATCTGAGGGTGGAGGAGGATGTGCTGCAGCAGGTTCTTGTTCAGGAGACTCAGCTTCTATCTCCTCCCCTTCACCTACTATGCCAGGAGACATGACAAGAGTTCTGCACCTCTCTTCTGCAGGACCTGCTACAGCATCCTCTGTAGCTTGTTCTTCTCCCGAGACTTCTTCAAGCACAGCCTCTTCAGTCATCACTGCTGCACTGGTTACAGGCTCCCCATCACGGACTAGATGCCTCCTTTTCTGCGGGGTTCCTCCTTGTGGAGAAGGATCGCTGTGCGACATAGGGAGAGGTGCGGGCTCCCAGACCACCACGTCTAGATGCTGAGCAGGCGCTTCATTACGCGACTTAGACCTCCTTTCAGACCTGCCTTGTCGATCTGCTGCCAAATTCTTCTTCAATCCGCGAGTCTTCACCATTGTTGCGGGTTTGTAGAGGATTGGAGGAACGCACGGTGAAGATGATCAGCAACAATTTTGGGGAAGCGCCTTCAACTGTCTTTGCCCTAGAAGTTGATTTACCCGTTATTTTTCCTTTTCAATTTGAAGCTTCTGGATCACGTGCCACACATGTGGCTTCTCCCAGCTTTAGCAACCAAAACACATGAACAAGCTTATTCTGACCAGGTTGCTATAGCAGACGCGAGCTAGTTCTCCTACTCATTCCGGATGACAGCTTTGTTTGGCGGATCCTCGTGAGGTTCTGATGATGATTTCTTCACCCATACCTGGGTTTGTCTAGAGTTCCTCCTCTTCCGACCCTCAAGACTCATGTCTCTTTGTTTGTCATATTTAGGTTTCCACACCTGTATTACCTGTGGCTTTCTCCTGTCTTTTGCTTTCCAGTGCCCTGGTGTAGCGATCTTAGTAATCCTCCTCTGCGATTCTTTCCAGTAATAAGCATTTCTCGAATCTACTAGGCAAGGAGTCTTTATGCAGCATGTGTTGGCTCTGGGTTTCGTTCCCCTTTTTTCAGCTGAGAAGGTTCTCTGCTGCCGCTTCAGGTTAGAGGATATCTTATGATTCCCTTTCTTCTGACCACCATTATTTGTGCATGAACTCCTTTTATTCTGAGGCTCTGGCTTTGTTTTAGATGGATGATGCGTCAGGTGCTGCAGCATCCTCTTGTTCACGTGTCTAGTTCCATCTTTCCCTGCAGGTTTTGGAAATTCATCTGTATTATTCTTTTCATATATCATAGCATCCGAGGCTTTTATGAAAACTGTTCCTCTAGAGCTTTCTTCACCAGTATATCCAAGCCCCGCTCTCCCTTTTCCAAGTCTTTGATAAGACAAAATTTCATCCAAGATATTTTTCTGAGGATCAGCTGCCTTGGCTGTTGCTGGTGAGACACCAATGTCAGTGGCTTGGCTTCCTGTGTCTTCCCTTTTCAGAATGGTAACTTGACTGTTGGATAAGGAGAGAAATTTCCTTCGTTCTTCTTCCAGAAGCTTGACTCTGTCAGTTAATGCTTGATTCGTCTGAAGGGCTGCCTCACACTGTTTAAGTATTTCCCCCAGATAGTCAATAAGGCTGACAGTTGAGTCCTCCTCATCTTCACTTTCGGATACTTCAATCCCATAGTGGAATTCGTCCTTCTTTAGCTCTTTGTGGTTGAAATCTGACACACTAGTTAGCACAACACAATTTTCTTCATCACTTTCCTCAGAGTCACTCCATTTTGTTGTCAGGGACTTGTTGTTCTTTTTCTCTGAGTTTTTGAGGGGTTTGCTCGGACAGTCAGCCTCAATATGTCCATACCCTTCACAGTTCCAGCATTGGACACCTTTTTTCATTTCTTTCTTCTCATCTTCATTCTGAGCAGGTTCCTTCCCTTTCCTTTTATTTTCTCCACCTCTTCTGAATTGTTTTCGTGAGGATGAGCTTTGCCCAGTTCTTGAGTCCATGTTCTTCAGGAGCTTTCCAAGGTTCTTGACTAGCATACTCAACTGATCATCTGGAGCTGGCTTCTTACCTTCTGTTTCAGCCTTCAGTCAAATATTCTAGTCCTTAGGAGTGAGATCTTCTTTAACCAGTTTCATCTCAAATTGTTTGAGGGATCCCATCAACTCTTCCAGCCTCATGAGTCTGACATTTTGGGCTTCTTCAATGGCCGTCACTTTCATGTCAAATCTTGTGGGCAACGATCTGAGGACCTTCCTGATCAGCTTCTCTTCAGGAATAGGTTCACCAAGAGCATGGGCTTCATTTGCCAGATCAAAAAGTTTTGCATTAAACTCGGTGACAGTCTCCTCTTCCAGCATTCTCAGATTCTCAAACTGTGTGGCAATAATCTGTAATCTTGACAGCTTTACTCTATTAGTTCCTTCATGTGCAGTTTGCAGAATTTCCCAAGCTTGTTTGGCCATATCACAATTTGATATCAACCTGAAATTGTTAGCATCAACTGCAGCAAAAATCGCATTCAGAGCCTTTGAATTACCAGTTGCTGCAGCTCCCTCTTCAGCAGTCCATTGTTCTTCAGGCTTTATCCGTGCGACTCCCTGTTCATCTATGGTGATTGGGGGAGACCACTGGACCACGATAGCTCTCCAGGTCTTCTCATCAATGGCCTTGAGAAAGGCTTTCATCCTAGCCTTCCAATATCCATAGTTGCTTTCTTCCAACAATGGAGGTCTGCTTGTGCTCTGTCCTTCCTTCATTGTCTTGGCTTCTTCAGAGACACTGTAGGATCTTTTACTCTGTGTGTTGAGCTCCCGCTCTGATACCAATTAAAATTCGCAGCGTCTCTGACAGACAGATTTGTGAACAAGCAGTTGCTGCAGCACGCTCTTGTTCACTCGGAAATTGTCTCAGCAAACAATGAACAAGACAGAAGTTAGTTCACCCAGTTCGGCCAACTGCCTACATCTGGGGAGGACTATTCTCCAGTCCTCAATCCACTAATCACAGAGGTCTCCAAGTACACTCGGTTACAACTCCACGCAACCTATGCTACTCAACCTTGTGTGGATCACTGGACACAATCAGAACAGGCTCTAACTTGTGTCTGCACACCCTCTACAAATGTCAATCTAGAATAGCTACTGTCTCCTCGAAACTTAGCCTATTCTAAACTACGCTCAACTCTGCAGGGTTGCTGCAGCATCTGCTGTAGCACACAGCTGATGCACAATTGTCCGCGTCGCTCCAAGGCCTTCTGCCGAGCCGATCGAACGATTCCACGAGCGCTGCACACTCTGGAATACTCCTCCTTGCTCAGTGACCTCCTGCCACTAGCGAGAACTGCCGCTTAGACACTCGACCGAGCCACACACCCGTTAGTTCTTCCGCGGCCTTCCTTGATCAATCAACAAGCACCACTACTCTGAATTGGCTTCCAGATCAAGCTCGGATCAGACTACGCAAGTCCTGATCTCCTTCTGCTTCTGTCACCACAGCTCTGCGCTCACGCTCTGCTTTCGGGTGATGATCGAAGAACTCGTCGCACACCAAAATTACTCTCTCTGAATTCTGCGTATGCACTCGTGTATCCCTCAGCTTCGATCAAACTTTCTGCTCTGACCTGTTCTCCCTTAAGTAGCAACGCCTGCTTCAATCAAGAACAGAATTTAGCAATGTCCCACAAAGAAACAATTATCTCCTAATTTTTAGGAGATTAGATTTGTTTTGAACTCCAAAACAAATCTCCTTCTCTAGCTAGGAATTCCCCACTGGAATATTCTCCGCAGCACCTTAAAAAATTCTTCTGATGCTCTCCGCAGAGCTGCCAGGCCTTCTAGCCAATCGCCCAGGTTGCTGCTGCTACTCGGACAGATGCTGCAGCAACTTGAACAAGCTTCTGCTATAGCATCCCCTGTTGTAGCTGCTCCTTGTTCACTTGTGCTGGTTTTGTCAAACACTGCCGTACTGCATCATCAATCTTCAAATCCATTTTCTCTATATTTCTCTAAAAATAAAATAAGACATTGTAATTGATTTATAGCGACATCCATACACATATCTCTAGATTGTAAATTTTTACTAATTTAAGTAAATAATATGTCATGCCAAATACACATACCCAACAAAAATTTAAAGTTTTCAAGTTCGTAGAAAACTAAACATTCGGCTTCACTTTTAATTTTTGGATCATAACTAATTTTACTTAATTCCAAAAAAGCATCCCGTATTGGGATGTTTATATAGTATTTCTTTAACACTATCAATTCTACTTTTCCATCTTGTTTGTGATAAAAAGACTTAAGAGTTAAATTAGGTAGATGTTCTTTTAAAAATTTTCATCTTTTGGTTGAAGAGGCAAATAATGAGTAAACACGTTGTAACACACCAAAAAAAGTTTTTGCTTTATTACATGAATTAGTCATATCACAAATAACTAAGTTAATACTATGATAATCACATGAAGTGTAAAATGCTCAAGGATTAACATCCAAAATCGTTTTTGAAACTTTTGATGTTTTCCTTTCATATTCGATCTATTATCATACCTTTGTCCCATCATATTTCTAAAGTCAAGACCAATATTTGCCAGCTCATTTATAATAACATCAAAAGACCTTTTCCGATTGTATTATCCACTTTTATAAATCCTAAAAAATATTCCTCAACCTTTAGAGGATTAGATGATACATCCACACAACGTAATATAAATGACATTTGTTCTTGATGACTAATATCCGGAGTACAATCAAGTAAGATAGAAAAATATTTTGAATCCCTCACCTTACTAATAATCTTTTTTATTTATTTCACTTGCTATTAAGTTAATCCATTCATTTTGTATATTATGTCCTAAATAATATTATGAATTTCATCATTTTTAATACGTCTAACATGTTCTTGCATGACACTATCAAACTCCGCTATCATTTCAATTAAACTTAAAAAATTTCCATTATTCTCTTGGTAAATCTTTTCATTTTTTCCACGAAAAGCCAAATTATTTTTGCCAAGTGTTTTAATTACCGAAATTATTCGAAATACCATATTTTTCCAATGTTGTTTTTCGTTATTAATCATATCTTGAGCATGTTTATCAAGTGTCATATTCTTTTGAAATCTACTCTCTAACTCATACCACATTACAATAGTTTTAACATGTTCATCACTTTTCTCATGACTTTTTAGAGTTCTACCTATATTTTTCCAATCATTACAACCTTTGTTAGCTAGCCTAATACCATTAGACCAAAACTAAAGAGTTTGCAACAAAAACAAAAGATCCTATCTAAATCACGTGAATAGAGAATCCACTTTCTTTTATACTTTTCTCCATTCGGTAAATAATGGTAGTAATGTGTCGATAAGAAATGTCGATTTTGCAAATCCTAATTTGTGTTAGTTAAATGAATAGAACCCTTTTCAACTAGTAGATCTCTCATTCTATTATCAATGTGAGTCCATTGACTTGGATCATATATATTTTGAGAATTTACGTCATCGAAAGTATTACTATGATCCATCAATTCACATGATTGCGAATCAACATGACTCTTTTCTTTAGGAACTTCTTCTTCAATAACTTCATTTTCATCTAAACACGAATCATGAACTTCATTTGTTTCATTCAAAGGACCCTTAACTATAAACTTATTCTTTCTCTTTTTTAAGAGTTTTGAAAAGCCGGATTCAAATTTACGATTTGACATTATGCATTCAACTAATTACCCAAAATCCAAATGACCTAATTATTAAACAACCTTATCACAAAATCACCAAAAAAAAAAGCCAACACACTAATAGGTCAATATTATAAATGAAACGAAAGAACCTGATGGCTGATAATCAGATTTCAGATTTGGTAGTTGTTGATCTCAATTCTCTGCTTCAATCCTTCAACTAAATTCAAAGCTATTTCCACAGGGTTGGCAGTCAAGCAGAGCCGCAGAGGGAAGGAGGGGGCAGCGGTAGCACTGGTGGCAGACTTCAGAGGAGGCAGGGGGGCGGATCCTCCGTTGTCGGACTCGCCTGCACTCTGTTGCCGACTCCGCGACTCGGACTGGGGAGATGACCTGAGATGGAGTGCCTGCCTGATTTGCAGATGGAGTGTCTGCGGCCTGCCTGATCTAAGCTTGTATTTGGAGTGTTGACGGGAGTTGTAGCGTTGGAGACTTGTATTTGGAGCGTTGGAGATGAGACCGTGATTCCGTGTGAGATGAATGCTGTTGGAGACTTGTATTTGGAGCGTTGTCGGGAGTTGAGGGATTCGGGAGAGAGTCGCAAAAGACCGGATAAGTTGTCTGGCCTTCAGCCTTCTCACCCAACCCAGATAATATATATATTGCCTGGCCTTCAGCCTTCTCACCCGGCCCAAATAATTTGTTTTTTTGTCTGGCCTTCAGCCTTCTCACCCAACCCAGATAATTTTTTTTCAGTGGCCTTCTCAACCATGAGGCCTGAGGCAACTGCCTCATGGCTGGGCCGACCCCGCATCTTACAATTCTGGGCAGATATTAGACAAGGCTCCTCGTCGTTCAAACGTTGAAGATTTTTTTTTTAAAGAATGTTATTAATTGAAATTTAAGATGGAGAAAGGTCTTACTTCTCAAGATTGAAAAATGTCTTCCTTCCACTACTAATTTTGATTCTTTATGCGCGGTTGACTTCCATCGCATTCACATCGGTCACCGTCGCATAAATAAAGAAATCTGCAATTTTCTGATTGTTTTTCGACATTAGGAATAATATCATATAAAGAACCATCAAATAAAAGTTTTTTCGACGGAAACAATATGATCGGAAATTCAACGGAAAAAAACATCATAGTAAACATGTGGGATAACAGTGGGATATCCATGTTTAAAGATGCGGTGATTATAAACGACTATTCGACGAAACGAAACAATGGTAACGTAGGAAAAGCAAGGCAACTGATACGACGGTGGCCAAAAAGAACATACGACGGTTTTGTAATACTTATTTGGCGGTTTTATAAAAATTTTACAAACTTAGTAAAATGTAAATAATTATTTTTAATTAATTATTAAATTTTAGAATATGCATATCAATAATACTGTAATCAAAAAGCAAAACATATAGAATAGAACCGAATTCCACTATTTACGATAAAAGTATCATTACAAAACAAGTTCAAACTGCTTTGTACTCGCCTAGATCATGATCAGGATTCCGGTCTTGGGTGTCTTCTTCATCATCCTCTCCACCAAATAGCGGATGCCTAGGAACAATGCTCCCAAGGCCGTAGAAGGCATTCTGAACCATCTGCCTCACCACATCTGCCAGGTTTGCTGTGAATGTTTTGAACACGACAACCATCTTTGCTTCAATTGACGGATGAATTTTCGTGGCAATGGGTGGAGATGTGACACTAGGCTAGCTGGAATTTCAATGGAATTGATTCTACTAACCATAGTAAACACAACGCCAATGACTCTGGGCAGCTTTTGTCTCTGGGAGAGTCCCACTTCAGCAGCAAACATGTCTATGTCTCTCTAATAAGTTCGGATGTAGTGCTACTCTTTATGCGCGCTTTGCACCTCTCCTCATATCGATCGTGTATGATAATAAAAATTAAATATTTTAATTTGAAATGTATTAATTAAAGATTATATATATGTTACAAACCACTGTCTGCTGGCCTTGTGGATACAGGTAGAGTTTGCTCAACTTTCGCTTTAGGTGGTAGTACATCTCTCTGCAATTGGGACTCCTCCTCAAGTCTTTCTCCCACAAGATTAAGTTTTACAAATTAATTTATAAATTTAACAATGCATATTATATTTACTATGTTAAAATTTTATAATTAATGTTTACCAACTGCTCTCGATGCTGCTGAGCAGGATGAGGCCGTCCTTTGTGGCTGGTAGGTCCTCTATCTGACACTTTTCCTTTTCAATTCTCTTTTTTAGCGAAGATTGCCACTTTTCCTGGTTCTATTGCAGAACCTCAAGAGTACAAAAGGTCGGATCTTTCTTCGAACGGCCTGTGCGGCGAGTACAGTGCAATTCATATAACTTTTTCGCATTTTATCGATGTTATGACGAACCAGCAATGTGTGCTCGGTAGCCCATCTTGCTATTTGCTGCATGAACATAAAATAAAAAATAATATAATTTATAATTTATAATTATAAAAATAATTAGTACACTACTCAGAAGCGGTCAAACCAACGCTCAAATAAAGTCGGCTCAACATCACGTAACCTAGTCCAACTGGGTCGGTAGTCAGTGCTAATGCAACGACTAGCAATCTGACGAACAATTGAATAATGGCAAAACCAAAAAAGACGAAGTTAATAAGTTAATTGACCCAATATTAAAGACATACATTTGGTGGTAGTACAAATACCCGTTCTTCCCGATGAGAACTGTCAGAACTCTCTGGTCCTCAGTTTGCTCTTTTGGAATAGCTGACATATCATGCAAATTTGTATCCTCAGGGAGATTATTAACTCCCGATGATGACTCTCCGAAAAAGCTATCGGGAGTCTCTGTTAAATGGATATGTATACGAATGTCACATCCGAAAGTCGCTATTGGGAGTGCTGTCATAATGACATGTCCCTGACTCTAGTGTGGATCCCTTAAACAGTGTTGCATGAAAATGCTCTGGCAGGTGAGTGTCCTGGAAAATGTGACCCAAATCCTACTCTGTGTGGGTCCCTTCCCCTGAAAATCCTAGTCGGTGACACTGAATCCCGTGAAACCTCTCTAATCTTGATCAGAAAAATCACGCGCTCAATTGCATTCTCAAACATTTCCCCGTCCTCTAACTGAAGTGGGCCTATGTTATCATCTGTACCTACCAAACTCATACACGTTCAATTACAACTCAGTTACAGATTTGTATAATTACGGGAAAATATATTTAAGTGAAAAGTTAAATCAATGATCAAAATCAAAAGATGTAGCATAATAAAACAAAAAATAAATTCAAAGTTAAATCTTTAACTTCAATACAAACTCCATTTTGTAAACATAAATCACCGAGCATAACTTAATCTACTCACATCACACTAAATTCATTTATCCAAACCATCACGAACCTAAAATCCGACAACTTCCATCATCTAATTAAACTTCCTTAAAAAATCATCAACTTAAACTTTAATAAGACATCATCCATCGTCAAAGTAAACCGTAGTTCCATCAAATCATCATCAACTTAAACTTCAACGAGATATCAAAACATCATCAAATTAAACTTCATCAAAATCTCATCTACTTGAACTTTAAAAAACATCAAAATCATCCATCTTTAAATTAAACTTTGATTCATCAAAACACCATCAACCTAAACTTCATCAGAACATCATCCATCATCAAATTAAACTTTGATTCATTAAAACACCATCAACCTAATGTTCTTCAAAACACCATATCCATGATAAGGTTAACCTGTAATTAACCTACACAAATGTGTTGAGCAACCTAAACCAAAACCAAGCTCAAAATGTTTGATACTCAGAATATGGTCTTACATTGCGATACTCAGAACTAAAGTCGGGATATGTTCGATCAAAATGTTTACATGACTCATCGTTTGAAGTGTACACCATAACAGTGTCATCTCTAGCTTTATTTAAATGTCGGCACAAGGGTGTAGCTATTGTTTCATTCATATACAACCATCGAAGATAAGTATGTTGTAATGGTTGGGATCTCGCATTCCTCTTGTAATTGCTCAAACTTTGTAATTTGCATGACTCTTTATATCTTGGTTCTCCACTAAATTGAAAAATTCCCTTCCTTTCCATAGAAGATATAACCGTCTCCGCATACATCAATTCGAGTGTACCACGTGCCCAGTCTACTATCTGGTTTCTTTATTTGATGATAGGTAGTAGGCAGCCGATTGTCGCAGTCAAACAAATATCTTATTCCCGTAAATTGAATCATATGTTACTTCCAACAATCCATGGTCTGCCTTGATTTGAAATAATTTCATGGCAGTAGATAATTTTGTCTTAGTAGTGCAACTTTTAAATACAGGTTTAGGGAATTAAACATATTATACGACTCAGATGGTGCTTCATTAGGTTCCTTAAATTGTTCTTGGTACAATTGATGGGAATCACTCCACGTCCAGGTATATCTCTTACCATATTCCGAAACCAGCTATCAATGCCATCAAAGGGTGGTCGTACATGCTGTTCATAAGGATCATTAAAATTATGCTACTTAACGCATCCAGTATATGTCGCTTCTGTTGTTGTTTCTCCAAGAAGAGTCCAATTATAATTATTCTAAATGAATCTGTATGTAAATAAATAAATAATTTTCAGTATTCTAAGATCACAAAGTAACCTATTCTTACACTTACTGCATGGACAACACATCTTGTTTCCATAAAATACTTGCTTACTCGCACAGAGCGCTTCAATAGACCTCCCGAAACCGTCCATAAACATGTTAGACATATTTGCAATAACTCTTGTTCGTCAAATATGCTACATACAAACGCAACAAAAAACCTACACAGTTTATATATTCGGGTTCAACAATTAAAAATGATAAATTGAGAAGTAGAATACTTGATTATAAGTTAATGAATCCGAAATTCCAGGTTGTGTGAAGTGGAGAGAAAATATATTATGTGGCGTAGAGAGAACAACCGGAGAAAGAAGACATCATAAAATAAGAAATAAATGTCGCGAACATGTGGTTATACCGGAGAATTCATTCCTTGGCATTAAAATCTTTACGACGGGAATAATTATTGTCGCAATATACGACGATAAATATCACCGTATCATAATATCGTCGTAAATACATCGCATAAACCGTCATATCATGTATTATGTTTATAACTGAAGCCTCACACATCGTAACTCTTTTGTATAACCTTCGTACGTTGGATAAACCATCGTAAATGATACTATCGCAACTTCGTCGTAGCACATCGCATAAATAGCTGAAACAATGAAACTGTCACATAAAAACTGGATAACCGTCCTATAAGTATATTTCGACGTAAATTAAAAAAAAAATTGTAATGGTCTTCCTTCCACATCGGCGTGTACTGAACGTGTGTTGGTGAATTTTTTGAACAAATCATCTTGATCAAAACCACTAAGTAAAAATTGACAAATCCCAAATAAACGTGAGAAGTGTGTCATTTTTTAAATGTAAGTTTCAATTTATGATATTTTTGAAAAGTTTTTGAGAACGAACATCTAACCTGTGTGAAATTTCACAGTGTCTCACTTAGACAGATTTGTGAACTAGCAGTTGCTGCAGCACACTCTTGTTCACAAGAAATAATCTCAGCAAGCAATGAACAAAGGCACAGGTTTGTTCACCCAGTTCGGCCAAACTGCCTACGTCTGGGGAGGACTATTCTCCAGTCCTCAATCCACTCAACCAAAGGTCCCAAGCACACTCGGTTACAACGCACGCAACCTATGCTACTTTAACCCCGTGTGGATCACACAACACAATCAGAACAAGCTCTGATTTGTGTCAGCACACCCTCTACAGTATGTCAGTCTAGAATAGCTACAATCCTCTTAAAGAACTTAGCCTATTCTATACTACACTACTCAGCAGAGTTGCTGCAGCAACAGCTGTAACACACAGCTGAAGCACAATGTCCGCGTCGCTCCAAGGCCTTCTGCCGAGCCGATCGAACCACTTGAAGAGCGCTGCACACTCTGAGTAACTCCCCCTCACTCAGTGACCACCTGCCACTAGTGAGTTCTTCCGCACGAACCTCGACCGAGCCTTCCACCCGTCAGTTCTTCCGCGGCTGCCTTTGATCAACCAACAAGCTCCACAGCTCTGAATTGGCTTCCAGATCAATGCACAAATCAGTCTCTGCAAGACCTGATTCTCTTCTGCAATGCTCACCACAGCTCTGCGCTCAACGCTCTGCCCGTGTGTGTTTGATCGAAGAACAACGTCCGTAGCACCAAAGAATCCTCACTCTGAAAACTGTATCTACTCTCGTGTATCACTCAGCTTCGATCAACCCTTCAGCCCTAATACCTTCTGCTTAAATACCCACACCACTTTAAGCAATTTCCAGGTTTAGGCAATTGACCCACAAGATCAATTATCTCCTAAAATCTAGGAGATTAGATTTGATCACAACTCCAATGCAAATCTCCTTCTCTGACAAGTAAACCTTGCTGGAATATGCTCTTTAGTATTTTAGAAATTCTTCTAAGAGCTTTCACAAAGCTGCCATACCTTCAAATCGCACCCAGCACAAAACTGCTACTTGGACAGTTGATACAGCACTTGAACCAGCACCTGCTGCAGCATCCCCTGTTGTAGCTGCTGCTAGTTCACTTCTGCTGCCAGCTTGATTGTTTGAGCTGCAACAACTCCTTGTTCACTTGTGCTGTAGCTGTTAGCTGCTGCTGGAATTTCCTAAATGCATTAGGAAACAATCCCATTAATTCTAAGGAAGATCCTCCAATTTATAGAGGTTTTGATTTTCCAATCAAATCTTCATTCAACAAATCTGCCCTTGTTCTTGAGAGACACTCCAGAAATATTCTCCTGAATATTCAGCTCTTTCCGAAAGCCCTTCGGTCCATTGATTTGTTGATTGAATGCAATCTTCGAGAAAGCTTTGAATTTGTGCTACCACATTTTAGCTCCAGCATCTACTACTGAACTTCTGCTCCAGAGATTGCTGTAGCACTTGCTTACTCCACTTTAGCTCCAGAGATAGTCACTCTGCCCAGATTGCACAAGCTGATGTCTTCATGCTCTCTTTCAGAATTTCGAGCTCCCCAAGGCAACATTAGGTCGCGCGCCTCGTGAAGACATTAGCCACTTAATGTCTTCATCTGGAGCGCCACTTAATGTCTTCAGCTGGAGCGCCACTTACTGAGTTTGCTCACTCTGGAATGCTCTTCATCAGCTGTTTTCTTTCCATACTTGCTGTAGCAGGCTCTAGTTCACTTTGTAGGAGTTTGTCAATGATGCCACATACCTTCACAATCTCCCCCTTGGCATTTTGACAAAATCCAAGAACCCTTCTAATCTTAGGCAATCCTCTTCTCATCTTTGAACTCCTTCTTTTGCAGCTTCTTCAGCTTCAATCTTCAGGGGATGTTGTAGCAACTTCTTGTGCTTGTTTTGTCAAGGATGCCATTACCTTAACACTGTGAGTATGCCTATGTCCTCCATTTAGAAAACAATAGTTCCTCGTCTCTTGCACATAAATTGATTGAACATGAAACTGATACAAGCAATAAATTATTCACCTAATGAAATAAAGAAAATCAAAACAAGCACAATTTCATCAGAAGAGAGAGAGCTACATATGCTTTACACAAGATATGTGTACTGTTTAGTCATTACATAAACTGATCCCAAATACGCAGGTAGAAACTTCTAACCAGCCTTCCTTGTGATGATCGCTCTCTCTTAATCCTTTAATTCTGTAAAATAGACAACCCAAAGATGATATGATATGTTTATATTGAAAATAACTTGATCGATTACCTTGAGAGGTGTGAAACGGGGAATTTTGTACACACGAATTAAGTTCATGTGATGTACATAAAATGAGGATGAGTTAGGCTTCTTATATAACTACTTATAAATAAATATAAGTACGTATAAGTAAATATCAGTACATATAAATAAATATAACTATTTATCATCTCTTTCACCATCACCATCACACCACCACCACCATAACAACACCACCACCACTATTCATCATCTCTTTCATCCACACACCACCGCTATTCATCATCTCTTTCATCAACACATATCACCACCATTCCAACCATAACACCACTACCACAATAAAAATAATAATTAATGTACATATAAATAAATATAAGTAAAGTAATAAATATCAGTGTTTTTTCAGTACAAAAGAACACACCCATTGCTCGAATAATGTTTGATACATCCATTCAGTAAAATTGTGGCATCTCTCTCTATCGGAAAATGCTTATTTTTCAATTTCATCATCTCTACTTTATTTAGATATAAATGCATGAACTTTAAATGAAAGATTTTAGCAAACATAACCCCTGAAATTATACCCAGTTTCGATTGCCGGGCTATTTGCAACCAGTGATCAATCATGAATGGGGCCTGGGGACATAAAATCTTTACGCAATATACACATGATCTGATTAAATAAAAAAAGGAAAACTTGTTGGGAGTGTAAGTGATAAAATAAATCACAATGCTGCAAAATATAGGACCCATAAAACAGTGATCTTGATTCGAAAGTCGATAACCATTCACCAAACCAAGTTATCTCTCCTTACGAATTCAATCAAACAGTCTGAGTCTGATCTGCAGAGAGAGAAACTTTGGACTTGTGACCTAATCCATTTGCCAATTGGTCCTTGCATTATATCAAGTAACCAAGCTAGGTCACCACATTGATTATTCAACACTGTCTCTTTCGATTTGGGTTAGCTAGCCATGAGTATCGGCAAATCAAAAGAAGAAAACTCTTCATTCATATTCGAAAAAATCTCTAAAATTATAACTTGATCTTAAATAAGTATAACAGAGTTTCTTGATTCCTAGAATGAGATTCATACAACCAAAGTCATGCTATGTTTTGGGGGTACTCCATTATTAATGTAGTTAGGGTTTAGAGGCCTGGTGTTGAATGTAGCTAGAAACAACTTAAAGGCATAAGAAGTAAATTAGGGTTTGAACATAGTGGTTGGGTAGATAAGATGAGATATGAAGGATGATTGCTTACCAACGGAGAAGGCACAGCTAAGGAAGGAATGAAGTGGGCAGATTCATGAGAAGTGAATGGTAGTAGAGGCTCCAGAGTCATCAGTTGAGAAGTTAAGCTTCTTCTTTTTCTTGTTCCTCTTGTATGGAATCCCGCGAGCCATTGCTTGACATTCCCTCACTTCTTTTAGATAAGCTCTTATTGCACCACTTGCGAAAGGGTTTGTGTCTGATGATCCCCCGTTCTCTTCATAGGCTGCCCTAAGTCGCCCTATTAGAGCATCCAGACTGCCCCAGGCTTGCCTCAGCGGACAAGTACATGGTGCAGGAGGTTCAGGCTGCCCGAAGAACATACAACCTATATATATATATATATAGATTGAGATACATCAATTTAACTTGAGATCAGGCCACACAGATTGGATAAAGTAGCTATAGCTAGCTGTGAGATGAACAAGTATGTATGGGGTAATTAATACAGGACAGAGCATATATGGGAGAGATTGAGTTACCTTGCATATGGACTTTAGTCTTCCCAAATTGATCCAAGTATCGAAGAAACTCAAGGACATGATTGGAGTTGCAGTGAGAGAGTGGAACTGGAGGCCTGTGGTTCCTCAAGTACTGCCCAAAGGTGTTCCAGTCTCTTCTCTTTTGTGATTCGTATCTGCTGGGTGTTGTTGCTAGTTGATCATCACTTGCAGGCGATCTTGATGACCCTTCCACCGCATTCCTTCCTCTATCAGACATTCACGGTGAGGAATAGCTCCAGCCCTAATTTCCTCAACATGAAAAGATAGAGAGAGAGAGAGAGATAATTGTAGAGAAAAGAGAAGGAGGTAGCTCGGCTTTATGTGACAGTGGTGGGTAACTAGCTAAAATGATGAATGAGGAGGATCACATCATGGGCCATGGGGGCATGTGAAAATGCTTCTTGATCATACGCAAATTCATTTCATTTCTTTTAGCTGCTGCTGCAGTGAGTGTGTGTGTGTGTGTGACAGATATTTAACATTATAGTAATGAAGGCCGAGTTGGATGTATACTATACAAACCAGTATGCGGTTTCATTCAGTTGATTTAGCTTCCGTACAATTATTGAGCATGGTTTGTCAAAGCCCGTGTTCCCTATGTTATTGCAAGGGTGGCTGGCACTCGAGGTGTGGGGCGCCTTCCATTTCTCATTCTCATTTGATTTTTACGAATACGCACGCTGCTGCCTCTTAATCTACTAAAATGTTGTATGTTGATTTTCACTAGCTCATATACGGGTATGATTCTTTATGATTCAAAAGTTCAAGTTTATGAGTCATGGTTCCACATCTATATATAAGCTAGTCATTCTTTGGCGATGTGGGACATTTCTTCTAATTGCTTATTCTCAACACTCCCCCTCAATTTAAAAAGAAAGCGTAGTCTTGTTATATTGTTATTGTTGAAAACAAAGGGCATCCATTTTCTTGACAAAGTTAAGCTTGTTCTTTCTCCTTCACTTTACATTTCACATCATTGTATAGAAGAAGAAACACATTCAGTACACTGCTATTCGCTTGACAAAAAACGTCCGGCCTACAAGGACATTTTGGATGGATGGGGAGTTGGGGATATTTATATATAACTATCTAATAGTGTAGTGAGAACTTGGCAAGAAATTGGATTTCGATATCATGTATTATATTATATGGGGAAGGAGGTACACATCGGGTAGATGGGGAGGAGGTTGATGAGAGAGTGTGACAGCCAAACCAAGTGAGAGTGAGTTTCCCTCCCCACTACGCCCTTGCGCAAAACAAAAGTCATCGATACATATAACATTGTATGGCTGCTGGCTGGTTCGTAAGCACAAGGATCATTCTTCTTATTATTTTCTATCAACTCCTTTGTACGTCTATGCCCCTTGCATTCACCTCTGTTAGAATAATGAGAGAATATAGCCTGGTAAGTTTTTCAATTTTAGGTTCGGCAACACCACCAAACATGGTGAGACAAAGGCGCTTGTAATCTAGTTTGGAGGACAATGGTCAATTCTATCTATCACCTCGCACATCTCTTTCCTTCTCTTTTCCCTTAAAGGCTAGCTACTTGTGCCAAAATTTATGGCTTTTCTTGCTATGCGTGTACTACTTTTCGAATGCTTACAAACCATTTCACTATTGGGGGAAATCACAATGAGCATCTCTTATGGGCAATTCATTTTTAAGTGGATACATCTAACATCAACGACATCACAACTCACTTAATTATATATAAAAAAAATTATCTTTTTCAATAGACGGTACTCTATGATTAATCGACACGCAATTTAAAAGTCGTTGAATGATTAACAAAGTTGCGTCATATGTAAGACTCATTATATATCATACACACTAAATTTATACATCAGAGTGGAGCACGATCAACGTCACCATTATCAGACGTCAAATCAACAGACTCGATATTATAACTTCATTCAATGCACTATTAGTATGGAATCTCCCACGGAAAATTATCCTTCACATTGTTGTTGAATCATCTATAGCATATCAAATCATCAAATTGTTGACATATTGGTGATTTAAATCAATTACTTTCCAACAATATTCTCACCTATTCATGTCAGGTAACCCCTGATCCATCTTATAAATTACTGCAGTTATCATGTATATAAGTTACCAAACACATACAAATAGTGATTGTGGGTCTGGACTGCTCCTAGCATGTTAGTAGCTTGAAACATTTATCTGGAGTTTAGCATCCTGCAAAATTGATGCTTGGTGTGTAAATTTGAGACTTGAGAGGCATGCACTATCCCTCCCAAAAGATGTATGGAAACCGCCTACACCAAATCCAGCACCCCACTTCTAGCTAGCTATTATATAACAATCAGTCTATATATATGGCAACTCTGGATCTCTTTTGGGTTCAATTATCATCATGTAACTGAGGAATCAAACTGTGTTATGTTATAGTGGTGGCCTCATAACATGCACTTCTACAGTGATGGTGCATATATAAAGTCCCAATTCATTATCGAATCATTGCAAAGAAGACCCATACAAGTGTTGGGGCATATCTCTATGCATGGTGCCAAAACATTATATATTATTCTCTCACAGCAAACACAGAGAATCAACTTTTGTGTAAAAGCAAGGCCATAATCAACTGCATATTTGAGTAACAGTTGAATAAAAAAAGAGACTAATGGCCTGTCGGCAAGTACCTTCCCTAAATGGTCAATAAAAAAAAAAGATAGACATGTTTTAGTAATACTTGTTACTACTTTACTAGTGGCTTGGACCACTGAAGAGAGGTCCAGAAGTAAGATCCCAAATTCAGGACATGTGTCTAAAGAAAAAATGTCTGTGTTCCTGATTCAAAAGGACTACTGTATATTACGTTGAATTTGAAATCATTCTAAAAATGTTTGTTCACTTGCAGTGTAGAGAGATTATTCTCCAACCAATTATGTGAAGAGACATGAGGAGGGGACATTAGTACCATTCAATTAATTAACTTCCCTAGCTAGTAAAGCCGGGCTTCAATTTCAACACCATTCAAGCGTTGTTGATTCTTTCCTTCACTTCCAACATCAAGATGTTTCTATTCACTTTGCATTATTTCGCCATTTGGATACATATTAGTACCATATGGAGTCAATATACCAGAGAATCCCATTAATTTTCTTCGTCCCTCTCATCTCAATTTCAGCTCTTACCAGATGCGTTCCTGCTGGAGTACCAGCCGTTATCACTCCATCCATATTTCACTCCAAACTTCCAGCATATATGTTTACATTTTCCAGAATTTTTCTTCGGCATCCGCACCTGTTGGAGCTTCCCAATCTCGCTGAGGAGCTCCTCAATCAGCAATTTTTATTACTATTCACCAAACAGTAATAGCATTTTGAATATTTTCTGTACCAATGCAACCTCCAAAATGAGCTCCTATTACTACTCACCGATTTAAAAAATATATATATTTTTTTGTAAAAATTTTGTTTTGCTTGAAATTTATTTTTATGAGAATAATTAAGTTTTATTTTTGAAATCAAATTCGAGGGTATGAACAATTTAAATTCACATAATATATGAAATAATTGAACAACTTGAATCATGTAAAATTGAAATTACATAAAGCTTAAATAAAGACAAATAAAATTAAATATATTAAAGAGTCTACCCATCGTAGTGAGATGGACGGTAATAATCTGAATAGTCCTCCGAATTGTTGCCACCATCATTATTACCTTCCTCTTCCTCATATCGACGCAAAATAACAGCTTTTTTTTTTGAGAAGTACCTCTTCGACTTTGGTGTCATTATGTCGGTATTCATTTGGATAACCTTTGCTTCCTCCTCTAATTTCTTCACATTCATGACGTGTTCTTGAATTTTATGATTGTGCTTCATTTGCTCTCTGGGAAGTGCGAGTTGCTTTTCTTGGAAAGCCAATTGATTTTTTTGAGTTGCTGCAATCGATTGTAAAGCTTCATCTCGGGCTATGTTATATGAAGTGGCTACATTCTTACGTACCCTTTCTCCTTGCTTCTTTTGCCGCCTTTACTCCGGAGGTCTTACCGGACTAGATGAACCTCCCGGATAACTTTCGGGTGTACAAAATGCCGCATCTTCAAAGGAGGAAGTAATAGGGACGTTCATGCAGTTCTTCACTCGCAGGACTATGGTTGTATGTGTTAGCCGGTGGAACAATGGGTTGGACAGGTACAAAAGTTCGATGTGTCTTGACTTGTTCCCAACATTCAAAATGCATGAAAGTCTTTTTTCATGCCAAACATACATAGTTTGAGCTTTGCGCATCTGTAAATTAATAATTAAAATAAATCAATTTAAAATGTATCATATAAATAAACAATATGAAATAATTTAATAGAATTATATACCACATCTTGTATATTAGCACCCGATTCCGGATTCCTCCTTGCGTAAGCAATACAAGCCCCCCTCATAAAACCAATTTTTTCTTTAGCTTTCCAAACCGAGAAGAAAGCGCAATTTGGGACCTTGCCTCCGTTAGAATTATTTCATCGGCGTTCATCACCAATTTGCTCGAAAATCGACATGAATTTTTTCCCACAACCTATCAATCTTTTGTTTGTTGCCAGATATGGGATCGACATCTTCGGACATGGGCCAATTGGTAGTGGAAGTCATTTTTTTCGAACAAAAAATGATATGGAAATGAAACAAAATGTTGTCAATATATTAGGAGAGAACAAATGAAGATTGGTATACTTTGAAGGTGAAATGAAAGACTTATTTATAGCAAAAATATGTAGAAGTTCAAAAATATTTTTCTAGACTTTTTTTTATTTTTTTTAAAAATTTCCGTTGGAAATTAATCTGATCCATATGATCAGATCTAGATCTAATCAACCGAACAAATTAATTATCCGTTGGGTGATTGGGCTTGGGCCTCTCTTAGCAGCTCCTCCCAGCTTCCCAACAAACCCTGCCAACCAGCAGCTCCTCTCTCAGCAGCTCGCCTGGCCGCAGCTCTTACTGCAGAGCTTCTCCTCTAGGAAGCCAGCTCCTGCAGATTGTCACCGGTGCCTCTTCTTCTACTTGCGCAACTTCTACAATCCGCACTAGACCGCACCGATGCGAATGCCCTAACATTCTAATTCGGAAATCCCAAATTAGGACTATCTACCAATAAAATACTAAAATTGGGCACCCAAGTGTCTAAACCTCTCCAAGGGGAGGGAGCGCCATACAAAGAATGAATTACATATAGATGTGTTTGTCACTATATTATTTTTTACAACGGAAGTATGCGAAGGTTTAAATTTTTCGATGGTTTACACGATGCGTTTGCAATGGCTTTGCCATAGACGCATTACTACGGTATATTTCGTCGTACATCCTTCATAATATATGACGGATTTACGATGGCTGTATGGCGCGCACGCTTTTCTTCTTAGACACAATACACGATACGATGTGCTTATGACAGAATTACAACGATAAAGTTTGCGTCGGTTTTCCTCCGTCGTAATATACGACAACTTTACGACGTGATTGTTTCCGTCATTAATATTGTTATGCGTGTCCCCGGTATAACCATCGCATATCCGCGACATTTATCTCTTCTTATAGGATGTCTTCTATATTTGGTTGTTCCTTCTACACCATATAACATTTTATCCACATTTTCACACATACTGGAATTTCGGATTCAACAACTCATAATCAGATAATCTACTTCCCAACTTATCATTTAGTTGTTGACCCGTACATATATAGATTAGGTAGGTTTATTTGTTGCATTTAAAGTTAATTTAACGAACAAGAGGTATTACAGATATGTGTAGCATATTTTCCATGGAAGAGTTGGCTCGAGAACATTTTTGGATGTACAAACAATGCAATCCTGGTGAATCGTATAATAATGATATGTTTATTGACAGTGTCAGGAGGTTTCTTGAAGCAGTCTCTACGAACAGGTAAGTAGTTGATGGAAACCAGATGCGTTGTCCTCGCAATAAGTGTAAGAATATGTTATTTCGTGAATTTGAGGTTGCTAAAAATCATTTGTTTACCTACATATTCGTTAAGAATTATTATAATTGCACTCTTCATGGAAAGGCAATAGCAGAAGTGACATATACTGAATTCCTTATGAACCGCATGTACGACCACCGTTTCATGGAAATCATAAATGGTTTCAGAATATGGTAAGTGATATGGCTTGGCCAAGCAGTGGTTCCCATTAATGGTTTCCAAGAACAATCCGAGGAACCTAGTTAAGCGGCATTCAAGCTGTATAATATGTTTAAATCGAGCCGCCAACATAAATTTGAAGGTTGTACTACTGAGACAGAATTATCTCAATTTGGGGGATAATAAAAAATTTCCTTGAGTGCCACAACCGAATGCGTACTACATTTCGTCAAATAAAAAAATGTGTGCATACACTGTTGTATGATCTTCTATGGGGAGGACACGAATTTATTAAAGTATCATTTTTTGGAGAACCATGATACAATGAGTCATGCAAATCGCAAAGTTCGTGCAATTACAAGAGGATCGCGAGATCCCAAATGTTCAATGTTTCTCTCATACTTCATTTTCAAATGTTATATAAGATGGAAAAAATAGCTACACACATGAGCTGTCATTCAAATAGGGCTGAAGATGACACTGTTATGGTGCACTCTTCAGACGATGAGTCATAGAAATATTTTGATAGAACATATTCCGACTTCAGTTTCGAGTCTTGCAATATAAGACTGTGTTTGTGTTAGGATGGCTTCAGCCCATTTAGTATGTCGGCAAAACTATACTCATGTTTGCCTGTTATGTTGAAGCTTTATAATTTGCCCCCATGATTGTGCATAAAAATGAGATACATGTAGCTAACTCTCCTAATTCCAAGATCCAGAAATCCTAAGAAACAGATTGATTTATATCTGCATCCTTTGATTGATGACTTGCTGACTATATAGAATGTTGGGGTGGATATATTTGACGCGTATAACAAGTAAAACTTCAAAATGAGGGTTGTTATAATGTGGACATCGTCTGATTTCCCTGCCTATAGAATATTATCTGTCTGATCAACTCAGGGAAGCTTAGGGTGTTCATATTGAATGGAACTTACAAAGACGATTGTGCTTAAGATTGGCAAGAAAATTTCTTACTTTGATTGTCACGTGAGGTTTTTGCCCGAAAACCATTTGTACAAGAATGTTGAAGTTTCTTTCGGGAATGGTTAGAACACAGTCCTCCGGTAGATATGTGTAACGGTCACGTAGTTTACAGTAGAGTATGCGTATGAAGAGAGTATCTGAACAGGAAATAAATGATAAACTTTAGCTCCACAAATTAGAAGCATGGACCCACACATAGACGACACAGAGTACAATATGGGTCACACATTCCAGGACACCAATACGAAAGAGCATTTTCTTCTACTCTATTTAAGGGATCTAAATCCGACTCGAGGATGCGTGCCTTTGACTGCTACTCACAGAAGTTTATTAGAGGGTTCATCGTAAGGAATTATTAATCTCCGTGAGGATACGAATTTGCATGACATGTCATACACTATTCTAGAGGGGTAGACTAGGGACTAGATAATCCTAATAGTTACCACCGGAAAGAACATATATGTGTATTATTCCAAACACATCTCTTTAATAATCATATAATTAGTTAAGGTAATGACATCGTTGAAAAAATAATTCCAAGAAGGCTAGAAGATGCTACAGCTTCTTGCTGGAGTTGGATTCCAGAGCATGGTACTGACATTGACAAAACAAATCAACAGCGAGAAGATGGTATAGCAACCCGTCTACATGAGAAGCTGGAGCAAGCTTTGCAAGCTGTCTGAGGTCAGCAAACATCTACCAAGGGATGCTATAGCATATCGTGAAGACACCGAGCTGGAGCAAAAGCTAATCAACATGGAGCTACTCGGAGAGTGTCCGGAGGGCAGCTGCCAGCATCGCAACTTGTCCGGGAGTCGCCTGGACAACCGTGTTTTATCAGAAGCCCTTGTTCAGTAGTCGGAACAAGATCAGTTTCTAAAATTGGTTGTTAGAAATCAATCTCAACAAATCAGCAAGAATCTAGAAAAGATTTTCTTGTGAAAAGTTCTACGATTCCTATCAGGATTAATAGTCCTACGGTTGGTTGATGGCTGCTACTATATAAGGGAGGGCAGTACATCAACAACAAACACACACATCGAAAGAGAGATACAATAGAGTATGTCATATGAAGAGAGTATCTAAACAGGAAACAAATGAGAAACTTTAGCTCCACCAACTAAGAGCATGGACCCACACGTAAATGACACAGAGTACGATGTGAGTCACACATTCCATCCTAGACATCAATACGAAAGAGCATTTTCTCCTACTCTGTTTAAGAGATCTACACCCGACTCAGGGACGCGTCCCTCTGACCGCTACTCCCTGAAGTTTATTAGGGGAGACATCGTCAGAAATTAATAATCTCATTGAGGATATGAATTTGCATGACATGTCATCCACTATTCCAGAGGGGTAGACTAAAGACCAGAGAATCCTAATAGTTCCCACCGAAAAGAACATGTATGTGTATTATACTAAACACATCTCTTTAATAATCATATAATTAATATTATATTTACTTGATTTTTATTTGTAGTTTCACCCATCTTCGGTCGCTGTAGATTGAGCCGTTACATCAGCATTGACTACCGACCAGTTGGATTGGCTAAGTTATGTTGAGGCCGCGATATTCGAGCGCTGGTTTTATCGCTTTCGAGTAAGTGTACTAATTATTTGTATAAGTACTACATATATAAATTATATGATTTATTTTATTTCTTATGTTCATGCAGCAAATACCAAGATGGGCTCTAAGCACATATTGATGATTCGTATAAATTATACGAAACACACTGTACTAGTACTGCACGAGGCGTTCAAAGAAAGGTCGGCCTTATATACTCTTGAGGTTTTGGAGAAGAACCAGGAGAAGTGGGAATCAGACCCGACATTTGCTAGCCTATCTTAGAAGAACAAGAAAAGTTAAACGAGACCAAATGGAATCGAAACCAAATGGTAAACATTAATTAAAATATTTCAAAGTAGTAAATGTATTATGCATACAAATTTATTGAGGAGTCCCAAATCACGGACTTGTACGACCGCTTGAAGCGGAAGTTGAAAGAGCCCTACTTGGATCCGCAAGGCCGTCAAATTGTGGTATGAGAATTTCTATTTAATATTTCCTTAATTAATACTTGTCAAATTAGAATATTTAATTTATGTTATCATATAGGATCTAATGAGGAGAAAGGCAAGACGCATACGGACAATAGCTCTACATATCTATTGAAGAGGGTGAGGATTTGGACATGTTTGATGGTGAAGTGAGACTCTCCAACATACAAGCTACACAGAGTCGTTGGTGTTGCATCTATTATGGTTGAGGGGAGCCGATTCCAAGAAAATGCCAGCCATCTAGCCCAGTGTCACATTTCGACCCATTGCTGCAAGGATCGAGCAATCACTTGAAGCAAAAATGGCTTTGATGGTCGAAAAATTCACAGCCTATCTGGAAGAGGTGGTGAAGGAGCAGTTTTAGGATGCCTTGCATGGGGATCAGAGCGGTGTTCCTAGGCATCCACCATCTGCTGAAAGGGATGATGACGGAGGCGCCCAAGACCAAATGTCTGACAATGATCTAGGCGGTGACGCTGAGGCTTGATTTTATTTTGTAATGATATTTGTAGTCGTAAACAGTCAAATTTGGTTCTATTCTATATGTTTAGGATATTTATTACAGTTTTATTAATATGCAATTTCTAGCATTTAAAAATTAATAAAATAATTATTAACATTTTTACTAACTTTGTAAATAGTATACAAAATCGTCAAATAAGCATTGGATAACTTTCGCATTTTACTTCCAAAATTCCGTCGCATAATCGTCGTATTATTGATCGTGATTTTACGACGATGATACAATGATTAAGAATTTTTGTCGCACACATCTGACTGTTATCCGTCACATAAACCGTTGAAAACCCATTAAATATTTTTTTGTGATCGCCACAGAAACCGTTGTACTATTGGTCGTGATTTTATGATGGTTAAAGAAATACTCGAATATGTTGTAATACCACTAGAAACCATAGCTCTATTTCATCAAATACTCGTCACATAACCACCGAGTTTTTTCCTACGATATTCGACGTTGTTATGACGCATTTACGATAATGTTTTTTTCCGTCGTAACATCTTCGTAAATATCGTCTTATTTACGTCATAAATTTTATGTGATGGTTCTTTATACAGTTTTTTCCTCTGATGGGTTTGGCGTCATAAAATCGTCGAATAATTTTTCTATTCGACGGTTTACCAACGCTTATGCAACGGAACTTGACGTGACTTATTAATTCTGATTGTATAGGGTGTAGTCATAGCTTGGATACCACATGAGTGAATTCAAACGGCAATAAGTAAAAAATGAAAAACAAATTGATTCGCTATTCCATCTCTGGTTACACCATGATGTTATAATACACTCACCTTTGCATTTCAGAGAAGAGGATTTGGTTGCAAATTGTATGTACAAAATGCCTTGTATTTTTGGATAAATTAGACCCCATCAAAAATCAAATCATGATCGCTGAAATGTTTGATATCCCTTTTGCCAACACCCTGATGGACCTGTAGCTCTCAACATTGAGCATTAAGCATGTATCCAATAAGCGAGATCGATTAGATCACAAATCGTTCTGAACTGAAACATCAATGTTACCCTCAACTACGGTGAATACTGAATCCTCAATGTCCTTTCCCATTTTCATAATGTAAAAAGTAATATCACCACGTGATCGGATGATTAGGCGTGCTAGATATTATCAAAGAAACCTTTTTCTATAGTTGTATTTATGGTTGTGTTATAGAAATGTAAGGAAATAGAAATAGTTTATGATCATAGTGACTCGATCTAACCTTCTTAGCAACTAAAGACTATTTCCCTAACTCATGCACATGCTCTAAAATACCAGTAGCTAACGATGTTGTGTGTGAAGTCTAATCTGTACAGAAGCGCTACTGAAATCCTACCCAGAGTTGGTCGTACCGATCGTATGACTCGTATTGATACGGGCAATACGACCAGTACGGATTTTCCCGTCTCCGCGGAGGTCGTAGTGGTTGGGAATGGTCGTACTGTGTCGGCCCAAAAACCCTAATTTTCTTTTATACGGTGTGTCGGCCGTCAAACTGATGTAATCAGAAAATTAGAGTGTGAATGAGGTGATTCTGAGAGGTTGATCTTCCGACTGATGATTATATTGGATTGAGCCTGCAAGCGGCGAGTGGACGCAGTGGCGAAGCCACATGAAGAGGGGGGGGGCGGCCGCCCCCGGTCATTTTTTAAATTTACGTTATATTACCTATGATTAGGTTGAATTTTTTTAGGTTTATAACAAATTGCCCCCTGTAATTTTAAATCTATGCCCCCGATAACAAATTTCCGACTTGAAAAAAAATTTACCCCCGCTCCAACGAAATCCTGGCTTCGCCACTGAGTGGACGTACCTCCTACATTGGGATGGAACCACTATAAATCTTGTGTGTCTATTTCTCGTCATTATTTTTCGTATTCTTGTTTCGTAATTGTTAGCGCGATCCTAACAAACGAAACCAACACTAAAAAGAAAGAAGACAACCTGATTTTTTCTGTGATTAACACCAGAAGGTGCTACACCCACATTGTTATGGCTCGAATTTGCAATATGACGCTTCAAGAACAGTAGGAAACATCCAAAAACACATTAAGCTTTTTGTATTCACTCTCTTACTCTCTAAGCTCACAAGTTCAACAAGAACCAAAGCTAACAAAAGCTATTACATAGTCTTCACTTGAGTGACGACCCAAATCACAAAATAACCATTTATCCCAAATACAGCACTAAAGTCCCTGCTCTGGCCCTATCAGGAATAGGACACTAATCGTTGAGATGTTTGACGTCCCTTGTGCGACTAGACCACACTCTGATGGACGAGAGAAGATAGATCTTCCACCATCTAAAGAACCTTAAAACTTACTTCTCAAAACTAGTGTTTTCTTCGGCGAAGCGACTCTTACGTATTCTAACTCTCCAGCCATCTAACCCTTCTCAGCTATCAACGGTCAAGGATCCTGGAGCCCACATGAATTGACGTTGCTTATTGGTCAAGCACCCAGCACTTGGATCGCCACGCTAGATTGGGCAAATGGCTTGGGCTTGAAGTCCATTCCAACGAAAAAGCTTCCTTCTTCAATCTCCACCTGAAACTTGATCACCAACAACTTCAGGTCATAATGCAAAATGATAACTATCATTTATAGCTCGTTGATCGATCGATTTATCGACTAAATTATTATTCGTTTATAATGAATTTATGTTCGTTTCTAAACTTTTTATCATCATTTTACCACGCTACTCTTGTTCGAGGTCAAAGTTTACTAAACTGAAGCTTTTGTAGCCCATACGGAGCAAAATAAGGAAAACACAAATATTCGAACGAATACAGACCAAATATTGGGCATATTGACCTATTCGTCTTCAAAGACTTTCCGATCACATGATTGTTTTTTGATTGAAGCGTGTCATAACTAGTTAGAAAGCTAACTCAAAGGGCTACAACTATTCTAGTTTACACAAAGACCAAATTTAAAGGTTTAAATGGTCAAACAAGCGAGCAAAGTCAAATCATCGTGCAGTGTGAACAGTAGTCCGGTTTGATACCCAACCACCGATTCATAAATAGAACCAGCGGTTCATAAAAAGAACTGACGTTTCATAAGCCGAATCTTCTGTTCACGTCAAACCGACCAAAAATATGATTTTTCGAGGCACTTTGAGATGGCTCGTTCAGCAAGTGAAACGGCGATTGTGTTTATTCGACCACCGGTTGGCGTTCAACCGGCCTGAAATTTGATTTCTAAAATCAGCCCAATCGATTTTAGTATAAATAAAAACTTAAAACCTAGAATTTTGAGGGATTTTCACTACGGTTGGAGATTCAGAACCTAGAGCTAGAGCAACGAATGAGAATATAAGATCGAAGAACACTAATCAACAACACGGTTTTCTCGTTCTTTCTTTTCTCTCATCTTGTATTCGTGATAATCACCATGAGATAGTGAGTAATACTTTAATTCTAGGGTCTTATGGATCTCATTCTTGTACTCAACAATTCCTGTGATCTTAATAAAACATTTCGATTATGTTAATGGAGTTCCTTAATTCTATTGTTCTTAATTCACCGTTCTTGCACGTTTGATATTGATTGGGATGCTTTCTTATTAGAACAAAATTATGTTAAAAACTAAAAAGATACAGTGTCTGAGGTAATTAATTAGATTAAACAGAATTAATATCGAAGCATGGTAGTTATACTATTAGTACATGAATCAATAGGAAAGTTGACATTATTTATCTGAAAATCCTAGGCTTAATAAATTGAAACTACGATAATCTGTGATTTGGCTACATTCAACTGTTTAGATTATTTTAGGTAATGATCCGTGATTGGGTGGCTTGCCTGATGTTATTAGCATATTTCAATAACTCCATAAAGAGTTAAAAATACATTTGTCACTTGTGTAACTGCAAACTTACTCAATAAAGAGCAGTCTCAAGCAATGAACTTCATATTAGTAATAATTTTGGTTTCCATGTCAGTTGGATTATCGGCCGTGGGAACCTTTGCCAATTGCACAATGCCATCAGACAACAATTTCCTAATGTAATGAAATCTAATATCCATAAGTACGCTAATGATAAACAAGGTTCTTAGACAAATGAATAGCTCAATGACTATCTGAAAAGATCACAACACTTCTATCAATTAGTTTAGCTTCAAATAACAATCCCTGCAACCACACAACTTCTTTACATACATCACAAACTTCAACGTATTCAGATTCTATAGTCGACTGTGCAACAAGATGTTGCAACTGTGACTTCCAATACACACAACTAATTTATGAGACTTGTGCTTCTAAAAACCAATTTCCATATGTCATTAACCCTTAATGAGTTAATCTCATCTTCCGTGGTTGCCAACTACTTAATTCTATCCCTGGAAAGTATGGCTTCTAGGTAAGTTGCAGGCTCACTAGTTCTCATCTCTTTTGCGACTACTAAGGCGGTGTAGACCATGTCACAATAGGAATATCTAGTGTTTGGTCTAATCTCTCTTCTAGGCCTATCTCTAGCTAGTTGGTAATATGTTTAACTCTCCTGAGCTGATACTTCCAAGTGCTCTGTCTTAAGCTCAATATTTTGACCCATATCAGCACCTTCTACAGTGCCATGGGTCTTATGAGGGCCTTCCTAATCAGGCTCTTCTAGGCCTATCTCTAGCTAGTTGGTAACCAGTTAAACTCTCCTGAGCTGATTCTTCCAAGTTCTCTGTCTTAGGCTCAGTATTTTGACCCATATCAGCACCTTCTACAATGCCATGGGTCTTATGAGGGTCTTCCTGATCAGGCAGCTCTTAGTCATATCCAATTTGATCAACGTCATGGTCAGTTACTCCTCCTAAAGGTTGGGACATACCACTACTCTATTCTCTTCATGTTTGCTAGGCTCCAACTCAAACCGTGTCCTATGGGGCCCATCTAGACTTGGGTTAGATTCTAAGGGGTCGGGGTTGGTCTGATAGGAAAAAGTCCTCTTATCAAACACTACATCCCTTGTGAAAATGATCTTTACCCTCTTGGTGCTAACTTCCCACAATCTATAACCCTTAACTCCATGTTGGTATCCTAAGAAAATGCAATTGTTTGTCTTGGAGTCAGATTTGTCATCTTTGGTGTGAGCATAAATGATCAGTCGATTTATCGATTAAATATTCGTTTAAAATGAATTTCTATTCGTTTTCCGGACTTTTTATTATCATTTTATCATGCTAACCTTGTTCTGGATCAAATTTTACCAAATTGAAACTTTGTAGTCCATTTGGGACAAAATAAGGCAAAGATTCTTTTGGGAGAGAGTTTTTGACCTAGAGCTAAAGGAACGACGAAGAATTCGAAGATTGAAGCTTTGGCATTCGTAGTGAAGGATTTTTTTGTCTATTTCTTAATTCTTCTTCCTTTATATTCTTTAACATGTACTCTTGTTGTCTTGGAATGAATCGTGAGTAGCATATTATTCTGGGATTCTAAGGATCAACTCTTTTCAAGCGATATAATATAGAGTTTATTTCAAATTATACGGTTGTGTTTGATCCTACATTGCTTAATAATATGTTCTATGCGAATTTGTCATTAGGATAATTAGGTTAAGAGCCAATATTACCATAGTTGTGATAATTAATTGGAATTATATAGGATTGATTTTTAATCATAATAGCTAAGTTGATAGTATGTGGTTTGATAGAAGAGTTAAAATCAATTGTTTGAAAAATATGTTTTTAATATTTCCCTAACATGATTAGTAATTAACAATGTTGATTGGTTATTAATGGTTAGAAACAATCGAGTGTATGCCTCGCTAGAGGGACTCGTAGTGCAGGACGTACCGCAAAAAGTAATGATCCATGAGTGTCTGGCTTACTTTGAACCTACATGGTTTATTCCCATTCATCGTATGATTTGAGTAATTATATGTTTTGTTGCATGGATTGAATGAATGCACACGGGTGAGAAATGATTCTGGAATGCTTTCCTTGCTAGTACAAATCTCAACCTTTATATTAGAATATATTAGGAATCTAGTTTACATTTCTTCTTGGTATAATAGCTAAGTAGAAATACTTTCTTGCTTGGTACACATACACGCTTGCTCCTTGGATCGACCTTTGGACTTACCAAGGCTATAAATTGTGTTTGACTATAATTTGACCCCTGAAACATAAATTGATAATATAAAGGGTTAAAATTATGTTTGTCAATAAGCTACACATCCAAAGATCCTAAAGTGCCCAAAGTCAAGGTCCTCCCTGACCAAATCTCAATAGGGCACTTAAAGCATAACTTCCTGTTATGACACTTGTTTACCAAATAGGTGGCTGTTAAATCCTGGTGCCTCATGGATATATGTATGACATGTTTTTTGGCAAATGGTACAAAACCAATAAGGCTATAACAGAGGGTGAGACAGTGCTGGTATCAATTCAGAATAGCTACTGACTCGATGAATCCCAGCCTATTCTAATTAACACATAGTCTCTGCAGGTCTGCTGTAGCACACAGCTGATGCACAATTTGTCCGCGTCACTCCAAGCCTTCAGTTGAGTCGATCGAACAATCTCACGAGTGCTGCACACTCTGGAATACTCCCCCTTACTCAGTGACCTTCTGTCACTAGCGAGTCCAAGCCTTCTGCCAATTGCCCGAGCACCTCCACTCGACAATTGTTCTCCGCGGCTTCCCTTGATCAACCAACAAGCAACAACTGCTCTGAATTGGCTTCACAGATCAGGTATAGATCAGACTATGCAAGTCTTGATCACTTTCCGCTTCAATTAGCTCAGCTCTGCGCTCACGCTCTGCTCGTGGTGATGATCGAAGCACCGCTCACTCACAATCACCCTTCGTAGTATTCTGTGTACGGTCTGGTGTTTGCACTCTTGTCTTTGATCCATCAGGACGCTCTGCTCAGCCTCCTTTAAGTACTCGCCCGGCCTTGCACAGGTTGCCAATTTTTAGAAGTTCCCTAAGGCAACATAATCTTCTAATTTGTCGGAGATTAGATTTGATTTCGAAAATCAAATCTTCCACAAACAAATCTTTGCCTGGGCACGGGAATCTTCTCTGGGATATTCTTCATTGAATATTTAGAAACTCCAGGTAGAATACTGCTCTTCAATACTGTTCGTTGAACGCAAACTCTGAATGGGCGCTGAACTTCTGCTACAGCTCCGTGCTCCAGGAACTGCTACAGCAGCAGCTTGTTCACTCGTACTGGTTTTGTTAATGACTGCCACACTACATCATCAGTGACTAAAAATATTCGAAACTCCCTGTTTAAGCATTGCGAAACAGCTAACACAGTGGTCTGGAACAGTCCTTGTGGGATAGACGTGTAACTTTCAATTGGTATCAGATCGGGACACTCGCTGTACATAGTGTGATTCAGATGTTGTAACCATAATGTTCAAAATGAGTACAAGAGAAGGACAAAACATCTCCCAACCTCCGCTCCTAGACAGTTCAAACTATCCCTATTGGAAAACTCGCATGAGAGCGTTCATCAAGTCTATCGATGATCGAGGACGGAAATCCGTGATCTCCAAATATGATGCACCATTGATCATGAATAAAGATGGTGCGGCCTATCCTAAGCCAAAAAATCAGTGGACCGCGGATGAGGACCGAACTGCTGCAACAAACGCCTAGGCACTCAATGCAATCTTCAATGCTGTTGAACTTGACATCTTCAGATTGATCTCAACCTTTGAAGCAGCAAAAGATGCATGGGACATACTCAAAACAGCCTTCAAAGGAGCTGACAAGGTGAAACAGTCTCGGATGCAGATGACCACCATGAGATTTGAAAATTTGAAGATGAAGGAGGAAGAATCAATAATTGAATTCAATGTCAAATTGATGGACATTGTCAATGAAGTTCATGCGCTTGGAGAGCCGATCAATAATGAGAAAACTCGTCAGATAAGTCTTTTGCGATCACTTCCACAAAAATATGTGATGAAAGTAACAACCATTGAGGAAGCTCGGGATATAAAGTTAATGAGACTTGACATTCTGATGGGATCTCTTCGGACATTTGAAATGAAATTGAATACTGAAGTACCTGAAAAAAATCTTGAGGAGTTGCAAAAGAGAAACATCAAAATCAAACAAAGATGTGGATGAAATGTCTGAACAGATGAGTCTACACTCCAGAAACTTCGGCAGATTTATGAGGAAACTAAACCTGCGTCAGTCTGAACAGAAAAACAAATCTGGAACAGACAACAGAAATTATCAAGATGGAAAATTCAGAAGAATAAGAACTATTGAAAGTCAAAAGAAGATAAAGAGAGAGAAAGCTAAAGGGATTCAATGCCGTGAATGTGAACACATCCAAGCAGAATGCACAAATACCCTCAAGAAACAGAAAAGGGCTGTTGTGGCTGGATAGGGTGATACTGAGTCTGAGGAGTCTGAAACAGAAGAGGAAAAATCAAACTACTTGGCACTCACCACTGTCGCAGAAACTCTAGAGACCAAACCTGAGAATCCTAAAACAGATAATTACAGTGAAAGCGACTGTGATACAGAAATCACCGAGGAAACAATGGTAGAGAAATACAAAGCTTTGTACGAACAGTGGGGGGAGGCAATTAAGGCAAACTCCAAACTAAGCAATCAAGTTGTGAGCCTAAAAGCTGAAAAATATGAACTGTTAGAATCAGTAAAACGAGTGCAGACAGAACTTGAAAAGTAGAAACTTGAACACTCAGAGGCTGTGACAGAACTGTCAAGAGTAAGAAAATGTGTTAGCATGATGAATAATGGGACAAAGAAGCTCGACAACATCTTAGCCGCTCAACCTACGAATCATGGGAGCCCTGGGTTGGGCTATGAGCATCAAAAGACTTATGGTAAGACTGTGTTTGTTCAAGCTAAAAACCTTAATTATGCTATCATTGTTTATCCCAGTCACACATCTAATATGTGGAATAAAAGACAAGCATATCTGCCATTTTTGCAACACTCAAGGTCACATCCAGAGAAAGTGCTCCATGTTCCTTGTCAAAATATCGTCTACAAAGATCCGTGCCTCTCTCAAAAACTTACAACAACCATTGCTAAGTCACATACAGTTCTTCTACTCACCATGAGAAAGAGTGGTGGTACTTTGACAGTGGCTGTTCAGCCCACATAACTGGAGAAGCCAGCTATTTGACCAATGTACAGTATCTGGATAGAAGGTATGTCACCTTTTGAGATGGAGCAAAAGAAAAGGTCATTGGTTAAGGTATATTATCAGTTCATGGGATGCCTCTAATTAAAAAGGTGCTACTTGTGGAAGGCCTTCTGAGTGTGACGGAAAGATGAATGTCAAATTTACTAAGGATTCATGCCAAGTCATCAACGATGAAGGGAAGTGTGCTATGAGAGGAAATCGTTCATCAAATAACTGCTATCTACTTAGTTCTAACACAGAGTTTGTTAAAGCTTCTGTTTTCTATCTAAGCAGGATGAACTGATTCTGTGGCACAAATGGCTGGGACACTTGAATCTCAAGACACTAAGACAGATATCTAAACATGGTCTGGTGCGAGAAACACCTGAATTAAAGGGAAAGACTGATGCGATGTGTGGTGAATGCAAGATAGGAAAACAAACAAGGTCAGCTCACCCTGGAACTAATCAGATCAGTACAACCAGAATTCTTGAACTACTACACATGGACTTGATGGGTCCTATGCAGACTGAAAGCATTGGGGGTATAACTATATTATAGTTTGGGTTGATGATATTTCTCGTTTCACCCGGACTGTGTTTCTCAGACATAAATCAGATACTGTTGAAGCCGTGATTCACCTAATTTTGAGACAGCAACTTGAGAAGGACACACAGGTTATAAGACTGCTGCTAGCACTTGCTTGTCACCTCAAATTCAAAATGTTTCAGATGGATGTTAAAAGTGCATTCCTCAACAGATGGCTGAATGAAGAAGTATATGTTACTCAGCCTAAAGGGTTTGAAGACCCATATCTCCCGGATAAAAAAGCCTTGTACATATTGAAACAGGCGCCCAGAACATGGTATGAACGTCTCACGCTGCTTCTAGTTCAACATGGTTATGTGCGAGGGGAGTAGACAAGACTCTATTTGTGAAGCACGTTCAAAAGGAATTTATCATTGCACAAATCTATGTGGATGACATAGTATTTGGATCTTGATCACAGGAGTTGGTGGATCAATTTGCTAAGCAGATGCAGAGTGAATTTCAGATGAGTATGGGCCTCAGAAAACAGATGGAATATTTGTGACACAACGCAAGTATGCTAGGAACTTAGTGAAGAATTTCGGATTGGAAAATGCCATCCTAATCACACTCCTGCTGCTACACATGTGAAAATCACAAAAGATGAATATGGAGTTAGTTTGCAACAGACCCTGTACAGGAATATAACCGCAGGAAGCTATTGCACCCTGATGATTTGGATGAAACAGATGCTGGAAGAGGATGGTCTGAAACTAGGGGAGATGACTCTATTCTGTGATAACTTGAGGCAATCAACATTTTGAAAAATCCCATTCAGCATTCTAGAACCAAACACATTGACATCAAGCATCACTACATTCGTGAGCTGGTTGAACAGAAAATCAACACTCTGAAATATGTAACCACCGATAAACAGCTAGTAGATATTTTCACTAAATCCTTGAACAATGCTTAGTTTGAAACACTTAGGCTCGACTTGGGTCTATGTGTCGTCGACACTTAGTTAGGCTCAGGAAGTCTTGACCAGTTCTGGAACAATGCGTAAGGAACTGTTGAACTGGTTAAGCAGCTAGAGGCAGATATTTTGATGTTTGTCTCTCATATTGGGTGAAGCAGAGTATGAGGCAGAGCATGTGTGGTAGGTCATGGATGACGAGGGAGATATGCTCTAGAAAGAAGAAATCAGCAAGATTCGAGAGTATGATTGAGGTTTCTAAGTTTTTGAAATTCAAGTTTTGAATTCCTAATTCGCTCCTATATATTCGCAGAGCGTCCAGGTGAAAGCTTCAAATGCCAAAAAGGGACGGAGAAAAGAAGAAGAAGCCCTCGGATAAGCTTCAGTTTTGAAGTCTGTAGCAGCTGAACCTAAACCAACCACTAAGGTGAGCCTTAATATTGATTCATCTATGATCATGCCTGTGGTGGAGGCCAATAAGCCATAGGGTGTTGTGATGAAGAAGGAGGTTGGAGTTGTTGATGATGGGAGCAAATTTAGGGAAGATCAAGTGGCTGCATGTTCTAGCAGTCAAGGGAAGTTGCCTGCCGAGAGGACTGAGACGACTCAGCGATAGAAGGTGAAGTCGGTCAAAATATATCTGGTAGACAAGGTTGAAACATACATATTTCAAAGAAGAAAATGTGTTAAGTCTGTTGGTCAGAAACGGGGCCAGGCCTCGATATCAGTCAAGCTATTTTCACAGAAGACTGAGAAGAAGATAAAGGAATCAGAATTTGGGTTGATACTAGGTCCAAAGTATGCGTTGTCAGAAAAGAGTAAGGATCGGGTTGTTGAGACAGTCTCTGGTGGAGCAAACAAAGAGGCAGATGGGTGACGCTGAGGCCGTTCCAGTTAGTTTTACTCAAAAGATTACTGAACCTGAGTCAGTTGCTGAGAGAGATAAACAGAATGAGGAAGTGATGGAGTCCTCTGTTACAACACAACTGTCTAAGCAAAATGGGACAGTAGAACAAGACAAAAGAAGATCGCAACCAATGAAATAGGGGGAGCAGTGTCATGAAGAAGGGCAAGATTGGTGCCAGGAAGACCGTGAAGGAACCATCCTATCAGAAATCTTGATCTACTAAAGTGGAGAGTCTCCGACAAAGGCTGTCACGGTATCTGGAGTATGGTTCTGCAACAGTGAGGTTGACAAGAAGTGGAAGATTGTTCAGGAGACGTGAGTTGTTCAGGAGAGTTTTTTGAAGTCCCTGAGGATGTCAAGGACATTGAGAATGAATCAAACATGTGTTGCAGAGGATGCGAAGAGACCCCTGTCTAGTTTTGGTTGGTCATGTATATCTTTTTCACTTTTGTTGACAAAAACGTGGAGTAATGTTACAAGGAGGCGCACAGTGGATTCTTGCCTTGTGAGAGTTGAAGAAGTTTTGCGAAAAAATGCCGAGGGGGAGATTGTTAAATCTTGGTATCCCATGGATATATGTATGGCATATTTTTTGGCAAATGGTACAAAACTAATAAGGCTGTAACAGAGGGTGATACAGTGCCAGTTCAGACAGGCCCATGCAATGGGATCAATCAAGATCGGTGAAAATATTGCGTCAGCAAAGAAATATTCTGGTGACAATATTCTCCAAGATACTGTGGATCCTGAAGATTAGTCTGATTCTGAATTAGAAAAGCATGATCAAACACTATTCTAGTTTCCTATATTATGCAAATGTAATATAATCCACATAGGTGAGGGGATCGGGAAATGGAAGATCAGCTCATACAAATTATTTGAATCCAGAACGAATCAAGGAGGAGCTATCAGAGCTGCGATCATCATCAGAGTTGATAGAAATTGAGCACATAAGAAGTTGACCGGAGCTCAGAGAAAACGCTAAAACAGACTATGTCACAGTATTGGTAGTCTCGAGAAGAGATAATCCGATTTGTGGGAGGCAGATCTAGGTGGACGAGAGAGGGATCTCAGTCTGAGGGAGTCAGATGCACTCACCGTGATTCAGTTACATAGCGATAACCAAGGGAGTTGTGTTACTTGCGATCTATTGTATTTGATCATTCGAACGGTGAAGTGTTTTCCACTTGGGGTTCAGAGAAACCCCCCTGAGTAGGCTCGGTGAGCTGAACAGGGTAAACATATCATGTGTCATTTGCATTACATCGTACTATTTATGCTGTGACTAAAAACATTCTAAACTCCTTGTTTAAGCATTGCGAAACAGCTGACACAGTGGTGTGGAACAGTCCTTGTGGGACAGACGTATAACTTTCAGTGGCAGTAGCCAAGGCTTCTCCCCAACATCCCTTTGGAATGCCAGAGGTGAATGACAGGGAATTGACTTTATCTAATAAAGTTTTATTCATCCTCTCAGTAATTCCATGTTACTGAGGAGATGCCCTAATTGTCCTATGTTGTGCCTTTCTCATTGCAATAAGAATTGAATTCAGTGTTGCAAAATTCTAACCTATCATCTATTCTAAGGGCTTTAAGGGTTTTTCTAGGTTGGTTCTCTTCTAGGGTTAGTCACTCTCTAAACTTAGGAAAAGCCTCATCCTTAATTTTCAGGAGAAATATCCGCACACCTAAAGAATTCATCTAGCATGCTTATGAAGTACTTACTACCCTCATGAGAATCATAACTCTCAGGCCCCCACAAATCATAGCGCACATACTCAAAGGCACTCTTAGATAGATGAAAACCCATACCAAACTTAAGTTTGTGTTGCTTGGCAAGCACAGCACACTCACAGAAAGGTAAGTCAGACATAACAATTTACCAAACAAGCCTTGCTTCCCCAATTCTAACAAACCTCTATGGCTAGCATGACCAAACCTTAAATAACAATTAACAGTGTCATTCATCATCATTATAACTAAATTATTAAGCACATACAAGCCATTGATTTTAGTATCAGTTAACACAGTTTTATGTCCCTTAGTCACTATTAAATGCCCATTATTGACATTATATGAATAGCCTGAGTCATCTAAGGTTCCTAATGATATATCAAATTCCTCTAAAGACCTGGCACCAGCGTTACTTTACTTAAAACAACTAGCTTCCCAAAGTTCAGTCTTAATCCAATAAACCCAATGCATGTGACCTCACGGGACTTGCTATCAGCCATGAAAACCCTCTCATTTGTCATCTCACTTAGTCCCTCAAACTAGCAGGCTTGAGGACACATGTGGAAGGAGCACTCACTGTCAAGGATCCACTTATCAGTCCTCAACTGCTCAATTACAGACAGAACCTCAAGCGCTTCATTCTCACATTTGATCATGGTAGCAATGTTGGTTTCATGGTTGCCTAGATCCTTGCCACTTGAAGCATTTCCTTCTCAAGTGGCCAATTTTACCAAATTAGTGACACCTCTTAGTCTCCTTATTATTATAAAAGGTCTTAGAATCATTTTTATTAGGTTTAGGTTTGATCTCTAGTAGAACTCCAAGTTTTATTAAAGGTGTTTCTAGGAGGCTTTTATTTAACAAACGGGCCATAACCAGATCTAGATTTCAGGTTCTTGAGCTCAAGCTCCCTAATTCTAAGGGTAGTGCAAAACAGATCATACGCAGGCATAGTATCAGAGTATTGAAAAGCATCATTTACTACTTGGTACTGATCAGGCAAAGCATTCACCAAAATCTTAATAGTGCTAGTATCATCCAATGCATAACTAGTTCCATTTAATATCAAGTTCATTTTCAAAAAATAATCTAATTTTTCATTAGTTGTCCTAGAACAATCTATCTTAAGGCAAACACAAACACGGAGGCTTTAATGTAAGCTAAATTGGGTGCATGCTTATTCAAATAGAGGCTCACTAATTTGTTACACATGTCAATAGGAGAGACAGAGATACTAACCTTACTGAGCATTAGATCAGCCAGGTTCAAGATAAGAAGGTTGAAGCCCTCCTCATCAATCTCTTTTTTTGCTTTTTCTTATCCTTTGTCCATGATTCTAGACTCTAGTGCAACTGAGACCTTATAGTGTAACAATATGACCTTCATCTTCAGATTCCAAAATCACCTTTTCTATCGTAGACACTAATGTCGATTAGCCTAGCCATGGTACCTCGCGAGAAAGACAAATGAAACACAAACAACGAAAACTTATCAGTGCAACTGAAGTTCAAGAACATATTCGTAGTTAAAACAGGAGCAAATGTGGTCAAGAGTCAGCGATAACTTACCAAGGTGGAGCAGCTAAGGACTCCCAACACTGATTAAGGACTAGAGTAGTGCCAAGAAGATCACATCAAGAGTCGAGCTATCTCGCTCTGGCACCACTGTAGTGAATCGATCTAACCTTACTAGCAACTAAAGACTAAGCCCTAACACATGCATAGGCTCTAAACGCCATGCAACCTGATTTTTTTCGTGGTTCATACCAAAAGGTGCTACACCGACGTTGATCTCACTATGGCTCGGATCTGCACTATGACGCATCAAGAATGGAAGCAAACATTCAGGTACATACAGACCCGGCCCTGTGGCGGGCAACCAGAGACCAACCCCAAAGATTGCCCACCCTAGAGTAAAAAAATTTGATTAGCTCGAAGAAAAAATCTAATCTAATTTAACTTAACTTGTATGTGTTTATTTTGTAGGTAATACATACTTATTTTCATGATTTCGCTCTCATGTATTTAATTTTATTACATATTTTTTTTTTTTTTTACATGTCTTTTTGTATCTTAATAAAACGATAACTTTTGTAATCCAGGAAGTGGATTTTTCGTTTTGATTAGTATCAATAAAGTTTAAATTTTATTCATAAAGATGACAAAAAAAAATTCGCTCAGGATCTACAAATGAATAGAACCTGGGCTCCCTACACACTCAATTATTCGTGTTCACTCTCACTCTCTGAGCTCAGCTCACAGTTTCAACAAGAACCAAAGCTAACACAACCTATTACACAGTCTTCGCTTGACTGACAACTCAGGTCACAAAATGACATTTAGCCTACCCAGTGACATTCAACTGATGAGTAATTACAAGTAGAATAATTTGATTTAATGCATAAGTATTTCCTCTCATTTTCCATCTTTTATAAACAAGGCGCGCGTCGATTGCTGTTTAAAATTTTTGAAAAACGGTTACAAATTTTGATCAATTCAACCTTCCACGACAGCGTCGGGTCAAAATTATATGAAGGAAATGTTACATAAACCAGCCAACCTAAATTTAATAATACACTCCAGACGATTTTCACTCTTCAGTTCAAGCCAAGAAAAGCATATGTTTTGCAACCTGAATATCCCCATACATAGAAAACTCAATTCTTCTTGGCTCACTGAGCTAACTCAAGTTCAAGTTAGTTGTGGCCAGAAACTTAGGAGACGAAAATGCAGTTCTATAGTCACATAGCAGCTTGGAACAGTTGATAAATAGTGCTAAGTTGCTGTCTTGATTCAACCTGGAAAATGATCAGTTGGTAGCTTGACGCAGCTCTGGCCGGACAAAGTCTGCATCAGCAGGCACAGAGATGTCCACTGTCGGTCTTAGCTCAGCACATACTTTGATGGCTCCGTGAACTGGGTCCGACTTGAAGTTGCTGATTAAGTCTTGGTTGAGGGGAGCGTTGTTGTCCACGGCTACAAGCGCTTGTTGAGTTAGAATGTAGTCGAACCGAGGGGCCCATTTTCTAGACCCAAGTCTAGCTGTGGTAGAGCAGTTATCAACCATGAAGGAGACTCCACGTGCGTGCATGAAGGGGTTCAACGAGTCCACAGATTCAATCACACTTTCATTGATGATCTCGGAGTAGGAATGCCCCTTTTTCCTCAGAATCTCAATCTGAAGATCTCACACAGAATATGAGCTTAGTGGATGGAGTTTAGGGTTGGCTTTGGACATATCAGTCTCACTAACATGAGAGAAACATACCTGTGCCATCATCAAGGCCACAAACACACCGGCAGTGAAGGGGTACAGAGGGCCGAGGTCACCACCTGGCCTTGTAGATCTTACCCGCTCACCCACCTTCCACATCCGTGTCTGATCGATATTACCCATTGGAAAAGCTGGTAAACCCTCCTTTTCCTGTATTAACAAATTCATATAAGTGACTCTCTCTTAAAAAATGTCATCTAATGGAGATTTGAATGTTAGATGTCTATGCAAAACAACCATCAGAAGCCAAACAGAAAAATAAAGGACAGTGCCATACATAGAAACGGCGCCCAGCCAGTACAACGCTCCGGATCTCACTCCCACTTGCAACATCTTCATAGCATTCGTACAAAATATCCATGCATGGATAGTATGAAGCACTATATGCAGCTTCAAACTCCTTTTTACCCTCAGCAGTGAGTGAGTCGTATACAGCAAGCATACCCTGTTATCAATTGTCATCATCAAATATCAAAAATAAAAAAGATGACCATTTTTTGTAGTGTGGGAGAGGAGAAAGGGTGAGAACAGACCTTGGTGGAGATTGTACGTGATATGATCCCTGTAATGCACTCGACAGTGTTCTTGTAAGCCAGTTCTTCATCCATTCCATTTTCAGTGTACCTTCTGAACAAGGATTCCACCACTCCATGGACAGCACCAAGTAAGATGCCTATATATCAAATTTATTTCATTCAGCCATCCTTTGCATAGAAAAAAAAAAAAAAAAAAGGTCCGATTTAAAAAAAGTTGCTGACCTCTTTCTCCAAAAATGTCACTCTTGTACTCCTGCTCTAATGTAGTAGCAAATGTGAATGGCGAACCAAGAGCAACTGACCATCCCAAAGCAACATCTGTTGCTCGACCATCAACATCCTTTATAAAATAAATGGGTTAAATATATCCCATGTACCAGCAGTCATTTCATCTTCATTCAAACATAACATTCACATTGAGATGTCAGTGCGCAAACAAAAAATTAGTACCGTGTAAGGTGTTTCTTAATTGCTCATTAGTTGCATAAATTAGTAGATGTCAACTGTGATCAGAACAATACATGAACCACAGAGGCCTTGAGAATGCTCTATAGCAGGTTGAAAGAAAAAAATATTACACGATCATAATTATACCGACCTGGTGAACAGCAAAGCTTGAATTGATTCCGGCACCATTTACTTCCTTTCCTTGAACATAAAGTCTCCTCACAGATGGGCCCATTCCTTTGGGGCAAACTGCAATGACACTTATGTTCTTGGGGAAGTCCAAAACCGATGCTTGCAAATGTCCCAAAAGAAATCCGTGGGACAACCCAAGAATGCTGTTTGGCTTCATGTGCGAGAATATTTTTTCATAATTATCTGCCTGGAAGAGAAAAAATAAAACACGTTCAATTTTAAACTTTGACATGTAAACTACATTGACTAATGATTGAAATAAGTTAAACAGACGGCAGAATTAATTTGAAGTGGAAATGCAGTAACACAACAAATTTAGAGAGCATGTTATGTTCATGGCAAAATGCAGTAACACAATAAATACCATGTATACGACAAATTATAGATTGTGCATGAGTAGAAAAAATGGATGACTCTGAAAGCATGTATACGACAAATTATAGATTGTGCATGAATTAAGAATGAAGTTGATGTAAGCATACTATGCGTCATTGACTAACCTGAGCTGAATCAGATATCAATAACAAGACAAGGTCACTGCCTGAGATAGTTTCATATATGTCACCTAAAGTGCCAGTTTCTTCACTAAAGCCAGCAGCACGCGCCTCGTTGAAGGAGCGAGATCCCTTTCGAAGCCCAATCTACAATTCAAACGCAATATTAGCCTCATCGGTGATGCAATCCTCCAAAGAAATAGAGAAAAGTGGGTCAAACAAACACCAGAACTAATATAGAATGTGTAGAATTAAGGTTTCACCTTTACAACAATATCAGATTTAGCCTCAGCCAAAGAATCTCTCAAATTCTGAGCTTGAGCAGGACCCTGAACAGAAAAACATATACATAATAAATTGTCAATGTAATACACTGCTTAAAACAGAAAGACACTGTTACTAAGAGGTCATAGTTTAACAAGCAATGAACTTTTAAGTTTTCTTAACCACGTACAGCACTCCTAACAAGCAAAATGGTTAAATTAAACACTGACATGAGTCAAAAATGTTTTACGAATTTTAGTGTTCCTTCAGCTCAAATTCACACATAACAGTGCACTGAAAGTGACCGAAGGACAACATATTAGAACAATACAAATCTGAACATATCATACAATGAAACAATAAGTAAAGATTGAAACTTCAACTCTCTAACATTTTGAAAAAGTATACAACTTTAGAATCCCAACTTAGGCATGATCAAAAGAAAATAAAAAAGGCCAATCCCATGTCACAAAGATAGTATAGTGTATTCAAGATATGGATTCAAAGAAGTTAGCATTTGTGTGTGAAACATCTCTCACCTGAGATCCCCATCCAATGACACCAATCTGCTTAACCCCTTTGAATGCATCCGGCAGCAAAGGAAACAAATTCCTTCCACCTCTCACAATATACTACACAAATAAGAATGCAAAAGGTTTAACTTCTGAATATTCGTCCATAAACAGCATCTAATTAAAACCCAAGAAGAAAACACCTTTATACCTCATCATGACCAGCGAGAGAGATCTTCTCCTTGTTAAACACCTTGGTGTCGAAATCAAGCACGGGAGGCGGCTTCAGGCCAGACGCCGACACCATCTTGGCTCCCAGATTAGATCCATTTAAAGCGTTGGTGGCAAAGGTCGCCTTCAGAGCGCCAAATGACCTGGCGGACGAGGCTAGAAACCCTAAACTCGCCACACTGAGTTTGCTCGATGACGAGGAAGATGAGAAGGCGGATGAAACCGCAGGAGCGAATGAGGTTGCAGCGGCGGCGGCCATATCTCTGATTTGGTTACAAGACACAGTATTGTAGTTGGTGAATCTATCAGACGTTATTATTTGTAGATGCACTACCACGACGCCGTTTAAGCATACTATTAATATCTGATCAAAACGTTGTGGTTTCGCCTGAGAGAGGAAGGACTTTTGAGAACGCGAATAGCCAAGTCACAGTGGGTACTCGTGTGGCCCGCCACATATTACTTTCCCTAGTTTATCTATTTATTTCACGGATTATTCTCCACACGCACACCCCTCCGTGGGTCCCACTAATATTTACCATTATACCCTCCAATTCTTCCCTATAACTTTTTATAATAAATATTTCTTTTATTTTTAAAACATAACAATAAAAAAATAAGTATTAATTTAAAACTTTTTATAAATTAATATTAATATAATATATATATTATATTTAATGAGATATTATCGTCAATTCAAAACAATCTATAAATTAAATATTTAACATATATTTTTTACCATATACGGCACGGGCAGCTCGCTCAAACATCACCTAGGCTGTCTAATTCTAAAGGCAAAGATGTTCCACTAAGCATTCCTTACTGTAGAACTCGCTGAAACACCATGGGGGCGACTAAAGTGTCAACAATTACATTGGTGCATCGGACTGTCACTAAGGCTATAAGAATCCTAAGGGAACCGAGACCAACCCGCACGAAAACACCCAAAACGCCATCCTCGGCACACACGGGCAACACACAGCGGAGAATCCAGTCCTAAATTCTTCTTACGTCTAGGCCTGTCCTAGCACCTACTAACCCAAAATTTTCAACAAGTATCTTCTCAAAGAATTCTTAGAGTAACAAATCATACCTAAGACTAAACATCAGAGGAACATGAATCATAAGCTACCAGCACCATACAGGATCACAACAACACAGAAATCAACATAGCAGGGTCTCACGATTATCAGCTCAGAATCTTCACATACCACAGAAGTCTAGCCTATAAGCACTACAAGAAAAACAGCCAATATCAACAACTTTTTTCGTTGATTTTGGCATGTATCGGTTGGAAATATTGTTATAAGCAACAGATATTTCCGTTGGTATGTTGTAGGTTATAGTTGCGTAGATTTTGTGAAATCGGTTGGTTTTACGATTTTCTCAACAGAAATTTCTGTTGATTAAGCCGATTTAAAACAGTTTAAAAAATTAATCAAAACTAACGATAAATTCGTTGGTATTAAAATTGTAGATAAAGTATTTATAAGATGCATTTACCTTTATACCCTTTTATATTTGTTACGAATTTCTAAGAATATTTGCAACAATTTTCCGTTGCCTTTATTAATTTCCTAAAATTTAGATAAATATAAAGTCGACAAACATGTCGTAGGTTTTGTAAGTTGTTGATTATACTATCTAGAAGACACTATTACTATTATAACCTTTTCACAATTTCTACGGATGTATTATATTATTTACCACAACTTTTCGGTCGATTATGATGTATTTCACAATTTCCAAAATAGAATTTTCTTTTGTTATTGTTGTTATTTAAAATCAACATGAAATTTAATTACAGCCATATCTATCATTTAATTTCCATAAAATGAAATTATTTATAAATTAATTGAATACAATACAATAATTCTATATAAAAGAAGCATTATATTCATCAAATAAAAAAATGATTTGTTTTTTTTAGAGAATAACAGAAAATATAAAAGCAATAATAACCTATCTAAGACTTAAAAGTATTAAAGGGTCCAAAATCTATTGCAAGGCCAATATCTTCAGCAGAACTTGCTTCATTTTCTTGATCATCTCCACACATATACAACAAGTACAAACAGGAGTAAAGAAAACTTACAGGTACTCTGTTGATTCTTCAAAACAGAAAACCAAAATTTTATTCAAGCTCCAAATTACAACGAGAGAGTTTTTTTAGAGAGAGGGTTTTGAATGAGTGTCCAGAAGCTCCCTCCGGTTGTCACACACCAAACATAAATACAAAGCTAAAACCGACATACATACAACGGACCCACACACAATTAATTTACAGACTCGATTTTGATACAGCTGGGTGGACAATATTATTGTCCTTGACTTTATCTAGCCAAAACGCAAGAAAGACCAAAAGGAGATATTCTCCCTGCTCTGCCTTTGGTCAATTATTGCTGCTGAGCCTTATCCTTTCGTCTTTGGGCCATATAAGCACCTGTCGCTTTCTTCATATCATCTTCAAGGAATTTGTCTAAAATTGTGTGACGAATATCTTGGAAGAAATCATCTAACTTCTCCATGTGGCCACTTGTTTGGGATTCTTTATCATCTCCCAGTTTTGCTGAAGGCATTGACTCATCTGACTTCTCATCATCCACATTAAAAATATCCCTCTTGAGAGAAGATAAATAGGCATCAATAATCTCCTCCTTACAGAGGTCTGGAGCCTTGCTAGAGGTTTTAAAACTCAAACGACTATAAGCCTTCTCCTTTTCAACCGTCTCAAAATCTTGATAGGCTTTAATTTGCTCTTTAAGCTGGCACATTGTGCTGTCTCCAAAGGGTTTCTTAGTCTCCGGATCAATTTTGAGCATTTTATCCCAAAACTTTGTATAAGCCATGCGCTTAAGACAGGGCATTCCTTCAGTTGAATAACTGAAAACAGGTTCCCATCGATATCCATGGGATTGAGAATTCTATAAAGAACTTCAGAGAGTATAATTCTCTGGGACAGAAGCCTGCATTGCCGTCTTTCTCATCAAGCTCTTTAGCCTTGGGAGAATATTTTTCCCATAGAGTATATTGCTCTAAAAATTCTTTAGGCAGAATATTTTCTTTGGTCCCATAAAACTGCCACCAATAGACAAACCAGACAGGTATTTCTGTCTTCGCAACATCCGCACAGATCTTTATGAACCAAGAGTGCTTATGACTCGGATTGTCATATAAGAACGTATTATCAAACGCATCAATATAATCCCAGTAGTTATATTTAACTGAGGGCTTACCAGGTCCAAAAGAATATTCCCTAGTCTTCTGTGGAGAGAATCCCCAATCATGGAGAGATATAACTCTCTTAATCACAATCTTACTGAAATTATAAATTTCAAATGGGGGTGTAGTGAAATGTCGAATTTCACAAGCCATTAGAAGTCAGAATAGCTTCATAGAATTTCCTGACTTATATGTCCTACTTGGGAATGATTCTTCCTCAAGATATTTTGAGAGTAATCTCCATGGCTCATCCAGCCATAAATAATCTTTCTCTTCAAGGATAATTATCATCCTCTGGGTATTTCCCAATATAAAACCAGCATTGCTGGATTCAGCTTCATCAGTTGCAACTATATTTGCATAACTGGGGCTTATTTGCTCCTGAGTCGGTATAACCGAAGAGGAAGATTCTCCTCGTTGTTGTTGGCTTTTATAGGCCAGAAATTCTTGATACTCTCTGTCATGTGACAGATCAGCGGCTATTAGCCTTTGGTTGCCATGTTGAGCCAGAATATTTTCTGACTGTCCTCCTCGACCTCTTCCTCCTCTATAAGAGGAAGAATATCTGCCTCCTCTATAAGAGGAAGGAACGTCCTGCCAGGACATCTCTGCAAAATCATACATACGCATATCAGTTCTGTATGAATTCTCTAGTTAAAAAATCTGGAAGACAATTTTCTTCTCCCTTTTTATAAATGATTTCAAAATCAAAAGGGGCTAAATGAGCCTGCCATCGAGCAAACATCTGCTTCGAAACATCATGTTTAAAATCCTTCTGGAACATAAACTTTGCAGCTCTGCAATCAGTCTTAACCACAAATCTTTGGTTATACAAATCATCTTGAAATTTCAATATACATTTAACCATAGTAAGTATTTCTTTGGCAACAGTAGCATAATTCTGTTGTGCATTGTTCCATTTTCCAGAATGAAATCTAACAAGATATTCTTGTTTTGTAGCAGGATCTAACTGCTTTAAAATTCCTCCATAACCAATATCAGAAGCATCAGTCTCAACAATTTTAAGCCAACTAGGATTAGCAAGCATCAAACAAGTTAAATATTTAACCTTTTCTTTAATCTTTTTGACTGCAGTAGTATGCACATTTGTCCAAGTTTTAGGATTTTTCTTAAGTCTATCATACAAGGGAGCAGCATCTTCTGCAAGATTCTGATAATATGCTGAAATATAATTCAAACTTCCAAGAAATCTTTGTAACTGTGTTTTATCAGTCATGACATCAGGAAATTTACTAGCAAATTCAATACATCTATTGATAGGAATAATTTTTCCTTTATCAATATTATGTCCTAAAAATCTGACAACAGTCTGAAATAAACACATTTTAGGCTTAGATATTACTAAACCATTATTAATAACAATTTGTTTAAATATGCGTAAATGTTTAAAATGCAATTCCAAGGTTTTAGAATAAACCAAAATATCATCAATATAGACAATTATAAAATCACTATACGGATTAAATATATCATTCATAATTTTCTGAAATTCAGACGGGGCATTCTTCAGGCCAAAAGGCATAACATTCCATTCATACTGTCCAAATGGTACATTAAAAGCTGTTTTATACACATCTTTTTTATCGATTTGAATCTGCCAATATCCAGACTTCAAATCAAATTTAGAAAATATTATTGCATCAAACAGTCTATCAAGAAGATTCTTCTTATTCGGGATGGGGTATCTAATCCATTTCAAAGCAGTATTTAGAGGCTTATAATTAATAACTAATCGAGGTCTACCTCTTTCTTGTTCACTATGCTTATTAACATAGAAAGCAGTACATGACCACGGGGATTTCGAGGGTCTTATTAATCCTTTCTCAATAAGATCATTGATTTCTTGTTTACAAAGCTCAAGATATTCTTTATTCATTTGACATGGTCTAGCTTTAGTAGGAATTTTATCTTCAGTGAAATCATCTTCATATGGAAGAGTAACAATATGTTTTTTCCTATTCCAGAAAGCATTAGGTAAGTCACTACAAATATCAGTAATAAATTCATGCTTAAGGATATCTACTTTATCCTGAAGTTTAGGATTTTTTAACTTATCCTCAATAGTGATCACTTGAAATTCCTGTTTCAGAAAATTTAGTTGATTCTGTTTTGCTATGACGGAATCATAAACCTGATGAAGTGCCTTAATCAAAGGCTCCGTTCTAAATTTTAGGAAAATTTCTTTATCCTCATATGTTCCTATAATACCTGTACTATCCACCTTCTTCAGAGGGTATATCTTAGTAAGGAATGGGGTTCCAAGTATAACTTGGTTCGTAATATTTTTTGCTAAAAGAAAGCTAGTTTGAATACAAACTCTATTAACACAAACTTTAGCTTTGGGGAGTTTATAACTAATGTCTAACTTATCTCCTGCGGCATGTGAAAGGGTATGAGTAGTTTTATAAAAATACCGAGTAGGTATCAATCCTTCCTGAATAACATTTAAATCAGCACCACTATCAACAAGAGCAATCAACTCTGGAGAATAGTACTCTTCAATAAGTAGTTTGATTTGAATATGCCATTTCTGGGTAATAAACATTTCTAATGTAGAGAGAAAATTCTTTCTAGACTCCATTCTGTCTAGTTCTAGAAAAGGGTCTGCTGTAACAATTTCTTTTCCTTTCTCAATTTTGGAAATCCTTTGATCAAGTCTTTTATTCTCAATTTTCAAATCTGCAATTTCTTTTTTGAGGTTATCAATCTCAACACTTAAGTCATAACTAGTAGTAGGACTTTCTATAAGGTTCCTATCTCTAATCCTTCTATACACTTCAGACATTAAATAAGGTTCATTTGTTCTACTGATATCAGAACTTTGTTTTAATGGTATTGAAGATTCTGCAACATCTTCCATCTGATCAATAATCTGTGATCTAAGAGTAGGGTCTTTAATCATCTTTAAAAGACCTAGTGCAGTTGCATTATCAAGCACATTAATTTCTAAATCTTGAAATTGTGATTGAAGTCTATACAAATCTTCTTCATCAGAATCCTTAGCTTGGATCCTTTTGGGACATCCTTGACCTAAGATACAAGGTTCACAAAGAATCTGAACTAGTTGCAGACATATCTTCTTCTTTCAAAACTTGAATATTTCTAATTAAGGATGATTCTCTTTCTGAGTAATCATCAGAACTATACTCTGAATCAAAAGTATCCGAATTCAATAATACCTTAGTCAAGATGGCTTTCAATTTATCATCTTCCTCTAGACTATTAATCTTCTTTTTCACCCAACAAGTCCGGGCGAAATGTCCAACTTTTCCACATCTATGGCAAATAACATCTTTAAACTTATCCTTAAGTTTTCCTTGTTTCTTGCTATCTCTCGCATATTTGCGCTGTCTTTTATCTTCCAACTTTTTCTCAGAATATCTGCGCTTTTTCTTTCTATAATCCGGAATAGCTTGGGGCTTTTGTCGCTTATTAGATTTCCTAATTCTAGGCATTAAAGGTTTATCAATCGCAAACTGATCACAAAACCGACCTAATTGTTGTCTTTCAATAATATTCTGTCTTTTCATTTGTTGATTCAGTCTAACCTCATTGCATATTGCAATTCCTTCTTGGGTACAGGCTGCTATAAGTCTGCCATAAGTATAGGTTTCATATGGAATATGATCCAAATTCTGCCTAAGGACTCTTCTTATCCTCTCAGCAAATAAACTAGGTAAACCATCAATAAATTTTGATTTCCAATGAGGGCTATTACACTCTGGTAATTCCATAACTCTACTAAGAAAAGTATCCTTATACCATCGAAAATCAGTAAGAGTCTTACATCTCAGATTCTGCAATAGTGTCCTAACATTTTCACTATTGTCAGTATATCTGCATGTAAAATGTTCAATAATATTCATAACGAGAGTATAAACCGCATCTTCTTTATTAAGTTCACCTTCTCTTTTAGTGGTATTAAGAATTAGATTTCTATCTGCTTGGGTTAAATAATTATCCCACCAACCTTTTAGTTGTCCTGTAAAACCTGAGATAATCATGTTCGCAATATTTTTATCAGTATTGCCATTATTTCTACATATCGTAGAATACATAAGCATCCGATGAATAGTATTATGAATCTGCTGATGAGCAAAACCATCAATATTCCACTCATATATATGACTTCCACTAGCTATTAGAAATAATATCATTACTTTGTTCTAGTAAAACATCAACAGGTGTTGGCCTAGAATAATAATATTTACTAGTAATGGGTTTATCTGCCCACTTATGCAGTTTATTAATTTGATCATTATACACTTGTTTATAATCAGGGTTTTCTATAAGTTCATTCCTTAGTTTATTATCTAAGGTACTGAGCTTAAGATTCTTAAAAAATGTTCAGTAAGTAAATCTTCTAATTCCTTCAATGGTCTTAATTCAAATCCTGTTATTTCAGGTGGTGGTTGAATACTGGGTGAGGCTATCACCTGTTTTGAGGCTGGGATCATCATCTGGGGACTAGAAACTCCAGAAACAGGGGATTTGGGATGTAAAAGCTCATAAATCTTATCAAGTCTATCTTGAAGCGAAGCAATTTGTTCTCCTATAATATTTAAATATAGATTAGTATAATTATTTTGTTCTATTAATTTATTGATATGTTCACCCGTTATTTTTAAGGTGTCATCTTCTAATAAGTTCGTAAAAGCTAGGAAATTATAAGTCCTATCCTGTTTCTCTATCTGAAACGGTGTATGAGGTGGGTAAATCTGGGTAATAGTTTTCCCGGTAGATAATTTATAATGTCTTTCTAGTACTGAGACATAAGGTTCTATATAAGTGGTTATAAACCATGGAACAAAATACATAATTTCATTCTTTTCAGTACATTCCTTATAGAATTTATCACTGAGTTCCTTTAACTCAGAGGGTTTCAGGTTACTATACAACCAAGTCTTATAGGGAATCCAATAATCTGATTCAAATTCTTCAGATATAATCTTTCTATAAAAAGATCCTGGGCTAAAATCTAATCTGTATCCCATTTAAATAGAAAAGTCTAATTCTGACTCAGTTATTTCTGGCCCTATTCCTCTGGCAATATTATGCTTATCAATTATAATTTTATCGATTTTTCCTGGTTCTCTAATCTGAGAAGTAGAGGCTCTAGAGGGCTCTATTGGAATATCAAATGGAGTAATATATGAATGCATTGATCTTGTTCGAGGATATATAAGTTGATCTAATTCGTTAGACTTATCAAATTTTACGTTTATTAGACCTTCGTTATCCTGGGTGACTTCCATTAGGTTATATTGGGAATTTCCTGTGGAAGGACAGCTTGTTCTAGCGTCCATTGTGGAGGGAACTCTATTTCCTCCCACTTGATTTTCCTTCTTGTAGCTATGCTAGACTTAGCAAAATTAGTTTCAATAATAATTGTTTCATTTAGAGGTTTATCAACTCTTTTACACATTGGGTTTAACGTATATAGGGGTTTATAATATATTCTATAGCATATAGCCATAACTTTCGAACCTGGTTTATAATGATAACCATGAGTTTTAACATTTAATGTTAATGAGTCTAAAATATTAGAATCTGTAAGAGATAACTGTAAATTTGGATATACATCAAAATATACTGGCCCATGCGCCAAACTTGTTTGAATGATAAAAATACTACTAAAAGAACATCAAACTACTACTAAAAGAACTAATCAACTAAAAATGGAGTAACTGATAAAAATATTGCGAACATGATTATCTCAGGTTTTACAGGACAACTAAAAGGTTGGTGGGATAATTATTTAACTCAAGCAGATAGAAATCTAATTCTTAATACCACTAAAAGAGAAGGTGAACTTAATAAAGAAGATGCGGTTTATACTCTCGTTATGAATATTATTGAACATTTTACAGGCAGATATACTGACAATAGTGAAAATGTTAGGACACTATTGCAGAATCTGAGATGTAAGACTCTTACTGATTTTCGATGGTATAAGGATACTTTTCTTAGTAGAGTTATGGAATTACCAGAGTGTAATAGCCCTCATTGGAAATCAAAATTTATTGATGGTTTACCTAGTTTATTTGCTGAAAGGATAAGAAGAGTCCTTAGGCAGAATTTGGATCATATCCCATATGAAACCTATACTTATGGCAGACTTATAGCAGCCTGTACCCAAGAAGGAATTGCAATATGCAATGAGGTTAGACTGAATCAACAAATGAAAAGACAGAATATTATTGAAAGACAACAATTAGGTCGGTTTTGTGATCAGTTTGCGATTGATAAACCTTTAATGCCTAGAATTAGGAAATCTAATAAGCGACAAAAGCCCCAAGCTATTCCGGATTATAGAAAGAAAAAGCGCAGATATTCTGAGAAAAAGTTGGAAGATAAAAGACAGCGCAAATATGCGAGAGATAGCAAGAAACAAGGAAAACTTAAGGATAAGGTATTATTGAATTCGGATACTTCTGATTCAGAGTATAGTTCCGATGATTACTCAGAAAGAGAATCATCCTTAATTAGAAATATTCAAGTTTTGAAAGAAGAAGATATGTCTGCAACTAGTTCAGATTCTTTGTGAACCTTGTATCTTAGGTCAAGGATGTCCCAAAAGGATCTAAGCTAAGGATTCTGATGAAGAAGATTTGTATAGACTTCAATCACAATTTCAAGATTTAGAAATTAATGTGCTTGATAATGCAACTGCACTAGGTCTTTTAAAGATGATTAAAGACCCTACTCTTAGATCACAGATTATTGATCAGATGGAAGATGTTGCAGAATCTTCAATACCATTAAAACAAAGTTCTGATATCAGTAGAACAAATGAACCTTATTTAATGTCTGAAGTGTATAGAAGGATTAGAGATAGGAACCTTATAGAAAGTCCTACTACTAGTTATGACTTAAGTGTTGAGATTGATAACCTCAAAAAAGAAATTGCAGATTTGAAAATTGAGAATAAAAGACTTGATCAAAGGATTTCCAGAATTGAGAAAGGAAAAGAAATTGTTACAGCAGACCCTTTTCTAGAACTAGACAGAATGGAGTCTAGAAAGAATTTTCTCTCTACATTAGAAATGTTTATTACCCAGAAATGGCATATTCAAATCAAACTACTTATTGAAGAGTACTATTCTCCAGAGTTGATTGCTCTTGTTGATAGTGGTGCTGATTTAAATGTTATTCAGGAAGGATTGATACCTACTCGGTATTTTTATAAAACTACTCATACCCTTTCACATGCCGGAGGAGATAAGTTAGACATTAGTTATAAACTCCCCAAAGCTAAAGTTTGTGTTAATAGAGTTTGTATTCAAACTAGCTTTCTTTTAGCAAAAAATATTACGAACCAAGTTATACTTGGAACTCCATTCCTTACTAAGCTATATCCTCTGAAGAAGGTGGATAGTACAGGTATTATAGGAACCTATGAGGATAAAGAAATTTTCCTAAAATTTAGAACGGAGCCTTTGACTAAGGCACTTCATCAGGTTTATGATTCCGTCATAGCAAAACATAATCAACTAAATTTTCTGAAACAGGAATTTCAAGTGATCACTATTGAGGATAAGTTAAAAAATCCTAAACTTCAGGATAAAATAGATATCCTTAAGCATGAATTTATTACTGATATTTGTAGTGACTTACCTAATGCTTTCTGGAATAGGAAAAAACATATTGTTACTCTTCCATATGAAGATGATTTCACTGAAGATAAAATTCCTACTAAAGCTAGACCATGTCAAATGAATAAAGAATATCTTGAGCTTTGTAAACAAGAAATCAATGATCTTATTGAGAAAGGATTAATAAGACCCTCGAAATCCCCGTGGTCATGTACTGCTTTCTATGTTAATAAGCATAGTGAACAAGAAAGAGGTAGACCTCGATTAGTTATTAATTATAAGCCTCTAAATACTGCTTTGAAATGGATTAGATACCCCATCCCGAATAAGAAGAATCTTCTTGATAGACTGTTTGATGCAATAATATTTTCTAAATTTGATTTGAAGTCTGGATATTGGCAGATTCAAATTGATAAAAAAGATGTGTATAAAACAGCTTTTAATGTACCATTTGGACAGTATGAATGGAATGTTATGCCTTTTGGCCTGAAGAATGCCCCGTCTGAATTTCAGAAAATTATGAATGATATATTTAATCCGTATAGTGATTTTATAATTGTCTATATTGATGATATTTTGGTTTATTCTAAAACCTTGGAATTGCATTTTAAACATTTACGCATATTTAAACAAATTGTTATTAATAATGGTTTAGTAATATCTAAGCCTAAAATGTGTTTATTTCAGACTGTTGTCAGATTTTTAGGACATAATATTGATAAAGGAAAAATTGTTCCTATCAATAGATGTATTGAATTTGCTAGTAAATTTCCTGATGTCATGACTGATAAAACACAGTTACAAAGATTTCTTGGAAGTTTGAATTATATTTCAGCATATTATCAGAATCTTGCAGAAGATGCTGCTCCCTTGTATGATAGACTTAAGAAAAATCCTAAAACTTGGACAGATGTGCATACTACTGCAGTCAAAAAGATTAAAGAAAAGGTTAAATATTTAACTTGTTTGATGCTTGCTAATCCTAGTTGGCTTAAAATTGTTGAGACTGATGCTTCTGATATTGGTTATGGAGGAATTTTAAAGCAGTTAGATCCTGCTACAAAACAAGAATATCTTGTTAGATTTCATTCTGGAAAATGGAACAATGCACAACAGAATTATGCTACTGTTGCCAAAGAAATACTTACTATGGTTAAATGTATATTGAAATTTCAAGATGATTTGTATAACCAAAGATTTGTGGTTAAGACTGATTGCAGAGCTGCAAAGTTTATGTTACAGAAGGATTTTAAACATGATGTTTCGAAGCAGATGTTTGCTCGATGGCAGGCTCATTTAGCCCCTTTTGATTTTGAAATCATTTATAAAAAGGGAGAAGAAAATTGTCTTCCAGATTTTTTAACTAGAGAATTCATACAGAACTGATATGCGTATGTATGATTTTGCAGAGATGTCCTGGCAGGACGTTCCTTCCTCTTATAGAGGAGGCAGATATTCTTCCTCTTATAGAGGAGGAAGAGGTCGAGGAAGACAGTCAGAAAATATTCTGGCTCAACATGGCAACCAAAGGCTAATAGCCGCTGATCTGTCAGATGACAGAGAGTATCAAGAATTTCTGGCCTATAAAAGCCAACAACAACGAGGAGAATCTTCCTCTTCGGTTATACCGACTCAGGAGCAAATAAGCCCCAGTTATGCAAATATAGTTACAACTGATGAAGCTGAATCCAGCAATGCTGGTTTTATATTGGGAAATACCCAGAGGATGATAATTATCCTTGAAGAGAAAGATTATTTATGGCTGGATGAGCCATGGAGATTACTCTCAAAATATCTTGAGGAAGAATCATTCCCAAGTAGGACATATAAGTCCAGGAAATTCTATGAAGCTATTCTGACTTCTAATGGCTGTGAAATTCGACATTTCACTACACCCCCATTTGAAATTTATAATTTCAGTAAGATTGTGATTAAGAGAGTTATATCTCTCCATGATTGGGGATTCTCTCCACAAAAGACTAGGGAATATTCTTTTGGACTTGGTAAGCCCTCAGTTAAATATAACTACTGGGATTATATTGATGCGTTTGATAATACGTTCTTATATGACAATCCGAGTCATAAGAACTCTTGGTTCATAAAGATCTGTGCGGATGTTGCGAAGACAGAAATACCTGTCTGGTTTGTCTATTGGTGGCAGTTTTATGGGACCAAAGAAAATATTCTGCCTAAAGAATTTTTAGAGCAATATACTCTATGGGAAAAATATTCTCCCAAGGCTAAAGAGCTTGATGAGAAAGACGGCAATGCAGGCTTCTGTCTCAGAGAATTATACTCTCTGAAGTTCTTTATGGAATTCTCAATCCCATGGATATGGCGATGGGAACCTGTTTTCAGTTATTCAACTGAAGGAATGCCCTGTCTTAAGCGCATGGCTTATACAAAGTTTTGGGATAAAATGCTCAAAATTGATCCGGAGACTAAGAAACCCTTTGAAGACAGCACAATGTGCCAGCTTAAAGAGCAAATTAAAGCCTATCAAGATTTTGAGAAGGTTGAAAAGGAGAAGACTTATAGTCGTTTGAGTTTTAAAACCTCTAGCAAGGCTCCAGACCTCTCTAAGGAGGAGATTATTGATGCCTATTTATCTTCTCTCAAGAGGGATATTTTTAATATGAATGATGAGAAGTCAGATGAGTCAATGCCTTCAGCAAAACTGGGAGATGATAAAGAATCCCAAACAAGTGGCCACATGGAGAAGTTAGTTGATTTCTTCGAAGATATTCGTCACACAATTTTAGAAAAATTCCTTGAAGATGATATGAAGAAAGCGACAGGTGCTTATATGGCCCAGAGACGAAAGGATAAGGCTCAGCAGCAATAATTGACCAAAGGCAGAGTAGGGAGAATATCTCCTTTTGGTCTTTCTTGCGTTTTGGCTAGATAAAGTCAAGGACAATATTATTGTCCACCCAGTTGTATCAAAATCGAGTCTGTAAATTAATTGTGTGTGGGTCCGTTGTATGTATGTCGGTTTTAGCTTTGTATTTATGTTTGGTGTGTGACAACCGGAGGGAGCTTCTGGACACTCATTCAAAACCCTCTCTCTAAAAAAAACTCTCTCGTTGTAATTTGGAGCTTGAATAAAATTTTGGTTTTCTTTTTTGAAGAATCAACAGAGTACCTGTAAGTTTTCTTTACTCCTGTTTGTACTTGTTGTATATGTGTGGAGATGGCTAGCCTTATAGGCTAGACTTCTGTGGTATGTGAAGATTCTGAGCTGATAATCGTGAGACCCTGCTATGTTGATTTCTGTGTTGTTGTGATCCTGTATGGTGCTGGTAGCTTATGATTCATGTTCCTCTGATGTTTAGTCTTAGGTATGATTTGTTACTCTAAGAATTCTTTGAGAAGATACTTGTTGAAAATTTTGGGTTAGTAGGTGCTAGGACAGGCCTAGACGTAAGTAGAATTTAGGACTGGATTCTCCGCTGTGTGTTGCCCGTGTGTGTCGAGGATGGCGTTTTGGGTGTTTTCGTGCGGGTTGGTCTCGGTTCCTTAAGGATTCTTATAGCCTTAGTGACAGTCCGATGCACCAATGTAATTGTTGACACTTTAGTCGCCCCCATGGTGTTTCAGCGAGTTCTACAGTAAGGAATGCTTAGTGGAACATCTTTGCCTTTAGAATTAGACAGCCTAGGTGATGTTTGAGCGAGCTGCCCGTGCCGTATATGGTAATATTTAATGAGATATTATCGTCAATTCAAAACAATCTATAAATTAAATATTTAACACATATTTTTTAAATATGAATACATTATTAATTAAACAAAAACTAAGTTATACTCAACATATATATAATACATAAATTATATTATTACCTTTTATTAGAAATTATGTATGAATATATTTTACAATGAGTTGTCTATTTTGTGTTTATCCATTATATAGACTAATTAATATAGGTTTAAAAAAATTTGTTATCGTAAAAGTAAGTGGACAAAAATAGATTTGACAATACATTACGGATCTTATTGATGAGATTCAGCAAAATAAGGCTCAATATGATGTCATTTTTCAAGATAACAGTATAGCAGACAATTTACTATTATCTGGAAAAATGATGTCATTTTGAAAAACCGGCACTTGAGAGGCATTGGATGAAGTCTATGACTTTGGCAATCGTCATCGCATCAAAGTACAACATTGTACTTCATACATTTGGTAGAACTAATTGGAGTTGTTTTGCTCATTTTCTATTAAGATCCCCTCCGGTTAAAGACAACGAGCGCATGGAAATAGCTATCGAACACGTTGGCAATCACTTCGTGCAACTTTTTTTACACCCTTATTATCCGGTGCCACCTGTATCAATGTGGTGGTGGGATGATTCATCGTACGAAGCTAAAGGATTGGCATCTTCATATAAGATACATGCGGATTTATGGTGCGAAATCACAAGCACTGGCCCTCCAGGAGCACAATTTGGAGGAAATATTGATTAGATATGTCTACATTTTATGTATTTATTTGTAGCATTATTGTATGTTTTTTTTTACGAATCCAAAATAATGTTTGGCTAACCAATCAAAACATATAATATATACAATTAACATATGACACAATTTTTTAAATATGAATGAATAAATTATTATTCGTCCTAAATAAAATGAAACTATTTTCTAAATATAAATCATAAATAAAATTTGTCTAAAAAATATTTTACTATAATAGAAATTTTGTTTGTTTAGTTACTCACTCACTCCTAATTATAAGTTCTATTAAAATTTAAAAAAATCAAATACAATATAACTTTTTTATAAATTGCTACATGTTGTATTTTTATTTTAATTTTTTACTATTAATTATTATAGAATATTTTCTGAATAATAATAATAATAAATAACTATGATAAATTAATTTATAATATTAATTGAATTTTAATTATCATTTAATTAAATTTTAATACTTAATTAAATATATATAATTAAGTTAAAGGAGGAGGGCATATAAATAACTGTGCCATGTGCGGGGGTGGGAAGAGCAGCTCCCTTATTTCACATAGAGATGGACTTTTAAGATTCAAGAATCATCGGAAACACCCCCGCTTTGATCCTTAATTATTATGATTCCAAAATTAATTTTCTAAAATTTCCATAAGTATTTATATTTTCATGATTCCATAATTATATTTATAAAACAATTATGAATAATATTAATATAAAAAGTTGCTGCTAATATTAATAAATTTATGTAGTCAATCAATTGTTAGAAACTAGTTTATATATTGTTTATTTATTTTTACAAAATCATAATATCATCCCATTAATTTCACATAGGGCCCCGGGTCTTTAAAGCTACATCCGCCCTGGCTGGCGCTGTAAACAGTTTTTTTTAATATTATAATAAAAACCACAATTAATTGCCAACATAAAGAAGTGTTGAAAATAACAAAAAACAAACGATTATGATAAAAAGCAACGAAAATAGTAAAACAAAATTCATATTTATATGGCAACCAAATATCAACACAAAGAAAAATAAAATAAAAAAGTCACTAGAAAGTAGAGGCAAAACCCCGAGGAAAAAGTAACAAAATTCTAATCATACACTAAGGCCTGTTCTTTAGACCTTAACTTATGCTTAACTTAACTTAATTTAACTTACCTTAACTTAACTTACCTTAACTTAACTGAATTTAACTTAACTTAACTGAACTTACCTTAACTTAACTTAAGTACTTTTACAAACATATTTTTATGGTGGTGGTGGTATAGTTGGGGTGGTGGGTTGGGGTTGTGGTGGTGGGGGTGTTGGTGGTGGTGGTGGTGGGGGTGTTGGTGGTGGTGGTGGTGGGGGTGTTGGTGGTGTTGGGTTGGGGTTGTGGTGGTGGGTTGGTGGTGGTGGTAATGGGGGTGGTGGTGGTGGGTTGGGGTGGTGGTAGTGTGGTGGTGTTGTTGGGGTGGTGGTGGTGGTGTGGTGGTGTTGTTGGGGTGGTGGTGTGGGGGTGGGGTGGTTGGGGTGGTGGTGGTGATGGTGTGGTGTTGTGGTTGGGGTGGTGGGTTGGGGTGTTGCTGGTGGGGGTGGGCGATGGTGTGGTTGTGATGGTGGTGGTGTGGTTGGGGTGGTGGGTTGGTGGTGGTGGGTTGGGGTGTTGGTGGTGGGGGTGGGGGTGGTGGTGGTGTGGTTGGGGTGGTGGGTTTGGGTGGTGGTGGTGGTGGTAGGTTGGAGTGGTGGTGGTGGTAGGTTGGAGTGGTGGTGGTGGGGTGTGATGGTGGGTTGGGGTGATGGGTAGTACTTAACTTAACTTAACTTACCTTAACTTAACTTAACTTACCTTAACTTAACTTAACTTAACTTAACTTAACTTACCTTAACTTAGCTTAAGTGCTGAAAATTTAATGGCTAAAGAACAGGCCCTTAGTATTTGATTTCATTTCCCTGTACAACTTTTACTTTAAAGGAAATTGCATATTTTACAGTAAAAATATAGTTATTAAAAGGTTTTTTTTCTTCAAAGTTGATTTCTTCATATTTTTCAGATTTATAAATAATGCTCACAAATATGATCAGTTGATAAATTTTGGTTGGTAGTCCCAAACAAAATGCCTATTCTCACACCTTTCCAATATTCCCAATCATTTTCTTACTCTAATGGGGTGCGCAAGCTGAGATCTTTGATCAATCCATGGTAGCCGCACACACGTCGAATAGCAAAGTGTATCCAAATGAGACCGAAAGAGAAAAACGTTTACAATACTTCATTAAAATGTTCTTCGATGCATTCAACGATGGAGGAGACGAGCCTTATAAACTAGGTATTAATCAGTTTACACTGGGTACAAACAACAAAGGTAATTGTTGGCTTTACGCGGGTGTGGCAGAAGTTGCGTCACTACACTACATAAAGACCAACAACCTGGTTGCAATGTCCGAGCAAGAGATCATGGATTGCGATGACCTTTCCTTCCTGGAAAAGGAGGCTGTCAAGGCGGATGGCTGCAAGAAGTTTACGAGTATGTAAAGCACCATTATAGTCTAACCACCATCCAACCAAAGGGGATCCGAAGACTCGCCATGCATCTGAAAGAAGATAAAAAATGTTGTAAGCAATTTTGTTAACATGCCAGCTTATTTAAAAGGCGACGAAGGGCTGATGAAAGCGGTGTTGCAGCAGCCAGTAGCAGTGGGTGTTGATGTAAGCAGTCGTGATTTTGGAGCTTATAAAATTGGCGTCTTTACAGGAGACTCCAATTACAATTTAAATCGTGTGGTCGGATTTGGTGAAAGTACTCGATTGTTAGAAACTGGTGGGGTGATGGATGGGGAGGATACATTAAGATTCAGAGAGGTATGTGTGTCTATGCACAACAACACAAGTCATGTAAATGATTTCTTAGAAGAAATAAATGTAGATTACTTATGTTCAACCATTGCTATTCATGAATTTCGTATCTCAATTTTCTTCAAGATGTTTCTATCCTACTCCCCCTTTATCCGAAGACTTCATGGAATTTCATTGTTTATATTTTTCTCTCCGTATATCGAATAGGATAGGGATCTTTGAAGACTAGGTTTCTATTTATACCGACTCCCATCAAATCAGTTTGTTGGTAAAGAGGTATCTTTTTATTTTTAATAGTCGTATCCTTTGAACAGGTGAACCATATTCATGATACATCCAACATTCTCCCACTTGGTTCACATATTCTAAGAATGATAACAGTATATGGCCATATATCTGTGAGAAATATATATAGTTTACCTCACCAACGTCTATTTTTAAAAATAATAATTCGTACATAAATCATAGCGGTCATGTAGTTTATAATCGCACAATCCCTTCTATAATCACATGTAAAAATATATTAAAATGAACACAAAACTTTATGAATAAATTTTAAAATTTATTCGAGCCTTCACTAAATAATTAAAATGAATTAATATCAAAACTTTTGTGCATAATATCATGTATATAAATTACATAGTATGATCTATAAGTACGTACTTGTACAATATGAATTTAATCTTATAATAAAAGACTAACTAATTCACCAAACTCATATTTTCCACATGACTTTTATACAAATAAGCGGGCGATCCTTTAGTCATGGGATCAGCTATTTTGTTTGGTATTTTTGTGATCAATAATCACCATTTGATGTTTCACATGTTGTAAGACTATCAAAAATTTGATATCAATATGTCTCACACGACTTCCACTTTTTTGATTCTTAGGAAAGAATACTGCTGCTGCATTGTCGCAAAAAATCCTTAAAGGCTTCTCGATTGAGTCAACAATATTAACACCGTTGATGAAATTCCTTAACCATATTGCTTGAGAACTAGCTCCGTAACAACCAATAAACTCAGCCTCCATCGTGGATGAAGCAATAATTGTTTGTTTTGCACTACTCCATGAAATAGCTCCTCCAGCAAGTAGAAAATCCTGAAGTGGATTTTCTTGAGTCACAACATCCCGCGAAATCAGAATCTGTATATCCAACCACTTCAAGATCTTCGGTATGTTGTACGTAAGCTTGTAATCTTTTGTTCATTGTAGATACCTCATAACCTTTTTAGCAGCTTTCCAATGTTCTAAACAAGGATTGCTTTGATATCTGCCTAAGACTCCCACTGCAAAAGCAATGTCAGGTCTTGTGCAGACAAAAACATACATCAAGCTGCCTACTGCGGAAGCGTAAGGTATTCCATCCATTTGTTTTCTTTCCAATTTTAAAATTGCAGCGTCCCTGAGTTACTGATATAGCAGTTGCTATAGCAACTCCTTGTTCAGTCGGATCTGGTGCAACAAGAAACAAAACAGTGAACATCAATTTGTTCACTCTGTTCGGCCAATCTGCCAACGTCTGGGGAGGACAATACTTCAGTCCTCAATCCACTAGTCTCCAAGGTACTCCGTACAACATAGACTCGACTCCGCGACAATCTATGCTACCAGACCTCAACTAGCAACTCACACACAACACGAACACCCTCTGATGTGTGTCTCACTCACCTACACACTCGAGTTAATTCAGAATAGCTACTCCTCTGATCCCACAGACTCAGCCTATTCTAATTAACACAACGTCTCAGTAGGTTTGCTATAGCACACTCTTGTGCAACTAGCTTGTGCAGTTTCTGTTCACTTCGTTTCAAAGGCTTCCGCTGAGCCGCTTGAACTCTGTCTTGAGTGCTCCTCACACTAGGATGTTCCTCCTCACTCAGTGACCACCTGTTACTAGCGAGAACAGGCCTTCTGCAAATTGTCCGAGTTTCTCAAGTCGACAACTCTCCTGCCGCCTACCTTGATCAGCATACAAGCAAATCCTGCTCTGAATTGGCCTTTTCCAATCAAGCTCTGATCAGACTCTACAAGTCTTCGATCAGCCTCTGCTTTAACCACTCAACTCTGCGCTCACGCTCTGCTCTCGGTGGTGATCCAATCTCTCTGCTCGGCATTCTGAATCACTCTCTGTGTTTGCTCGATATCTTGATATTTGGATTCTTATATTGGATGGATCCTCGCTGCTCTGCTCGCCTACACCCTTCTATAGAAACTCTGCCGCCTTTAAAATTAGGAAGCTCTCAAAATCTCAACAAGATCCTATCTCATTCTTTTTAGGAGATTTGATTTCCCAATCAAATCTTCAAGCTTATGGAACGAAATCTTACTGGGGATATTCTAAGAATATTTGGAAGCCTCCCGTTGCACTGCTACGTCATATCTGGGCAGATTCCTCTTCGGTCAAAAACTGCTGCCAAGCTGCTACAGCTCCTGTGGTAGCAACTGCTTGTTCACTGGGCTTGTACACTCTGGCAGGTTTTGTCAATTGAATGTCATTTGCATTATCAATCTCCCCCTTGGCATTTTTGACAAAACCTGATGTCCACTGATGCCTTGAGTTGGTCCTTCCTTGGTGGCAAACTTCAAACAAAATTTTGCCATGGCCTGCCCATATCTTCAACCTTTTGGTTGGGCACTCCGGGCGTCTTTCTTTAGTGGCTAACTCAATTCTAAGCTACTTAGATCCTTGTCTTAGAGCTAACGATTTTTCTACAAAAGAATCAATATTTGTCTGGGACAAATATGATCAAATTTGGTCTTAAGGTCAGCTCAGCCACGCAGGGCTGCAAAACAATAATAGCTGCCCTATTACAATCACTTCAGTTCATAAAATAGTTCTCATCCATCTCATCTATCAGTGGGCTCTTCTCCCCCTTTTTGACAAAAATGACATAAGGGGGTATCAGCCATCCTCTTCTTCAACAGCAGGTGCAGCTTCCTCTTCTGGGTACTCCAAGTCCCTCAGCAGACTTCGGATCTGAGCTCTTCTGGCAGTGATCTTCTTCACTTCTGTAGTCAGCAGGTTCACCTCGAACTTGAGGTGACTCACAATTCTGGCTTTGAGAGCAGCTTGTAGAGATGAGTCAGGGGCAGCTTCATCTACTCCGGAAGCAGGAACATGTGGAGGAGCAACCAACAAGGGATCTTCTTGTGCGATGTCCACTACAAGCTTTCCCTTGAAAAGTTTGTGATCAACCACAAACACTTGCAGCTCTTCTGACATCCCTTCTGAGATGGTCTTCAACTCCGGATGTTGTGCAATGATCATTTCATAAATAAGGGAGGGAAGAACAATGGCATGAGTAGACTTGGTACAACAAGCATGTGGAGCAATCTGAGAAAACATTACCTTACCCATGTTTACTCTCCTTCGCTTCCCAATGGTGTACAAGAGGTCTCCAATGTCCCTGATGACCTTTCTTCTGTGGGAGCTAGGAATCCAGTTTTTGATGCCAAGATTGTACAATAATGCATACTTTGATGACAACCCCGAAGCATACAAATTTGGTGCTGCCCAGGTCCAGCACAACCCACCGGTAAGAATACTAGCAAGGACCTCTTGATCAACACTAGCTGGTACCCTTGATTCATTGCTTATTGACGGGTAATATTTTTGTACTCCAAATTCTATGAATATGAAGTTCCAATGCAGGTCAAAAACTATTTATAAACCGAAGTATTTCGGGTCGTCCAATGAGCAAACTAAGCTTATGCACTATGTAAAATCTAATTCTATTTAGCCATCTCGATTCGTATATTGATTTTCTGTAATGATCCAAATTAAGACAAACAAGCTAAGATTCGATTACCAAATTTTAAGAAGGTTCAAAGGTTGATTTCACTTGTCTAGTGTATTCCAATAGAGTGACAAATATGAATAGATGATTGAAGACTAAAGAGGTTATGAATAGATTAATCTTCGAAACTAACTTTCGCTCAATTTCGAATATCACTCTATTACGGGGGAATCAAATTTTCAATCTTTCAATATGTTGATTCCCTCTAACATCCTCCACTAATCACGAACCGTCATTATGATGATTAGTGAAAGAGTTCGGATTAAGTGTACCTAACCCCTAGCTTATCTCTTTATGCCACTTTCGTATGTTAATAAGATCAAAGTCAGGTTCACTCTTGTCTTTCCTAAGTATGTATCTTTCAATAACGTACTTAAGTTAACACAGATTTCAGGCTGGCATTCTTTCAAACATCTAGCATGCATAACTTAACATACTTGAGTAAAACCGTAATCCATCAATCATCTACCTAAACCTTCGTTTAGAACATCATCACAATACTTTGGAACACACTAGACAAGACTCATCAAACATTGGAACAAAGTGGATTACTCACGATACATAAAATGTTTTCATTGTTTTCATAGATAAAGATTGAGTTTACAATTCTAATCCTCTAATGAAAACAATCGATTACAAACATGCACTAGAGTAATCAAGGATCGAAACGCCTCTTCTCTTCTCTGGCTTAATCTCCCCTTCGCTCCTTCGTTTCCTTGAAAATTCCAAAATCCCCCTTCTCTTTCTCTACTCCATCGATTCAAATTCTGTGAAAAAGAGGTGGTCGACTTGTACTCTGACCTTCCCTCATTATTTCTTGCTCGTCTCAGCTAGGCGCTCAGGATCTTTACTTTGTTTGTCGAGTTCCCGCTCTGATACCAATTGTAATTTGTAGCGCCTCTGAGTTACTGATAGTGTACAAGCAGTTGCTATAGCAACTCCTTGTTCAGCCGGATTTGGTGCAACAAGAAACAAAACAGTGAACAGCGATTTGTTCACCTAGTTTGGCCAATCTGCCTACGTCTAGGGAGGACTATACTTCAGTCCTCAATCCACTAGTCTCCAGACTCGACTGCCCGAAAATCTATGCTGCCAGACCTCAACTAGCAGCTCACACACAATCAGAACACCCTCTGATGTGTGTCTCACTCACCTACACACTCGAGTAAATTCAGAATAGCTACTCCTCTGATCCCACAGACTTAGCCTATTCTAATTAACACAATGTCTCAGTAAGTTTGCTATAGCACACCCTTGTGCAACTAGATTGTGCAGGTTCTGTTCGCTTCGTTTCAAAGCCTTCCGCTGAGCCACTCGAACTCTGTCATGAGTGCTCCTCACACTGGGATGCTCTCCCTCACTTAGTGACCGCATGTCACTAGCGAGAACAGGCCTTCTGCAAATTGTCCGAATTCCTCCACTTGACAACTCTCATACCGCCTACCTTGATCAGCAAACAAGCAAGTCCTACTCTGCCCTTTTCCGATCAAGCTCTGATCATACTCTACAAGTCTTCGATCATCCTCTGCTTTAACTACTCAGCTCTGCGCTCACGCTCTGCTCTCGGTGGTGATCTAATCTCTTCGCTCGGCACTCTCAATCTCTCTCTGTGTTTGCTCAATATCTTGATATTTGGATTTTGTATTGGATGGATCCTCGCTGCTCTGCATGCGTACACCCTTCTATAGAAACTCTGCCGACTTAAAAGTTAGGAAGCCCTCAAAGATCTCAACAAGATCTTATCTCCTTTTTTAGGAGATTTGATTTCTCAATCAAATCTTCAAGCTTGTAGCACGAAATCTTTACTGGGGATAATCTGAGAATATTTGGAAGGCTCTCATTGCACTGCTACGTCATATCTGGGCAGATTCCTCATCGGTCAAAAACTGCTGCCAAGCTGCTTCAACTTTTTGCTATAGCAACTGTTTGTTCACTGGGCTTGTACACTCTGGCAGGTTTGTCAATTGAATGACATTTGCATTATCACAGTTCATTCTTTGGACATTGACTTTTATTGAATTTATTTCCTTTAACAATGGGTGCGACTGAAGGTGCACAATCTATCATCTGAATCTTTCCAAAATCTTTTCAATGTAGGTCTTTTGAGATAGCTCTAATGCCTTATTGTCTATGAATCTCTATGCCAATGACATAAGAGGCTTCACCCATATCCTTCATTTTAAAACTTTGTGCAAGAAAAGATTTTGTATCATGCATCATACCCATATCATTACTTGCTAGCAATATGTCATCTACATAAGGATTAATATAATGTATTTACTCCCACTTATCTTAACATAAATACATTGATCAATGATATTTTTTGAAAATCCAAATGAAGTAATAATTGTATGAAACTTCAAATATCATTGTCTAGAAGCATGTTTTAATCCATATATAGATTTTCTTAATTTGCAGACAAGTTTATCATCTTGAATGAAACTTTTAGTTTGTTTTATATATACTTGCTTCTCGAGGTCTCCATTTAAAAAAGCCGTTTTCACATCCATTTGATGTAACTTTAAGTCAAAATGAGCTACTAATTCCATGATGATTCTAAAAGAATCTTTCTTTGAAACAGGAGAAAATGTTTTATGATAATAAATTCCTTCCTTTTGAGTAAAACCTTTGGCTACAAGTCTGGCCTTATAACGTTCAACCTCACCGGTTGCAGTCCTTTTCGTTTTATAAGCTCATTTGCAACCAATGGCTTTTTGACCAGTAGGTAATTCAACGAGATCCCAAAATTTATTTTTAGCCATAGATTCTAACTCTTCTTTCATGGCATCTAGCACAAGGCTGAATTTTCATCTCGCATTGCTTGTGAATAAGTGTAAGGATCATTATTCAAATTCACATGTGAGTCAGTGTCTTGTAAGTACACAACATAGTCATTAGATATTGCAGGCTTTCTAACTCTTGTGGATCTTCTCACTTCTTCAACTACATTCTCATGTTGATTTTGAGTAGTAGCCTCATCATGCATATTTACATCTTCTATCTCATTTTCAACCGGTTGATAAGAAGATGTCGGCACATCATGATTTTCGTTTAAAGGAAGTGAGTTAGTTTGTGCGTACTCAATTGGACTTGTAATCCTCACAGGAATAGGAATAAATATTCTAGATTGAGTAGGGAAACTGAACTTCCTATTTCTTTTTCTTCATGAAATTCATAATTATTTGAAAACTCGCTCCCACTAACCTTATGATCCTCAAAATATTTCGCATTTCTAGCTTCCACAAATTTCATGGAATGAGAAGGACAATAAAACCGATATCCTTTGGAGTTTAAAGGATAACCAACGAAAAAACCACTTATTATTCTTGGGTCCAGTTTTCTTAATTGACAATTATAAATTCTCACTTCTACCGGACAACCGTCTTAAGCTAGGTTCCAACCATTCCATAACTCAAAAGAAGTTTTATGATCTGCTTTAGATGGAACCCTATTCAAAACATAAACAACGGTTTTTAATGCTTCACTCCATAAAGTTTTAGGAAGAATCTAATTGCTTATCATGCTTCTTACCATGTCCATTAAAGTTCTATTTCTCCTTTCAGGAACACCATTTTGTTGTGGTGTGCCATGCATTGTATATTGCGCAGTAATGCCTTCTTGAAGAAATGTTGCAAATGGACCTAATACTTGCCCTTTGTCAGTAAACATACCATAATATTCTCCACCCGATCTGATCGAACAATTTTAATTTTTTGTTCTCTTTGTTTCTCAACCTCAGCTTTAAAGGTTTTAAAAGCATCAAGTGCTTCATCCTTATGATTAATGAGAAACAAATACATATATCTTGTATGATCATCTATAAAGGTAATAAAATACCTTTGACCATTAATACATGGCGAATATGGTCCACTTATACCTTAATGAATAATTTCAAGAACTTGCGAACTTCTAGTAGCACCCTTAGAATTCTTGTTTGGTAATTTACCACTTCTACAAGTTTCAAGATTAGTAAAATCAAGAGTTTGTAAAGCTCCATCATTTACTAATCTTTTAATTCTCTCTATGGAGATATGTCCCAATCTCCTGTGCCATAATTTATATGAATTTTCTTTGATCATACAGTGCTTTGTACCAACATTATGCGTAGTCAAAAAATTAATTTCATACATGGGATCCAAAGAAAACTTATATAATCCATCAACCATAATGCCATTACCAATAATTGTACCATCCAAAAAATATTAAAATATAAATTTTCAAATACAAATTTGTATCCAAAAGGTACAAGTCTAGCAATAGAAATCAAATTTCTTGAAAATGATGGAATATAAAAAGTATTCTTCAATGTTAGCTTAAAACCAGAATCTAAAATTATTTCATAGGTTCCTTCGACTTTAGAGCTCATCCGATTTCCTAAATTGATGAATTTCTCTCCGTCATTTGGCTTCCTTAGATTCAGAAACCCCTGCATAATATTAGTAATGTGATTTGTAGCACCTGAATCAATCCAATAGGTATTATTTGGAGCATCAACAAAATAAGATTCATGACAAACATAACTCAATGAAATACCTCTCTTGTCAATCCATTTTCTGTACTTGAGACAATCTTTCTTCATATGCCCCTTCTTTTTACAGAAGAAACATTTAAGGTTTTTACCCTTCTGAGCGGTGAAACTCTTCTTTCCCTTATGATTAACCTTTCCTTTAGTGCCACTTGATTCAAGTTGTGAAGTCGAATTAACATATTCCACTTTTTCACTATTAATTATTTCCTCTTCTTGCACACACATAGTAAGGAGTTCAGTCACATTCCATTTATCTTTATGTGTGTTATAAGCAATTTTAAATGGACCATACTCCCAACGAAGAGAATTCATAATTAAGTGGACCAGAAAAGAATCAGATATTCAATATCTAAAATTACAAGTTGAGCAGCAATATCCTTCATCTCTATGATGCCCACGCACATCTTTGGAACTATCAAGTTTCATACTTGATAACCTTTTCATCAATGTACTGGCTCTAGCTTTATCAGAACTCACAAATTGTTCTTCAACTGCTTTAAAGAAATCCTTAGCCTTATCACAATCAGGAACTGATCTCCTTATGCTTTTGCTTTTAAAAGTCTTCGTATAATTGAGACTTAAACGGTTAGACCTTTCCCAAGACACATAAGCAATTTTCTCACTTAGCGTACAAGATTCCATGGGAGCAGGGGGCTGTTCCACACGAAGAGCCAAGTCTATGTCTTGACACCAAAGAGCAAGAAGAAGCTTATCTTTCCAATCATAAAAGTTATCATCCATAAGAGTTAGAACATTGCTGAAAACATTGAAAACAACTGCATTCAAAAATGATTACAACATAACAAAATTAATGTTGTGACCATAAATAATAAAGTCTAATCTCCCTTTGGGTAAAGATTTTAACACCGTATAGAATTTATTAAATTTTATAATAAATTTATGAACTCATGAAAATATAATAAACTTCTATACCTTTGGGCCTAAGAAATTCAAAGTATAAACTCATAAATCTATTCCTTAATTTATCAAAATAATTATTTCGTATAGGGTAAAATAAATATTCTAATAAATTCTATATGATCATGATTATTCACATAGATAAAAATATTACTATAACTAAGAATGCTATGGCTAATTCTTAGTTACAACAATATTTCTTCAATTATGACTAAAATTGTCAAACTCATGTGCATATTCTTTAATCATGTAAAAATCATATCATGAAAACTAATATAATTCAAACATGCTGATTCAACATAAACAAAACATGAAATAAACTAATTTATTCATAATGCACCTTTTTCATGACTAATTAAAAGTTTATCAGGGTTCTTTAAACCGAAATAATATATTTTCGTTAAACAATGCACATCATGTAATCACAAAATTCAAAACAAAATTACGACAGATTTTATCCAGATATCTACAGGATTTGAAAAGATAATTATCAGATAAACTTTAGGCATATAGCAGATAAATATGAAATAAAATAGAAATAACAGAATATAACATATTTGTTGCACTATTTTCTCACGAGAAACAAACTGATAAACATTAACATTAATCAAATCCTTTCTATTAAAATGATGAAATCAAATCCTTTCTGTTGCTAATTTTGAAAATTAAGTCAACATCATATTGCAACAAACATTAAGATTAATATTATATTTTGACAGATTGACGCATCACTTTAGGAAAACAGAACTTGATTTTAAACACATAAAATACTAGATAAACACAATTTCAAGTTCACATCAATATATATATATATAATATAATATACTGAAGAACAGGTTTCAAGGTTGGCTCTTGATACCACATGTTAGTCTACGCACAACAACATAAGTCATGTCAATGATTTCTTAGAAGAAACACGTATCTTAGTTTTCTTTAAGATGTTTTTATCCTATTCCTTCTTTATCCAAAGGCTTGATGAAATTTCACTGTATATATTTTTCTCTCGGTGTATCGAATAGAATAGGGATCTTTGAAGACTACGTTTCTATTTATATTGACTCTCATCAAGCCAGTTCGTTGGTGAAGAGGTATCCTTTTATTTTTTAATAATCGTATCCTTTGAACAGGTGAACCATAGTCATGTTATATGTGAGATACATCCAACTGCAGAATCCCCTAGCTATCCTCTGGCTTGAGTTTCGGTTGGCTTCACAGCTGAATAATGCATGTTCAAGATTATCAAGAAGATGGTATGAGAGACAGATCAAAATTAATTAAATCAATCATGCATGTATTACCTTTCCATTTCAATTAATCAGTCTCTCAAAATAACAAAAAATGGAAGTCTTGTTTTTTCAAAAGCCACGAGGACACATCTGCCTTTAGATAAACAAGTATGCATACAGCCTATAATGTTTTCATAAACAAACAGCACCAACTGTTTCTTTAGGATTCTAAACAATGTCTTCTTCTCATCTTCTTTGCCTGCCGTATATGTTCTCACACTCATCCTGGGATGGTCAATGGTGTTAGGGATTTTAGGGTTAATTAGCCTGGGATAAAATCTTGGTATTATGTAACATTAGATATGCTATATGGGAAGTACATGAATGATGTTTATGAGCAAAATGTGTATTCGCAAACAGAGAGTATGGCGCCCCAAGGCAACATAATGGAGCGCGCCACAAGACAACATTATGTGCGTAATGTCTTTTTCTGAAGCGGTACTAATGTGTTCTTGGGGAGCGCTCTTTTTCCGAAGCGCGCCCCAAGGCAACATTAACTAGCGCTCCCCAAGGCAACATTAAGTTCTTAATGTCTTCTTGAGGCGCGGTAGTTAATGTCTTCTTCCGGAGCGTAACTTTCTGAATGAGACACATCTCTTTGGCTCAAGACACATCTTTTGGTCATGCATTTTCATTCTCTATAAAAGGAGGACGAATTCCTCACTTTTGAATCATCAAAAAGAATATAAACACAATCCAATAACACTCAAATACTTGTGTTATTGCTCTCTCTACTTACTCTTACTTTGCTACTTAGTTACAAGCCATAACAAGTAGTGTGCATTAGTAATATTATCCCACTTCAGATTTCAGGACACCCTTGGCTTTCATATAAGGGCTGCAATTTTAGGGTGTCCTTGTGTCACCGCACATCTCAAGTTTAAGCAACTCACGCATAAGCGAAAATGTCACTAAGATTGAATTTCCGCATAGTGTAGTTACACATTCCAAATACCCGGAAATTTTGGTGTCGCTAAGGATTGAACCAATCAATCCATTTGGGTATCTGAAGATAACACACACATGAGTCACTACCAAACTCTTATCTTAACATTGACTCTTAATGGCCCTTGAGTCCCTATCCATTCATGAACATATAGAAATTGACCCACAATTTCATTGAAGCGACCATAAACTTCATGTTCACATAGGTAGATTCCTGTAGTGAGTAGCCTCACTAGATTGTGCTCCTATAATTAGCACTTTGTCAAAGAATCTATTAAGAGGAGTTCATCCCCAACCTCTCGCTTGTAGATCATGAACACTTGCTTGGGGATAATTAAATGTGCTCATCAATCTTCTAGGTGTGGGCTTTCCACATTGAATTCGTACCCAACGCTAGTTAGATAGGAATTGGGTGTCCCACCACTAGAAAATTATATAGGTCTTAGTCTCATCCCCGTTACAGACTTAGAAACCAAGTCTCTAGCTAATCCCTTCGTCAAGGGATCGGCTAAATTTTGTTGTGACCTTACAAAGTCAATCGAAATCACCCCATGCAATATGAGCTCTCGAATTGCACTATGTCTCACACCCAAGTGTCGAGACTTACCATTGTATACATGGCTATATGCCTTGGCCAAAGTTGCAGCGCTATCACAATGTATCATTAATGGTGATATCGACTTTTCCCACAATGGAATCTCATATATCATGTTTCTAAGCCATTCGGCTTCCTTAGCCGCAGCAGCTAGTGCCACAAACTCAGATTCCATCGTCGAACTTGTGATACAAGTTTGCTTCTTGGAAGCCCAAGATATTGCACCTCCCCCGAGTAAGAATACCCATCCACTTGTGGACGAATGATCCTCCTCATTTGAGATCCAACTTGCATCCGAATACCCTTCAATTACCGAAGGAAAGTTAGAGTACACAAGACCTAAATTCATAGTCCCCTTAAGATAACGAAGTACCCTCTGGACTGCCTGCCAATGTTGCATACTAGGATTACTAGTATAACGACTTAGCTTACCCACTGCGAATGCAATGTCTGGCCTTGTGCTAGTCATAGCATACATTAAACTGCCAATGACCCTAGAATACTCTAGTTGAGACACAGGTTTGCCCGTGTTGGGCATAAGCCGAATCGAGGGATCAAATGGAGTACTTGCTGGATGGCATTCCAAATAATTAAACCTCCTTAACACTTTCTCAATGTAGTGAGATTGTGTCAAAGCTAAACCTCCCTCGGCCTTTTTAATTCTTATCCCAAGAATTACCTCGGCCTCCCCCATATCCTTCATAGAAAATTTAGATGACAAGAATTCTTTTGTTTGATTTATGCACTCCATGTTAGTGCCAAAAATCAACATGTCATCTACATATAGACAAATGATTACTCCATTTTCGGAGTTATCAAATTTGCTATATACGCATTTATCCGCCTGGTTCAAGATGAATCCATTGGATAACACAACGTAATCAAACTTTTGATGCCATTGTTTAGGTGCTTGTTTAAGCCCATACAAGGATTTAATAAGTTTGCACACCTTGTGCTCTTGTCCTGGCATAACAAATCCTTCCGGTTGTTTCATGTAAACCTCTTCTTCCAGCTCTCCATTTAGGAATGCCGTTTTCACATCCATTTGATGTACTAGCAACTTATGAATAGATGCTAGACTAATCAACAATCTAATAATAGTGATTCTTGCAACCGGTGCATAAGTGTCAAAGTAATCGGTCCCATACTTTTGTCTAAAGCCTTGAACCACCAATCTTGCTTTGAACTCATCAACCGTTCCATCTACATTCATCTTCTTTTTGAAGATCCATTTGTTACCCAAAGGCTTACATCCGGGTGGTAGGTTCACTAAAATCCAAGTGTTATTACCCATGATGGAATCTATCTCATCATTAATGGCCTCTTTACAAAATGATACATCTTGGGATTTCATGGCCTCATCAAAATTCTTAGGGTCATTTTCAATCCCTTGACAATACATATATTGAGTGCCAAACTCATTTCTAGTCCCTTCCACTAGGTAGACATGGAAATCATCACCAAATGATTTCTTCTTTCTTACCCTCTTACTCCTAATTTCTGGAATTTGTTCACTAGGGGTGACATTTGACTCTTGATTCGTACTAGGCATAAGAGTCAGGTCTTTAGCCATGCCTATTGATGAAAATCTCTTTTCATCAAATATGGCATCTCTTGATTCAATTACTGTATGAATCGAAACCTGCTTATTAGGTTCTATGACATAAAACCTATAAGCCTTGGAGTGTTCGGCATATCCTATGAATATGCATTCAACTCCCCTTTCACCCAAAGTTTTGTGTTTAGGGTTAGGTAGTCTCACTATCGCTCTACAACCCCAAACTCGAACAAAATTCAGATTTGGTTTTCTTTTGAACCAAATCTCATATAGAGTTAGATTTCTCCTTTTGTTAGGAACTCTATTCAATAAATAGCAAGCCGTTAACATGGCTTCTCCCCAAAATTCATCATTTAGGCTAGAATATGATAACATGGAATTAACCATTTCCTTTAATGTTCTATTCTTTCTCTCCGCCACACCATTTTGTTGCGGTGTATAAGGAGCCGTTGTCTCATAAATAATCCCAACAGACTGGAAGTAATCGGGATCATAGTATTCCCCACCTCGATCGGTGCGCAACCTTTTAATTGAGGTTTCCTTTTGAAGTTCAGATTCACTCTTTTAAAATTTGAATTTATCAAGAGCTTCATCCTTTGAATGTAACAAATACACATAGCAAAATCTAGAATAATCATCTATATATGTAACAATATACTTCTTATTTCCTAAAGAAGGTGATGCATGAAAGTCACATAAATCGCTATGTATTAATTCAAGTAGATTACTCTCTCTTTTTACATCATGAAATGGTTGCCTAGTAATCTTAGTTAGCATGCAAGTTCTACATTTATCAATATTCATGTCAAATTTAGGAATTAAATCATGCTTGGACATTTCATGTAATCTTTTATAATCCTAAGCGAGCATGCCATAAACTAGATAGATCATTTGATGTATATGAAGAAGATACATTTGCACAAGTCATAAATAAAGATGTAACAACTTTATTAATACTTAACTTAAACATTCCATTACACAAGTATCCTTGTCCAAAATACACACCACCTTTGGACAATACAAACTTATCGGCTTCATACACTTGCCGATAACCTAATTTATTTAAAACAGTACCGGACACAATGTTTTTTCTCACACTTGGTACATACAAAACATTAACAAGAACTATAATTTTTCTCGAAGAAAATTCTAACTCTACTAGGCCTTCTCCCAATATAGGGGCAATCGACTCGTCTCCCATGTGAAGTACTTTTCTTCCACTTGTAGCGGCAAAGGACTTGAACATTTCTTTATCTCTACACACATGCGCCGTAGCACCTGAGTCGACCCACCACGATGTCTCATCATCCTGCATCATACATATCTCAGAAAAGTTAGAAATATAATCCATACTAAATGTAATATTAACAGTTTCTAAACTTGAAACTAAACTTTTCTGACCTTGTTGAGACTTCGGGTCTTGGTTCTTAGCACCAAGATCCTGGCCTTGAGCCTTCATGCTCTTCCCTTTTCCCACGCGGCAATCTTTCTTGAAGTGTCCTACTTTTCCGCAAATCCAACAAACATTCCCTTTAGAAGGATGCTTCTTGTTAGGACCATTGTTTGCTTGTGGGGATGGCCTTTTCTTGCCTTTGTTCTTGTTCACTTTTGGATTGCTAGTCTCCATCATATTCATCTTGTGAACTTCCTCCTTTTTGACACCTTCTTGTGTTCGGAGTTCTTCTTCAATCCGAAGTTCACTAGCAAGCCCCACAAGAGAGATCTCTTCCTTCTTGTGCATAAGTGTGCGCTTAAAGTCCTTCCAACTTGGTGGTAACTTGTCTATTATGCTAGATACAACGATGAACTCATCCATCTTTAAGCGTTGCATCTCATGGAATTGTTCCATCACCGGCCGAGCATCAACCATTTTGTAATTGTTGAAATTACTCACAAGGAACTTCACGCTAGAAGCGTCCTCGGCCATATACTTGGATTCAAGTGAATCCCATAACTCTTTAGCAGATTCCACATTTTGATAAACATCAAAGAGAGACGGACATACCGTTGAGGATGTGTCCTCGGCGATGTAGTCATCATTTTCCCACTTGTTTCTGCGCCGAAAAGTCTCCACGGGTGCATCATCACAAACTTCTGGAATGGGGGTAGAGAGTACATAGGCCACCTTGAGGTTAGTAAGCAAAAAATGCATTTTCTTTTGCCAACGCCGAAAGTCGGTGCCTTCAAACTTGTCTAACTTCTGGAAGTTGCTTGTCATGTCTCGTAGCGAAGTCATCTTTGGAAATACTGATTTAGTACCTGATATAGTCATTTTAAAATTTATCTGAAAAACATCCACAATAGTCAACACTTTGATTAATTGACGCCAATCAAAGTATGTTGGAAGCAGCTAGTATCTTTGTGCTATAATACATTTATTTGGACTCTACATTTTTCTTTTTTTTTTGTCTACAAAAGGTTTGCAATTACACCCCCATAAACATTAGTTTATACACACTGGCGGATCCAGCGATTAACAAAGGGGGACAAAAATTGAATTTAAGTAATTATAAAAAAGATGAGAGTTTGAATTATTGTACGTCATATAAAATGACAATGAAACATATATATTCAATTTAAGTAGTCATCAAAAAGATGTTATATCTAAATAGCGACTATGTCAGTTTGCCGCCGAAGGCGGTAAATAAGATAGAATTTGTTTGCGAGTCTGAATATCCTGAAAATAGCGTATTATAACTTCATTGTCGATGCTCTTAAACACATCCCTTTCAATATAACATATTAAACAATCATTGAGAAACTCATCTCCAATTTTGTTACGCAAATCCGTATTAACAATTTTCATTGCAGAAAAGCTCTTTCAACTGCAGCTGTCGCAACCGGTAACACCAAAATCAACTCAATAATTCGATATACTAAAGGAAATGCAGTATGATAACCGACCTCAACCATCTTTCTGGCCACATCTTTAATGTCTTGTATCTTTAAAAATGTATCATTTTCTCTCATTTCATAAATCCAACCTTTAAGTTCTTCTTCCAACTCCATCAAAACACACTTGGAGAACTCTTGTGGATAAAAAGCTCCGCAAGTTGAATTATGTTTGACGCTTTGAAGTTGGAGAATGAGTTCTTAGGATTAAGACATCCGATACAAGTGAGTAATTCTGTTTGACTCACAAAAGCAATTCTCCATCTCTTGACTAATGCGATCAATCACTTATAAAATATATTTATAATATTAACGTACGATTATACTAAATACTTCAACACAAAAAGTAGAACATTAAAAAAAAATACCAGATGATATATACCAATTCGAAAGTGGGGGAGTCATTTTTTGTAGAGCGAAAGCGACTTTTGACTTCATCTTCCATATTGAGAATGTCAATATGATATTTGGCACAAAAGTCATTCATGGATTGTAAAAGATCCTTCCATCCATTTTCCCTCAACTCCATCAAGTGATTCGTGCAAGCTTTGACAAGTGATTTGGGCAAGTCAAATTGAAAGGGAAGTGATTCGGACAACATATACAGTCAAATGAACCACCGAGACTAGGGACCTTACCTCATAAAACGACAGCGCCGATAGTGGAAACTGGGAATCTGGGATTGTGATTGAGCCCTTGTTGACGTTGTTCGAACAGTCGGCCAGGCGGGTGTTGTGGACTTGTCGTGTACTGGTGTTCGTGTTGATGTTGGATTGTTGCCCTTGCCTTGTTGGGGACTCGGTCACTTACTCGGGGCTTGAGGGTGAACATGATGAAGAGGCTGGTGGGTTTGGGCTGATTTGGACCGGGACTTTAATGTTTATTAAAATTTAAAAAAATGTAGCGTTTGGAGGAGGGGGGCAGGTGCTCCCCCAGCCCCCCCAAAACCGCCTCGGTTTATACATATATTTTTGTCAAGAAAGTTTGAACTTGTCGCTCTCCCCGTTTGTTTTTGTTTACTGAAATGACTTATTAAAATATTAAAATTTTTTGAACATAAACCCTCACCACTACCCACTACCAATACCAATTTGTCACCACTCTCTACCCTCATCACCCACTCTAAACCACTCACCATCACCAACCACCAACGCCCCCAACACCTACTCTCCACCACGCGCCATCTCACATTGAGATCAACAAAGGATTATTTGCAAAGATATCTTGCTTGGAAAACGACGAGAGGAGCTGCTGAAGACCACTGCCTCTGTGACCGAGCAGTCCAACCAACAACAAAAGGAGTATGCGGCTGCGATGGAAGAGCTCAGTCTCCACAGAAGAACATCAAAGATGTTCAACAGTAAGTCGAGCAACTTGGAAAACTTGATGACGTCTCGAAGGTATGGAGGAGGCAATGCAGGACTCGACTACACAGGAGAGGATGGAACTGGAGTGACAACGTTTGTCAAGGTTATGAAATCAGAAGGTGTTGAACTAGAAGTGCAAAGCAAGGAGATGCCATTTCCAAATCATGATGCTTGGGAATGAACTGAAAGGGAGAATTCTCAGCAAAGGGAATGTAGACATGAACAGTCCGCCCAAGTTGAAGAGTGTAACGATCGTGGAACTGATGAAGGCAAAGTATAAAAATTCCAGTGAAAAATGAGAATTAACCACAGTTGGTGGGGAATGTCAAATCGGAAAACAAAAGTCAGAAGCGACAAAGGATTTCGCAATGAAGATCTGACACCACAGTCGAACACCCAGTAGAGAAGAGGCGTAGACATACTCGCTGAGGACCCCTTTCATTTGTGACAAAAAAAGGGCGAAGATTCTGCTGATGAGGCTGTTGATAGTGTTGCTGAGGTTTTGTCAAAAATTCAAGAGGGAGATGAAGCAAAGTATAGAAATTCCAGTGATCAAATGAGAATTAACCACAGTTGGTGGGGAATATCAAATCGAAAAACAAAAGTCAGAAGCAACAAAGGATTTCGCAATGAAAATTTGACACCATATCAGTCGAACACCCAGTGGAAAAGAGGCGTAGACATATTCGCTGAGGACCCCTTTCATTTGTGACAAAAAAAGGAGAAGATTCTGCTGATGAGGCTGTTAATAGTGTTGCTGAGGTTTTGTTAAAAATTTCAAGAGGGAGATTGTTAAAGTAATGACATCCTTGACAAAACAGCACAAGGAGATGTTACTGCTTTCTCTGAAGATTGTAGCTGGAACACTATCTGAAGACTGACAAAATAGCAACAAAGCACAAGAAGATGCTATAGCACTCTGTGGTTCACAGAAGCTGATGCAAGCTTAGCGAAGACTAATGACAAAAACTGCTATAGCAACCCGTGGTGATTTGAAGATAGAGCAAAATGGCCGATCATCTTGGAGCTACACGAAGAGCGTCCGAAGAGGTCCTGCCGGAGTCGCAAAGGTTCAGGGAACATTGCAAACGTCCTCAAGTGATCAGCAAACGTCATCACGTGGTCGGAAGTATTTATGAAAGATAAGGTTTCTAAATTCCGATTTAGGAACCAAAATCTCAACAGCTTGCAAGAATTCGGGAGTCCTAATGGAATTAGGATTTCTAAGTTCGTTCAGTGCTGCGACTATATAGAGGAGTACAACACTCTACATAAATCGAAGAATAGAGAATACACAACGAGAGAAAAACGCACGAGCGGAGAGCAAAGACTACGAAATAGTTTCCAAGTTGTGTAGAGCTCAGAGGAGATCAGAACTAGCTGAGTTTGATCTATTATTGATCCACCAGCTCGTTGAAGGATCAATCAGAGTCTTCAAAGAACAGCTGCGGACAGGTGTTGTTGCAGAGTGCTGAATAGCTAACTAACTCTCCTTGATAGTGATAGGTGGGCATTGATCAAAGGGGAGCAGATTCTGAGCTTGAGGAACTTAGTGAGAGACAGACGGATTGGCAGAGGGTGCTAGAGAAGTCGTCTATAAAAGTTACATCAATTCTGCTATAGAGATTGCTTTAGCATTCTGTCTACTGCACATTGTAATAGAATAGGCTAAGTCTGTGGGTCAGGTCTGTAGCTGTTCTTTACTAGAAGTGTGTAGGTAGTATGAAGCGAGTCTGTGTGATCTGACTGTGAGCTAATCTATGTCATCAGATTGAGCTAAGGTTTCGACTAGGTTAGAAGTAGAGGTTGAAACTAGTGTTGACCGAGTTTCTGAAATCCTTTATACTATAACCGTGAATAGTAAAATCCTGAGGATCGGAGAGTGATCCTCCCCAGACGTAGACAGTTGCCGAACTTGATAAACAAAATGCCTTGTGTCTGTTAAGTTCGGTCACAGAAACAAGTTCCGCAAAAGTGATACAGAGAGTACTACAGCGACCGCTGTAACTCTTCACTAGCAGCGTGCAGTAAATTTCAAAAGCACTAGGTACCAATTTGAGGAGAAGCTCAGCGTACCATCCTTAAACCGATGGCCAAACTAAAGTGGTGAACCGGAGCATCAGAACATATTTGCTGTGCTTCGCAGCAGACAAATTAAGGAAGTGGGTCAAGTTACTACCATGGGCAGAATAATGGTACAACACATCGTTCCACACAGCCGTGAAGACAACTTCTTTCCAAGTTCTCTACGGGCGAGACCCACCAAAGCTAGTGTTGTATGAGTTAGGAGACACCCCCTGCAACATGTGGAGGAGACCTTATTGGATTGAGAAAAGGCTTTGAAAGACCTCAAGAAACAAGTCCGCAAGTCGCAGCAAGCCATAAAGAGACAAGCGGACAGAAGGGACGTGAGCTACAAGGTCGGCGACTTTGTCTATGTGCGCCTGCAATTCGGGAGGCAAATGACGGTGGCTAAGAGGGATAACTATAAACTTGCACCCAAGTACTATGAGTCATATGAAGTGATCCATCAAATAGGATGGTGGCCTATCGCCTCAAGATTTCACAAGGTTCTCAAATTCACCCGGTATTACATGTATCTCAATTAAAGTTAGCAAAAACATCCAGCGCACAACTAAGTAAGCAACTCAAATGATTTTCAGGATAGCAATTCGCATATGAGCGCTAAGCGGTATGAGGCATACTGGAGAATGCTCACCAGCGGGAGGTATTGATCCGTGGAGGACATCGACCGAATATTTCCCGCCTTTGACCTTGAGGGCAAGGTCGCTCTTTGAGAGGGCGATAATGATGGAACTTCATCCCTCATGGCCCTTGTTATGACCATAAAGTACTCTGGTGCCAATGAGAGGCAGGTCGGGTTAGCCAATGGTGCAATTTGTGAGTCAAGTGAAAGTGGGCTTGAAGACTCAATGACCCTTAAAAGCATAGTGAAGCATCTTGACCAACATGAGATTCCTTCTAGTTGCTACCCAAGGATGAAATGCAGTCCACCAACACTTATTACACTCATAAAAATGGGGATGTTACTCAAGGGGAGTCAAGGGGCCAAAGCTTTCAAGGTCTCCCTTAAGGAGGGTCGTTAAAGAGCGAATGTTACTCAAAGCAAAGGACTCGACATCTACTATATAAAGGGGACATGGGCAGCATTGTTAGACATCAAGAATTCATCTATAAAGAGTCTATCGTGGTCTTAGTAGTGTAGTAGTTGGGCATTTTCTTTGGGGCTCAATAATCCCTGGGTACAATGGGGCCTCTTATTCACCACCCGCCCACTACTATTAAACAATAAAATAAAATTCATAAATTTAAGTAAAATAACTGAACTTTACTTAATTAGGGCTTTTTTTGAACTGAAGTTATTTAATGAAGTACTTAAACTTAAGGGTTGGCAATGGGCCGGGCCCGATCATGCGCAAACCGCCTTGAATTTTTGAACGGGCCGGGCCGGTTGGAATTTAGTGTGCATTAGGGGTGCCCATGGGCCGGACTTTTGCTGGGCACGTTGAGTCCTGTGGAGTATAAATTTATTTATTTTGTCAAATGAATAATACATTTTTTTGAAAAATATAGCTCTCTATGATGACTATATACAAATATATTAAAAATTAGTATTCATTAAATAACTAGATTTATCAACAAAATAAGTTTTAAGCAAAACTCATGTAAGGCTAGAACATGTCTAAACCTTTGGAACCAGCTTCGGGCCTAATCCGGGCCGGGCGGAGCCCAAAAGAATGAGTTCGGCTCTACACCTCTCGGGCCGGACTCCTATCAAGCTTTGCTCGGTTCAAGACTAGGTTAGGGTCACCCTCGGGCATTTCGACCGTTCGGGCCATTTGATGATATTACTTAACTAAACTTTGAATACTTAACTTAAATTGACCATCGTCATACCGTCGCCTGACACCCTCGGCCGGTCAATCCCCACCACCCGACGGCCAACTCTAGCCACTTTGTTGGCTGATGGTCAAAGGTGGGCGGCGGTCCGAACGATGGTGGTGGTGAGTTTATTTACTTAACTAAAATTAACGTAAGTTAGTTGAATTGAATTTAAATTAACTTAAATTATTTACTAAACATTTAAGTGTAAGAAAACAGAACATTAACTAAATTTAGTTACCAAAATTTTAAGTGATAAAGAATATTATGCTCTATAGTAATCAAGAATTTAGCCATCTCATTCACTTTCTTTTTCACATAACGGATTACATACATATATCAGTCTTAAAAGATTTTTTTTATTCACCCATGAATGCTCCCGTACATCTCTATAATATCGTTAAATACCTGTAAAAAATAACAAATTTTCTCAACTTTGATGCAATTTGTGTCCAACGGCTTATTTATGTAAGATGAGTCTCTCTCTTCATAATCTTCAAATACATCTTTAAATTCTAACGCACATGAGAGCATTTGATATGTAGAATTCTAACTGGTAGGACAATTAATAATCAATTTGTTTACCGGCAAATGCCAACTCTTAATAACATCACCGAATATTTTGATCATATACAATGATTTATCAATGTGCTTAACAGTTTCTCGAATGTTATGGATAATATCTCCAATCTCTTCTAATCCTTCTTGAACAAATATATTCACATTATGAGCACAATAACGAACATGAAAAGATATCCCATCAAATGGTAATTTTCTTTGATAAGAAAGGACATCTATCAATTTTCTAATAGCAACATCATTATAAATAGCATTGTCTACGATAACCGATGACAGCTTGTTAGTCAAATTCCAATCCGTCAAACATTGATTCATTGCATCACAAATAGCAACTTTATTATGCATTGGAGGAATATGACAAAAGTTCAAGACCCTCTTAGGTAGTTTCCATTAGCCCACAAAATGACATATAACAACCATACACTCAATCTTTTGATCAGATCGCCAAATATAAGTTGTAATGGATACTCTTTTCACAGAACTTAACAAAGTCATGAGCCTTTTTTTCTCATTGTTGTAACTAGTAATGCAATCAGCTTTTGAAGTAGTACGAGATATTTTTCTAAATTCAGGGGAAGCTTCTTTCATCAACTCATACTCAGCAAATGTAAAAGCTAGTTCATGAATCATTACCATATGTGATAGGAGATCCCTAATTCGAAAATGATCATATTTTCAAGGCTTGAGATTGCTTATATTACTAGATCCAGGAGTACCTCTTACCAAATTAATTGCAGCTGTCAAGATATAATAATAGAACTCCTGGGACAAGTCTTCAGATGTCTTTGATATTGTGTAGTGGTCCCTGATTTCCTAGTTTTAAACACGTTCTTACACTTACACCTTATGCCTTTGACAACAACATCCTCTTTGTATTCTTCAAATTCATCCCACACTTTTGAAACTTTTTGACGGGGTATTCTTCCATAGCCAATATTTTTGGTAGCTTATTGTTCATTATTTTGAGTGCTCATATCAGTTATTTCAACTTCCATGTTTTGAGTAGATGGAGATTCAACACTTAATTCTATTAATTCAAGTATGGAAGATGAATCAGTAGAATTATCATTGCTTTCTCCTTCAACGAAATCTTTCAACATACCTGAAAGTCACGCAAAAAATTAAAATAAGCATATAGTTCTTTCCTAACCAAGCGTTGCTGCCTAGTCTCAAAACACTAAATACAAAATAATTCCTTAACAAATCGAAACTGGAGACATCATAGAAACCATTGATTAAACAACATTGAACTAATCTGAAACAAACCTGAACAACATTGATTAATCCAACAAGAACCTGAACAACAGAGCTGCTATGTGTTCTTTGTTATCAAAAACAAAGAAACCATCTTAAACCCTAAAACTAATATCGATTAATCGACATTGAAGATTGAACTAATTTTGAAACAAAAATAGTCAAACACCGAGCAATATTGAATGACACCACCAATAAACAAACAAAAAGCAAACAGAAATCAGCCACTTACTGATTTGGTTTCGAGCATCCACACACCAAGCAACTACCAAAAATCAAGCATCCACACAAAAAGCATTCGGTTCCGAGTCGGCGACAACATCAACCATCAACGTTCAACACAACTTACCAGAGCGTCGAGCGGGGACGAGCAGCGACGAGCGACTTCCTGCTTCCGGGAGACGATGAAGATTGATTTAGATATGTTACATCTAAAACTGTAAAACGCTAGTTCATATTAAATTAATTAGTTTAATTATTTTAATTTTAATCCTACTTTGGTCGATCTTAGGGTTTGGAGTAGACATTCTTTGAATTAAAATATAAATTGGGTTGGCCGGGTGGCCTGAACATATAATAATAGTCCAAAAATATTAAATAATTATAAAATAAATAAGTAATTTTAATTCAGATTAAATGAGTAAAGGAATGAGTATAGATACGGACTTTAATCGAATTTAAAAACGAATTTTAATCGGACTAATAAACGAATTATCGTGAATCTAAACGAGCCAAATATCACTTTGTCGATGCCTGACTTATTTAATGAACATGCATAAATATCATTTTCTTATTTAACTTATTTAAAATCGAACCCAACTTTGATTGAATTTGTTTACGAACTGTTCACAAATGTATTGCCGGCCCTACCTACATGCCTTTCATAAATTCTTACCAGAAAGCTCTTTGGGTTTCCTTTTTTTAGGCTCCCTTTTCTTCAAAAAAGGAAACTACAAAAAACCATCACCCGCTTCCTCCTCTAACCCAACTTCACTCATTCTCATCTTAACTCTTGCAAAACCTCGGAACCCAAGATGGGTTTCTTAATACAAGCCCTGCTTCTGCTTCTAATCTCGCATTTATCAGAAGCCAACAACAACAACAGTAGCCAGCTGAAACCGAGTGAATCTGGTAGTGGTACTGACATCTCTTCTTCCAGCTTCCCTCGGAGTAACTTTTCCCGAGCTAGCAGAGAGCTTCTTGGCAGAGGAAGTTGCAACTGGTTCAGAGGCAAATGGGTGTATGACTCCTCATACCCACTTTATGATTCTTCAACATGTCCATTCATAGATCCACAATTCGATTGCCAGAAGTATCACCGCCCTGATAAGCTTTATCTCAAGTATAGATGGCAGCCATTCTCCTGCAACTTACCAAGGTCAGCTTATTTACTCTAACCACATCAATGTTGTTGTACATATGCTTTTTTCAGAATTTGGACCAATTAATAAATGGTTTTTTGAAGATTTAATGGATTGTACTTGCTGGAGAAGATGAGAGGGAAGAAGATCATGTTTGTGGGTGACTCATTGAGCTTGAACCAGTGGCAGTCATTGGCTTGTATGATTCATTCATGGGTGCCTAATGCCAAGTATTTTTCCAATAGGAATAAAGCGCTTTTTACGGTCACATTTCAGGTTTGTTTTCTTAGTACATTTACATCTAGCATCCTACACTAGTCATTTTGATTCATGATCGCAAAAAAACTACATTGATATTCCCTGGTAGCAGAATAAGTAGATGTTGTTTAGTAGCTTAAATTCTATAGTATGAACACATTGAAGAAACTTGCAATATTGATTGGTAGCTGAGCTGGTTAATACAATATGTGTAAAGAATGGAAGACTTAATGATGGGCGTGATTGATGCTAGTAAAGTTCTTCACTTCATGACACCATGGGACTTCTGTTGGTTGTTGGTTAAAAGTTCACAAACTATGTAACTGAAATCTCCTATGATTTCTTTCTTTAAACAATTTTGCCTTTTACTGGAACAGGAATATGATGTCACTGTCATGTTATACCATACTCCATTCATAGTGGACTTGGTTAGAAATGGAAATGGACGTATTTTGAAGCTCGACTCGGTTAGAGGGAGTGAAGCATGGAAAGGGATGGACGTTTTGATCTTTAATTCATGGCACTGGTGGACACACACCGGAAGAACACAACCGTAAGGGTCAAACCCGAGGTTTTTTGGTTTCCTTTCAGAGTAGATTCTTTTGATTGATTGCCTGTTGATATTGTGTAGATGGGACTACATGCAAGAAGGAAACAAATTGTACAAAGATATGAACAGGCTGGTTGCATATTACAAAGGGCTCAACACTTGGGCAAGATGGGTCAACCAATATGTTGACTCTTCCAAAACCAAAGTCTTCTTCCAAGGAATCTCTCCAACCCATTATGAGTAAGCAATCCTAGCTAGTGTCTTCCATCAAGACAGGAAATTAGAGTTGAGATCCCTTAAGCTTTTCTGCGTTTCTAACATTTAGTTATATAATTAGGGGCAAGGATTGGAATCAACCATCAAAATCATGCTCCAGCGAGACTGGACCATTTTTCGGATTAAGGTACCCTGGAGGGACGCCTATGGCATCGGTTGTTGTGGATAAAGTGCTGAGGAGGTTAAGGAAACCAGTTTACTTTCTGGACATAACGACGCTTTCACAGTATCGTAAAGATGGTCATTTGTCATACTACAGCGGCGGCCACAGCGGGTTAGACTGTAGCCATTGGTGCCTTCCTGGACTGCCAGACACTTGGAATCAAATCTTGTATGGAGCATTGGTAGTGGGTTAATCATAAACTTATCCCCATCAACTATAAACCTCACATGTATTTCTAGAGAATGCTGGGTCTCAAAAATGTGTGCATTGATCATTTAATAGCAGCTAAAAAAGAAATCTTTTGTGAAATGTGTTAGACAATTTAAAGCAAAATAGGAACTTAAAATAACAGTGTGAATAACTGAAGGAAATTGAACAAGATACAAAACCAGAATTGCTGAAGCTTGCTCGGCAATTTCCTTAAAGCGAAATTGCCTCCCTTACGTGCTGGGATGTGGTTTGGCGGCTTCCCAGGATACGACAACTGGACTTCAAGCTGATTGCACCGATCAGTTGAAGCGACCTGGATGGTACTGCCTTCTGACTATCATCGAAAACAGAATGATATGCAACTGACACACGAGAGGAGGAGAGTTGGATTTCGAATTTCTTTTCGGATGATTTCCAAGGAGGACGCGACCCTCCTTTTATAGCTGTTCTGAGCCAACAGATTCACCGAACCAGAATTGCAAATCGTGCAAATCTTGGAGTGGTTAGCGGACAGTGTGCTTCAGCTGTGTGTTACAGCTGTTGCTGCAGCAACCCTGCTGAGTAGTGTAGGATAGAATAGGCTGAGTTCTTTGAGAGGATTGTAGCTATTCTAGACTGACATATTGTAGAGGGTGTGCTGGCACAAATCAGAGCTTGTTCTGATTGTGCTAAGTAGTCAACAAGAGGTTGAGTAGCATAGGTTGCGTGCGTTGTAACCTAGTGTACTTGGAACCTTTGGTTGAGTGGATTGAGGACTGGAGAATAGTCCTCCCCAGACGTAGGCAGATTGGCCGAACTGGGTGAACAAACTTGTGCATTGTTTGTTGCTTGCTGAGATTAATTCTAGTGAACAAGAGTGTGCTGCAGCAACTGCTTGTTCACAAATCTGCCGGATTGAGACACTGTGAAATTTCAGCCGGCACAGGTTTTGTCCACTCTGGAATATCCTCCACAAAGTTTCTTATCCATTCAGCTTCTTCACCACATTTATCTAATGCGACAAACTCAGCTTCCATTGTGGATCTTGTTATCACAGTTTGCTTAGAGGATTTCCAAGATATAGCAGCACCTGCTAAGGTAAATACATAACCACTCGTAGCTTTCGAATCTTTTATATCAGAAATCCAACTGGCATCACTGAATCCTTCAATGACTCTCGGATCTCGGGTATAATGTAAACCATATTCCCGAGAGAATCATAGATACTTCAGTACTCTCACGATTGCTTCCCAGTGTTCTGATCCTGGATTATTTGTATATCTTGCAAGTGTGCTTACGGTATAGGCTATGTCTGGTCTCGTACAATTCATTAAGTACATCAGACTGCCTATCACCCTGGCGTATTCCAATTGATTGACGCTTTCCTTTTTGTTCTTAGACAAGTGTCGTGAAATATCAATTGGAGTTCTAGACACACCGGAACTCTCTTTGCTAAACTTGTCTAGTATTTATCAACATAGTGTGATTGACTTAACTTGAAACCATCTGTTGTGCGTGTAATTTTGATTCCCAAAATCACATCAGCTTGTTCCAAATCCTTGATATCAAATTTAGAGTTTAATATTGCTTTTGTTGACTTTACCATGCCTTCATTGCTTCCCACAATAAGCATATCATCAACATACAAGCACAAAATCACATATCCATGATTAGTGTTTTTAATGTATACACATTTGTCACACTCGTTAATTTTGAAACCATTAGATAGCATCACACTGTCAAATTTTTTATGCCACTGTTTTGGTGCTTTTTTAAAACCATAGAGAGATTTAACAAGTCTACAAACTTTACTCTCTTGACCTGGCACAACACAACCCTCTGGTTGTTCCATATAGATTTCTTCCTCCAATTCTCCATTGAGAAATGCAGTTTTCACATCCATTTGATGAATTTCCAAATTGCGCAATGCCGCAATGGCAATTATCATTCTAATGGAAGTGATCCTTGTCACTGGAGAAAATGTATCAAAGTAGTCTAGACCTTCTTTCTGTCTATACCCTTTGACTACAAGTCTCGCTTTATACTTATCTATTGTGCCATCCACCTTCATCTTCCTAGTAAATACCCACCTAGAGCTAAGTGGTTTATTTCCAGGAGGAAGATCTACTAACTCCCGTGTATGATTCTGCATAATGGAGTTAATTTCACTTCTTATGCCTTCTTTCCATAAGGGACCCTCAATGGAGTTTACCGCCTCCTTATATGTTCGAGGTTCTGCCTCAAGCATATATGTCAAGAAATCAGGACCAAAAGACTTTTCGAGTCTAACTCGCTTACTGCGTCTTAGATCTTCTGAATCACTCTCATCTTCAGGGTTATCTTCCTGAGTTTGAGCTGATTCTCCAATTTCTTCAGGAGGTGATTCCTGGTTAGGAGGATCCAGATTACTTACAATACCCTTGTATGGAAATTCACGTTCATAGAACCACACATTCTTTGATTCCAAAATATCATTCTTATGAATATTTGGATTCTGTGATTTGTAAACAAGGAATCGATAGGCATTACTGTTATGCGCATAACCAATGAAGATACAATCAATGGTTTTTGGTCCTATTCTCATTTTCTTAGGACCTGGTGCCAAAACCTTAGCTAGGCACCCCCACACTCGCAGGTGTTTATAAGAGGGCTTACGCCCCAAAAACAATTCATAAGGAGACTTGTCCTTTCGTTTGCGAGGTATTCTATTTAAGAGATAATTTGCAGATAAGATGCCTTCCCCCCACATTGGCTGGGGTAGTCCAGAACTTAACAACATTGCATTCATCATCTCCTTTAGTGTCCTGTTCTTTCTCTCAGCAACACCATTGGACTGAGGTGAGTATGGTGGGGTCACTTCATGAATAATACCGTGTTGTGCGCAAAACGCCCCGAACGGTTCAACATATTCACCACCACGATCACTTCTCACTCTTTTTATTTTCTTGTCAAGTTGAGTCTCAACTTTTAATTTGTAGGTGGCAAATTTTTCAACAGCTTCATCTTTGCTCTTAAGCAAATATATGTAGCAATATTTTGTACTATCATCAATGAATGTCACAAAATATTTATTTCCACCTCTACTTGGCAAGAATTTCAAATCACATAAATCACTATGAATTAATTCGAGGGGCTCAGTATTTTTTTCAACTCTGTGAAAAGATGTCCTCGTTAATTTAGCTTCAACACATGTCTCACATTTATGTTCGAAGTTAATTTGAACTTTGGGTATACACTCCAAATTCATTAATTGTCTGATGTACTCATTATTCACATGTCCTAAACGTTCGTGCCATAAATTAGAGGACTCAATCAAATAAGCAGAAGAACCAATTTTATTCATAGCTTTCGATTTGACATCAGTTACATCAGATTTGATATCAATAGCATTCAGCTTCCACAAGCCGTCTGTCACATAGCCCCTACCAACGTACATGTCATTCTTTGCAAGTACTACCTTCTGAGACTGGAAGGTCATCTTGAATCCATGGCTATCCAGCACTGTCCCAGAGATCAGATTCTTCTTAATATCCGGCACGAACAGAACATCATTCAGCTGCAACTTCTTCCCAGTGGTGAACTTCAGGATCACCGTGCCTTTTCCTTTCACTTCAGAAGTGGCTGAGTTGCCCATGTACACCTTATCTCCAGTTCCAGTTTTGTTCAAAGTGGAGAAAGCACTTTCAACTGAGCAGATGTGGCGGGTAGCACCAGTATCCAGCCACCAGTCTCTGTCATTTGAGTCCACCAGGTTCAGCTCTGAAATGACAGCCACAAGGTAGTCTTCATCAGCCTCAGCAACATTGACTTCCTTCTTCTTTCTTTTGGGCTTAGCGCACTCATCTGCTTTGTGACCAGTTTGGCTACAGTTGAAGCACTTCCCCTGGAACTTGGGCTGCTGCTTCCTCTTGAATGATATGCCCTTCGGAGCTAGCTTCTGAGAGAATTTCTTCTTCTTTGAGCTTTGACCATGCTCCACCACGTTGGCCCTCTCAGGTGTCACCTTCAGCCTCTTGTCAGAGCCTCGGTTCTCCTCTTCAATCCGGAGCTTCACATAGATGTCCTTCAGACTCATCTCTTTGCTCTTGTGCTTGAGATAGTGCTTGAACTCTCTCCAGCCTGGAGGCAGCTTCTCAATCACAGCAGCAACTTGGAATGACTCACTCAGCAGTATTCCCTCAGCAGCAATCTCATGGTAGATGAGCTGCAATTCCTGCATCTGACTCACAACAGTCTTAGAATCGGTCATCTTAAAGTCAAGGAACCGGCCCACAATATACTTGTTGGAGCCTGCATCCTCCCTTCGGTACTTGTGGTCCAACGACTCACACAACTCTTTGGCCGTCCTCATACACGTGTACACATTGTACAGACTGTCAGCCAGGCCAATCATGACATAGTTTCGGCACATGTAGTCAGAATCCTTCCACATCATGCATACCATGCGCTTCTGGGTATCTGTATCGTGTTCACTGACAAAAGGAGGATCCTCAGTCAGGAAACGAGCCAGGCCCAGAGTGGTCAGATAGAAATGCATCTTCTGTTGCCACCTCTTGAAGTTCAACCCATTGAACTTCTCAGGCTTTTCAGCCGGCATGGTTGCAGGGGGCACTCGTGCCACTGTCCCGTTTGGAATAGAACCCGCAGGTCCATTCCCGGCCGCAGCCAGCAGTGGGTTAAGCCCATGCCCGACAGCTGCTGAAGCAGTAGGAAACTGACCCACAGGTACAGTCCCAGTAACTGCAACAGCAGCAGTCTGCTGCACTCCACCTGTTCCAGCAGCTTGCTGCACTCCGACAGCACCAATAACCGGATCCACTCCGATTGCGACATCAGTCCCCATCGGCTGTACTGCATCAATGGCTAGAACATGCTGGTCAATATCCATATTGTTCATGTTCATCTCAGACTAGTTTCTACACAGAAACAACATAGTCAGTAACTTGAAAACAATTTAAGAACCTGTTTTGTAACCACAATTTCTCTTTAAGATTGTTAGACAATTTACAGCAAAACAGGAACTTAAAATAACAGTGTGAATAACTGAAGGAAATTGAACAAGATACAAAACCAGAATTGTTGAAGCTTGCTCGGCAATTTCCTTAAAGCGAAATTGCCTCCCTTACGTGCTGGGATGTGGTTTGGCAATCGGCTTCCCTGGATACGACAACTGGACTTCAAGCTGATTGCACCGATCAGTTGAAGCGACCTGGATGGTACTGCCTTCTGACTATCACCAAAAACAGAATGCAATGCGACTCACACACGAGAGGAGGAGAGCTGGATTTCGAATTTCTTTTTGGATAATTTTCAAGGAGGACGCGACCCTCCTTTTATAGCTATCCCGAGCCAACAGATTCGGGGAAGGTAGAATATTACGTGATTATCTGATTTCCCAAATCGTGGAAAGATAGAATATTACGTAATATCTGATTTCCCAAATCGTGGGAAGATAGAATATTACGTAATATCTGATTTCCCAAAATCGTGGGAAGAATATTACGTAATATCTGATTTCTCAAAATCATGGGAGAGATATCTGACTTCCCTAAACCCTTAATCTCCAACCACAAAACTGCGTAGTTTTGATACTTAGGAAATCGCATATTATATGGTTGATATCATGTCACATAGTGACTTAGCAAAAAATGCAAAACAAACAACTTATACATGCTCAACATGAGATTGTATAAGAAGCCACACATTTTGCCTTTTCCCACCAATGTGGGATTCAACCAAGTGAAAACAATTAGCCTTGACATCCATTCCCAATGGGCTCAAACTTCTCATGTTTTCTATGCAACTTCGAGTACCGATATTTCATTCGATACTTGATCAATTTAGGAGTTCGAATAGTCAATCTTATAGTACACCTTGCAAGGATTTTTATCAAGATTCCAACTATTCAATTCGATATATATACGACTCGAAATTGGCTCTCGAAAACGAGACACACTCATTTTCTTCACACAATGAAATTCAAAATTTCCAACAATCCCCCACATGAAGAAAATCGATAAGTGAAAACAAATCAAGACTCGACACTAGTGGTGATAGTTTCTGCGGAAAATATCTACAAAGGATAGGTGGGCATAACCTTTGAACCTTCCCTTGAAAGATATGCATTCTTTACTGACTATTCAGTAGACGCGATGTCCTTGAACTGTTCGTCTTATTGTGTAAATGAAGTACACATCTTCCACAGATATTGTCCTGGCATACATCCATTTCTCATGGTTGGGTACATTATGGCCCTGAAACCCCTGCCTGGTTCTGCGAGAGTTGCTAAAGAATTAAGCCCACATAATTCTCCTTTGAAGCGGCCACCCTTCTCTCTCGCATAGGTGATTCCGATTATGGTAAACTTGCATTACCCTATTTGGAATTTCCAATTCCAACTCCACAGAATCATTAAAAGCTTCAAGCTTAACCTCATACGGGAATCACCGATTATTAAGGAATGGGTCCGGGTTTTACCCCCACAGTGATCTCACTTCGTCTCAGCAAAGAGGTTGTCCCATTGAACCAAGTTCTTGGGATCTCCAGTCATCATGGTTGGATTTTTCCTTTTACATTGACTTATTCTGAGAGAATTTCTTCTTCTTTGAGCTTTGACCATGCTCCACCACGTTGGCCCTCTCAAGTGTCACCTTCAGCCTCTTGTCAGAGCCTCGGTTCTCCTCTTCAATCCGGAGCTTCACATAGATGTCCTCCAGACTCATCTCTTTGCTCTTGTTCTTGAGATAGTGCTTGAACTCTCTCCAGCCTGGAGGCAGCTTCTCAATCACAGCAGCAACTTGGAATGACACACTCAGCAGCATTCCCTCAGCAGCAATCTCATGGTAGATGAGCTGCAATTCCTGCATCTGACTCACAACAGTCTTAGAATCGGTCATCTTAAAGTCAAGGAACCGGCCCACAATGTACTTTTTGGAGCCTGCATCCTCGCTTCGGTACTTGTGGTCCAACGACTCCCACAACTCTTTGGCCGTCCTCATACACGTGCAGGTGGCACTCGTGCCATTTTCCCTCTTGGAATAGAACCCGCAGATCCATTCCCGGCCGCAGCCAGCAGTGGGTTAAGCCCATGCCCGACAGCTGCTGAAGCAGTAGGAAACTGACCCACAGGTACAGTCCCAGTAACTGCAACAGCAGCAGTCTGCTTGCTGCACTCCACCTGTTCCAGCAGCTTGCTGCACTCCGACAGCACCAGTAACCGGATCCACTCCGATTGCGACATCAGTCCCCATCGGCTGTACTGCATCAATGGCTGGAACATGCTGGTCAATATCCATATTGTTCATGTTCATCTCAGACTAGTTTCTACACAGAAACAACACAGTCAGTAACTTGAAAACAATTTAAGAACCTGTTTTGTAACCACAATTTCGCTTTAAGTTAGACAATTTACAGCAAAACAGGAACTTAAAATAACAGTGTGAATAACTGATGGAAATTGAACAAGATACAAAACCAGAATTGTTGAAGCTTGCTCGGCAATTTCCTAAAAGCGAAATTGCCTCCCTTACGTGCTGGGATGTGGTTTGGCAATCGGCTTCCCTGGATACGACAACTAGACTTCAAGCTGATTGCACCGATCAGTTGAAGCGACCTGGATGGTACTGCCTTCTGACTATCACCGAAAACAAAATGCAATGCGACTCACACACGAGAGGAGGAGAGCTGGATTTCGAATTTCTTTTTGGATAGTTTTCAAGGAGGACGCGACCCTCCTTTTATTGCTGTCCCAAGCCAACATATTCGGGGAAGGTAGAATATTACGTGATTATCTGATTTCCCAAATCGTGGAAAGATAGAATATTACGTAATATCTGATTTCCCAAATCGTGGGAAGATAGAATATTACGTAATATCTGATTTCCCAAAATCGTGGGAAGAATATTACGTAATATCTGATTTCTCAAAATCATATAATATGCGATTTTCTAAGTATCAAAACTACGCAGTTTTGTGGTTCGATTTTCTAAGTATCAAAGCTACGCAGTTTTGTGGTTGGAGATTAAGGGTTTAGGGAAGTCAGATATCTCTCCCATGATTTTGAGAAATCAGATATTACGTAATATTCTTCCCACGATTTTGGGAAATCAGATATTACGTAATATTCTATCTTCCCACGATTTGGGAAATCAGATATTACGTAATATTCTATCTTTCCACGATTTGGGAAATCAGATAATCACGTAATATTCTACCTTCCCCGAATATGTTGGCTTGGGACAGCAATAAAAGGAGGGTCGCGTCCTCCTTGAAAACTATCCAAAAAGAAATTCGAAATCCAGCTCTCCTCCTCTCGTGTGTGAGTCGCATTGCATTCTGTTTTCGGTGATAGTCAGAAGGCAGTACCATCCAGGTCGCTTCAACTGATCGGTGCAATCAGCTTGAAGTCTAGTTGTCGTATCCAAGGAAGCCGATTGCCAAACCACATCCCAGCACGTAAGGGAGGCAATTTCGCTTTTAGGAAATTGCCGAGCAAGCTTCAACAATTCTGGTTTTGTATCTTGTTCAATTTCCTTCAGTTATTCACACTGTTATTTTAAGTTCCTGTTTTGCTGTAAATTGTCTAACTTAAAGCGAAATTGTGGTTACAAAACAGGTTCTTAAATTGTTTTCAAGTTACTGACTGTGTTGTTTCTGTGTAGAAACTAGTCTGAGATGAACATGAACAATATGGATATTGACCAGCATGTTCCAGCCATTGATGCAGTACAGCCGATGGGGACTGATGTCGCAATCGGAGTGGATCCGGTTACTGGTGCTGTCGGAGTGCAGCAAGCTGCTGGAACAGGTGGAGTGCAGCAGACTGCTGCTGTTGCAGTTACTGGGACTATACCTGTGGGTCAGTTTCCTACTGCTTCAGCAGCTGTCGGGCATGGGCTTAACCCACTGCTGGCTGCGGCCGGGAATGGACCTGCGGGTTCTATTCCAAGCGGGACAGTGGCACGAGTGCCCCCTGCAACCTTGCCGGCTGAAAAGCCTGAGAAGTTCAATGGGTTGACCTTCAAGGGGTGGCAACAGAAGATGCATTTCTATCTGACCACTCTGGGCCTGGCTCGTTTCCTGACTGAGGATCCTCCTTTTGTCAGTGAACACGATACAGATACCCAGAAGCGCATGGCATGCATGATGTGGAGAGATTCTGACTACATGTGCCGGAACTATGTCCTGAATGGCCTGGCTGACAGTCTGTACAATGTGTACACGTGTATGAGGACGGCCAAAGAGTTGTGGGAGTCGTTGGAACACAAGTACCGAAGGGAGGATGCAGGCTCCAAAAAGTACATTGTGGGCCGGTTCCTTGACTTTAAGAAGACAGATTCTAAGACTGTTGTGAGTCAGATGCAGGAATTGCAGCTCATCTACCATGAGATTGCTGCTGAGGGAATGCTGTTGAGTGAATCATTCCAAGTTGCTGCTGTGATTGAGAAGCTACCTCCAGGCTGGAGAGAGTTCAAGCACTATCTCAAGCACAAGAGCAAAGAGATGAGTCTGGAGGACATCTATGTGAAGCTCCGGATTGAAGAGGAGAACCGAGGCTCTGACAAGAGGCTGAAGGTGACGCCTGAGAGGGCCAACGTGGTGGAGCATGGTCAAAGCTCAAAGAAGAAGAAATTCTCTCAGAAGCTAGCTCCGAAGGGCATATCATTCAAGAGGAAGCAGCAGCCCAAGTTCCAGGGGAAGTGCTTCAACTGTAGCCAAACTGGTCACAAAGCAGATGAGTGCGCTAAGCCCAAAAGAAAGAAGAAGGAAGTCAATGTTGCTGAGGCTGATGAAGACTACCTTGTGGCTGTCATTTCAGAGCTGAACCTGGTGGACTCAAATGACAGAGACTGGTGGCTGGATACTGGTGCTACCCGCCACATCTGCTCAGTTGAAAGTGCTTTCTCCACTTTGAACAAAACTGGAACTGGAGATAAGGTGTACATGGGCAACTCAGCCACTTCTGAAGTGAAAGGAAAAGGCACGGTGATCCTGAAGTTCACCACTGGGAAGAAGTTGCAGCTGAATGATGTTCTGTTCGTGCCGGATATTAAGAAGAATCTGATCTCTGGGACAGTGCTGGATAGCCATGGATTCAAGATGACCTTCCAGTCTCAGAAGGTAGTACTTGCAAAGAATGACATGTACGTTGGTAGGGGCTATGTGACAGACGGCTTGTGGAAGCTGAATGCTATTGATATCAAATCTGATGTAACTGATGTCAAATCGAAAGCTATGAATAAAATTGGTTCTTCTGCTTATTTGATTGAGTCCTCTAATTTATGGCACGAACGTTTAGGACATGTGAATAATGAGTACATCAGACAATTAATGAATTTGGAGTGTATACCCAAAGTTCAAATTAACTTCGAACATAAATGTGAGACATGTGTTGAAGCTAAATTAACGAGGACATCTTTTCACAGAGTTGAAAAAAATACTGAGCCCCTCGAATTAATTCATAGTGATTTATGTGATTTGAAATTCTTGCCAAGTAGAGGTGGAAATAAATATTTTGTGACATTCATTGATGATAGTACAAAATATTGCTACATATATTTGCTTAAGAGCAAAGATGAAGCTGTTGAAAAATTTGCCACCTACAAATTAAAAGTTGAGACTCAACTTGACAAGAAAATAAAAAGAGTGAGAAGTGATCGTGGTGGTGAATATGTTGAACCGTTCGGGGCGTTTTGCGCACAACACGGTATTATTCATGAAGTGACCCCACCATACTCACCTCAGTCCAATGGTGTTGCTGAGAGAAAGAACAGGACACTAAAGGAGATGATGAATGCAATGTTGTTAAGTTCTGGACTACCCCAGCCAATGTGGGGGGAAGGCATCTTATCTGCAAATTATCTCTTAAATAGAATACCTCGCAAACGAAAGGACAAGTCTCCTTATGAATTGTTTTTGGGGCGTAAGCCCTCTTATAAACACCTGCGAGTGTGGGGGTGCCTAGCTAAGGTTTTGGCACCAGGTCCTAAGAAAATGAGAATAGGACCAAAAACCATTGATTGTATCTTCATTGGTTATGCGCATAACAGTAATGCCTATCGATTCCTTGTTTACAAATCACAGAATCCAAATATTCATAAGAATGATATTTTGGAATCAAAGAATGTGTGGTTCTATGAACGTGAATTTCCATACAAGGGTATTGTAAGTAATCTGGATCCTCCTAACCAGGAATCACCTCCTGAAGAAATTGGAGAATCAGCTCAAACTCAGGAAGATAACCCTGAAGATGAGAGTGATTCAGAAGATCTAAGACGCAGTAAGCGAGTTAGACTCGAAAAGTCTTTTGGTCCTGATTTCTTGACATATATGCTTGAGGCAGAACCTCGAACATATAAGGAGGCGGTAAACTCCATTGAGGGTCCCTTATGGAAAGAAGACATAAGAAGTGAAATTAACTCCATTATGCAGAATCATACACGGGAGTTAGTAGATCTTCCTCCTGGAAATAAACCACTTAGCTCTAGGTGGGTATTTACTAGGAAGATGAAGGTGGATGGCACAATAGATAAGTATAAAGCGAGACTTGTAGTCAAAGGGTATAGACAGAAAGAAGGTCTAGACTACTTTGATACATTTTCTCCAGTGACAAGGATCACTTCCATTAGAATGATAATTGCCATTGCGGCATTGCGCAATTTAGAAATTCATCAAATGGATGTGAAAACTGCATTTCTCAATGGAGAATTGGAGGAAGAAATCTATATGGAACAACCAGAGGGTTGTGTTGTGCCAGGTCAAGAGAGTAAAGTTTGTAGACTTGTTAAATCTCTCTATGGTTTTAAAAAAGCACCAAAACAGTGGCATAAAAAATTTGACAGTGTGATGTTATCTAATGGTTTCAAAATTAACGAGTGTGACAAATGTGTATACATTAAAAACACTAATCATGGATATGTGATTTTGTGCTTGTATGTTGATGATATGCTTATTGTGGGAAGCAATGAAGGCATGGTAAAGTCAACAAAAGCAATATTAAACTGATGTGATTTTGGGAATCAAAATTACACGCACAACAGATGGTTTCAAGTTAAGTCAATCACACTATGTTGATAAAATACTAGACAAGTTTAGCAAAGAGAGTTCCGGTGTGTCTAGAACTCCAATTGATATTTCACGACACTTGTCTAAGAACAAAAAGGAAAGCGTAAATCAATTGGAATACGCCAGGGTGATAGGCAGTCTGATGTACTTAATGAATTGTACGAGACCAGACATAGCCTATACCGTAAGCACACTTGCAAGATATACAAATAATCCAGGATCAGAACACTGGGAAGCAATCGTGAGAGTACTGAAGTATCTATGATTCTCTCGGGAATATGGTTTACATTATACCCGAGATCCGAGAGTCATTGAAGGATTCAGTGATGCCAGTTGGATTTCTGATATAAAAGATTCGAAAGCTACGAATGGTTATGTATTTACCTTAGCAGGTGCTGCTATATCTTGGAAATCCTCTAAGAAAACTGTGATAACAAGATCCACAATGGAAGCTGAGTTTGTCGCATTAGATAAATGTGGTGAAGAAGCTGAATGGATAAGAAACTTTGTGGAGGATATTCCAGAGTGGACAAAACCTGTGCCGGCAATTTGCTTACACTGTGATAATCAGTCAGCTATTGGACGGGCACAAAATGTCTTGTATAATGGTAAGTCTAGACATATTCATCGACGGCATAATACCATTAGACAGCTTCTCTCTACAGGAGTCATTAGTATTGACTATGTAAGGTCCAAAGAGAACATTGCGGATCCGCTAACCAAAGGGTTAAATAGGGACCTAGTAGAGAAGTCAGCTAAAGGAATGGGATTGAACCCTAATGAAATAAGTCAATGTAAAAGGAAAAACCCAACCATGATGACTGGAGATCCCAAGAACTTGGTTCAATGGGACAACCTCTTTGCTGAGACGAAGTGAGATCACTGTGGGGGTAAAACCCGGACCCATTCCTTAATAATCAGTGATTCCCGTATGAGGTTAAGCTTGAAGCTTTTAATGATTCTGTGGAGTTGGAATTGGAAATTCCAAATAGGGTAATGCAAGTTTACCATAATCGGAATCACCTATGCGAGAGAGAAGGGTGGCCGCTTCAAAGGAGAATTATGTGGGCTTAATTCTTTAGCAACTCTCGCAGAACCAGGCAGGGGTTTCAGGGCCATAATGTACCCAACCATGAGAAATGGATGTATGCCAGGACAATATCTGTGGAAGATGTGTACTTCATTTACACAATAAGACGAACAGTTCAAGGACATCGCGTCTACTGAATAGTCAGTAAAGAATGCATATCTTTCAAGGGAAGGTTCAAAGGTTATGCCCACCTATCCTTTGCAGATATTTTCCGCAGAAACTATCACCACTAGTGTTGAGTCTTGATTTGTTTTCACTTATCGATTTTCTTCATGTGGGGGATTGTTGGAAATTTTGAATTTCATTGTGTGAAGAAAATGAGTGTCTCGTTTTCGAGAGCCAATTTCGATGTCGTATATATATCGAATTGAATAGTTGGAATCTTGATAAAAATCCTTGCAAGGTGTACTATAAGATTGACTATTCGAACTCCTAAATTGATCAAGTATCGAATGAAATATCGGTACTCGAAGTTGCATAGAAAACATGAGAAGTTTGAGCCCATTGGGAATGGATGTCAAGGCTAATTGTTTTCACTTGGTTGAATCCCACATTGGTGGGAAAAGGCAAAATGTGTGGCTTCTTATACAATCTCATGTTGAGCATGTATAAGTTGTTTGTTTTGCATTTTTTGCTAAGTCACTATGTGACATGATATCAACCATATAACAGTGTGAATAACTGAAGGAAATGTTAGACAATTTGTGCTGAGGAGGTTAAGGAAACCAGTTTACTTTCTGGACATAACGACGCTTTCACAGTATCGTAAAGATGGTCATTTGTCATACTACAGCGGCGGCCACAGCGGGTTAGACTGTTAGCGGCGGCCACAGCGGGTTAGATTGTTGCCATTGGTGCCTTCCTGGACTGCCAGACACTTGGAATCAAATCTTGTATGGAGCATTGGTAGTGGGTTAATCATAAACTTATCCCCATCAACTATAAACCTCACATGTATTTCTAGAGAATGTTGGGTTTCAAAAATGTGTGCATTGATCATTTAATAATAGCTAAAAAAGAAATCTTTTGTGAAATGGACAGTAGAATAGAATATGTAATTAAAATGATGCTTCACTAGTCTCTCAAGCACTGACTCAATCAAATTCCTAGCAACCAGCCATTTTCACTGAAATGGGAGAAGAGCCAAGAGCAAATGTAGAGAGTTAAAAAACAGCTCCAACATGTTGGATGGCTATTTTTGATTGTGCTGCTGCTTTTGTCTGCTTCTGTGCCACTCATTGATGAACTTTTGCTGTAGCTCGCGTTATTTACTGAGTAGCTGCAAGAAGAACACATATGCATCAATCAACTGCTTGAAGTAGACAGACACATGGTGGCACTTAAATACACCATCAATAAAAACAGTGTTCAGTTCTTTCCATTAATTAATTTAATCACTAACACTGAGAGTAGAGCTGCTACTAAAAACCTGAATGAAGTTCTATGGAACGGGACATCTATTTGTTGCTAGTAGCATTCAAAGAAAAACAAAACATGATGAAAATATAATTTTACAAAGAATATGATTCCAGTTACAATACCTTGATGGAAATTTACAGCTTCCATGACCTGCACATTTCATGAACCAGAGTTCAAATGACTCATTCGAAGCACAAAGAGTTCAAATGGCACACAAGAAAACTAAACCAAAAACTCAACATGATCAAACTGATTCAAAAATCTAGCTGCCTGAACTCAATATATATGAGCAAAGTTGGTGGTCAACAATAAGAGATCAGATTCCAGTAATGGCAACATATCCAGCGACTGCAAATCAAGGCCTCAATATACTGTACAAAAACACGGACTCAACAAACCAGTGATCGTGTTATCAAATCAGAAATGCAGCACACAGATTGTTAACCAATTAAGACTCGAGATAGGCCTCAATTCATCATCTATTAACAAAACAAGTGTTCAAATTAACAGCTTAGAGCATTATAAGATTGAAATAGAGGATGTAATTAATGTAATAGGTGGACATTCTCCTTAGCAATGTAGTCATTGTTGCATGATGATCCCCTTGTTATTTTGTAACCTCCCAGTATGATGAGGTTTTTCTTCATTATGCAAATCCGCCATGGATAGTTCTCCTCTCCTTCCCGACAGTGAAGAACCAACAATCTAGAATCTACTCATTTGTCAAATATTCAACACGATTCAATATAAAATACTTCTTAACACCATATATAGCATCTGCTTTTCTGCTGAATGTAGCTCTCACCCCAATTATCTCAAATTGCTCATAATTTCTACCTAAGTACTCATCATCTACTCATTCGATTCTATGCCGAGACATTATTGAATCCTGGGATATCTCATGTATGTTGAGGTATTGCAACCAATGAAACATCCTCTTTATCAAGTTAGTCTAAGAATTCATCACTCATCAGTTACGGGTATGTCCACTGTTTTCAACGTCGACATAACCATCGGATTTGATTAGATGTTTTCCATCTATGTTCATAATTTCAACCCAAACTGTTCATAATTTCAACCCAACCTGTTCATAATTTCTACCCAAATATTCATCATTCGCATCTCATGCCGAGACATTATTGAATCGAGGTTCTGCAATCTTAAAAACATCCTTGGTCTAAGAATTTCATATCATCCCGGTCAAACTCATCCATTACGGACATGTCAGTGTTTCCAACGTCAACATAATCATTTGGTCTGATTCGATGTTTTCCATCTTTATTTACAACCCCTACACAAAAACTACCAAATAATTTAACCAAATCAAAGTACACCAAAATTTTCACAAAAACAATCCAAATTATTTGATCCAAATTATATAATTTCTAATCAACCATAACATACAAATCATAATTCACTTCCACTTCCAAATTATAAAAAACTCTCTTATCACAAAATCCACTTCCAAAAACCTTATAAGTTGGAAAAATTGCCGACTTTTCAAGACTAATTTTAGGAGAAAAATGTTGGAAGGAGAAGAGAGTAGAAGATGAGGAAGGAGAACGGCAGGTTTGTTATATTCATGAGACTGGTCTAAGACACCGGTCTCATGAAGGAAACTGGTTTTAGCAGGATCAGGATCCTTCGGGGCAGGTGACCGGTCTAATCCTTCGATTTTATTGGTGACAGGTAATCAAAATCGAATTAGTTTAGCTTAATTTTAATGAGACCCGTCTCATATTATGTCATAAGAGATCGATTTTGTTAAGACCGTTTTATTAAAAAAATTCTCTGATAATTTTTGAAACACATATTTGAAGAAAAGACAAATATAAATTTTTTTTCTCAAATCTTATCACAACTTTCCACCAAATATCAGAAAACTACTTACTTGGATCCAGAGAGATGAGGGCAGCAGTGTTGCTAAAATCACAAGCATCATCACTCAGCCCATGCTTGAGATAGTAGTCATTGAAAGCACACGTTGCCGTACGCTGAAGATCCTGCGCATCGTAGCACGGCCCTCCGTTCTGGATCGGCGAGCAGTCCGCCCCACCCGGGCCGCACGCCCAGTCCAGCGCCGACTGCAAAGCCGAGTCCTCCGCGTTGTTCTTCGCGACGCACCAAAGCTCTGGCGTCAGCACCCCGCCCTGGGCCTTGCGAGAATCTTCCAGAGAGTACGAAAACGATACGAAGCAGAGTAGAGAGAGACGAAACAGGCAACGCGAAGTAAGCATACCAACCCTCGTTGTGATTTCACTAGAGAAGCTTGGAGCTTTTATTCAGAGTGGAAGGAGAGGAGCAATAGAAGAGAGGAAGAAATGGGGAATGTATCTATCGTTCGCGGAAATGTATCCGTTAGTGGAACTAGGCCAGTCTAGAGAGACAGTCGGCACTGGGAATGAAGACAAGATTGGAACTGAATGAACATTTATTTTTTTTAGTTAAAGATTAACATAAATTCACATCCGTGACCAACAACTCCGTGATGTGGGCGGGCCACGAATAGATATATAAAAAAAAATATTTACAATGGTCGTGTTTTGAAATCCAAAATGTCCTAATTTTTAAAATCGTTTCTCAAATGACTTATTTATTTTTGAATTTGATCGAACTTTCAAAATTTGACGAATTCGATTTTGTTAAGACCGAACTCATCACATTTATAATGAGTTCATGCAAAATAAATTACCGAATTCTTTTCTTTTCCTCTCACCCAATTCCGGCAGCCACACTCCTCAAATCTCGATTTCTCTTCCTGTTGGATCGTTAGTAATGTTCCTTAGCAAGTAACAAAGGGTATTGTTTCTTGCCAGGTAAAATAACAGCGGAAGTAATAATGCAGAAAGTAAATGAACTTGCACTGTAACTTAAAGTGGAAACTCCGGTACTTTAACTAGTACCTGAGAGAAAAACCACTACCTTCTAGCAAGCTAGAAGGATTTGGAAATACTCTTGTATTAAGGTGTGTTTATCGGTTACACTTGAAATTGTACCTCTAACAACCAGACATTCCAGTTCATTGTCTGCTAGAGTACCTTCCACAGGTTAGCCGCACCACAAGTAGCACTACCCTTCTGACACAGACTACAGCGCCGTCTTCAGTTCCCTCCGGAGTAACGAACTACTCCTTCTTTGTCTTCTCAGCGGTGTAGTCTTCCGAGCCTGAGCAATTACGCATGTGGGTGTCAAGGATTCTTTCCAATTCGCCAGCAGCATCACCGAAGCCTCTGCCTCTATCTCTTCTTTTTATCTTGGCCATCTTGAAAAAACCCTAGATTTGCTTAACCGCAAATCCTGGATTTGCTCAACCGCAAATCCCAGATTTGTTGGATAACAAATCCTAGATTCACCTTCCAAATTCGGAATTTGAATCTTTTAGATTGTCAAGGATTATCCCATAATAATCTTGACAATCTTTGACCAAATCTTCTCTTTCTTGGTCCTGATTTTGCTCCGAGAATCTTGATTGAGATCGTAATCTTAGAGATTCATATTCGCCACCTGTTTTTGTGTTCTTCCGATGTTCATTCCAGGGATCGTTCCCTGCACACTCAAGTAAACTCATTAGTGGGGTGTTTGCCTCATCAAAAACATGGAGTGGATATACTCCAACACTTCCCCAATTCATCCCCTCACCAAGCTTTGTAGCCTTGTACGAGATGGGAGGAAGATTCCAAGGTGATTTCGAGGTAAGATCTTGAATGAATTGAGTGATTTGAGATATTGTAATAGTGTGTAAGGTTAGGGTTTAGAAAGGATAAGTTATGGTATAAATTGATATGTTAGCGCATGTAACCCGTTGAGGAGGTTCTCTGTTTTGAGAACTTCCTCGAATAGCACTGTCTGTCACTATTCATAATAATAGAAGGTGTATTCAGATTATTTGTACAACGGTTCAACACCAGACACCTCACATTACTATTCATTGACATTTAAAAAATAAATGTATATTAATTTTGAATTTTCAGTTGACTTATCGTTTGAGATTTTCTATAAAACTTGTGTGTTGCATTATTTTTATGTGGTTTAGCTTTATGTGGTTTAGGCTTATTCGGACTGTTCTAGGTCCCCTACTTTAGCCAGACGAAAGTGGTTCTTGAACCACATGAGAGTGATACCAGATGACGCTACAGAAGAAGTGCTCCAGCACCATGAGAGGACGTACGTTCTGTGCATGTTGGGGGTCCTCATTGATGCCTGATTTGACCAGAAATAGGGTATCTCTACATTATCTTCCTTTGTTGGGGAATCTGGATGGAGCGAGGATGTATAATTGGGGAGGCGCCGTCTAATTAGGCTTCCTATATAGACAGATGTGTAATGCGGTTCGAGAGGGCCATAAAAATGGGCGGATGTATTATACTACTTCAACTCTGGAGTTGGGAGTGAATAGCTGTTGGGCGACCCAGAGGATTGAGTAGGACTCTCGCGCCAGTGGATGCTGAAAATGACCCGGATCTGAGAGGAGCATGGTTCTACACATAAGTGACTCTCAAATTTAATATGTGTTAATGCTTACAGGTGGGGTTTACTAATAATATTTACGTGTTGTGCATAAAATGGTGTGGATGCATATGGCATGCTTGCACAAAACTGTACAAGAAGTTGTCCAGGCGTCGAAGTTGAACAAACTCATCCTAAACGATCCGGTTGTTTTCTGGTGCACAAAATCCGCGATAAAGATAAGGAGTTAAAGATCATGATAAGGATGACATTGAAGATACTCTTATCTCCAGGATCTCAACAAACAATCGGATAGCAACAAAATCAAAACAAACAACCACGAAGAGATCGTCCTCAACAAACTTAGAGATCATAACAACTTGAGAGATTTGTGCGTCTCCTAGGTTAAATATGAGGAACTCATGCAGCTATGATTATCGATCATCTGGAGAAAAATACACATATACAAGGCAGCTGGTTCATGAGTGTTCGAAGCATACAATTGTGCAGACACTAGCTGTGGGAAAAACGGAAAGACGGCAAGCTGGTTCAGGGAAGTTCGGGTTCATACAAAGCTGTCAATAAACATTCAAGGGGAGCCTGAGTGCATAGTGGGAAGTGACGGGAGGTCTCGCATTCAGGGGCAGCCTGAGTGTCGATCACTAGTAGATGAGTAGAGGTTAGAATAGGGAGGGAGTCCATTGTTCTGTAACGTCATTGTACTTGATCGTAAACTAGTGAATCGGTTCCCACGGGCTTGGGATAAGCCCCCCAGACGTAGGCTGGTTTAGCCGAACTGGGTCACCATCTTTGTGTCCTTAACAGTAGCTTTTATTTCTGTCATTTTATTCCGCTGCGTAACTTGTTCAAGGAAGAAGTCCGAACAACAAGTTGGACAAGTTCTCATCATCCTGCACACTGCAATTTCAATTGGTATCAGAGCAAGCGTGCTCGACATACAGAGTTAGATCTTGGGAAAAGGCTGCAGGAAAATGAGTATGAGAGAAGGTCAGAGCATAGCACGACCCCCACTGTTGGATGAAGACAATTACGGCTACTGGAAAGCAAGGATGAAGGCATATATCCAAACCGTTGATGACCGTGCATGGAGAGCTATTGTGAAGCCCTGGAGTGTCCCAACAAAAAGTGACAAGGAAGGAAACGTGATCGAGAAACCTGAAGAAGAGTGGACAAAGGATGAAGAATGGGCACGAACTAGCAATGCAAGAGCCTTGAATGCCATATTCTCCGGAGTAGATGAGAAGATCTTCAAGCTCATCTCAAAATGCGAAGTTGCCAAAGAAGCGTGGGACATAGTAGCTACTCATCATGAAGGAACTGAGAAGGTTAAGCTGTCCCGGATGCAGATGATCAATACACAGTTTGAGGAGTTGAAGATGGACGAAGCCAAGACCATAAGAGAATTCTTCGCAAAGTTGGGAGACCTGTCCAATCAAGCTTTCAACCTAGGAGAACCCATGCCTGAAGAGAAGCTGGTTCGAAAGGCATTGTGATCACTACTTGCCAGATTTGAAATGAAAGTGACCGCGATCGAGGAAGCTCAAGATGTGAAAAGCATGCGACTTGATGACCTCCTAGGATCACTCACTACCTATGAAATGAGGATAGATAGCAACCGATATGCATTCAAAGACAAGACTATTGGATTAAAAGCTGAGGCAGCAGACTATGATAGTGGAGAAGAAATCTCAGAAGCAATGGATCTCTTGAGTAAGAAGTTTGAAAAGTTCATGAACAAGTTGAACAAGAAAGTGGTGGGACAGTCTACTCAGTACAACGGCCAGTACAGATCCAGAGGAAATTTCCAGACTAGAGGCAGACAGCTGGACTCAAAGGAACAAAGTCATCCTAAGCGGATTCAATGCAGAGAATGCGAGGGATACGGTCACATTCAGGCAGAGTGTGCAAATACTCGCAAAAGGAACAAGTCCTTGACAGCTACATGGAGTGATGGAGATTCTGAAGAGAATATGCCTGAGGAGAACAACAACATTGTGGCCCTGACCTCTACAATTTCAGAAATCTGTACCAGTAGTTGTTCAAGTGAAGAGTTGGACAATGAAAACAGTGAAAATGATGAACTCAGCAAAGAATGCATCTTCAAAAAATTCTCCCTCTTGTACACAAAGTGGATTGAAGTAGTAAGCATCAACACCAAGCTCAACACCACGATCTGCAACTTAAAAGAGAAGAACGCTCAACTACAAAGCCAAAACAACATCCTGGACAAAGAAAAAGCTGAGCACTGCAGAATCATCAACCGGCTGCAACAAGAACTTGCTGAAGTTACAGAAGAGCTGAGCTCTCACAAGAAGTTTCAAAAAATGCTCAACTCTGGAACCGAGAAACTGGACTCTATCCTATCCATGCAAAGACCAAGTAAAGACACGAGAGGCATTGGATTCACTGGATTCAAGGCAACTAACAAGATGGTGTTTGTCAGGGAAGCAGAGAAGACCTCTCCAGTCACATCCAGACAAGCAGAAAAATCAGCTGCATGGAAGGAGAAAAGAATGTGCTATTACTGTCACCTCACTGGACATATCAGAAGAATGGATTCAGGCACTCGACGGAACAACAAGTGGGTCTGGAGAGCAAAGGAGAAGAGAGATACCTGTCTCGTTGCCCATAGTATGACCACACACATTGAGAAGAAGTCTAAGGAGCCAGCAGAGGAAGAAACTCAGGATGCACAAGAAACTGTTCGAACAAATGATCCAGTACAGATGGAAGAAATGATCGAAGAGGAACAACACACAAAAGGAGGCAATCCTAGAATAAATTATCGCGGCATAATCAACCTCATAGGAGTTGGTGGAACAATTTGTGGGACAGATGAAGAGCAAATTCCAAACAATGCAGCAGGCACACATGAAGTATCCAGTGCAGCCTCCTCCAAACGCTTAAAGGCCTGTGGCATTTACACCAAAAAGGGGGAGAGAAAGGTATCATCGTTTCTCTTGGACAATTGCAACTATTAAGGAAGTAGGATAGTATATGGCAGGTTATTGCATTGATAATGAAGTGTCCAAGACGGAGCAAGTGACCACATGGGAACATTGTAGAACAACATCTGGGACAACCCATTGGCCTGATCATGAACATGAAGTATCCGACCCGCACAGAACCTGGTGAATGCTACCCCTTGGATTTGTGACAAAAAGGGGGAGAAGAAGATGACATGGCGGGGATGAGCATATCATCTTGCTGATGAATCTGTTGTTACTTTTGTCGCAAATGTCAAAGGGGAGATTGTGGCTACATTAGTATGACATGTCGACAAAATATACAACAGATTCATCAGCAAGACTTTGTCCAAGCAACCTGTGCAGTACAAGTATGAGCATATCTGGAAAATCTGACGGTACGATGGTGTTTTGACTATGATGTTTTGACTATGATGTTATGTTGATTGCATTGATAGTGGTGTGTCCAAGATGGAGTCACGGAAACAGATATGGAGTTTTGATGCAAATGCCAAAGGGGAGATTGTGGATGCATATGACATGCTTGCACAAAACTGTACAAAAAGTTGTCCGGGCGTCGAAGTTGAACAAACTCATCCTAAACGATCCGGTTGTTTTCTGGTGCACAAAATCCGCGATAAAGATAAGGAGTTAAGGATCATAATTAGGATGACATTGAAGATACTCTTATCTCCAGGATCTCAACAAAGAATCGGATAGCAACAAAATCAAAACAAACAACCACGAAGAGATCGTCCTCAACAAACTTAGAGATCATAACAACTTAAGAGATTGGTGCGTCTCCTAGGTTAAATACGAGGAACTCATGCAGCTGTGATTATCGATCATTTGGAGAAAAATACACATATTCACAGCAGCTGGTTCATGAGTGTTCGAAGCATACAATTGTGTAAACACTAGCTGTGGGAAAAACGGAAAGACGGCAAGTTGGTTCTGGGAAGTTCGGGTTCATATAAAGCTGTCAATAAACATTCAGGGGGAGCCTGAGTGCATAGTGGGAAGTAACGGGAGGTCTCACATTCAGGGGAGCCTGAGTGTCGATCACTAGTAGATGAGTAGAGGTTAGAATAGGGAGGGAGTCTGTTGTTCTGTAACGTTCTTGTACTTGATCGTAAACTAGTGAATCGGTTCCCACGGGCTTGGGATAAGCCCCCCAGACGTAGGCTGGTTTAGCCGAACTGGGTCACCATCTTTGTCTCCTTAACGATAGCTTTTATTTCTGTCATTTTATTCCGCTGCGTAACTTGTTCAAGGAAGAAGTCCGAACAACAAGTTGGACAAGTTCTCATCATCCTGCACACTGCAATTTCAAATGGTACGGACCTAAGTCGTACATAGAAACACCCCATGGGTCCTTGTTGTTCTACCGCGATCAGTTAGATCCCATGGGTTATGCGGATTTCATGTGGAGGCCGTACAAGGAAGATTTGTTTCCGCTCTAGAACCCGGCGTGTCTGGCAGGTCAAATGAGTTGGCTATGTGAGGTGCCACTGATTAGCTTCAACGTCGTCGAATGGTGTCATCCAGGGCGAGTCATGTGTCAATTTGGGAGCAAACAAGGTATTCCGTTAGCACCTCGCAGTTCCACCGACCCTAAACATGGGCTCTAGCTGAAGAAACGAATTTATTAGTCGGTGGATTTAAAAGAGCATATAGATATGTGGAGAGGACGCGCCGATCGAACGGTTGAGGCCGAGTTAGAGGATGATCCTGTTGCTCCCACACCAGAGTATCGCATTTGATGAGTCTCAATCTTAGCACCACAGTGTTGTGAGTATATTTATGTGGCCAACCAATTATTTTTAATATGTGATGATTAAACCAAAATTTTTAATAGGTACGAACCCTCGTCCATTGTGCTTGTACAGCCGCAGAGATGTTCTTAAATAACTATGATCATGGTGTGCGTGTTGGTGCCCACAATATATTTCATCCAGCTTTGGAGGAGTTGCAGAGGCTTGGATCAATAGATGCTTTGGGTGTGGACCCTTCAATCATTCATTTTGACGATGGTAAGCATAAATCCAATTGACTTAATTACAAAATTGGTCTCCCACATCGTGTCATCGTATTCAACAGTTTTATGGTTGCAGGCGCAAACGATGACCCCGATGGTGAGGATGTATACGTGACAAACTTTCAGTCTGAGGTTGATCCTGGACCAAGCGAGGCAGACTTGTCACAATCGTTTGAAAGGAGGTCGCATCGTGATAAGAGAGCCCCTAGGCAGTTCTCATTTGGATCCTTTCGTCGACATTGAACACACATGTTATAATTACAACAACTATGATATTATTACAATGTTTTTTAATCGATAATGCACTCCAAGTCCGATAGATGACATTTAGTTAGGTGCTCAGTTAGGACAAGAGCGTCTGTTGTGCCCCAGATCATGACACAACCCACATTTCCTTGCACGTGTTTGCCCCTGGCTACTTGATTCCCCTTGATCCATCTCGTTTTGTTTACGCCTCGACGGATGCCTTCCAACCTTTGATCTTTTGAATGCAACACTCGGTACATGCCTCATTCCTTCATAAGGGCTCCATTTACTCTCTTTCCCGATGACATAAAATGTGTAGGCCCATGTTGCCCCATTTTCTTTTTCCAGAATGGAATCCTTCACATTCACATTGAAGTTGCTTTGGATATGCCGTATACATACACGGTGGTATGCATGAGGCTTCTGCCATTCTGGTTCCTGCATTGCATGCAAAATGCCGTTATGCCTGTCGGATATAATGCAAAGCTCATCTCGATCGGTCACGTGCGCACGGATACACCTCTTGAACCATTTCCAACTAGAATTGTTCTCGCTTTAGACCAAGGCAAATGCAATGGGGAATATATGGTTATTGGCGTCGAGTGCAACTGCGACAAGTAACTTCCCATCGTACTTCCCATATAGATGGGTACCATCAATGCATAAGACTGGGTGACAATGCGTGAATGCTCCTATACATGTCCCAAATGACCAAAATACCTGATTAATGATCATACAATCATTTTCTTCTTCTCTCCTTTGATGCCATCTTACAATGGTTCTGGGATTAGACTCCTGCAATGCCTGCATATAGTGTGGTAGTTTTGTGAATGATTCGTCCCAGTCTCCAAAGATATTTATCAATGCTTATCGCCTGGCTTGCCATGCCTTCAGATATCGTATTTCATATCCATTAGTTTTTGAAGATTCTGGCCCTTATTTCTGAAGGAGATAATCTCAATCTCTCGCTAATTACATCCCCTATGTTCATTGCAATGAAGTGCCTCGTCAAGTGCACATTTTTCTTGGTGATGAAGTCATTGTTGAAAATATGATCGGCTCGGTACATTGTCACCTCCCAGTACGCCGAGTGTTTTTTTTTGTAATGCGAACACGCCATGGACATGCATCCTCTCCTTCCCGACAATGAAGAACCAACAACTGAGAGTCTGATTCCTTCATCAGATATTCAACCCAATGCAGTAGAGAATATTTTTGTACTACATATAACGTATTGGCTTTCCGATTGAATGTTGATCCAACACCAACTGACCCATACTGTCCAAAGTTTCTACCCAAATACTCGTCAATTGGTTCATTTTCATCCCATGCCGAGACATCACTGAAGGCTGGAATATCTCATACATGTTCGGGTTCAAGGACCATGAACTCCTCCTCGTTATCAATTTAATCCAAAAATTCCATCTCATCTCGGTCAAACTCATCCATGACAGGCATATCGAGAGTGTCAAACGTCGACATAATCATGGGGTCCGAATCTACGTTTTCCATTTATGTTGAAATTCCCTACACAATGAACCAACACTTAAATAAAAACAATTATTATATACTTCGTTAAGAAAACGAGGCAAACTTCAACAATTTTAATCAAGCACATTATACATAACATACAACGTATAAACATCGCCAATTAAAACTCTGCCTTAATTGTTCAACAATTTTAATCAATAATCACATTAAACTATCAACTATAATGATAAACAATTTCACATGTTGTCAACATATCAAACGTATAATTACATGATTTAACTAAATTTCAACGAGTTATCAACATGTTAACAAGCGTATAATACAAATCACTCCCCTGTGTCTTTAACTATTGATCGGAGTTTCAAGCTGCTGAAAGAAGAATTACTACAAAACCTGCTGCAAAAGAAGATGCTACAAATCATGTTTTTGCAGGATGATGGAGGAAGAGGAAGCTGCTGGATGGGAGGAGTGGAAGAAGGAGGACAGGAGATTTATAATCAAGATGAGTTCGGTCATACCAAGACCACTCATTAAATTTATATTGAGTTCGATCTTGGTAAGACCGAACCCATTATTGGTTCAATAATGGATCGCACATGGCGTCTATTATTGCTCCATTATTGCATTCTGGTACAAGTCAGAACCGAACATCTAATAATTCTGATGAATTCGCTCTTAGCAAGACCGAACTCATCCGAGTTGTGATGAATTCGGTCTTGGTAAAACCGAACTCAGACAATTTTAACGAGTTCGGTTTTACCAAGACCAAACTCTTTAAAGTTGCATTAAAAAATTTGATGGATCATATAGATGCACTCCATCAGAGTGCACTAAAATAATAAGCTCCATTGAACTATCCGCAAATCTAGTATCAAGTTTCGTCAACTGATATTCTTTAACAACATAAAGTATGTTGACCCGATAATAGAGCACATTTGTTATGTTCATTTCATTATCTCTAATCTCTTAAGGATCAGACATACCCGGCATAATAATAATATGCTTCAACATTCATAATCAAATTGTCCCATCCATCCTTTCTCATAACTTGAAGTTTTTCTTTTGTTATTGAAACAAAATCCACAGCATTCAAAATGTCTTTCTTTCTTGTGAAAAACTTGAGAAAAAACTCGTTAATCTTCATGACGTCATGCATCAACATCAAACAATAGACAAAATTAAACTTTTTGATAGATTTACAAACTCGATAATCAAACTTTTTCAGGATAAGACTAAAAATGATGGTAAGTAACTAAGAGAAGAAGATATGATTACAGCAAACACATGCCTCCTAAATTCCAAAATTAGCAATGTGATGAGCTGAGATATGCATATACGAACAAATCCAAGAAAGCCTTAAACATAACTAAGCTATGGATAATGGATTAGTACCTCTTTAGCATTTACTCCTATACAAAAACCAATACCTTATTTATATCGCAATTAAGAGGTGGGTTATCGTTCAAAGAACAAGCTCGCAAGAAAATGACACTTAACTTTGTTTAGGTATGTGGTATCGTTGACAAAATTGCTGTAAGTTGATCTGGCGAGTTGCTACAACAACCTGTTAAGAAAGAAGTTGAAGCAACGTGAAGACGATTAAGCTAAAGATGGCCAAGGGATATGAGTATGTTTCCTAAATGGTTTTAGGAAATTTTGGCATCAAGAAATTTGCTAACAACCTTCAAAGATCAAGAAGAAGATACGGGTTTTGAAAAGACTTTTAGGAAGGAGGTTGTTACAACAAAATCTCAACAAACTCCTAAGATCTTGGAGAAAATCGGAACTGCCAAAGATAGTTTAGAAAGAATTCTAAATTGCTGAGATCGTTATCTCCAAAGGACTGACAGTATATAAGGGCAGCTTACACACGCACAAAAGATACACACACAAAGCAAGAGCTATACGCAAGAGCGAAGCAAATGCAAAGAGCTATAGTGTTGTCCATGCAAAAGCTGAAGAGAGATCACTATTAAGAGAGTAACATAGAATCTTCATCAGTGAGTTCAACTGGAGCGGAGTCCCGTTGAAGATAAAGTACAAGAAGCATCGTCATGGGTAAACCAGTCACGAACGATCAAATTACAGAGTAATGTTCCCGGGCACTGACTAGAGATCACTGAGCAAGTAGGAGTGTCACCGGAGTTGTGAGAACTCGCGGAAGTCAGATTGAAGTAGCTGGGAGAGCTCGGAGAATCTGAGATAGATGCTAAGGAAGAGCAACTTGTTTCAGTAAGTTACTATAGCATCCTATTGTAACACATTGTTTTAGAATAGGCCGAGTCTGTGAGATCAGAGCTGTCGTTATTAATGGATTGTGTTGCCAGTGTAAGCTAGTCTGTGTGATCAGACTGAGCGAAGGTTTAATCTAGGTTAGAAGTAAAGGTGGACTACCGTAGGTTGAGTTCTGTCATCCTTGTACTTTAACCGTGCATTGTGGAATCTTAAGGATTAGAAAAAAGTCCTCCCCATAAGTAGGCAATTGCCGAACTGGGTAACCAAAGTGTTTGAGACTTCTAAATTTGACAGTCGCAAGTTATTTTCGCAAGTGATCCAACAGGTTGCTATATCAATTTGTTGAATCAAGACACCAGCATTTACAACATTAATCAATAAATAAGGACGACACCCATTTATCAAAGATTGTAACACCAGCACAACTACACAAGATAAACAACTAAGCACATGTCACCGTGATTGGATAAGGATTGCGGTAAGAAATCCGAATCAATTTCAATTTTCAAGCTCCGTACACTTTCAAGGATTCAGGTTCGTCATCAGGGAGAAGGCTGGTAGCTATCGGAGACTCGGATGCTGAAGAAGGGGAGTATAAGGATGAAGATGATGACAATTGACGTTTACGAGGCGGAGGCGGAGGAGACGAGCAGTATGAGGAAGTATCGGTCGAAATTAGGGAGGAGCCAAGGAGGAAGTAGAGGACGAGAAAGAGTTTTAGGAATTCAGGAGGAAGTGTATGAGAGGCCGGATGAAATATGGTTTTTTTAGATTTTAATTTTTAATTATAAAAAAAATTCTTCTCCAAATGTGACCCGGACTGCAGCCCGGTCAGCCCATGGTCTGGCTCCGCCACTGTCAGGCAGGCTACATATCTCAGAATCGTTGAGACAACAAAGGGAACATGTTGGACCAGTTCCATCTTTCTATTCTAGCTCTCTTTGTAATGCCATCGGTCATTCTGTTCTTTTCTTTCCGATTACGATTAGCTTCAAGCAAAGAAAGCACTTATTTAGCCATGCCATAGTCTAATCTCCTCTACACAACATCCAGTTTGGACAGCTAATGATGCAGTCACATTTTTGGAAAAACTAAATTTTGGAGACCAAGCATTTACAACACATAGTAATGCGGACACAACTTTGGAGGAGAATACCTTGAGCTGGGAGCAATCAAAGTAAGCAAATAAATACTTCAATGAAGAGCTTGGCAAGAGGAATTACTCCCCATTCGTGGATTTGAGAAATCGTAATATTAAAAGCTCACATCACCCAGAAAGTTCAGAGCATTCAATCATTCCTATTTTTGCCACAGTTTTTATTTTCGTACTACTCCCTTGTTATATAAGTGCTCACATGTATTCATTTTGGACGTCAATCAATTTTCATTCATCCCTAACCAGATTACATTCCTTTTTTTCTAAAACCTTCTAGCTCCAGTTAGTAGTAAAACTCACCTTCAGGTATATTTTAAGCTTTCGCTACGTCAATTGGTATCAGAAGTCAGCCCTTCTGAACCATGGCAACCAACAATCAGGCACAAGATGACACTAGCAACGTCCTTCGACAAGTGCTTGTCCGACTTGAGAGGCTAAAACAGCGTTTCGAGCAAATGGTAATCAACAAACTTGCACCAGTAGCACCACCACACAACAACGTCAATTTGGCTCCTGTTCAGCGAAGAGAATTCCGAGTTGCTCCTCTCATGGACTCCTCAGATAATGAGGGTGATCCACCAATCTAAATATGGTGCCAGACCGAAAACAGCAACCTAGAATTCGCGCTGATATTCCCATATTCCATGGCAATCTACATATCGAAGACTTTTTGGATTGGATTTCTGAGGTAGAAAAATACTTTTCCTTGCTTGAAATTATAAAAAATACACAAGTGACCTACGTAGCGTATAAATTGAAGGGAGGTGCATCCGCTTGGTGGGAACAACTTCAAAACATTCGTCAACGACAAGGAAAACATCTGGTTCAATCTTGGCGAAAGATGAAGCAGCTTCTTTGTGGCCGCTTCCTACCCCATGATTATCAGCAAAAATGGTACCATAACTGTCGCCAAGGATCAAAATCAGTGCAAGAATATAACGAAGAATTTCATTGTCTCTCGTCCCGCCCGCAACTAAACGAAACTCAAGATCAGTTGGTAGCCCGTTATCTTAATGGATTGAAACCTATCATTCAAGATCGCATATTACGCACTATATGCACTTTAGATGAAGCAGTAAGAGTGGCTTTAAAAGTGGAGGCTCAATTGACTCGCTCAACAACATAATATGCACCTAAAAATACTCATTTGCCACACACACATGTCACTAATGTGAGCACCTCATCAAATATTTCTTTTGACACAACAAGGGTGCAAAGCCAGGAATCCCCTCCACGTACGAATCAAACCCTGAGTAAGAATCCGTATGCAAGAAGTCATGGAGGCCATCTTTCCAAAACATGCCCTTCAAGGAAAATGGAAATTTTATTGATGGCTCTGATGTCGTTGACAACGATACTCAAGAGCTCTTTATAAGTCCAAATGATGTGGTAGCTGAAGAAGAAAGCTTGGATGATACACCACATTTTACTGGAGTTGTTCAGCGCAGCATAATGTTAACCACACCAGCTCCGAAAGACATGACTCAAAGACATAATATTTTCCGTACAAAATGTCGTATTTCAAAAAGAGTTTATGACGTCATTATTGACAGTGGCAGCAGCGAGAATATAATTTCATTCGACGTCGTGAAACAACTCCAGCTTCCCATTCGAAAACATCCAACATCGTACAAGCTTGGTTGGATCACATCGGGAGGAGAAATTAAGGTAACGGAACAATGCCTAGTTTCTTTTTCTATTGCCAATATAAAGATGAAGTTTTATGTGATATTGCTCAAACGAGTGCTTGTCATTTGCTATTGGAACGTCCTTGGCAATTTGATCGAGATGCTTCGCACAAAGGACGCGAAAATGTTTGTCTTCATAAAGGAAAATCTACGCATTGTCCTCTGCCCACAAACCACTATTGCTTGTTAAGCATTACCTCACCAGCCACAAACTCTCTTATTGTCCTCCAGAGAAGTTTTTTTCACCGAAGCAAAGAATGCACCAATCTTATTTGCCTTGGTGATCACCCCAAGTGCTGATGTGGTGAAGACAAAAATTCCAAAACCTTTAAAACTATTACTTTAAGAGTTTACAGATATCATTCTTGAGGATCTCCCATCCGGCCTCCCCCCAATGCATGATATTCAACACCAAATTGATCTTGTTTCAGGAGCAAGCTTGCCGAACTTGCCGCATTACCGGATGAGTCCAACTGAACATGAAATTTTACAAAAGCAGGTTGATGAACTAGTACAAAATGGCTTAATACGGGAGAGCATGAGTCCTTGCGCTGTCCCAGCCTTGCTGGTTCCAAAAAGAGATGGAAGTTGTTGTATGTGTATCGATAGTCGAGCCGTTAATAAAATTACAGTGAAATATCGCTTTCCAATTCCGAGACTTGACGATATGCTGGACATGTTAAAAGGAGCTACTATTTTTCCTAAAATTGATCTTCGTAGTGTTTATCACCAAATCGAATTCGTCCCAGGGACGAGTGGAAGACGGCATTCAAAATCAAAGACGGACTCACTCTATGAATGGCTTGTCATGCCTTTCGGACTTTCCAACGCACCGAGCACATTCATGCGGCTCATGACACAGCTTCTTAAACATTTTCTTAGAAAATTTGTTGTGGTTTTATTTTGATGATATTTTCATATTTAGTCATTCACAAGATGAGCATATATCACACTTTCGGAAAGTCCTAACAGCTTTACAAGAACACAAGTTGTTTATCAATATGAAGAAGTGTTGTTTCTTAACCACAAAATTGTCATTTTTGGGTTACATTGTGAGCGACGCTGGACTACAAGTTGATGAATCCAAAGTCCAAGCGATTCGTGATTGGCCGCAACCTAAAAAAGTGCAAGAAGTGCCCAGCTTTCATGGCTTGGCGACATTTTATCATCGTTTTATTCGAAGTTTCAGCATCGTCATGTCCCCGATTACTGAATGCTTGAAGAAGGGAAAGTTTAATTAGAGCGAAGCTGTTGAATCCGTTTTTAATCTCATCAAAGATAAGCTTACAAATGCTCCCATCTTAGTCTTATCCGATTTTAATAAAGTTTTTCAACTGGAAACAGACGCCTGAATTATAGGCATTGGCGTTGTGCTTTCTCAAGAGGGTCGTCTAGTTGCTTTTCATAGCGAAAAACTAGCGGAAACTCGTCAAAAATGGACAACCTATGAATTGGAACTATATGTTATGCTATGTGCTATTAAGCATTGAGAGCAATATCTATTTCATAAAGAGTTTTTCTTGCTTACTGATCACCAAGCCTTGAAATACATCAACAATCAGCGAGACTTGAACCGCACACATGCTCGATGGATATCTTATTTGCAGCAATTTACTTTTGTCATCAAGTACAAATCTGGAAATTTAAATAAGGTTGTTGACGCATTAAGTCGACGTGTTTCTTTACTCACCACCATGCAATCAGCAGTCATCGGCTTTGATTTATTAAATGAGCAATATCCAACAGATGATGACTTCAGTGATGCTTGAAGGAAACTCAATGCAAGTTTAACTCATGAGTCATTTCTTCTTCAGCATGGATATCTCTTTTGCCGAAATTGGTTATGTATTCAGCGTACTTCATTGCGTGAAGAATTAATTTCTAAAGTGCATCGCGAAGGCCATTTTGGACTAGATAAAACGATTGCACTATTTGAGGATCGTTATTATTGGCCTCACCTACGTCGAGACGTCGGAAAATTTGTTAAAAAATGCTTAGTTTGTCAAAGCAAAGAGGATCAGACACAAACTACAAGTTTGTACATGCCTCTACCAATTCCAAACGCTCCTTGAGAAGACATTTTTATGGACTTTGTTCTCGGGTTACCGCGAACGCAGTGTGGTGTAGATTCAGTGTTCGCTGTGGTTGATCGATTTTCGAAATTGGCTCACTTTATCGCTTTTAAGAAGTCATCTGATGCTTCTCATATTGCTGGACTTTTTTTTCAGAGAGATCGCTTGCTTACACGGTGTGCCAAAGACAATTACTTCAGATCGCGATGTAAATTCTGAAGTCATTTTTGGCACACGCTATGGCACTTATTTCGAACAGATTTGAAGTATAGCAACTCGTTCCACCCTTAGACAGACGGGCAAACTGAAGTTGCTAATAGAACACTTGGAAATCTGATTCGGTGCTTGTGTAGTGAATGACCTGAACAATGGGACCTCACTTTAGCTCCCGCGGAGTTTGCTTATAACAGTATGGTCACCGCTCTACCGGTCGCGCGACATTTAACATTGTTTATTAGCACCCTCCTCGCCACACGCTTGACCTAGTACCACTGCCATAAATTCTAGATTATAGCTAGGCAGCTGAAGAAATGGCCAAAACTGTTGAAACTATTCAAAAAGATGTCAAGCAGATGATAGAATCATCAAACAATGCTTACAAGATGAATGCAAACAAACATAGAAGAAGGAAGGTATTTAATGAAAGAGATATGGTTACGGTTTTCCTTTGAAAAAAAAAAATTTCCAGCAGGTAAGTACAACAAGCTTATCAAGAAGAAGATAAGGCAGTGTAGAATTTTCAAGAAAATTAATGACAACGCATATGTGATCGACATTCCCAAAGAGTATAATATCTCGTCGTATTTTAATGTCTCTGATTTGTATGACTACCATCCACTTGAGGAACAACTCTACCCGACCACACATTCGGGGACAAATTCTCTTGAAGACGGGGCGAATGATGCAGTCACACCTTTGGAAAAGCTAAATTTGGGAGACTAAGCATTTACAACATGTAGTAATGCGGACACAACTTTGGAGGAGAATACCTTGAGCTGGGAGCAACAAAAATAAGCAAATAAAGCCTGGCAAGAGGAATTACTCCTCATTTGTGGATTAGAGAAATCGTAACATTAAAAGCTGGACATCACCCAGAAAGTTCAGAGCATTCAATCATTCCTATTTTTGACACAGTTTTTATTTTCGTACTACTCCCTTGTTATATAAGGGCTCACATGTACTCATTTTGGACATCAATCAATTTTCATTCATCCCTAACCAGATTACATTCCTTTTTTCAAAAACCTTCTAGCTCCGTTTAGAAGTAAAACTCACCTTCGGATATATTTTAAGCTTCTGCTACGTCAGCTAACTTGATCACTTCCACATAATCAGCATAAAACATCGTTTCCTTCACTCCATAATTCCTTTGATGTCTCCATTCCTTTAAGAAGGCAAGGCCTTCAGCTTCCATAGGCGATTTCAACATAAATACAACTATTTGTTGCGGTTATTTAAAGAGGAAAAGCTAGTGTAGTTCAGCCGCACGCCTAATTTTTAAAATGTTTAATTACATCTGCTAGACACTTTTTTTAAAAAAAAAAATTTATTTATTTATCCTAATCTACCCCAAAACCTTCCACCAGACCCTCTGCTCTAGGACCATCAGGAATCGAATCCTAGTCGCTGAGATATTTGACGTCACTTTAACCACTAGACCACGTCCTGATGGATGCTTGATATATAGAATAATGACTTAAAAGTCTACTATGGTAAGTCACATAATAAGGTAAGTGTTTAATTGAGTTGATAAATTTCAACATATTTTTCATATTCCACATGGGTCGAATATGAAAAATATGAAACATACGCTCAAGAATCAAGAACCAAACTTAAACACTCGCAAGTTGCTTAGTAACATGAGAAGACAACATAGTCTCCTCCAAGTTAAACGTAGCTTTTTACTGTTTTTAGTGAGAAAACATGTTCCAAATCTGCAGTGATATGATGTAGAATAATTTTTAGATTTGCCTCGTTTGAAATTTGAAGTTTCCCAAATACGTTCATTTTAAAAATCCTTTTTCAAATGCCCCGTTTCATTTTGAATTCGGGCTTACTAAGACCGAAATCCTAAAAAATGCTTGATTTCGGTCTTTGTAAGCCCGAATTCAAAATGAAACGGAGCATTTGAGAAAGGATTTTTAAAATGAACGTATTTGGGAAACTTGACTTTCCAAACGAGGCAAATCTAAAAATTATTCTATGATGTATGACTTCATAAATTTTATATTAATCTTTATAACTCAATACAAGACAAGTACAAATAAAGAATCACATATATAGATCGATGAACGTGGTAAAGGGTTAGGCTTGATGACATATCTCATCTAGCATCTTCATATCAACTCGAGCTCAATCCGTGGAGCCTGATGATGAAGGCGTTTCTGAAGTTTGCATTTGGGATAATGGATTGGGTGATTTGGTTTCAATATTGTTAACTCAATAATCTTATCCAGATGGGCACTGGATTTTCATTTATCTTTTCCATATGGCATGAAAAAAAAACACTTACTCCTGAGGGCGGCATGTCAGATGATATTATGCTCTATCAATCAAGATCTTATTAGGAAGATCAAGATCTGCAGATGAAGAATATACTGCAGTTATTACAAAGATATTCGCCTCCACAATCTGCGCCTAGAATCTCAGATTTGCATCCCAAAGATTGGATCCGATCTAGAAGATATTATCGAATATCATCTCTTTTCCAAAGATGGAAAGCACGCTCATAATCTATTTATACGAGATCGGAAATTGCAGAGGTGCCATCCCGACATACATAAAACTGAGATCATCAAATCACGTGGAGAGCGAAGTTTTCTAACCGGCGATCATCATCAAAGACAGTCGGAATATCGCCTGAGCTAAAGCAACTTCGTCATGCGCTGAAGAACTGTGTTGAACAGACTGTGTTCAAGGTCTGATATTCTCGGGAAGAGAATTACCGATTTACGGGAGGCAAATCGAGGTTAGAAGAGGTGGATCTCCGTCTGAGGGAGTCAGACGCACTCACATCAAGTCAGTTGCATAGTGTAACGGTCGGGGATTAGTTACGTAAAGAACTATTGTAATTGATCTTCAATTTGTGATGTGATTCTCACTTGGGGTTCAAGAGCAACCCCCCCCCTGAGTAGGCTTGGTGAGCCGAACAGGGTAAACATATCATGTGTCGTTTATTGTTCTGCATACTGTTTCTGTCTCGAACTAACTATCACTGAAACGAAATCTGCTAAAGCTTTTGAAACAGTTAACAAGCGATCTTGAACAGCCGGAGTCGAACAGACCTATACTTTCAATTGGTGTCAGAGCGGCACACTCACTGTACAGAGTGTGATTCGGGACCGGAACAGAGCTGTTCAAGATGAGTACGCGAGAAGGACATAACATTACTCGGCCTCCACTCCTTGAACCAGAATCAGACAGCTGTTGCGACAGTGATAGTGACATAGAGATCACAAATGAAACATTTGCTGAAAAATACACGGCCTTGTATGAACAATGGGAGAAAGCAGTAAAAGCTAATGTCAAACTGTTCAAGCAAGTGGTAAGCATAAAGGAGAAACTGGAACACTCAGAAACAGTGGCTGAACTATCAAGAATAAGAAAGTATGTCAGCATGCTGAACAATGGGACTAAGAAACTTGACTCCATTTTGGGTGCTCAGTGTATAAATAGAGGAAGTCCTGGTCTGGGTTATAAGTATCAAAAGACTAGTGGTAAGACAGTGTTTGTTCAAGTAAATAATTTTAATTGTGCTAACGTTGTTCATCCCAGACACAGAGTTAATAAGCGTTGGACAGAGGACAAGCGTATCTGCTACTTTTGCAAAGCTCAAGGCCACATCCAGAGAAAGTGCCCCACATTTCTTACAAAATATCGCTTGAGAAGATCCGTGCCTGTCTCAAAAAATCATGACAACCATTGCTATGTCGCATATAACTCATCTTCACACCTTGAGAAGGATGTGTGGTACTTTTACAGTGGCTGTTCAGCCCACATGACAAGAGAAGCTAGCTATCTGACCGATGTGCAGAACCTGGATGGGAGATTTGTTACATTTGGTGATGGGACATAACGAAAGGTCATTGGTCAAGGTACATTATCTGTTCAAGGGATGCCCTCAATTGACAAAGTGCTTCTTGTGGAGGGACTTCAAGCCAACTTACTAAGTATAAGTCAGCTGTGTGATGGAAAGCTACATGTGCAATTCACTAAGGATTCATGCCAGGTCATCAGCAGTGAAGGGAAGTGTGTTTTGAGAGGAATTCGTTCATCAAATAATTGTTATCTATTGAATTCTGACACAGAGCCTGTCACAGCTCCCTGTTTTATGTCTCAGCAGGCTGAACTGATTCTGTGGCACAAGCAGCGGAGACACTTGAATCTCAAGACACTGAGACATATATCTAAACATGGTCTAGTGCGAGGAATACCAGAATTAAATGGAAAGACTGATGCTATGTGTGGTGAATGTAAGATCGGAGAACAGACAAGACATAAATCAGACACTGTTCAAGCTGTGATTCACTTGATTCTGAGACTACAACGTGAAAAAGGCACAACTCTGATTGAAATCAGGAGTGACCATGGTAAGGATTTTGAAAACAACGATATGAAAGATTTTTGTCTTGAACATGACATACTTCATCAGTTTTCAGCACCCATAACGCCCCAACAAAATGGAGTAGATGAGAGAAAGAATCGTACCCTTCAAGAGATGATGCGGGTCATGATTCATGGAAAAAGGCTGGCTCTCACTTTCTGGGCAGAAGCGATCAACACTGCCTGCTACACCCTGAACAGAGTCCTTGTTCGCCCTGGAACACAGAACATAGTTCTTACTATTGTGGAGTCAATTAACGTGGCGGTTCAAAACCCAGATTATTCGATCAGCACAAATGAAGATGATGTTGCTTGTCCTTATTCAGAAACTAGCAAGCTGTCTCAGGAAGAACAAATGGGTGTGTCAGACTCTGTACCAGAAATTCAGGATGATGAACATGAACCAGAGCTAGTTCTAGCTACTCAACCGCTGCAACGGGATCCGCGGTTAAATGAAGAAGTATATGTTGCTAAGCCTAAGGGATTTGAAGATACACATCTCCCGGATCATATGTATCGTCTCAAGAAGGCCTTGTACAGATTAAAACCGACGCCCAAAGCATGGTATGAACGTATCACGGTGTTTCTCGATCAACATGGCTATGTGCGAGGGGGAGAATACAAGACTCTATGGGTGAAGCATGTTCAGAATACAAGATATCGATCACAGAAGTTGGTGGATCAGATTGCTGAACAGATGCAGAGTGTATGTGAGATGATCTCCTATCTTTGTTTGCAAGTATGCCAGGAACTTGGTGAAGAAATTCGGGTTGGAAAATGCAAGTCATAAGCACACTTATTCTGGAGTCAGCGTGGAACAGACCTTGTACAGAAGCATGATCAGAAGTTTACTCTATCTCAGGAACAGATCCTGTTCTACTCAAGAGGAATATACAGCTGCAAGAAGCCGTTGCGCCCATATGATTTGGATGAAACAGATGCAGGAAGAGTATGGTCTGAAACAAGGGGAGATGACTCTGAAACAGGTATCCGCCGATGGACAGCTAGCAGACAGTTTCGCTGAAGTCTTGAACAATGCTCAGTTTGGTCAAACACTTAGACTTGTCTTGGGTCTATGTGTTGTCAACACTTAAGCCAGATTCAGAAAAGCTGGACCAGTTTCTAATCACTGTACAAGAATCTGTTGAACTGGTTACAGAATTCAGGGGGAGAAGTTCTGGTGGTTATCTAGTATGATGAGTGAAACAGAGTCTGAGCCAGACTAAGTGTATTGAAACATGGATATCTAAAGAAAGATTTGTTTTGGAAAGAAGGGATCAGCAAGACCCGAGAGTCTGATTAAGGTGAAAGCTCCGGAGAAAAGAATAAGCTCTTGGATAAGCCTTCAGTTCAAAAGTCTGCAGCAGTTGAACAGAACCTGTTTCAAAGGGTCTGACAGTCAGGGGGAGTTGCCTGCCGAGAGGACTGAGACGATTAGTGATAGACGGCGAAGTCGATCGACAAAAGGTCTTTGGTAGACAAAGTGTGGAACAGACCTGTTTCAGAGAAGAAAATGTGTGAAGTCTGTTGGTTGAACAAGTGACATGCCTCGAGAGTAGCCAAGCTGTTGGCTCAGAAAGCTGAGGAAAAGATAGAAATCAGAATTTGGATTGATGCTAGGTCCAAAGTTTGCATTGTCAGTAGAGTAAAGACTTGTTGCTGGAACGGGTCGCTGGTGGAACAGAGACAGGGGGAGCAGTATCATGAAGAAGGGACAGTAGAACAAGGAAAAAGAAGAGTGCAGCCACTGAGACAGGGGGAGCAGTGTCACGAAGAAGAGCAAGATTGGTGCCAGGAAGTCCGAGAAGTGACCACCTTATCAGAAATCTAAGTCGAAAGTCTTTGACAAAGGCTGTCACAATATCAGGAATATGGTTCTGCAACAGAGAGATTGGCAAGAAGTAGAAGATTGCTCAGGAGAGGAGAGTTGTTCAGGAGAATGTTTTGAAGTCCCTGAGGTTGTCCAGGCCATTGAGGAACCATCTCTGATGATGTTACATAATGTGTTGCAGAGGATACGTAGCCACCCCTATCTACTCTTGGTTGGTCATTGCCTTGTCATTTTGTTTACAAAAAGGGGGAGTACTATAGCAAATGGCAGCGGGAGTTAGTTTTGTCAAAAAATTGCCAAGGGGGAGATTGTTAGATCAAGATAGCTCATGGATCGTGAATGGCATATTCTTTGACAAAAACAAGGCAATGTTCTTGGCTGAGACAGGAGGTGAGACAGCACATGTTCGAACAGATATCAATCAAGACCTTATTACGAAGATCAAGATCTGCAGATGAAGAATATACTGCAGTTATTACGAAGATATTCGCCTCCACAATCTGCGCCTAGAATCTCAGATTTGCATCCCAAAGATTGGATCCGATCTAGAAGATATTATCGAATATCATCTCATTTCCAAAGATGGAAAGCACGCTCATAATCTATTTATACGAGATCGAAAATTGCAGAGGTGCTATCCCGACATACACAAAACTAAGATCATCAAATCACGTGGAGAGCAAAGTTTTCTAACCGGCGATCATCATCAAAGACAATCGGAATATCGCCTGAGCTAAAGCAACTTCGTCGTGCGCTGAAGAACTGTGTTGAACAGACTGTGTTCAAGGTCTGATATTCTCGGGAAGAGAATTGTCGATTTGCGGGAGGCAAATCGAGGTGAGAAGAGGCGGATCTCCGTCTGAGGGAGTCAGACGCACTCACATCAAGTCAGTTGCATAGTGGTAACGGTCGGGGATTAGTTACTTAAAGAACTATTGTAATTGATCTTATATTTGTGAAGTGATTCTCACTTGGAGTTCAAGAGCAACCCCCCCCCCCCCCCCCCGAGTAGGCTTGGTGAGCCGAACAGGGTAAATATCCTGTGTCGTTTATTGTTCTGCATACTGTTTCTGTCTCGAACTAACTATCACTGAAACGAAATCTGCTAAAGCTTTTGAAACAGTTAACAAGCGATCTTGAACAACTGGAGTCGAACAGACATATACTTTCAAAGCGTGTTGCTTCAACATGTGCTTCTGGTTCTTGTGCTTGAGTGACAACTTTGCTCCATTCTCCAATGGGTGCACTCAAAAGCACTTAACCCGTCCTCTCTGATATATTGCTATAAAGCCAGAGAGCTGCTTGAATGAATTTCTTGATAGCCACTTCGACTCCAGACTGCATCTTTTTAAAGCTCTCGACAATCCTCTAAAAGATCTTATCCAAATATTTAATCAAAATATTTGCATGATCTTATTTTGTTGCCATGCCTGGGATTGCGAATCGGGGACGTCGTCGAAGATATTTTGTGGAGCAGATACTCCGAAGATCTCAGATTCCTTGATCTTCGAGATCTGCGGAAGATTCGTGGAATCTGCCGATATCTTCCTCTAAACGACAGCTAACTCAACTTCAGCATTTGCTGCAACATCTTATTTTTGCAACGCCTGACTTCAGTGATGTACTTGTTCTTTGGCTATTCTACACGAACTTTATAACTACCTTGAATAACTCTTTGTACAAAAACAGGCCATACATAATATGGGACTAATACAGAGAGATCGCTCGCTTACACGGTGTGCCAAAAACAATTACTTCAGATCGGGTTGTAAATTCTTAAGTCATTTTTGGCACACGCTATGGCACTTATTTCGAACAGATTTGAAGTATAGCAACTCGTTCCAACCTCAGACAGACGGGCAAACTGAAGTTGTTAATAGAACACTTGGAAATCTGATTCGGTGCTTGTGTAGTGACAGACCTAAACAATGGGACCTCACTTTAGCTCCCGCGGAGTTTGCTTATAACAGTATGGTTGATCGCGCGTCGTTGTACGCGTCAAATTAATCCTTCCTTCTCCACTTAGTATAGCGGCTAAGTCAGGGTCGATCCCACAAGGAGCAAGCAGACTCGTTTTAGCTAGCAACCTACAACTTACGAAATTGGGGTTGTGAGTGGTTGGGTTGCGCAGGTGCGCGAATGAACAGTGTGAAAGCAGAATTGCACGATACGTGCGCAGGCAGTAGATTTTAAGTACTATGAATATGAAGAGTATCGGTACAGACAATCCTCTATGAATGTATCCCTTATCATCGACTCTAAACATCTATAGTGCAGTTCTACTTAAGTTAGTGTCCGATCAAGGCTTCCTAATGTGCGCGCATGTTCCGATCAAAGTTCATGAGCTATTAATTCCTGAAACTAGTGTAAACAGCCACGAATCCTATCACAGTAGCAGCTGAGTATCCTAGTGTGTTACTCCTAGTTGTCACCGTCAAGCTATCAACTAGTTTAACATACAATAACTAGCAATGAGAATAAGATTGCGGTTCAAGGCTTCCCTTATTCGCACAACTAATTATCACCCATATGCATAGAATTAATATAAGTAGATTTACCAAGCATTAAGAACAAGTCTCAAAGGAAATACTTCATAGAATCATGCCCAACCGATACAATGTGTTTAGCTAGACATGCTAGAAACAAACATCATAGCAATAATAAATAAATACTAAAGTAGCAAGAGAAACGTAGCAGGTTGGCGCAATTGCGCTTGCTGTTCTCGGCTGGCGCAGGTGGTTCGCGCAGAGTCTGGCTGAAGAAGCTCGTGTGTTTTTCCGCCGAGTGTCCTTCTCTCTATCTGCTCTCTCTCTCTCTCTCTCTCAAACCCTAGCTTCCCTCCTCTTATATAGTGGTCTTGAAGCCCAAGGAATGCTTAGATTTGGCCCGAGAGACTTTTAGCAACTTCCCAAATCTAGGAGATCAATATTTAGAAACTCTGCCCTTCTGCGCACGCTGACTGCGCTACTTGCTTTGCGCAGTCGGGTTGCGCACTGTAGTCCGAAACAGCTATCTCCTTTTGCGCTGCTAGCTTCGCGCAGTCGTGTATTGCGCTCTAAAACGTCTGTTAGCGCACATCTGACTTATGCTCATGTTTTATCCTGCAATACAAAAATACCAAAAACCAGTAATCTTGTACACAAAATAATGCAAACAAGCACAGTGTTAAGATCTAAATAGCGCATATAAATAGGCTCTATCAATGGTCAACCGCTCTACTGGTCGCGAGCCATTTAACAATGTTTATCAACACCCTCCTCGCCACACGCTTGATCTAGTACCACAGCCACAAATTCCAGATTATAGCTACGCAGCTGAAGAAATTGCCAAAGCTGTTGAAACTATTCAAAAAGATGTTAAACAGATGATAGAATCATCAAACAATGCTTACAAGATGAATGCAGACAAACATAGAAGAATGAAGGTATTTAATGAAGGAGATATGGTTATGGTTTTCCTTCGAAAAGAATGATTTCCAGTAGGTAAGTACAACAAGCTTATCAAGAAGAAGATAGGGCCCTGCAGAATTTTGAAGAAAATTAACGACAACGCATATGTGATCGACCTTCCCAAAGAGATATAATATCTTGTCGACCTTTAATGTCTCTGACTTGTATGACTACCATCCACCTGAGGAACAACTCTACCCGACCACACATTCGGGGACGAATTCACTTGAAGACGGGGCGAATGATGCACTCACAACTTTAGAAAAGCTAAATTTGGGAGACCAAGCATTTACAACACGTAATAATGAATTCACAACTTTGGAGGAGAATACCTTGAGCTGGAAGCAATCAAAGTAAGCAAACTTCAATCTGAAATTCGCAGCGCCTCTGATAAACAGATTCGTGAACAAGCAGTTGCTACAGCACACTCTTATTCACCCGGAAACTGTTTCAGTAAGAATGAACAAGGACAAATGTTTGTTTACCCAGTTCGGCCAATTGCCTACGTTTGGGGAGCACAATTCTCAGTCCTCAATCCACTAATCTCAAAGGTCTCCAAGTACACACGGTTACAACTCCACACAACCTACGCTACTCAACCTTAAGTCGATCCACGAACACAATCAGAACAGGCTCTGACTTATGTCTACAACCTCTACTGATATCTATCTAGAATAGCTACTATCTCCTCGAAACTCAGCCTATTCTAAACAATACTCAGATTCTGCAGGGTTGCTATAGCATCTGCTGTAGCACACAGCTGATGCACAAACTGTCCACGAGCCGTTCGAACAATTCCACGAGCGCTGCACACTCTGAAATACTCCCCCTCACTTAGTGACCTCCTTCCACTAGAGAGAGCTGGCCTTCTACCGATTGCCCGAGTCCCTCCACTCGTCAATTCCTCTACGGCCTTCCTTGATCAACCAACAAGCACCACTACTTTGAATTGGCTTTCTCGATCAAGCTTGGATCAAACTCCGCAAGTCCTGATCGCCCTCTGCTTCTGTCACCTCAGCTCTGCGCTCACGCTCTGCTCTCGGTGAAGATCAAATATTTCCTCGCACACTAAAAATACTCTCTCAGAATTCTGTGTGTGTGTGTACTCGTTCACGCTCTCTCCTTTGATCAACTTCATTGCTCTGAAGGGTCTTCATTATATAGGAGCGCCCACTTCCATCATTATCAGGATTTAGCAATTTCCCTAGTAATATCAATATTTTCTAATTTTTAGGAGATTAGATTTGATTTGAGATTCAAATCTCCCATAATCAAATCTCCTTCTTCAGCTAGGAATCTCCACTAAAATATTCTCTGCTGCAACTTAGAAACTCCTCTGATGCTCTTAGAAGGACTGCCAAGCCCTCTTTCCAAAGACCCAGGCTGCTGCTGCTCGGACAGACGCTACATCTCTTCTGAACAAGCTCCAGCTATAGCTGCTTCTTGTTCACTGATCTTGTTCACGAAAGCTGGACTCCTGCTATAGCAGCATCTTGTTCATGTGTGCTAGTTTTGTCAAACACTGCCATACTGCATCATCAATCTCCCCCTTGGCATTTTGACAAAACCCCTTTGAAAATTTCAATGCAAATCTTCCGGTACCCCCTACCCTTCTTCTCCCCCTTTTTGGAATAAGTGACAAGGAGGTGTTCCTGGCTGCCTTAGGGAGGCAAGACACAGAGCCCCAGAGACGATCTCAGGTCTTCGAACCGGACTGCGTCCAGAGGTTTTGTGAAGATATCAGCAAGTTGTTTGTCTGACATAACGTGCTGAAGAGCAATGATTTTCTTTTCTACCAGATCGCGAATGAAGTGATGTCGAATATCAATGTGTTTGGTTCTGCTTTGCTGAACAGGTTCTTGGACATGCTGATAGCACTCATGTTGTCACAGTAGAGAATCATTTCGCCTTGATCGAGTCCATACTCACCCAACATTTGCTTCATCCACATCATCTGTGCACAGCAGCTCCCAGCAGCTATGTAATCTGCCTCAGCTGTAGATAACGAGATGTTGTTTTGTTTTCTACTGAACCAGGATACCAGGTTGTTTCCTAGGAAGAAGCAGCCTCCAGAAGTGCTCTTCCTATCCTCAGAGCATCCTGCCCAGTCCGCATCACTATATCCCACCAGGTTTGCATTCGTATCCTTAGTGTACCATAAACCATAGTGCACAGTACCTCCAACATATCGAATGATTCGCTTGACCAACTGCAAGTGACTATCTTTGGGGCAGGCTTGAAATCTAGCACATACTCGTACTGCAAAGGAGATGTCAGGAAGACTGGCCGTCAGGTACAGTAAGCTCCCAATCATACTTCTGTAGATAGTCTGACTCACTTCCATTCCAAGTTCATCTTTGATGGCTTTGACATGAGTGGCAGCTGGTGTTCGCTTATGACTGGCTTTATCTAGCTAAAATTTCTGTATAAGATTCTTGCTGTATTTGCTTTGTGCAATAAAGATTCCATCTTCTTTCTGGCTGATCTCCAGGCCAAGGAAATAAGACAGCTCTCCGACCATGCTCATTTTGAATTCCTTCTGCATGTGGTCCACAAACTGCTTCACCAGGTGATGAGACTTCGATCCAAAGACAATGTCATCCACATATATCTGTGCAATGATCACATCTGACTTAGTTTTTTTCATATTTAAGGTTTTGTCAGCTCCCCCTCTTTTGTAACCATGGTTTTCGAGAAAAACTATCACCCGCTCGTACCAAGCTCGAGGAGCCTGTTTAAGCCCATACAGAGCTTTCTTCAGTTTGTACACATGCTCCGGGTGATGAGGATCTTCAAATCCCTTTGGCTGGGCAACATACACTTCTTCAGAGAGATCTCCATTCAGAAAAGCACTTTTGACATCCATTTGATATAGTTTAAATCCTAGGAAACAAGACATAGCTAGGAGCAGTCTGATGGCCTCCAGTCGAGCGACTGGAGCAAAGGTTTCTTCGAAATCCAGCCCCTCAATTTGAGTGTATCCTTGAGCAACAAGTCTGGCTTTATTTCTTGTGATGTTTCCCTGTTCATCAGTTTTGTTTTTGAAGATCCACTTGGAGCCTATAATGTTTACTCCTTTAGGTCTCTCCACCAAGTCCCAAACATCGTGTCTTTCGAACTCTGCTAGTTCTTCCTGCATAGCTATCATCCAGAATTCGTCACTCATAGCTTCCTTGAAGTTCTTCGGTTCCATACTGGATAGGAAGCAGGTATTGAGGTAAGCGTTGCTTCTAGTTCTCCTTCTTTCTGTCGGGTCTCCAATCACATTGGTCAGCGGATGATTCTTCTGAATCTTCTTTGGAGGCTGCCTTGATGGTGGATCATGAGTCTCATTATTCTATTCTTCATGCAAGCTCTCTAATTGTTCGTCTGGACTTTTTGATTCAGCACTTGCTGTAGCATCTTCTGGAGCCGAAGTTTGTTCACTTCTGCTCTGACTGGCAGGAGCATCTTCAATGTCAGAGTCTTCGTCGTCAAGGACAGTGGAAGAGACTTCTTCAGCATCGTTGACTACTATATTTATGGATTCCATTACTGTACTTGTCCGCTGGTTATACACTCGATATGTCTTGCTGTTCATTGAATATCCCAAGAACAATCCAGGATCGCTCTTTGGGTCAAGCTTCTTCCTGTACTCCCGATCTCTTAGAATGAAGCAGTCACTTCCAAAGATGTGGAAATATTTAACTGTGGGCTTCTTCTGATTCCAGAGCTCATAGCAGGTCTGGTTGGTTCCTTTCCGTATGGTGACTCTGTTGATGATGTAACATGCAGTGTTCATTGCCTCAGCCCAGAATCTTAGGGGAACTCTCTTGGCATGAATCATGACTCTGGCCATTTCCTGTATTGTCCGATTCTTTCGTTCCACTACACCATTCTGCTGACTGATGGGAGAAGAATACTGATGTGAGATACCTCTTTGCCGGCAGAACTCATCAACTGCTTCATTTTCAAATTCCCTACCATGATCATTTCGGATGTTGGTGATTCTGAGGTTTTTCTCTTGCTCTAGACGAGACACCAGAGAGACTATAACTTTTACAGTATTCGATTTTTCCCTGACAAAATCAATCCAAGTGAACCTGGTATAGTCATCCACACAGACGAAGGCATATCTTTTCCTACCCACACTCTCGACTTCCATAGGACCCATCAGGTCCATGTGTATCAGCTGGAGAGGCCCGGTTGTATTTGTATCTTTGACTTTTGGGTGTGAAGCCTTCTTCTGTTTCCCAATCTGATAATCTCCACAAATGGAACTTGGCTCGCCTTTAGCAAGTGAAGATCAAATATTTCCTCGCACACCAAAAATACTCTCTCAGAATTCTGTGTATGTACTCGTTCACGCTCTCTCTTTTGATCAACTTCATTGCTCTGAAGGGTCTTCTTTATTTAGGAGCACCCACTTCCATCATTATCAGGATTTAGCAATTTCCCTAGTAATATCAATATCTCCTTTTTTTTAGGAGATTTGATTTGATTTGAGATTCAAATCTCCCACAATCAAATCTCCTTCTTCAGCTAGGATTCTCCAATGGAATATTCTCTGCAGCAACTTAGAAACTCCTCTGATGCTCTTAGAAGGACTGCCAAGCCCTCTTTCCAAAAACCCAGGCTGCTGCTGCTCGGACAGACGCTACAGCTCTTCTGAACAAGCTCCTGCTATAGCTTCCTCCAGCTATAGCTGCTCCTTGTTCACTGATCTTGTTCACGAAAGCTGGACTCCTGCTAAGCAGCATCTTGTTCAAGTGTGCTGGTTTTGTCAAACACTGTCATACTGCATCATCACAATCGAAGAGCCTGGCAAGAGGAATTACTCCCCATCATTAAAAGCTGCACATCACCCAGAAAGTTCAGAGCACTCAATCATTCCTATTTTTGCCACAGTTTTTATTTTCGTACTACTCCCTTGTTATATAAAGGCTCACATGTATTCATTTTAGACATCAATCAATTTTCATTCATCCCTAACCAGATTACATTCCTTTTTTCGAAAACCTTCTAGCTCCGTTTAGAAGTAAAACTCACCTTCGGATATATTTTAAGCTTCTGCTACGTCAGCTAACTTGATCACTTCCACATAATCAGCATAAAACATCGTTTCCTTCACTCCATAATTCCTTTGATGTCTCCATTCCTTTAAGAAGGCAAGGCCTTCAGCTTCCATAGGCGATTTCAACATAAATACAACGATTTGTTGCGGTTATTTAAAGAGGAAAAGCTAGTGTAGTTCAGCCGCACGCCTAATTTTCAAAATGTTTAATTACATCTGCTAGACACTTTTTAAAAAAAAAAATTATTTATTTATTTATCCTAATCTACCCCAAAACCTTCCACCCGAGCCCCTGCTCTGGAACCATCAGGAATCGAATCCTAGTCGCTGAGATATTTAACGTCACTTTAATCACTAGACCACGTCTTGATGGATGCTTGATATATAGAAACATGAATTATAAGTCTACTATGGTAAGTTACATAATAAGGTAAGAGTTTAATTGAGTTGATAAAATTCAACATATTTTTCATATTCAACATGGGTCGAATATGAAAAATATGAAACATACGCTCAAGAATCAAGAACCAAACTTAAACACTCGCAAGTTGCTAAGTAACCTGAGAAGACAACATGGTCTCCTCCAAGTTAAACGTAGCTTTTTACTGTTTTTAGTGAGAAAACATGTTCCAAATCTGCAGTGATATGATGTATGACTTCATAAATTTTATACTAATCTTTATGACTCAATACAAGATAATTACAAATGTGGAATCACATATATAGATCGATGAACGTGGTAAAGGGTTAGGCTTGATGACGTAACTCATCTAGCATCTTCATATCAACTCGAGCTCAATGTGTGGAGCCTGATGATGAAGGAGTTTCTCAAGTTTGCATTTGGGATAATGGATTGGGTGATTTGGTTTCAATATTGTTAACTCAATAATCTTATCCAGATGGGCACTGGATTTTCATTTATCTTTTCCATATGGCATGAAAAAAAAACACTTACTCCTGAGGGCGGCATGTCAGATGATATTATGCTCTATCTTTTAATCTTGTGCAACCCTTGGAAAGCCACACAACTTCACAATTAATAAAACTGTTGACCATTTCAAAGATCCTTAAAACTATCATTTTCACAGTCTTAAGCTATGTCTTAACTTGTTGTCGGTACACAATGACTTGCAGTTGAGTTGGAAGCTGTCCAGATACTTATGCTACGCTTGTTTATCTCACTTAAACAAAGCTTTGCATGCAAACAATATAGAAATTCACATAATGAATTGTTAGACAAAGTCTTGTAGGTTTCTTGATAACTCAACCATTTTCTGAGCTCAGTAGAAGAGGTCTAAAATGACAAAGTCATTCTCATGTTTGGATTTAGTTAAAGAGAAATTCAGAGTAAAGTCGCATAGACTTGGCAAATCCATCGTATGCATATATATCTATCTATCTGGTTGACTTCAAAGGGGTTATGGTTATTTAAGCCTGAGACAGCTCAAGAGTGAGTCAACATTTGAAATGCCAAAGAAGAAGATGGCTCCTCCTCCGACAAGTTCCACCTTCTTCAAGCTCATATGCCTCCTCAACTTGATTTTGGCAGCTTCATCGTCTGAGGTCGTGAATATTGGCATAGTTGATGACTTTGATTCGAGGAGAGGGATAGAGGAGAGATTAGCTATAGATATTGCTGTCAGTGATTTTTATGGCTATGCCGCTTCTCAGCTTAGTCTTCATTTCAATAACAGTGGAGGAACTCCGATCCAAGCTTTTTCATCAGGTTAGTGTTCACAATGCATCCACATTTCTGGTCTTTTTTACATTAAGTTCTCAACCCACAAATTTAAATTCGTTACAGGGGATTGGGATTGGGATTGGGTTTGTGTAAGCTAGCTTACTAAGAGTCCCTGTTTGATACATTTATACGCCGCCGGTCAAAAAAAATTAGTTTTTATTTCAAGTCTTAGTTGGCTATGTTCATTTAAATTATATTTTCTATATTATAACTAATCCATAACTTTTTCTTGATTGGCATTTTTATATGTAATTAAATATGATAGATCATTATTATGATTATTGAAGTTGGATTTTTATGTCTGGATTGAAATATTTATATTATGATAATTTGGGTTGATTTTGATGAATGCAGCGAAAGCCCTGATAGAGGAGAGCCATGTGAAGGTGTTGATGGGGTTCGAGACATGGGAAGCTGGTGCAGTCACTGTTGACTTGAGCAACAAGTCTAGAGTTCCCATGCTATCTTTAGCAGGAGATATCCCGGCATGGGCGAGTCAGGAATGGCCGTTTCTTATAAGTGCAGGTCGTAGTCAGCATGCTCAAATGAAGGCTGTTGTAGACATAGTTCAGTCCTATCAATGGCGGCGAGTGAGCATCATCTATGAGGAGAGGGGATCAGCTTCTGAAGACATCATTCCACATCTCATCAACGAAATTCAAGATGCAGGTGTGGTAATTGAACAACTTGCTGGTGTATCATCCTGGCTAGCCTTCTCAGACAAACATTACCTCCGTGGCCAGCTGGAGAGCCTCAAAGCCAAACAGTCTCGAGTTTTCATTGTGCATGCTTCTCTCAAACTGGCTTCCAACATTTTTATCCAAGCGAAGAAATTGGGGATGATGGAAAAAGGTTGTGTGTGGATCGCCACAAGTACCATCTCAAATGAACTGGATTCACTAAATGCAACAACCATTTCTTCAATGCAAGGGGTGTTGGGGATCAAGTCTTATTTCCCCATTTCAGGAAATCAGTTCAAGAGATTCGCAGCCAAGTTCAGAGTCCAATTGAACACATTGTATCCACATGAGCCTTATAAAGAACCGGGCCTTCATGCTTTGCAAGCTTATGATGCGCTATGGGCATTAGCTCTGGCAACCAAGCACCCATCTGACTCGTCCCTTGTAAATAAAATCTCCAGCTCCAACTTCCAAGGCTTAAATGGTGAGTTCAAACTTTCCCAGCGACGGCTAGAAGCGCAAAAAGTGTTTAGAATAGTGAATGTGGTTGGAAAGAGCTATAGAGAAGTTGGGTACTGGTCGGATGGACTAGGATTTTCTGTCAATATCACCAAAGGAAGTAAGTATGACAAGTCCTTGCGTCTTTTGGGGCAAGTGTTCTGGCCTGGAGGACCTTGGTCAGTGCCTAGGGGATACACAATACCAACTGATGCAAACCCACTTATAATAGGCGTACCTGCAAATCCTGCATTTGATGACTTTGTGAAGATACATTGTGATGACAGTTCCTGCACAAGCCCAAAAGTAACCGGATTCTCCGTCGATGTGTTCAAGGCCACCGTGGCTCGTTTGCCATACAATTTGTCTTATACGTTTCGGCCTTACAACGGAACCTACGACGACATGATACAACAAGTCCAGAATCAGGTGATGATATTTTCCCACTTAAAAGTTATGTATGGGGTCATCCCTCAGAGATTAATTTGAGCTTTGAATGTGAAGGCCTTTCAGGCAGTGATAGGCGACACGAGCATTTTAGCCAAGCGATGTCAGCACGCCGAGTTCACACAGCCTTATTCAGACTCAGGGCTGCAGGCAGTTATTTATGTAAAACCCCATCAGATGGACAAAGAATGGCTGTTCAAGACACCCTTCACAACTTACATGTGGATTTTCACAGGACTGGTTAATATCTATAATGGATTTGTTGTATGGCTGATTGAGCGCAAGTACAACACCGCTTTTCGAGGCAGCATCTGGAACCAAATTGGGACTCTGATCAACTTAGCATTTACCACACTCTTCTCATTAAACGGTGAGCACATAGCAAATTGACATATGCATAGATGTAGTAGCTAATCCTAATCCTAATCCTAATCCTAATCCTAATCCATCATCAAATGCAGGAGGGAAGCTGCACAGTAACATGTCTCGGATGACCATGCTAGTATGGCTATTCGTGGCATTAGTTGTCACGCAAAGCTATACAGCCAGTCTCACAAGTTTACTCACCGTTCAGAAGCTAAATACTCCAAAATTAGATATCCAGCAACTGCAGAGAAATAAGGAGAAGGTGGGATGTGATGGGAATTCCTTTGTTGGGAGGTACTTGGAGGTTTTAGGGTTCCGTGAAGAAAACATCCTTAAAGTTTATAGAGCAGATGAATATCCCCAGCTTCTGAAAAATGGAACTATCAGAGCTGCGTTTCTGATAACTCCTTATGTCAAAATCTTCCTCGCCAAGTACTGCAGTGGCTATGCAACTGCTGACCCAACATACAGAGTTGGAGGCTTTGGATTTGTAAGAACTTTGAAATTTGTAGATTTTCTTTCCATCAAGTGTGTATAACTAAATCCATGCCTTGTTATCAGGTTTTTGCCAAGGGGCATCCTTTGTTGCCAGATATATCAGAAGCCGTTCTTAAAGTATCCGAGAGTGAAGAACTCAAGTATTTGGAGAGCAAAATGCTGGGTAAATACAATTGCTCAGAATCACAGCCCGGAAATGAAGATGACCAAGCAAGTTTGGGGATCAGCAGCTTCATGGGACTGTTTGTAATAACTTTTGCAACTTCCACAGCGGCTCTTTTCTCTTTTTGCGTCGCCCATCTTCATCAAAACTGGCAGTGGAAGTGGAACTATAACCGGGTGGCTACAGAATCCCATGGCAATCATGAGCCCCGTGAAGATGAAACCAACATGTTCGCCTACGAAATGGAAACTTATCAAGGATGGGTGTAGTAGAGAGGATGTTAACATAACTCAATTCATTTGTGCAGCACAGATATGTCATTTCAACTTGAATTAATTTTTGAAGACACCATCCGCAACTGTATAGATCAATCACTTCTTTTTCAAAATTCTGATTGATTCCTGACGCATCACACATCCAGTGGAAAACAAGCAATTACTACACCTCAATTCCATATATTATTAAATTAGCTTACGCTGCTATCTCACCTTGTCTAATTATTATATGACTTTCCCCTCCTAATGAAGTTGATAACCAATAACACCGTTGGATCGTTAGTTACCATTCCATTTAAAATAATTCAGTTTTGGATTATCCGAACGGTATTGTAGTGAAGGTTCTAATCGAATTATCTGAGAGGTAATGCAGTGGGTAACTCAATAATACCATCGGAATTAAGAATAATAAAAATAATAAGAATACTCACTATTTATAGTGGAAACCTCAATGCCAAACAAACAATGAATAAAACCACTACCTTCTATTATTTGCTGGAAGGATTTGTGAAAGATGGATCGTCACTTTATTCAGATCTCTTGTCAAGTATAAAATGAACCACTTATCGCCTCCAACGCATATGTTATTCTTTTATCTCTCCTTGATTCAATCTGGCTCTCGGACAATCCTTCTATCACTTTTGAACTCGACCGTTCAAAACCTTTCGTGTACTCGTCACGCATTCTTGGTGCACGCACTTTTTTCTCGTTCACTCAAGACCCACTTTCCGCAACTCCTAGCTTGGTTAATTAAAAGGGCAGCACGTGATCTTCTGAGTATCTTGGATTAATGTACCTGATTGGTATGCCATCTTTAGGTTTCCAAATCAGCCTTAATTCGAATCCCAATCAGATATCTCTTAATTAAATAAAGAATCAAAACTTAATTTGTTTTCCTTATTTAAAGAAGAGATAATGTAGGAGATTTAGTATCTATCTCATACTATATTAGAAGTATTCGACTATCCCTGAAGAATAATCGAATATCTGCTGGATTCTTTTCCGACTTGTGCTCGCCTTGTTTTCTGGGTTACACTATCTGTACTCCTTCATGAGTTCCTCCTAGCCTTCCCTGAAGCGGAACTCATACGCCCTTTTGGTATAACCAAAGTTCAAGTTTGTGGTTGAGGACACCATTTTGGCAGTATGCTGAGTTCTTGCCACTTCTTTAAGATTCAACACTCCGGGTAAGAAATGGGATCACCTTTGTTCATCTTCATGTCTCCTTCCGACACCAAAAACTCTATAAAATCTTGATTATCTTTTGGAAATAAATGATCATCATGATATATCTATCCTTATCACAGTGTATACTTCCATGATGATACAATCACATCATAGCTTTTTATAGGAGGAAAGTTGGTAGTCAAAACAATTTGTAACCGGCAAGTCGAGTTGAACCCAATAGAGCAATGGAACTATACGTTAGAAGATGTTATATTTGTGATTTATCTACTACGTTGAACAATTATATTTTCTAACTCTACTAACGAAAGGTTAAAGTTGATTATCGCGGATAAAATGAGTTTCAAGGGCATATGTCCCTCACTAACCTACTCCGACAATGCAATAATAAAAGTTAATCAATGGAATGAAAGATAGCATGCAACTATATGTGTACCCCGATTCGATCAACCGTCGTTGTATCCATGCCGGTGTAGAACACATGACAAGGGTTGAGCCTCATTCTTATGACTTATTAGCTCACTTTATCTATCTTACCTAACCTTTCGTTATATGGTTAGTAAAGTTGGAATAGCATTAGATTCCCACCAATAACTCGACTCCAATCTTAGTCTTTCAATTCAGGTTAAAGCTCAAGTTTAAATGCACTCATAGTCATTTTGTCAAACACCATACATTAATAGTAGAGTTTACTGAGAACAAATCATCCAACCATTAAACAAGCATGTCTTCATTGCAAATGAAGAATATATGTGTTAGTGAGGTCCATAAGACCCCTTTGAAACAAAGGAGACTACTTTCATCGTCAATGATTTCCAACAATCCAACATACAAAGGAGAGAAGTATAAAAGAGAAGCACTAGACCTAGATGATCCAAGATTTGGAGAACCTTCTAATACACATTCCTCCTTCAAAAGGACTTCTTGATGGTGATTCGTGGTAGTCTTATTGTACTTTTTCGGCTCGAATCCTCGATTTCCCGATCCTTCTCTCGAAAAATATTTCTTTTCTATTTATGGCCTCGATTTTTGCATTTTAAGGCGATTCGTCCGTATCTTCGTGTCAGTCTGACTGAACCGACCTCAATGAGTTTGGACTCTTCGGACTCGGTCGTATTGATCGCATCACCCTGCCGGTACGACCGAACTGCCTGTACAACCTCAAAGAAATTTGCTGAAATTCTGGCTTTCGCACACATTTCCTCGTAGGCTTGCTCCTCTATGATGTCCGAGCTAAATGGATCATGAAATAAGAAAGAGAGGGGTTAAAATGATGAATAGAACTCGAAAATGAACAAAACCAATTAAGAAACGAAGGCAAGAATCGGCCAAGAATTCGATCGATTAATAACCTTGCTCGGGCGGCTATTCTGATGGTATTGACACCATATAGCTGCCCTGCTAAGGTGCCAGTTCACCACCCAGCAGGCCGAGTCCTACTATTGTGATGGAAACTCATATCTTGAAAGTTTATTTTCGCTTCAAAATATAACTCAGAAAAATACTGTAAAGATAATCTGCATAATTGTTAGCTTCTAATCTGGCTACCCTAATTCATAATTTGTATTGCACCAGTGGTTGTTATTTGTATTGCAGAGACTTATTAGCTTATTCTGGAGTAGATATCAGACACGGAGTCTTTAGATTTGTGAGTCCAGCTCCTCTAATTCATATCTTGAACAACTGACCATTTCAATGTCCTTGCATATTTCCGTGATGTGGCCATGGCCAATGCTTCTAAATTCGTACCGTATCCAAATCATGAACATATAACTACTCAAAGAATAATGCGTTTTATCTGATGCATAAGAAGATGTTTCACAGCTCATAGTTAATCCCTACAGGAATTCAAGCCCAATTTTAAGATGATGTCAAATGGCCTACCATGAAGCAACAAGGGTAGTAGTTACCAGCAAGATACAAATAAAGAAGACGTAGAAGACTCCCCCCATACCAAACTGCAGATCTCATGAGCTGAAGAATACCAGGAGAGACCTATAAAACACCCTAAATGTGATTGTTAAGTACTTAGCAAGCCACCAAAGACCATCAATCTCTTAAACTCAAGCCCAACTCCATGATGATGTCAAATGGCCTACCACGATGCAACAACGGGTAGGCGTTGCCATCGGGGATAAAAGCATAGAACATGCAGAAGACTTTCCTTCTCACAAACTGCAGAAACCATGAGCTAAAAGATACCAGGAGAGACCTACAGAACACACAAACTGTGATTGTTAGGTAACGAACAAAACAGGGTTGCAGACAGTGCTCAAACAAATCCTATATAAGCAACCACTTGAACATTTCCTAAATACTTATCAGTGCCTTGTCCCAGTCATGAAAGCATTTATGGAGTCTAAACTTATTTGTCTCGCCCTTTTAGCAGTTTGCAGTTTGTGGTTACAGTTAAGCAGCTCTTTCCTTTCCAATGACCTTTACAACCAAGATACCGTGGAGCAGAGGTATCAAAACTGGATCCAAGCACACGGAAAAAGTTACCAAGACAAGGAGGAATGGATCCTTCGGTTTGGAATTTACCAAACTAATGTCCAAATTATAGAGTACGTCAACTCACTGAACTTGTCATTCACACTAGCAGACAATGAGTATGCAGACTTGACCAATGAAGAGTTCAAGTCCATGTATATGGGTTTCAAGGCTCCTGAAGACCCTGTAAATAATCAGGCATTTCGATATCACCATCACCGTGATTTGCCGAATAGTGTGGATTGGCGCGAGAAAGGTGCAGTGACTCCCGTAAAGAACCAAGGACAATGTGGTATGATATGCACAACCTTACACTGCGATGCATTAATGTTGAGTAGTCAGTAATAAATTTTGTGTAGAGCTAGATGCAATTGAAAGTGCAACATACAATATATAATCACTAACCAACATGTCAATTGTAGGAAGCTGCTGGGCTTTCTCCGCAGTTGCAGCCATTGAAGGAATCAATAAAATAAAAAATGGGAAATTGGTGTCTCTGTCGGAGCAAGCTCTGGTTGATTGTGATGTGAACAGTGATAATAAAGGCTGCAATGGTGGCTTCATGGAGAAAGCATTTGAGTTCATAATAGACAAAGGTGGACTCCCAACTGAATCGGAATATCCTTACGTTGGAGAACAAAATACTTGCAACAAGAAAAAACTAGTCAACCATGCTGTATCCATATCTGGCTATGAAATAGTACCTAGGAACAATGAGAAGAGCTTGACAGCAGCAGCATCTCAACAGCCAGTTTCTGTTGGGATTGATGCTGGTGGATTTCTATTCCAGCTCTACTCAGGGGGGGTCTTTGATGGACCTTGTGGAAGTCAGCTCAACCATGGTGTAGCAGTTGTGGGCTATGGAGAAGAAAATGGTGAAAAATACTGGATTGTAAAAAATACATGGGGCTCTGGCTGGGGTGAATCTGGCTATATAAGGATGCAACGTGATACTAGCAGTACAAAAGGTCTCTGCGGAATCGCCATGCTGGCTAGCTATCCTGTCGGACCAAAAACATTCTAATGAGATGTTATTTCCAATAGATATTTTGTCAGTCTTACAAATAATAAAACAGAAACTGTTCACAAATAATATCACAGTAGCTGAAGTAATATGAGAGGGGAGGGCAACAAGCATTTATGGAAAATGAATGAGACATATATTTCATTTAATGGAATAGATTGTTTCTCTAGTAAGCTAATAATGACAACCTACATATGATCTCACAGAATATTCCTAAAATATATATACAGCTACACATTTCTGTCTATACTTATTATTTATTGTTCAACATACCTTCAAATATGTGAAACCGGATTGAACATAGTCATGAGGCAAACCAGCAGGAATCAATACAGCATTTGAAGACCTGAAGAGTCAGTTCAGAAAATCTTGCTTCATGTGAAAGATGAAAGATCATATTCACTAATAAAGAGAAACCTTCCATGTCTATTTGCCTGAGACCAGACTGTCACAATTGTGTAAACTACCTTCAAGATGTTCTTCATTCACTCTACCTTTAAAGATACTCCCGCAGCCATCATTTTCTACTTTATGTGATCATCTCCAGAGTATATTTCTGAATAAAATGAATACAATCTTTGGCTTCATCTTAACCCAGATAGAGATAATGTTGTTTTGGTACTGAAGGATGAATACCATATTTCTTAAATAATAAGAGTAGAACATAAGCACAAATTCCACACCAACTACCAGATGCGGCAAAAAAAAGTTGCTATGGTTGTATTAAAATAAATAGCGGTAAATAACATTACTGAATGTGGGATGCAAAGCACAGCGTGTGATAGCTGAATTGATTTTTCCACTCACTGAATTTGCAATGCCTGGAAGGGATGCTTATGCATATCACTAGATAAAAAAATTATACAGACTTATATATGGATAAGATAATTGTTTTTTTTTTTTTTACCATACAGACTTAGAAATGTTAATTTGGATTCACTCTTTGGTAGCGTCTTCGCCTGGACTTGAAACGGCGGTGGTAGGCCCGGAAACCCATCCATAAAGTTATAAGAGCCAACTGTAGGATTATAAGAATCTTCAGTCCTGAAATAATCATGCCCGCCTTAATCAGTCAAAAGGTTCTTTTAGGTTGTATTGTTTATTTTTATCCATTTGCAGCTATAGCACAAGTAGAATTGATACCTGTAAGCCTCTCAATCAGGTCCTCCAATTTTGTTTTGTTTTTTACGGCTTTAACGTCACTGGAGTTAATGTTACTTTTTTTTGAAACATAGTTATCTGCTTTATAAAGAATATTACCGCCCATGATACAGGTGTTAGGACAGCGGAAGCTACCATCATTCTCATCACTACCGTCACAGCAGTCTACAAATATAGTTAGAATCTGAAATTAATATTTGTAGATGGAAAGTGATTCAAAATGAAAAAGGAACTGCACTCCCCTTGGAATAAACCATGGAATGCTGAAACCCTTTTGCAATTAATTAATTGACAGACTTCTGCACCACCACATTAACTATATTACATGAAATATTAATTTGATATTGTGAAATTGGGTAGTGAAAATAAGTTGGCTTATCATTTGTTGGTAATAAAAATTACAAAGACAAAACATAAGCCAGCAATCTGCACCAAATAAAAGAGCATAGAAAGTACAAAATTACTACATTATCAATCGGACAGCGATCAATTTGATTAATAAGGCATAAACTAAGCATTTGGTTTATTTGCATTTGTTCCCCATCGGTTACATAGACATTTCAAGGTCTGAGAAATTAACCCTTATTAGAATTTCATGAATCCGCATAACCAAGAATGATAGAGAAAGCCCTAAAAGTGAAAGACAATACTTCGTACACATAAAAATAAAGAAAATGGGAGTTAATGCCACTTACCACAAATTTGATCATTTACATGTGAAGAGAACAAAAACTGTGGCGTACTTCCCATGTTTTTGCAATAGAACTTCCCATTCGGACATGCTGAAGTCCCTGAACAAATTCAAACAAGCAATATGAATCGCATCAATTCAATCTCTTGACGCAATAACTGAAACTGAGAGCTATGTATATAAGAAACTGGAAATTTTTTATTCAGTCATATGTTCAGCAACAAAGTTTCATAAGATGAAATTTTACCAGGCTCATCAGTTCCATCCGCACAATCACAAAAATCATCATTGATTCGAACTCTTGAAACTGATTTCGAACCGTCCTTACATTTAATTACCTCAGAAGCATAGTATTCCTCATCTGCTAACAAAACATCAGAATTCAAATCCACCAAACTGCAAAACTCTAAAGTACCAAAACACACTCTCCTAATCACGCTAACTCACAACTAAAGAAAATCAAGCTTCAAACTCATTTCCATATACACAACCTATAGGGTTTTATAAACTCAACAGCAGCAAACATCAGCAACTTTAGATTGATGAACAGACCTAGAGGATGAACGCCGAGTGGAGATTGGTGGGAGTGCGCCCAGTGTGCTGAAGAAATTAAGAGTAGACAAACGGAAACCAGATGGAGGAAGACGACGACGAACTCCATTGGCGATTACGACTTGGGAGCAGTAGAAAAAAATTGAAAAGTACCCTGTGTACCTACACCAATATGCCATATTATCATGACCGTCTCGTTAAAAAATAGGAGACCGCCCATAATAATAATAAGGTCGGTTTTTTTTTTTTATCTTAAATTAATTATTTAAATATCTAATTTAATATAATTTAAAATAATTTAAATATTTAAATTATTATTCATCACCACAACCCACCATCATAAAAACCTACCACCACCACACTAATCGACCACCATCATCATCACCACAACCCATCACCACCACCACCATCACAATCCACCACCACCCACTGCAATCCACCACAACCCATTACCCCCACCACCACAATCTATCACCACCATCAGAACCCATCACGACAACCCATCATCACCACCACAACCCAACACCACCACCATCACAACAACAACCCACCACCACCACCACCATCACCACCACATGCAGTGGTGGTGGTGGTGATGATAGTAATGAATAGTGGTGGCGGTGGTGATGAAAGACGTTATGTACACATGCAGGAATGTACTTAACTTAACTTAATTTAATTTAACTTAAGTACTTAAAATTTAAGTGCACAAGAACGGGGCCTAAGTTTCGATAGGTCCATTTTATAATGAGACTACGACCGATCGCAGAAGAAAAATCTAGTGGCAACAAATGTGGGGATGACATTTAGTCAACCGTCATGTAGCAGATTGATCTTGTTAAGAAGGTTCGATTATGTTAACATCGGTGTCATATTAATAATATTTATAGCATTGGAGCTTATATTGTGGTAAGGATGGTTTGTATATGTTAGATATAGTGTGTTTGTGTTCAAGTTGAATAAAAGTGATGTTATTAGTAGCTTAATGTTGTAATAATTATGATGTGTTAAAAATCTTGTGATATAGTATGTTTGTATTTGTATGTATGTTGGATTTGATATAATTGAATCAATATGTTTGTATATGTATGTATGTTGTATTTTTATGTAGTTGGATATGTTAGATTTGAGTAATCCATATTACATGAAATAATATGTATGTTGTGTTGGATAAATCTTGATATAAATTGGTTTAAATTCTAATTATTTATTGTTGAAATAATTGATTTAATTTGTTTGCTTAATTGTTTGTTATATTAAATGTAGATGTTATACAAAAAATGGAAGACATCAAAACCGATCCAATGGTTATATCGACATTTGAAACACTGGACATGCTTGTAATGGATGAGTGTGACCTGGCAACTGGATACGAATGATGTATTTATGTTTCCAAAACTCACACTCGTATGAGACATACTAGGATTCAGTGATGTGTCAACATGGGATGCAAACAAATCCGATGACGAGTACCTAGGTAGAAGATATGGACATTATGGGATACTTGGGATGAGAAGGACTTTTAGCAGAAAAGCTGACGCAATCTATGTCGTGCAAAAGTACTCCATATTGAATTGCGATATGCGACAAGGGAGTCAGACTCTCGTCTTCGTGTTGTTTTGAAACCACCTTCGCTGCACCATTGTAGGGGACATTGGGCGTTCTGCGTACGCACCACGCAACCTTATGCACACAGCTTCCCACACTTCTTCCTCTGTATGTAACAACTTCTCCTTCGAGTGGTAATTCTGTCAGCAGGCCCACATCTTGTAAGGCAGGGAAGGAGGTAGTTAGTGGGCTGCAGCCCGGGCAACATTTTGAGAAAAAAATAATTAAAAATAAAATACTTCTTTCATTCTTTGTTCAGAACAAATTGTTCTTCGCCTTCTTCCCTAGTTCCCCTCATCCCCTGTCCGCCCCTGCTCTTTTAATCCCCCAAGTCACTTTTCAAGTCTTCCTCAATCCCCCTGTGACCCTGCCTGCGCTGCCGTCGGTCCCCTTTACTAAGGCGGTGCATCCTCGGCTCCTCGCTCTGTCGGCTGTGGCCCACCATCTGCATCCTCGGCTTGTCGATTGTCGCTCCTCGGTTAGGTCAGGTACTCACTAGCTCACTAAGGTTCTCCCTCCACTTCTCCAATTGACCAATTCCTTGAAGCTCTTCAAGTCTTCAACTGTATTTCTTCTTACTTCTTGTTTGAACAAGTACTCAACTTTAGATTGCTATTGTTCGGTAATTGTCTATTCATTAGAAGTACATACATTTTCACTTTTATGTTTTCTTAACTGGCTTGTGTATTAGAAGATTTTGCACTTGTGCAGTCTTTAATTGATTCAAACCAGTTTTTAGTTGAGGCTTGAAGTTATTCAGTACCTTTTGTTGCATTTTTCTGGACAATTTATTTAGGAAGTGAAGTATAAGAGTTGTCAGATTCCTAATGCTCCTAAAATCTGAAATGGGTGAGTGTATAATTTCTTATATGATAGGGATCTGGAAATTAAGGTTCGCCGGAAAAGATTCTGTGGCTAATCAGGATATGATGGAGCAACAAGTCCGTTGCCTAACTATTAGTTCGTTTATCAAAAAATCTGTTTTATTTTGGATTATCATCTGGTCCTATCACTAAACTGTTTGTTGCTAACACCTTATTTTCTTCTGCACCCACTGGGATCAAATTAGCTTTCAAATTTAGGATCTTGACATTTCCTTAACATTTGAAATTAGCTTTACTGGTTGTTGTCCTAATTGTTGAGATGAGCGGACCTCGTAGGGTAAAATTTAGCTAGTTATATATTTTGTATAATTTTAGATGATTCTGATTTTTGCCCCCTTGTAATACATTTTGTATTTTACATTAATGAAACATATGTGGGGATGAGTCGTTCCATTTGCTTGTATAACAAAATTCATTTTAGCTCTACAAGATTTGGATTCCTGGCTTCGCCCCTGCTGCAAGGAGACGGTACATTCTTTCGTCCTCATATGAAATGTATGAGCAACATCGCTCTACAAGTGAAGTGATTAAGTCCCAATCCACCTCAATGTTATGCACTTGAGTCTATGAATAAAACCTAGCTCTAGCAATAAACGAGACAATCGGAAGGTCCATTTCTCACATCTTGCGATGGATCAACTTCAATTTTTTTCCCGCCTGCTGTAAACAAGAGCAATGTCAGCCAAAAAATGACTTTCTGAATAAGAAGAGATATTAACAAACATATAAAGGTACACTTACAGGATCAATTCATACTTCACCCGAATGGTGTGTCAGTTGTTGCGTCAAAATGGAATCATCTATCGGATCAGACTCAATTATGTGTTCTATATCCATTTGGATCACAAAATATAAATAGTCCAATGTCGTATAATTGATCATCATTATCAACATAATCAGCAACATCATCATCATCATCATATTCATAATCATCAACATCATCATCATATTCATAATCATCAACATTAAATTCGTCACCATTGTCAACATCATCATCATCATAATCATCACATCATCATCATCATCATCTAATCATCGACATCATCATCATATTCATAATCATCAACATTAAATTCGTCACCATTGTCAACATCATCATCATCATAATCATCGACATCATCATCATCATCATCAACAACATCATCATCATCTAATCATCGACATCATCATCATAATCATCATCATCAACATCATCATAAGCAGCATCATCATAATCAACCTAATCATCATCTCAATTCATCTCCCCCGATTACATCATCATAATCAACCATACTCATAACCATCTACATATCCCTGATTTCATCATCTACATCTGTAATTTGTTCCACTTACAACAATATGAAATTTCAGTACACTAACGCCCCCAACTATACACAATTTTAATTCATCCCTAAATCCTACTTACAAATAACCAACTACAAATAACCCAACATACCTGGACGCCAAATGGAAGATGGGGACCGCGCTCGGATCTGGACGGAGGATTAGAGTGGAGTCACCGCCGAACGTGGAGTCGCCGCGCAGGGAGAACGAAGAGAGAAGAAGAGCCGTCCGGGAGAAGAGAAGACGCCCAGATCCGTTTTCGATATGAGACCGATTTTGTTATAATCGGTCTCTTAATTGACCGATGATATCATAACCGGTCTCAAGTTAAATAATTTTTATTCTGCGTGTCATCCAACTCAGCATAATCCAAATGAGATGACCGGTCTCATTACGAAATGCAACCACCCGGTCTTTTTATGATCGGTCTCCTGTTTGTTTAATGAGACCGATCATGACAATACCGGTCTCTTTAAATAACGTCACATTTCAGAAACGATTTCAGGAGACTGGATTTATGGGATATTGATGTTGATATACAGGCACTTCTAATTCGAAGCAGTAGAAGTTATTCCGGGTACGATTCCCGTCGTCAACGGTCAACAAATAAGTCTCCAAATTCCCCATAGTCTAAAACTTTCACATTTAACGCATTATTTTTTAAGAAAAAAAATTAGATAATCCGTTTTCAATTTAGTTTCCAATTTACTTTTGACAAAAAGGATAAACTGAAAACTAAGTTTAAAAATATGGTGAAATAGTGAATTCTTTTCATGGTTTTGTAATTACTTAAATCTTTTCATTTAAAGTAGAACTCCATCTTTGTAACATTAATTCAGAATGCGTAATTTATTACGTGATATAAAAAATTAGAATGTGCAATATAATAAAATATTTATATCAAGTAAAAAATACATGCAAATGGAAAATAACTATTAGTTGAATTGATTTGCAAATTAGTAGCTATGGGCAGTGCCCTTAAAACTTAGGTTCCATACTCCCAAGTGATGCTCTCCATTGCTGCCTCCCCATTCATGGGACTAAATTGACCTGAAACCAAAAGAAAAGAAAGAAACAGGTTATGGTTGAATGAATTTGACTGAAAGCAGCATAGGGAGCGAAGATGGTACCGGTCTTGAAATTCGGGTGATCGTAGTGACCATTGATTAGATGTTGTTGCATAGGAAGAATGATGGATCCTTGACCTTTGGGCGACTTCTGATGGGAGGAACAAGTGTAGTGATTTGAAGCATTCTTGTGAACATAATTCAACAGGGCAATATTATAGTTAGGATCCCCATTGTTAGTCCCAAAGTCAAAGTTTGGTACTTGTTGGGTTTTGTACAGCTTGAGCTCGTCAAAAAGCCTCCTATACTCTCCGTAAGGGCCGAGTACAGGGTCTTTTTGTCGACAAAATGCTTCCCAAACGAGCGACTCAGTGGCTCGTCTCTTATCCTCCTCGTTCAGCCTCTCGACCATCTTTTGCAAGTTACTCAACCCAAACACTTTGTGCACGGCTTGGAACTCCCTGGTTCTGTCGGAGGGGAAAAAGGGAGCCAGTATGCATTTTTCGTCGCATCTTTTCCTTTGATGCTTGCAGGCTGCGCAAGCCGTCCGCGTGCCGTTGTTGACAGTAGCTCTATTCATCAATATTAGAGTTGCACAAAAAATATGCAAGGAGGGGAGATGAGTGTTGAGTATTGAAATAGGTTGATATGATATGCTTGCTGTTAGATCAAATGTAAAGATGGTGGTGTCTACAAGATGGTTGATGGCATAGTTACAGGTGGGAGTTAAGATGGTATAATGATGTTTAAACATGTAAAGCTTATTGCCTAACTCAGGGTTAAGAAACATGTTTGGGTGCTCACCTGCATTTGTTTTTTAGGTCGATCATTTAAAGAACAATATCCCTTGGAACACGATGATCAAATCAAAACATGTATGTTTCTCTATATCCGATACATCCCTTCCTTAAAATTTAATAATATAAATTAATTATTTTACTATTTTGTGATAGTCGATAGCTTAGAGGAGATATTGTGAATGAGTGGGTGGGCGCCTGGGCGGACGGCCATCGGTGCTTGCCCGCAACCACCGTCCATTGTGGTTCGGCGAGGTTTAACCATATGGAAGAGGTTGTTGGTGATTCGGCCACGAACTGCTGCCGCCCGACACTATCCGATGATAGTCCAGATGGAGTCGGCGGCTCTCAATAGTTGTCGGTGGTGGAAAGTTGGTTAAAGTGAAAATGAAGAAGTTAATTAAGTATTCAAGTCAAGTAAAATTAAATATAATAAAGTGTTAAGTTTAAGGATTTATTTTTCTTATTCAATCTATTTATTTTAAAGTGTGATAGATACTTGACTATAAAAACGACGCCTAACTTATGACCAAATATATTATACGCTTTGCTCAATTACAATTATATTATCAGAGATGATGATGCAGACTACAAATTCTCGGTCAACAATTGTTTTCTGCATGCAGAAAAGCAACATCAGGAACAATTATGTGGCAGTGGGAATTGGTGATCAGTTAATCCATACTACACGCATCACGTCTCATTATTAGATGCGCTCTTCTTCTTCTAATCTGCAAAACAACAAAGAAAAGCAAGAAGAAGACAACTATCCTCACTCCCCAAATCCATGGCGACCTTGCGCAATTCCAATCTCGTCTCCGGTCGAACCCATATCATCTCCGCTCACCTTAATCCCTCTTCCGAACACGCCCATCAACTTCAGAAGTCCCACCCATCGATGTCAGCTTCTCCATGCAACAGCTACCCCCCGCGGGAACTAACTGTCACGATCCAAAAATCCAAGTCGTGATTGGCCCTTGCTCCACAACCAAGCAAGGTTCGTATGTGACAATATTATATAAACAATGACTTACCATACTTCTTAGAAATTTTTTTAGTTGCCCGGTTTTGCATGTTTTCTTTTTGATTTGTCCTACTATTTGAAAACATTTTTGATTTGTTCTGTTTTTCAACCGGCCGATGGTTAGTTTTTTGCATGTGGCCGCTCTCTATAGAACCGGCCGGTTAAAAAAACTAACCGGCCGGTTTTAATAAGACTGGCCGGTTACAAATTACGCGCAACTGTTGCGATTTAGTTTAGATTATGGACCGGCTGGTCTTTTAAGAAACCGGCCGGTCTACATTTTAAGCGGCCGGTCGTATTGTTGAAATACAAATCCGCGTACCTCTTTCTTCCTCCTCTCTTCTCCTCCTCCTTCCTCCCCCCAATCCCCCTGATTTGAGCAGCGAATCCGGCCAGACGAGCGGCGACAGCAGCCGGCCAACCCAGTCTTCTTCAGCGGAATCGTCCAATTGTGAGGTAAGTGCGGCGATTGTTGGAATAGGAGCTTAGGGTTTCAGACGAATCACTTATGTGTGGAATTGTCCAGTTTGGGTTTTGGTGGATTTTGGTTGAAGTCTGGATTCCTATATCTTGCAGATTCAAGTGTACCAATTTAGGGTCGAGGTACAAATGCAGATTGTTCAGGGTTATGTGTAGATTAATTTTGGTTTAGAGTTAGGTTTATGTGTAGATTATGTTAGAAATGGCGTTTGATTATGTGTACGGGTTGATTTGTTATGTAGTTTGATTAGGGTTATGGTACAAATGCAGATTGTTCAGTGTTAAGGCAAAAAATTTTCACTTGATGTCTATGTTATTCTTGTACATAATGATTTTTGTAATATTTTTTGTAATTGTTTTATGATTAGAACTTTAGTTTTAGATTATTTATGTTGTCCGATTGGGATTGGGATATGCTGAGGAGAGGTTATATATGTTGTATTGTCACGGTTTGGATTTACAATTTGAGTGTAATTTATGCTTTGTTTTTATTTGACTGTGGCATTGTATGTATTTGAAGATTAATGGGGATATTTTGCAATTGTTATTTATACATATTGTATAGATGGATATTAATGATATTGATCAGCCTGGACCAATAAACCATTCGATCCTTACACAACAACCTACACATCGATCACAGGGAGTTTGGAACGATCAGGTTAGTAATCACTGTTCAGAAGACGAATTTAATCAATATGTAATTTATGATTCATAATGAATTTTTATTTAGAAATCATTCCAGGCTGGTAAAGTTTTGAAGATAGTACATCGAAGAATGTGGGAGATGGACCATCGTATTCTCCCGCACATAGTTAGAGCTGGATTTCTACCTTGGACCCAAGTCCAAAATATGGAGGCTGACTGGGCTTTGCTGGCGGCGTTAGTTGAGCGTTGGAGGTAGGAGAGCCACACATTTCATCTCAGGATCGGAGAGGCTACTATTAGCCTCTAGGATGTGGGACTCCTGACTGGCTTGCCCATTGAAGGCAATGTGGTCACGGGTAATATGGACAAGATTGGAAAGAATTAAGCATAAGTTTATTGGGCGCATACCCAGAGTGTCCAAGGTCGCCTTCATTGGCCAAGAGGAGATGGTTTGTCGAACATATGAGTCAGCTTCCAGTTGACGCAGTGGAGGAAGTTGTGAAGATGCATGCCAAAGCGTATATATTGTGTATGTTAGGGTCATCCCTGATACCCGATCTATCAGGGGATAGGATTTCTCTGCACTACCTTCCCCTGCTTGCCGACCTCGACGCAATCAGCTCGTACAGTTGGGGGAGCGCTGTTCTTGCGTATCTATACAGACAGATGTGCAGCGCAGCACGCAATGGGCATAGACAGATGGGGGGCTGCAGCATTTTGTTGCAGATGTAGAGTTGGGAAAGACTCCCCATAGGTCATCCTAAAGGATTTAGTTGGACTTTACAACCGATTAATGCGGACATGGATCCGTATCTCCGTGGAGCATGGTCCTACACGTAAGCCCGTCTGGGATAGGAGGGCTCCAGATTGTCTTATAGTAGATTCAAATGATGATCTTGTACGACTTACATTTTGATTTGTCTGCAAACACTTATGACTTGCGTATTACAAGCCATGCACTCCATTTCCCAAACACAAAACAAGCCATCTTTGGTGACCTCTGAAGAAACATAAAAGTGATCAAACATTGCAATAAACCATAGCACAAATCTATAAAATAACACCAACCTGCAAACATGAACCACAAACACATGTCTACTTATTACAAGCTCTAAAAAAGCCAAGACCACTAGTCTGCAAATACTTATTATACTCCCTTTTTATATCACACTTGTCTGGATGGACATGATCTTCTGTTATGCTTTGTTGTGTGACAAAGACCGCATTTATGTCCACGTGTTTGTCCTTGGCTACTGGATTCCCCAAGGTCCATCTCGTTATGTCTTCGCCTCGATGGTTGGCGTCCAACTTTATCTCGTCTGAAGGCGGGGGCTGGGACGTGCATTATCCTGTCGACTTGAGGCCAATGTTGTTCGTCTGGAATAACAGAAAAGGTGGAGGCCCAGGTCGCATTATATGCATCTATCGTATAGTGGTGACTGACGAATCCATGGTATGACATATTCTAACTTTTACACACTGCCATGACGTGAGAACATGGGTAATGGAATGCTTCCCATTTCCCACAAGTGCACGAACCCTCCTCTAGTGTAACTGCATGTCTATGATGTTTTCGGAATGTTGTCACTTGGAATACACCTCTAGCTCTGTCAAACACCTGCACTCGGTGGTACTGTGCCTTATCCTGAATATCTCGTAACTTCAGCTCTATTTTAGGTAAGAAACTCCCAGCCGCATTGTGATACTCATCTCGCCGCTTGCAAAAGTATGTGTTACACTGCATGAAATTAAACTGGACAAGAGCACATATCGGAAGATCTCGACCACCCTTCAGAATGTTGTTAAAACATTCGCTAGCATTGGTCGTCATCGATCCCCATCTACTGCCACCCTCATCATAAGCTAATGAACACTTTGAAAACGGGATGCCATCTAACCATTCCCATACCTTTGGTCTATCACTCAACAAGACACACAGTTGTTCGTACTCTCTGTCAAACTTGATCTTCTGCCTCTGATGTGCAATGTGCCCGAGTTTCTTCTTCAAGCTGCTGTCCTTCACTTTGATGTTGAAGTTACTCTGCAGATGTCTGATACATACCCTATGATAAGCCCGAGGAGCTGACCATTCTGGATCCTGCATCGCCGCAATGATGCCTTTGTGTCTATCAGAAATGACGCACAACCCATCACGTATGCACCGCATAAATCATTTCCAATTGGAATTGTTTTCGCTCTCAACCAAAGCGAAGGCAATAGGCAAAATATGATTGTTCGCGTCAAGGCCTATGACGATAAGTAATTTTCCATCATACTTCCTGTTAAGATGAGTACCATCAACGCATAGCACGGGACGACAATGTCGAAAACCTTCAATTGTTGGGCCAAAAGCCCAAAATACAGGATGTACAATCATCTGACCATTCTGCTCGTCCACATATCGAACCCATTTAACCACCGTTCCAGGATTTGTGTTCTGCATTGCGTCCATGAATCCAGGTAATCTTCCAAATGATTCATCCCAATCACCGAATAGATTTTTCAGAGCCTGTTGTCTTGCCTGCCAAGCCTGAAAATACTTCATTTCATATCCATAATCTTTGAATATTCTGGCTTTTATTTCCCCAGGAGATAATCTCAACCTTTCATTAATTACATCGCCAATCTCGTTTCTTATAAAATGTCGGGTTAAATGCACATTTGAGTTCTTCATTTGATCATTCTGGCATGTATGATCCCCTCTGTATTTGCGAACCTCCCAGTATGAATAATATTTTTTCATTGCAATCCTTACTCGCCAAGGACAATTCTGCTCACCTTCTCGACAATGAAGTACCAAGAACCGTGGTTCTGATTCTTTTGTCAAATATTTGACACGGTTCAATATATAAAACTTCTAGACGGCCTAAATTGCTTCTGCTTTGCAACTAAATGTCGCTCCTACACCAAGAGCCGGAATACCTCCATAGTTACCACCCAAATATTCATCAATAGGGTTATTCGCGTCCCAGGCCGATATATCACTGAATGCGGGAATATCTCATACACGTTGCGGTTCAGGAACCGGAAAAACCCCCTTTGCGGCTAATTCTTCAAGGTGCTCCATTTCTTCTCGGTCATACTCGTCTATCACTGGCATTTCGAGTGTCGCATAGTTAGACATAACCATTGGATCTGAATCCGTATTACCCATATATGTTACCTTTCCTGAAAAATTAGATAGATAATTTCACTTCTCCAAATACCATCAACGTAAAAATTACCAAATCACCAATTTAATGTGCATTCTCTTCAAATCATCGATAACATACTCACACACTTTCAAATACAGTGCATGAGGCACACATTTACACCCAATTCGGTTCACACATCAAATTATCACATACTTCCCATAAACATACTATACATACACTAATTTCGAACGATCTTTACTGCAGTCACCTTTGACACCAGTTGCAGCTTCAACTCACGGCCAGAGAGGATGTCAGCAGGGAGGAAAGTGTAGAAAGAAGATGGAGGAAAGAGGGTGGGGGAGGAGATCGTAAAAGACCGGCCGGTCCATAATCGAACCTAAAGCGCAACAATTCCAAGTAATTTGCAACCGGCCGGCCTTAATAAGACCGGCCGGTTAGTTTTGTTAACCAGCCGGTTCCATGAAGAGCGGCCGCATGCAAAAAACTAATCGGCCAGTCTTATTAAGACCGGCCGGTTGAAAAATAGGGCAAATCAAAAATGTTTTCAAATAGTAGGGCAGATAAAAAAACTTACATGCAAAATCGGGCAACTGATCGATTGATTTCTTACAGATTATTCGCTTCATTCGATGACGAATTTCGCTCCTCTCCCGAACTTTTCATTGTGTTTTCACCACTCTACTCTCATTTCAGGTCAAGTTATATTAAATTGGGGGTTTGTAGTTCGTTTGGAGCAAAATAAGGTAAAACACAAAGATTCAAACGAATACAGACCAAATCTGGGCAGATTGACCTATTCGTCATCAAAAGCTTGCCGAGAACATGATTCTTATCCGATTGAGGTGTGCTATATCTTGTTGGAAGGCTGACTCGAAGGGCTACAACTTTGTAGTTTACAGCAAGACATAATTCGAAGGTTTAGATGGTCAAAAACGCAAGACAAGTCAGATTTATAGTGCTGAGTGAACAGTAGCCCGGTTCACTGGTCAAACCGCCGGTTCAATGGTCAAACCGCCGGTTTACTGTTCAAACCGGCCCCAAAGGCAAATTTTCGTTTTTCTCTGAAAAGGGCCGGTTCAACTTAGAACCGGCGATTTAGACGTTAAACCGGCGGTTTGGTCACTGAACCGCCGGTTTGGAACCAAATCGGGCCGCAAATCAATTTTGAAAATCAGCCCAATTGATTTTCATATAAATAGAAATCGAGGGCTCGTTCAAAAGGGGTTGGACGATTTTGGAGAACGAACGCAAGAGAAAAGAGGATAGCTTGGAGTGAAGATCGTCGTCACGGGTTCTTCGTTCTTTATTCTCTTCATTCTTGTATTGGTAGTAATCCCGATGAGTAGCGAGTAGTTTATTTAGTTCTGGGATCATACGGATCCCATGCTTGTAACCTGATTTCATGTGATTTGTACAAACACCAATTTTAGTCTAATGCAATTTTATGTTTTCAATTCTATTATGCTTCATTCTATCGTTTTATCATTGTTGATCATTGATTGAGATGACTGCATGTTAGAACGAAACTAGGTTAGATGCCAAAAAGATGAATGGGTCTGAGGCAGTTAACTGGAACAAATAGGATTGATGTCGAGACATGGTAGCTATATTGTTAGTACATGAATCGATAGGAGAGTTGACATATTTTGTCTGGAAACCTTTGTGTCTAATAAATCGAAACTGTTGATAATCCGTGATTGGGCGGCGTTCAATAGTGTAGGTTAATTCAGGTGATGACCCGTGAATGGGCGGCTCATCTGATGTCAATTTAGGTTATCTCCAAATCTATTTTGCATGACTATATTGTGTGACTGATTGAATGAATTGTGTTGCGAGCATGGGTGAAGTTCGATCTTGGAATTGCTTTCTCTGATCGAATCAACCGTTAGTATTTAGGATAATTAGGAATATTTAGAACTAAACTCACAATTTTCATTAGGAGTAGCTGAACATATTGTTTGCTAGCTAGTATATACACGCGCCTGTTCCTAGGATCGACCCTTGGCTTGCCAAGGTCTATAAATTGTTTTTGACTACAATTTGACCCCTGAAACTTATATCTGACATCTATAAAGGGTTAAAAATACGAATGTCAGCAACTCTAAAAAAATTTCTACTTCTTACCGTATTTTTAAGTGTCTGGTTTTGTCCCTCAGCTACATTGTGTTGACTGTGAAGCCTAATCTGCACAGAAGTACATTGAGAACCTACACAGAGCTGTAAGCTTATAAGTACGGGATTCCTCAACCCCTTTGAGGTCGTATTGCACGTAGTGGTCAAATTGACCGTATGGGTCGTATAGGTCGTAGTGGTCGTGTTGAGTCGGCCCAAAATCCTAGTTTTCTTATTCATACGGTGTGTCTGTTGTCACTAGATGTAATCAGAAAACCAGAGAGAGTGCGTGAGGCTAACTATCTTTCGATTGAGAGACTGTAGTGGATTGAGTCTGCAAGCGGCGAGTGGATGTATCTCCTACCTTGGAGGGAACCACTATAAATCTTGTGTCAATCTTTCATCGTTATTTTTGTTTTCTTATTTTGTAATTGTTAGTGCGATCCGAACACATTGTTCATGCTAGGAGAACCCGACATGGGTGTAGTGAGGGATGATTCTGCATTCCTTTAGGTGGAAAATAAACGATCGTGGATGTTGTGCTCCTGAGCCGTCGTGTCTACCATAATACTCACCATCATGCATGATCTGCCCCTCTTAATAATCTTATTGAGTTGTATCTCAACCTCAATCGTAAATGCTTTGAACACGCCTAAAGATTATGATTTCTCATTAATTACAAGTAGGTAGTTAAATCGTGAGTAATTAGGAAACTGATAAAATATATATGACCATTCCAAGAAGCAGTAGAAATGATTCACATATATTTGTATAATTAAGTTCCAAGATGTCAGAAGTTCTACTGACAAGTTTTTAAGATATATTTGTGCAAGGTCATAGGTTGAATCCCCTGCTAAACGGTATATAATGGTGTGGTCTCACCCAGATGACTTGGTTTACACGCTATTGCTCTCAATCGTAGGTTTACCCAACGCACACCCAAAGAGTAGCGGTTGGGGTTTCTTTTTTTTTTAAAAAAAAAAAAGATGCTTCCGCCATTATGAAGCTGAATTAGTTAATTTACACTTTATAGCAAATGCTCCACGTGTAGGGTCTCAAAATACGATGAGACAATTTCTAATGAATCTAATTTATCAAATACATTCAACAAACTATTTCCCATATTTCTAGAATTAATGGATAATTTAAACTAATGGGTTACAAATGAACCAGTGTTATCTCATTTGTCTAATACAAAAAATCGAAAATAAGTTTCGACTAAACACGCTACAACAAAAGTGCCCATTAAATCTAAAAAATGACTAGATGTCAATAATAATCTAAAATGAGTATTTGAGTTATATGACCAGAATCTTGCCATCATGTGATTCTATATACTCAAACTCAATGAACTCTAGAGGAAAGCAAAAGGCTGCTTTAGTTGAACATGCATGATTAGAAAGGATGTCAATGGATTAAAAGAAAAATACTGAAGAAACAAATCATCATTTATGGTCGTCTTCACTTCTCTTTGTGTCTTCCTCTTGTTTTCTTCACTATCCAGATTTGATGCGTCCTCTCTTTTCTCTCAACAATCACACCTTTAGAATGTCGAAAACTAATTTCTTCTTTCCAAAAAATTTGTATAGCAAATTATGATGGCCTCTAAGATTCTACCCGCCGTAGGATTGATACGCTATTATCGACCTCAGAAGCTCGAGACCCCTTACATTCAATCTGTATCAATTACAGACTAATAAAATTGTGATCAACACGTTTCTATTTTGATCGATACTACCAAAATCGATAGGGCCCTATAATATTTTCCCAACATGATTTCTTTTTGGTAGGTCTCCCAACATGGAACTTTACATAGTTTTTTCCTTTGAGTAAATGCATCTTAAAACAGAAGAAAAATAGATCAAAAGATTAAAATACATAGAAATTACGAAATTTAATAAGAAACGAATAAATAATAGGTAATGAGAAAATTTTCTCTTTTTCCACTCATTCATAGGTTTTTACTTTATTTGCCATCTTTTTTAAAAAATTCCCCATCTGTCACTTCCGGTGGCTGTTTATATTTTACTTTTCTGATTAGGTGTCGAGTTGTCATCCTAGTCATTTGCCAGATGAAACCGCCACTTTGACCATCAAATTGCTAGGCAAACAATAAATTTATTTATATCGAAGTGGCGGTTTGTCCTGCAATCTGACCTGGATGCCAGCACAGTGTCATATCAGAATCATGGAACAAATCGCCACTTCCGATGGCGGTTTGTTGAAAGAAATGACATATGAAGAATATTCTTAAAAGGAATGACAGATAAAGAAAAAAACTTATTAATGAGTGGCGAAAAGAAAAAACTTTTCAGGTAATGAATGGACCGATCATTGGAAACATCATATCACATTCAAGATAACAAAAAAAAAAAAGCAAGAGGAAGAGGAAGAGTACTTAGCATTCACTTAAAACATTCATCTTGCGAAGCATCAAACATGTAAGATACTGATTTTCTTATATGATGGTAATCTAATTTAGATTAATAGAATTATAACGTAATCAAATAAATCTGAACTTGTTAATTAAATTATGTCTAGCTTAAAAAAATATTAAAGATAGATGAGGATGAAAAGAATTTAAAACATATCCATGAAGCACATAGCTTGCCACTAACCCTCTGTACATTATTCTTGGTTAATTTGATTTATTGAAGCATGTTAGTTAATTATATATTTATAATGAAAAAGACATGAAAGTGATAAGAGAAGCTTTCTTTAAAATAAAATCTGGACAACCAAGTTTTAGTACGAGAAATCAAATAGGGATTCTTAATCTTTTCTTTTAATCTTGATGGTTTTTAAGTTGTGTTTCAACCTTAATCATTGTTTTATATGTTGTCCACACATAGAACTAAATTTCTAAGATTCTAGAACATTAAAAACATAGTTTTTGATGATTATAAATAATATAGGAAGATTTTGAGTGGTAGAAGAAATTGTCCATGACTTTTAACTCTTCATGTAACGGTCTATATGTGCTTCAAAAGTGGGAAGTTATTTCCTAGATGCTATACTTAACTTTTATGATTGAAAAACTAAGCTAGAAACTAACTTATAACGAAGTTTAATGATGTTAAGCTTGTTGAAATTTATATATATGATAGTTTGAAGTTATGTTTTAGCTTTGATCATTTATTTTAGGTGTTGCCATATGGTTTGAGGCTTTGTCCTAGTTTTGAATATTTATTTTAGGGTTTGAATCTTTGTTAAGCTTGCTGAAATTTATTGTTATGGATCTGAAATTGATAGTGGAAGCATTGTTTTAGCTTTGATCATTTATTTTAGGTGCTGCCATAGGGTTTAAGGCTTTGTCCTAGTTTTGAATATTTAGGGTTTTAGGGTTTGAATCTTTGTTAAGCTTGCTGCCATTTATTGTTATAAACTGAAATTTATATATTGATAGTTTGAAGCTTTGTTTTAGCTTTGATCATTTATTTTATCTTGAAGATTATTAGTTTTCTCTTCATTATCATCCGGGAAAGCCCAATGTTTTGGCTGACGCTTCTAGCAGTAAGTTGCATGCATTTTTGGCATGTATGATATTGGACCAGTGGAGACATGAAGAGGTTATTGGAACTCATGACTTACAGTTGGTGAATAATGTAGACTCAGTTCATGTGCTTAATCTCGTGTAGCGCCTTCCGTGTTATCAAAGATCATAAACGAACAAAAGAATGGCTTAGAACTGGAAAGCGTTCGACTAAAATTATCCAACGGAGAAAATGAGAAGCGACGGACCATTTATAATAACCCAGGTCTTCATTATTTGAATAGGTTAGCAGTCCTTGATAATAAGGCGTTGAAAGCAGAATTATTTCATGACCATAACTCGAAGTATGCAAGTCATCCGGCAGATACTAAGATGTATCAGGATTTAAGAAGACATTTTTGGTTGAATGGTATGAAAAGAGGTTGAAAAATATATTTGGAAGTGTATGACTTGACAGAAGGTGAAAGCCAAACACCAACGACCCAGAGGATTGTTACAACCTTTGGAAGTGACTGAATGGAAATGAGATCACATAATAATGGATTTTATTATAGGATTTCCCAGAACAAGTGGTGGATGCAATGCTACTGAGTTGCAAAAATCATTCCTATTTCTTTACAGGGAATTCCGAGAAGTACGCTGTAGCCCAAAAAAAGAATGGAAGTGCCATTTAGTTACATTTTGGATAGCTAGAACATCATTTTGTGTTTTAATATGAAGTTTAGCTTTAGTCGTTAATGGTTTGTAATTTCTTATGTAATCTTTTTGTGTATTATAATAGGAAGATTAATGTTGGTTGTAATATATTCGTACTCACGCCTTGGGGTTTTCGGGGCGTGACAAAACAAGACAATGTTGGTTTAGTTTTGGCCTTTCTATTCTCTTTAATGAGTCGTCCCGAAATAATTGTTTCTCCTACATCTTTGAGTCAAGGGTTAGTAATGGTGGTTCAAGTGGAGAGTTGTCTTTACCACTCAGCTGACGCCTGAATTTTTCTGTTTAAGCATAGTTCTGGGCGCGATAAGAGACCGGATCTTGGACCTCGGCCCCAAGACATTTTATGATCATCCTTTTTCTTACAAAGTTTGTACAATAAGTGAATTATTCTATGAAAATGTAAGAACCTGAATTTATAATCTTATTTTTTTTTGTTTGCATTAGTTGATAAAAAAAAGGAGACGACACAATTTACTTGGTGAAAACAAGTGGCAGCCTATTGTCTTCATCCAAACTTACCACCCATGCATGCAACTTAATGACGTTGGTAGAAGTCATTTTTTTCACCAAAAAGAGGGGATAGAAACTCAAGGCTTACTAGGAGATTCTGGACAGCCAACTTTGGCACGAGAAAACAAGTAGGATTCTTAACTTCTTCTTTTAGTTTTTATGTTTTATGTTCATGTTTGTTATGGATGATGCATTGGTTGCTCACTTGGGTGAATGTGAATGGTTTAAGACTTCTTTTAGAGCTATATTCAATGATTTATGTGTTGTGCATGAGCTGGAATTAAGCTTACCAATCTCTAAAATGTTGAAAGCATGATTTTGATGCTTAGGATCATGCACAAATATTGTTATATGGTTGTACATGTTCATTTAGTCAAGTTCTAGATTGGAAAGACAAGTTAGAAACTTATTGATATGAAATTTGGAGTTTGTCATAGATAACGAATTTGTGATATCAAATCTGAATTTTTGATTTACATTCTAGAATGACTTGTGTGCTAGCTTAGAGAGTAGTTTACCTATGTTTATATGCCTAAGCTTAAGGATTGATCAAGGTATACGAGAGGAGATTAATCTTAGACGATTTTTTAAATTAGAGAATGTATATGGGGAAGTCTTTCTAGTCAAACGATATTGATTCTTAATTATGGATTTTACGTCAAATGAATTGTTTTACCATTCAATCTATGATGTTAGCCTTGATATATTTTGTGAGGACTTTGTTCATGAATTATATTTCTTATTTCTCAATTCTTGCATTCACATATCCATTCAGCACATGACATAAGCATTCATACATGATATTCGCGAACTACAAGGAAAGTATTATGAAAGAAAAGATGTGAATCGGGATACGAGTTATCCTTGGGTTAAAGTCCCTAAACTCTGCAGGAAGATCACGCGAGAGGCATGATGGCTGGGGCCAGGCCGGTAGGAAACGTGGCCGGTAGCTTCCCGAGGTGGAAAGTCTATTAATAGTTAATATTGTGATTGGTATAGAATATAATGTGCATACATCACGACAATTGCATATGCATTTTTGTGTGAGTATAAAACTTATGAAACTAACAGTTGAAATTAAGACTGCCTACTGAGTTGGAAAAACTCATTCCTAAATAATTTACAGGGAATTTAGAGAATTAAATTGAAGTTCCATAGCGACGGGTATTTTTTTGGTTAGGACATCTCGGGTGTAATATAATGTGATGTATGGTTTTAATTGTTAGTTGTTAGTGAATTCTTATGCAACCCCTTTTGTGTATAAAAATGGGGAGTTTAAGGACAAATGATTGTAAATATCTATGTAAGGTTGTTTTAGTAAAAATTAAATTTTCTTACTCACGCTCTCGAGATTTTGGGGCGTGACAGAATGGTATCAGAGCCAATTATTAGATCTAATGGGGGAGAGAGTTAGAGAAACAATATATATGATAAAAGTTTGAGTTTTAAATAATTATACTGTATATTTAAACTATGTTATTCTTTTCTAATACTATTCTTCATGACTTTAATATGTTAGGATGCATAATGCCACCTTTGAGATTTACAACACTCTTGGAGTCCTCGGTCATCATTTCTGATCGTGTTAACTTAGAGATAACTAGGAAGAAAATGTAAAAGGGCATCATCCTTTTAGGATTCGGCGCAGATTTAGTAAGGCTCTTAGGCCTACAGGTAGTAAACCCAATGACGAAATAACAACATATGAGAAAATTGAAAAGAAAAATGCTTGGGCAAAAAGACCTAATCTTAAGAAATATTTTCCTGCTTGCGTGCTTACTGACTGTTGCATAAAAGTTATCAATGTCGGGCAGGAGGTATTAGATGCTGAAAAAAGGTGCGAATAAAATGCTTTAAATTGTCTGAAATAGATGTTTGTCTGTCTGTTTGATTTGGATGTTTGTTTGATTGTGTGCGTACTCTTGTTTGTTTTATGCTTTACCTAGAACATTTTAACATTTAGAACAAACAGTCATGCAAAAACAAAAAACAAATCGATACCCTATCTCTTTATGTTACTTCATGATTAGAGAAAACAAAGAAAATGAATTCAAACGAGAATAGCAGTTCATCGAACCAAGGAAATAATCCTGAGTTAGCCAGTATTTGTAACGTGCTAAAAGACTTAATTGCAGTAATAGAGAAACAAAATGCGAGTGGAGATGATCGGGGGAAGTTTCTTGAGTCGGGGAACGAAAAGATGAAACAAAGAATCAAGCTATTAAGGGAACTCAAGAGAATGAATCCCACATCGTTCGTAGGCGATCCTAACCCAGATGTGGCTGATAAATGGATCAAGCAAATCAAGAAGTTGTTGGACTTACTAGCTATACCTACATATTCTCGAGTAATTCTAACCTCACACTTGTTTACGGAGGAGCTGTACTACTGGTGGGACTTTATAAAGTCATGTCATGATACCGAAACAATGACATGGGAAATATTTGAGTAACTCTTCTTCGGGAAGTATTTTCGAGAGTCGGCAAGTGATGCAAAGATGGAGGAATTTGTTCAACTTATTCAGCGCAACATGTTTGTTGCTCAGTATGAGTCCAAATTTGCAGAACTCTCTCGTTTGCTCCTTCGCTAGTAGCAACCGAACCCATGAAGGCAAAGAGATTTGAAAGAAGTTTGCGTCCATCCATTCAAGAAAAATTAGTAGCTCTAAGGCTCCGTACTTATGCAGATGTGGTCGAAAGTGCCTCTTTAGTGGAACGGAAAATAAATAATTCTCAAATCCTTCGCCAAGGGAGAGACCAAAAAAGGATTGCCCAGCAAGGTAGCATGCCGAATAAGAGACATCAGACATCATCTCAATTTCATCATGGAGAGCTCCACAAGCTAGCATGAATGGTTATGTCCCTAAGTGTGGAAAGTCGGGCCTTATCAAAAGAAATTGTCCATCTCGAGATTCTTCCCGACGGCAATCTACATATCCACAACAAATTAAACAAGGAGCGCCTATTAACCAGTTTAATTCTCAAAGGCCTCAGGTTCAACCTCCGGAATTTTCAGCTTTGGTTATTCAACATAGAGAGAGACCCAATAACAATGGGCAAGGATCTAAAACTGGTAGAAGAGTTTTCTCGATCGTGGAAGATGAGAATCCATCAACAAATGCGGTTATTGAAGGTACTTTTTCAGTTTACAACTCTTTGGCTAAAATTTTATTTGATACTGGTGCCACACATTTGTTCATAGCTGCATCATTTGCATCAACCTTAGACTTGTCTTTGGAATCATTAAACAAATCCCTCCATGCTGCCACACCACTAGAAGATAATTTACAAACAAAACAGGTGTGAGAGGATGTGTAATAAAGATAGTTGAACATGATATTGAGATAGATTTGATATTGTTAAGAATGTCCGGCTACGATGTGATACTTGAATTGGTTGTCTCAGGTAATAATGGATTGCTACCGAAAGAAATTAAGTCTTTTAACCGAAGAAGGAAAGAAACTTCATTTCTTTGGAGCAAAAGACATTTCTCCACCTTACGCAAATCTATAGTCTAACGTTCGAGTTCTTAGAGGTTACGGAATTTCTAAGTTACTAATGTCCATGAAGTTAGAATCCGAAGAAGATCAACCTCAATGTTCAATTCCAATTGTTTGTGTGATGCATTTGGAACGATGGATATTACCTCTACGGGGAATTTCTTTACTTGGTCAGATAAACATACTTTGAGAAGTAGAATCTGGTGTAAATTTTACTGGATATTAGTTAATCATGAATTTAGTGACCTATTTCCGTCGGCAGTGGGCTTTTTTTCCAGAACCCGGCATTTCTGATCCTTCCCTTTAATTTGGTCCCTACGCATCAAAGAGTCACTGGTTTAGATTTCAACACTTTTGGGTGTTTCCGGATGAGTTCAAAAATTTTCGGAGTCAGTTCTGGGGACCTAGGTGTGGTAATCTATTTTCCTTCTAGAATAAATTGAAATTCTTTAGCCTTGAAGCTGAAATGAAAAAAAAATTAGAGGTGACATGAATAAAAGGGTGGACTTGGATAGATCTCATTTGGCTAGCATTCAAAAGGAGTTGATTGAATATCCGGAAAACCTATCCTTAGTGGACAGTGAGTCTCAAGCAGTGACTTAGATATCAATTTATTTTGAACAATCAGAGAGCCATAATCAATTGGGCTAAAGAGGGGGATTTGAACTCTAAATATTTTCATGTCATTTTGATGAGTAGGAGATCCAAAAGTAGGATTAACTCGATAAAACTCACTGATACTAGCTATTTGTTTGAGCCCTTGGATATTAAGGATGGCTTTTTTTAGTTAGACTATGTACAATGAGGTTGTTGAATTGGGGATTAAGTAGTTGAATAGGTTTAATGAGGTAGTTGAATAAGGTGTTGAATATGAGGATTATTTGGTATTGAATTGAAGTTATTTACAATGGGGTAGTTGAATATGGGGATTAAGTAGTTGAATAGGTTTAATGAGGTAGTTGAATATGGTGTTGAATATGATTTGGATTATTCGGTGTTGAATTAATTAAACATGTTGAATGAAGATGTGGTGGGGACCATCTGTGACATACCAATATACGTCTTGTTTATTGTTGATTGATTTATTTATATTTTAATTTTTATACCAAAATTCATTTTTTTTATGCTCTATAAATACATACTCGCTTCATTTGATTTGGACATCGAAAAAAAAAACCTCTTTCTTCTCCATTTTAAACCCTTCTTTTTAGCCAAATGGATCCCAACAATAATTCCTTTGTCTACCCAAATCTCCACAATTATCAGTTTCAAAATCAACAATCCAGCCAACAAAATACTCAAAACACTCCAAACTATGGGTTTGCACCAAATTTCATCATGCCTTCATCTGCTCCAAATTATAGTCCATATTATGGATCAATGATGTCATATTCATTTCAAAGTATGGGTGTGTATTTGTTTTAATAATGTCTATCTATATTTTTCGTCTTTATTTCTTGCAAGATGCAATGATATAAAATTTAAAATTGATGAAATAAAAATATTAAAATTGAAAAATAATATATATAATTTTTTTTACTATTAATTTTTTTTTTGAATGCAAAATGATAAATTTATTGAATTGTAATTACAAAAATTAAATTATGAAGAAAAAAAAAGAAGATAAATAAAAGTTGTCGGATAGGGTGTTGAATTTTATTAAATAAGATCATTGTAGAGGGTATAAGTTGAATTTGTGTTGAATGATTAGGTGGAAGAAAGAGAAGATGACGTGGAGTGTTAAAAAGTGATAAAGTAGGGTGTTGAATTTTTTTTGCATTGTAGATAGTCTTACTTCAAAGATTTACTTAAATGGAATTATGTGGCCTGCCCAGCTGCCCTACCGATGTAAATATCTTCGATGAGGGTTCTTTGGTGATTGAATTTGAAAGTATTCAATTGACAAGCGAAGTGTCTTAGGATGAAGTTACTCCGTGAATAACATGTCAAGTTGCACGTCCTGATGGGTTCTAGAGCAGCGTTTTTCTAAAGCATATTGGAATTCTTGTGGGAAAGATATCGGTTTTGCTATCAGACAATTTTTCAGGGATGGTAGAATGCCCTCTGCTCTTAATTCAGCTTAGCTGGCTTTAATTCCCAAGATCAAGAACCCTCAAGATTACAGGCACATTAGCTGTTGTAATGTAATTTATAACATAATTTTGACCATTCTAGTTATTAGGATTAAACCTGTTGTACCAGTTTTAATTTGTCAGTCTCAGCTCGCTTTTGTGCTTGGCAGAAATATTGTGCATAGTGTCTCTCTTGCTAAGATCTATCCCATTATAAGCCAAAAAATATTAGTGGTAGATGTGTTACGAAGGTTAACATTTGTAAAGCTTATGATATAGTGGACTGGCAATTTCTTAGAGACATTTTTAGCCGTTTTGGGTTTCCTGGTATTATTATTAAGTGGGTTATGACTTGTGTTACTACTGCGAGACTCTCAATTTTGCTAAATCGAAATCTTGAGGGGTATTTTGGAAATTGTAGGGGTCTTTACCAAGGGGATCCTATTCCTCCCCTTTTGTTTACACTAGTCTTGTCGCTAAGTTAAATAATCTCAGCTAGAAAAAAGGCTTTGGTTGTAAAAAAATTAGGTTAACTCATTTGATTTTCGCTGATGATCTCCTTATCTTGTCCAAAGCTAACACTAGCTCTGTTAATTGATAAAGACTGCTATTTAACGACTTTTATTCTTGGCCTGGTCTTAAAACAGAAATACTTGCATTTACTTTGGAAGGACACCTAGTACGGACATTTTTTGGACAGACTCTGGTTTAGGCAAAAGAAATCTTGTGAGCTGGAAATTTGTTTTCCAGCCTGAGCAAAAAGGTGGGCTTGGTATCAAAGATGTTGGAGTTTGCGCTTATCCTATCTCAGCTTGGGGATTTATGCCTTCAGAGGAAATCTATCTGGGTTAAATGGCATAACAGTTACTACTTCAACAAATTTTCTTTTTGGGAGCTACAAGAAAAGTCCCACTTCCCTTGGCCCGTGAAGAACCTATTGAGAGTGCCAAGAGTTGGTGTGTACTGTGTGGATATTGGTCAAAATGGTTCTCTTGTTTGGAAAGACAGCTCATCTCCTTTTGAAGTATCGGGTCTTACAAGGTTTTGGCACTTCAGGCGGTTAGGAGAGGCAGAGCTGATTTGGTGTGGAGCATCATGTCGCCTACTAAATATAATTTTTGCTGCTGGCTGGCAGTGCCCAATCGCGGTTCAACCGTGGGCATAAGTAAATGCAAAAGTGACCTAAACGATTTAGAAAAATTTTCAAACTTGCCACTTATGGCAAACTTATTTCCAATTTTGCCACACTTCTGAAGTTACTTCCCAAAATGCCATTTTTTCACAAACCGCTACTGGTAGTAGCGGTTTGTCTATTTTTCTAACCCGAATTGTTGACTGGGGGCTGAGCTGGTGATGATGTGTACATAAAATAATAAACCGCTACCGGGAGTTGCGGTTTGACCATTATTTCAGTCAAACCGCTACTCCCAGTAGCAGTTTGTTTGTGTCAAAAACTCAGTGCCTCTGAGTTTGCAAACGATGGCAAACCGCTACTGTAAGTAGCGGTTTGCTTATTATTTAGAACTCCACTGATCGACATAGGTCAAATTAACGATTCTTACAACGATTATTGTGGTCAAACCTGCAAACCATCGATTCTTGAATGTGTGATAAATGACATTTCTTTCGAAAATGGTTTTTGAATGTGTAAAATATTAACATAGGATCAGACTTATGTAACGTAGGATCAAAATATACTGAAAAAGTTTGAAATAAATCATAAAGTGTAATGCAGTTTGACGAGTGCAATCTAACGAATAACCGAACCTATCGACTTCGTACTGGTTTTTTTGGCCTGGTGCTCCTCCGAAGTCCTTGCTGCCCGTCATCCTGAATACTTACTTGAGTGATTTGAGACGGACCTTGGTCAGCAAAAGTTGCAGCTTCGGATACCGGTTCGTGAGAAGGGCCCGCAGTATCTGCAAAAATGATTCAAAGGTATTAGCTAACAATACTGAAAATGTGCAAAAAGAATGAGAAGATGCATCTACCATGATGAAATTAAACAAAGTCCGATGTAATTCCCATTGCTCCCTCCGCTCCAAGCTCCGTCAGGTCAGCGTAGCTAGCGTGGAATAAATCGTACACTAGCTTCTTAGATTTCTCGGGAACGTCATCTGAAAATATTTCAGCGGCCATACGACCAGATCTGACCAATGAAAGTACCTACAAAAGCGATTCACAAGTATGTCAGTCCAAAAAATATGTGAATCATAGAATAGTAATTTGTATTTATAGGAAACTTACTATGCGGAGTTCTCGTGTGAAGTCGGTCGGTAAGGAATTGACTTATCCTTGGGTTTGGGTGGCTGAATAAATCTAATGGTAACCGAGTTATACCATATATAGTACTCCTCCAAGTACCCAAGGCCCCGACCAATCTGAACTTCCCCGGTGACCACCCTCTGCAACCTATTATCCCACATCGTCACATAAGATTGCAACTCTGTACTCCAATCTTTCTTTGTCTTCTTCCTTGTTATTGCATGCAACTCTCTGTGATTAGGATGTGGCATATGTGGGATAGGTTGGCGCAATCCAAATTGTCGTAGCACTCTGGAGGGATAATGCCATGCTGCAATATTAAAGCATAATAATGGTGTTTCCGCCATCCAAATATGGCGTCCCTGACTACACATCGGATGTAATGATGCGATAATATCATCTGTGTATGGCATCCAATCTACATCAATACTCTCTTGCCGATCTAGCTGGTCTCGGTACAACAGTAGGACGTGCTGCGGAGTCTCCCGATATGTCTTGGGGCCGTCCATTTGCTAAATCCTAGTGCGGCAATACCAACCACCGGATCTCTCGAAATCCATTGCGGGCGTCCTATAGACATATGCTCCCATGCCCATAGCTGGAGCAGTACCGTGCAGCCAGTCAAATGTATATGACCTGTCATGCATGCAACGGACAGCTGCCTATACAGAAATGCCAAAACCGCACTGCCCCAACTATAACCGCTGACGGCGTCTATATCAGCTAAACACTGTAGGTAGTGTAGCGAGACATCACTGCCCGAGCCGTCTGGCATGAGTGACGTACCGAGCATGCATAACATATATGCCCGAGCATATCTCTGTAAATCCTCCTCGGATGCGTCCGGTGGCACAATACTCATATTATGCTTAAACCAAGTACGATGGACACTCGTACGCGACTTCCCACGGGGTGGAACTGTCCCAAGTGTGGTCATGCATAACTGATCCCAGTTGACCACATCTTCACTACCAGTTACTGGCCTGCCGTCCACGGGTAGTGCAGTTATCACAACGACGTCCTGTAAGGTCACAGTCATCTCCCCGGGTCTCAAATGAAAAGTATGTGTCTCAGGTCTCCATCCCTCGACTAGTGCAGTTAGGAACCCATGATCCACTTTCATGTTCTGCACTAGTGTCCATGGGTAGAACCCCGAACGTATAACAATCTCAGCTATCCTAGGATCCAAGTCCCAAATATTATGTCGGCATACTTCTAACACAACAGAATCCTGCATGGCATGTAAATAATGGACATGTCAAATGATGAACACTCATTAAACATAATAATTGTGTGTTTCATAAACATTTTGTACCCCATTAGTCCAACAATCCCTAGATATGTGCTTATCTTGCCAAGTCAATAGTGAACCGTCTATGGGGCCTGGACTGACAAGTGATGATAAATCGTCATACTGCGAATCCATACCTGATACAACAAATGAAAAAAATACAATTCCGCATAAGTGACATGATGATAACTCGTTTACGAAAATGTCCAAAAATTACAAGTGTTAAACATAAGTGACATTAAAAAAATGTTCAACTAGCATACCATACAAGATATGCTCACATATAAAAAAAAATGGAAACTACTGCGTTGGTTTGTCACACGTTTTCTTGTTATGCCCAACCACGCCGCACTTGGAACACCGCATTGATCTGCCTGCTTTAGCTACCCTAGAATTGCTGGCACCACCAGATGCACCAAAATCCATCTCATTATGCCTTCTTCTTGTTGGTTCGCGGCCCTTCTTAGTTCTTTTGAAATGTGGATTCGGCACATGTTCAGGCCCTTCAAATGGTTGCTAATATGCCTGATCCGGAATGGGATTAAACTTAGGACACCATGTCCTATTATATGCGTCCATGTAAAATTCCAAGGCAACACATGCACTAATGCTCAAATGCTCTCTCATGCACACCGCCAACATGTGACTACATGGATAGTGGAAGGCCTCCCATTTTCCACAAGTACATGTGCGGGCGTTCATATTGACAATTTGAACATTCTGTCTGCTGGATGTGGTAACAGAAGCCACACCAAGAGTTTGGTCGTACATTTCCACTTCATGGCCGGTGCACTTCCACCTGAGATGATTTATTTTTCTTTCGATGGCTGGAGCATAAATCCCTTTTATTTTTTGGTACTGCTCACGTCTCCTTGTAAAATATTCATTTGCTTGTTTGAATGTGTAGTGTACAAGCGCCGTGATTGGCAAGTCGCGCCCTCCTTTCAGAATGTTGTTGAAACATTCTGATGCATTTGTGGTCATTGACCCCCATCTCCGCCCTTTTTCGTCATATGCCAACCCCATTTTTCAGTTAACAGGTCATCAACCCACTTCAATGCTTCGGCATTATCTTTCAATTTTTCCCTCAAATCCGAGAAAAGCTTAATGAACTTCTTCTTCTGATTTTGGTGGGCAATAAGTGCAAGGAAATCCTTCAGTTGTTTGTTCTTCACACGCAAATTGAAATTACTCACAAGGTGTCTTTAACACACCCGATGATATGCCATTGGAGGTGCCCAATCTGGATCTTTCATTGCATTAACGATTCCAATATGTCTATCTGAAATAACACAAAGCTCTTCTCGGTTTGTTATCCCAGCCCTTAGACAAGCCATGAACCAACTCCAGCTGTTTTCACTTTCACAAAGAGCATAAGCAAGTGGAAGAAGGTGGTTGTTTGCATCTAAGCCCACGGCGATTAATAACACTCCCTTGTATTTGCCATAAAGATGAGTCCCGTCAATACAAATCACCGGACGACAATGTACGAAAGCTTCTATGGCCGGTGCAAATGCCCAGAAAACCCTATCTACACAAACATTACCACCTTGTGAAGGGCTTGTTTGCCAAAATACGGCACTCCCGGGATTGGTAAATTGCAATATGTTCATAAATTTCGGCAATTGTGCAAATGATGATTTCCAATCTCCGAATAAACATTCAAGGGCCTTCTGTCGTGCTTTCCACTCTTTCACATTTGGAATGTCGTACCCAAATTTTTTAAACATCAACTGCTTTATAGCTCTAGGAGGAAGCCTCAATTTCTCTCGAATAATCCCACTGATTTCGCTAGCAATAAATGACTTGTTGAAATATGTGTTTTCCTTAGCAATGATGTCTTTCTCACACGAGTGTGTTTCTCCGTATCTGGTAATCTCCCACATAGCGGCTTTGGATTTTTAACCGCTCTAACGTGCCACGCACATATACCTGCTCCATCTCTACATTGTAGTATAAGCCTACTCACATCTGACTTATACTTGTAATACTCAACACGATTTAGGATAGAATATTTCTGACATGCATAAATGACATCCTCCTTAGATGCAAATAACATCCCCTTATACAGTGAGTTCATAGAAAATTCACTATTTCCAATCAAATGTTCGTCAACATCCGGATTCCCCATCCAATGTGATACATCATTAAAATGATACGACTTGATCTTTTATTGCCTTTGTAAGGAACAGTTACAAATTTCTACCTGCTGATGGCTGGTCGAAATGGATCTAATGTATAAAAGAATTACAATAACTAAGATAATGAGTAAATTTCCGAATGCCTTAGGATGTAATCTGACTGTCCTTTTATATTGTTTGTTCTTCAACAGCCGCATCTTTTTGCGAATCAATGCGTCTTCTGGTACGACGACTATAGACTTGAATAGGTGCTTCCCTTTCACGAACAGGTATTTTTCTTTGAACTTTTGTTGTAACTGTCTCGCTACCTTGATGATTCCTATCATAAAACCGGGAAAATCCCACAACGTATTGTTGAACACTCTATTCTCATTCTCAACTTGAGCCGATGTCCATGATTGTGGAATATCATTGTCTCCCACCGCATCTAACATTTCAAAATTTTCTCTAGTGTATTCAGCAGACATGGTTACATCAAACGTCTCCAAAGTGGACATAACCATTCCATCAAGCTCTTCATTATCCATTTAACCAATACTTGATCGTATTTTACCTTCGTACACAATCAAAATAAATTATCATCAACTACTATTACTACAAATCACACTTTTCAACATCAAACTACACTAAACATCATCCAAAATACCTATTAATGTAACATAATATCACTAAACTCTAAACAACACATTCAATCCATGCAATTCCACAATTCCGTAACTGTAAGGCAACCAAAATTGAACTGCAATAACCCAAATTCGAAAACGCTAAACCCAATTTCTGATTCACACCTACCTTTCGAAACCCTAACACCCATTCAACCAACCCTAAATCCATGAGAAATTGGAAGCTTAAAGTTCAATCTACCTTCAAATTGGCGTGTGGGACGAAACGGACGGCAGGAGCTGCGGATCGGACTACGGCACGACTGGGCGATGATTTGAGGAGAGAAGAAGCGAGCGGCTGAAGTGGGGAGGAAGCGGGCTGCGGAGTTCTAAATAATAAGCAAACCGCTACTGGGAGTAGCGGTTTGATAGAAATAATGGTCAAACCGCTACTCCCAGTAGCGGTTTGTTATTTTATGTACATATCATCACCAGCTCAGCGCCTAGTCAGCAATTCGGGTTAGAAAAATAGACAAACCGCTACTACCAGTAGCGGTTTGTGAAAAAAGTGACATTTTGGGAAGTAACTTCAGAAGTGTGGCAAAATTGAAAGTAAGTTTGCCATAAGTGGCAAGTTTGAAAATTTTTCGACGATTTATGCAAGGAAATCCCTGAATCTAATAATCACTTTATTTTTTTCTGCTGCAAGGATATGTGTATCTTATTCCCTTTTGAAATTTCACGGTGTCTTAATTAGGCAGATTTGTGAACAAGCAGTTGCTGCAGCACACTCTTGTTCACTCGAAAATTGTCTCAGCAAACAATGAACAAGACAAAGTTTGTTCACCCAGTTCGGCCAACTGCCTACGTCTGGGGAGGACTCTTCTCCAGTCCTCAATCCACTCAAAACAAAGATCTCCAAGTACACTCGGTTACAACTCACGCAACCTATGCTACTCAACCTTGTGTGGATCACTCAACACAATCAGAACAAGCTCTGATTTGTGACTGCACACCCTCTACAAATGTCAATCTAGAATAGCTACTGTCTCCTCGAAACTCAGCCTATTCTAAACTACACTCAGCCAGCAGGGTTGTTGTAGCAACTGCTGTAACACACAGCTGAAGCACAATTTGTCTGCGTCGCTCCAAAGCCTTCTGCCGAGCCGTTCGAACGATTCCACGAGCGCTGCACACTCTGGAATACTCCCCCTCACTCAGTGACCACCTGCCACTAGCGAGTACTGCCGCACGACACTTGACCGAGCCAACCACCCGTCAGTTCTTCCGCGGCTGTCCTTGATCAACCAACAAGCACCCAGCTCTGAATTGGCTTCCAGATCAAGCTTGGATCAGACTCTGCAAGTCCTGACTACCTTCTGCTTCTATCACCACAGCTCTGCGTTCACGCTCTGCTCTCGGGTGATGATCGAAGATTTCGTCCGTCGCACACCAAGAATTGCTCTCTCTGAATTCTGTGTATGCACTCGTGTATCCCTCAGCTTCGATCAACCTCTCAGCTCTGAACATCTCTCGCTTAAATAGGAGCACCAGCTTTAAGCAATGTCCAGGTTTAGGCAATGTCCCAAAAGGAACAATTATCTCCTAAAATCTAGGAGATTAGATTTGATCTTTATCTTCAATGCAAATCTCCTTCTCTGACTAGTAAACCTCACTGGAAAATACTCCATAGTAATTTAGAAATTCTTCAGATGCTCTCTGTAGAGATTCCAGCCCTTCGATACAAGCCCAGGTAGTTGCTGCTTCTCGGACAGATGATGCAGCCAGTTGAACAAGCTCCTGCTGTAGCATCCCCTGCTGCAGCTGCTGCTAGTTCACTTGTGCTGGACTGCTTGTTTACTTGTGCTGTAGCAACTCCTTGTTCACTTGTGCTGGTTTTGTCAAACACTGCCATACTACATTATCACCTTTGTTAGCAAAGATTGCCTCCTGGTTATTGTGGATTATGGAATGATGTTCTGTTGTGGATAAATGCAAGAAGGTGGTGCAACAAGGAAGAGAGACTTGATTTTTTTTTTCATTATCAAGGCAGCTATGTTTTTTTTTTTTTTCTCAGAAGGCGAAAAATATATTCAGCAAAAATATGATACAAGGACACAAGCTCAACCCAACACCGCCAAACCCAGAGAAACCAAGAACTCAAAACCACAACAGCAGGCCACCACCGCCTGAACCAAGATAGACATTCATCATAAAACGCACAAAACAAAACCTTACAATACAGATACAACTCTAGTTATCCTTTTTTTTCTTCCGATTTTCATGCAAATCACGTAATCTAAGAACTCTTTTGACAATAAGGTTGCACTCAATCTTCTCGTCATTGAAAATGGTTGAGTTTCTATTCCTCCATATTTCGTATATGCACGCACATATGAGGTAGAACATATTTTTCTTCTTCTCTTTGGCTCTCCACACCTTGCTGCTAACCCATTCTATCAAGCTCTCCCAACAATCCCAAGAAATTTGAAACCCAATACTAGCAAAACACACTTTGAGAACTTGCATGCCAGGATAATTAAATATCACATGATCATTAGTTTCAATCTCCCTATTGCACCAGCAGCAGTTTCTGGAAACCAGCTCAATTCTCTAATTATCCACTGTTGGAAGTCTTTTGTTTGCAGAGAGCCAAGCGCACAAACTTTGCTTGGGAAGAGAAGGTTTATTCCGCACAATCTTATGCCACAGGACCACCGGACTTTGAGGGCAAATAATTTTATATGTTCCCTTGCATGAAAATGCATCAGTTTGCCCTCTTCACTGCCATGATCCATCATCAACAACTTCAATATATCTAGCGACATCATCTTTAAACTTTAAGAGATTCTACAAAGGCTAAGAAAAATGATTCTTTGCCGACATATTTCAGACGTTATTTCTACAAAAATAGTATGAGTTCATCCACCTGGATCAAAGAACTTCAGGCTTAACTTGGAAATGATAAGATTTTCTAAGACAAATTTGATGCCCTCCATAAGAATCTGTTCTAATATATGGAGGGAGTATTGTGATTCTGAAGATTGAAATGGTTATAAATACTGTAATATGTAATACAGCATATTTAATAAAAGATTAATTAGATAGAAGTAATATATAAATTAGTCAACCAATAAGAGAACTCAACTTTTCTAATGTTATAAATGTTGCACATGCGGATTAAGTAGAGTAGTTAAGATAGAAACTACATCACAACTTCACTTGAATTCTTAACTTAACTGCATCATCCCCACTTACTATAAGATTAAGCAATAATCAAGGCACACCAGATCCTTGCCTTAAATCAAATCTGTCGAAATCTAGATTCCTATTTTGTTCTCTCAACATTCATTTCTGTAAAAAACAAAAAATTTGGAGTGGCTTGTCCTGGTTCAGTTGTAAGGTTTGAATTTGAAGATGAACTGAGAGTATGAATGTAAGTGGTGGTATTTTGGTGCTTTGTAACATATGATAAAGGTTAACATTCAATATGAATTTATAAAATTGATCATTTCCGTGCCCCTTGTCTTAGATTTCTCTATTTGAATAATGAAGATTGGAATTTTAAGTTGAAGTGAGGATGGCTTGGAATTGAGTTTTTGTGCAGAAAATTGTTTGAAGAAAGGTATGTTATTATGTTTTGAACTCTCATTTGTAACTGTCTTTTTTTGAGTTATAAGAATGAATATATATTGTCTTAACACAATCATAGTAGTTATGATACATAAACTTTTTGATTTTTACAAATTAATAAACATCGAAGATAATAGCCGGATGGATCATGATATTAAAGTGTGATTTTTATGTGTCATACTTATATTTCGTTTTACAATATGTAAATATTATTTAAATGGATAATGACCGGACCGTTTAAAATGAATAGTGAAAAAAGAAAATCTTATCTCTCTATTTATTTGGCACGTAAAACAATGCCAATTTGACTAGGAGCAAAGGAATCCTGTTGGGTTCGCGGCTCATTGAAATATATGAAACAACAAAACTGCTTTGATTATCTCCTTGTCTTTTCTTCTTTCTCTTTGTCAAACTTCTCTCACTTGTTTTTTTTTTTTCTTTCTTTCTAATCCATATCCCTAAAATTCACCATACCAAATCTCACATCCATGTCGATCTCGCCCAATTTCGATCTCGTCTCCCGCCGAACCCGTCTCATCTCCGCCCACCTTAATCCCTCTTCCGAACACGCCCACCAATTTCAGAACTCCCACCCATCGATATCACCATCTCCATGCATCAGCTACGCCCCGCCGGAGCTAACCGAGCCCAGATTCAGCTTCGACACCGACGAGATGCGCAAGCTGCTGGATGAGCATAATTTGGAGGACAGAGATTGGCTGTTCAGCTTGATAACTCAGGGTAAGTGTTTCTGCCCCAGGGACGTGGGCGGGAAGGTCTTCGTGCTGCCCGACTTTAATCAGACGATGGAGCAGCAGAGGGAAATGACGATGAAGCGGATCCAGTATTTGCTGGATCGGGGCGTCTTTGATGGCTGGCTTACTGGGACTGGGGTTGAGTTCGAGATGAGGAAGTTTGCCTTTTTGGAGGTTCTTGGAATTTATGATCACTCGCTTTCTATCAAGCTGGGAGTGCATTTCTTTCTATGGTCTGTTTTTTTTCTCGTTCTTTTGGCTTTGAACCATGCGTAGTAAATAAAAATTTGGGTGTGTAACTATGAACAGTTTGGATTGAAGATATTGATGTTTTAAACAATGTTGGATTTTTAGGGGCGGCGCTGTTCAGTTTTTTGGCACCCAGCGCCATCACACCAAATGGTTGAAGGATACTGAGACTTACAAGGTCAAAGGATGCTTCGCAATGACGGAGTTAGGACACGGAAGTAATGTGTGTGATGATAACCATTTCCTAATGATCAATAAGCCTTTTTATGTAACTCTACTTATTGAGTGCTTAATTAGTTTATAATTGTTCACTGTGCAGGTTAGAGGCATAGAAACTATTACAACTTATGATGCACGCACCAAGGAGTTTGTGATTAACACTCCTTGTGAATCAGCACAGAAGTACTGGATTGGAGGGGCGGCTAACGTGAGTTTCTAATTGATGGTTTTGTACATTTCATTTGTGTCAGTTAAATCCAAAAGCTCCACTGCCTGAGAACTTTTCAAGTTTATAATTGCTGCTGACCATCTCTTCTACCTCTTGTGTTAATTTATAGCATGCAACACATACAGTCGTTTTCTCTCAACTAGATATAAATGGGAAAAACGAAGGAGTTCATGCTTTCATAGCTCAAATAAGAGATGAAGATGGAAACATTTGTCCAAACATTCGCATAGCAGACTGCGGACATAAAATTGGCTTGAATGGTGTTGACAATGGTCGCATATGGTATAATTTAGTTCATACACTGATGTTAAAAAAGAAATAAAATAATGTTTTTAAATTTTTAAAGTTCCTAATTGTGAGGGATTTTTTGTTCTCAGGTTTGATAATATTCGCATACCTAGGGAGAATATATTAAATTTAGTAGCCGATGTTTCACCTGATGGCCAATATCTCAGCGCAATAAAAGATCCAGATCAGGTATTCTATATTTCTTAAGTTTTGAAAGCATGAGATTATATGGATCAGCTAGATATAACTGATAATAGCATTTTCCAAGGCAATACTTATATGTAAATTGATATCCAGAGATTTGGAGCTTTCATGGCACCGTTGACATCAGGTCGAGTAACCATTGCAGTGAACTCAATCTACCAATCAAAGGTACAATGAATTTAGTTTGTGTTGTCCGATGCATGTGTGCTGTTCTGAAAGTCGAACGACAACAGGCTATTGGATAGTCATTTTCAGCTGAATATTTTTATCAGGTGGGTTTATCAATCGCCATTAGATATTCACTGACAAGGCGAGCATTTTCTGTTGTCGCCAATGAGCCTGAAACCCTACTGCTTGATTATCCAAGCCATCAGAGAAGGCTTTTGCCTCTCCTTGCAAAGTCGTAAGTCATATATACATATCCCTCTAATACCCAAAAGCTGCATTATCTAGTAAATTATGGAAATGTAAGCTGTCATCTACTCGTAAATAATGACAGCCAAACTCACTCCTTGTTGTGTCTTCAGTGTCAGTTCAACTGTTTTTCTTTTGTTCCAAATGAAATACTGCATTTCATAAATTTGGTCCTGATGATTTTGATGGTGTTTGTATTTTTTTACAATTGATTTAGGTTCATATTGACATGGTACTGCACCCCTGAATAGCTGTCTTCGTCTCATGTTTTTATGTTCTACAGATATGCGATGAGTATTTCTGGAAACCGCTTAAAAACAATATACTGGACAAGGACACCCCAAACAACCAAAATTCTACATGTTGTATCTAGTGCATTCAAAGCTACATTCTCGTGGCACAACATGCGCACACTTCAGGTGATAAACAAATTCTTTTTGGAGTGTATTTTTGTCTCAATAAGCATTTTGGTTGACAATCAAGCAATACTTTGAGCAGGAGTGTCGTGAGGCTTGTGGGGGGCAAGGTCTGAAGACTGAAAATCGCATTGGTCATTTGAAGAGTGAATATGATGTTCAGCTGACATTTGAGGGGGATAATAATGTTCTAATGCAACAGGTGATCACTTACGTTTGAGGTTCTTTATTCGGATATGCCAGAATTCATTTTTCTAGACATTTCCTTTTGAGCTATAGGCTGTGGCTTTGCCTTGGATATGATCGTTTAACATTATCATATGGAAAATTTTTGACTGACTAATCATATACCTATGGTGATAACAGGTAAGCAAAGCGCTATTTGCAGAATATGTCACAGTAAAGAAGAAGAAAGTACCTTTCAAAGGGTTGGGACTAGAACACATGAACAAACCTCAACCTGTGATTCCATCATCTGTTACCAGTTCCACTCTCAGGAGCAGTCAGTTTCAGGTATATATTAATAGCTGCTGCATGATTAATGTGAATTGATAAATGAAGAAATAGCTCATGGTTTGTTCATCTCAGAATGATATACTGTGCTTACGAGAGAGGGATTTGCTGAATCGGTTTGCTGGTGAGGTTTCACAACTTTTAGCCAAAGGACAAAGCAGAGAGTACGCATTCATGTCGGTAAGTGTATTTTTATCCTCCGCACTTGGGTGATAGATTTCCTATATTCGTAATTTTGCACATGTTGCCGATCCCTTCATAACTATTGATATTTGTTTCAGAGCTATGTGTTGGCTGAGGATTTGGGCAGGGCATTTTCTGAGCGAGCAATTTACCAGTATTTCCTAGAAGCTGAAGCTGCGTTACCTGCCGGCCCAATGAAGGTACACATCATTGGATAGCATGCTACTTATTGTAGCCTTGTTATAACCTTTTGGTATAAATTTTTTGCAGGACGTGTTAGGTTTGTTGGGATCCATGTATGCCTTAATAAGCATTGAAGAGGATGCTTCATTCCTTCGGTACGGCTACATGACATTGGAGGTTGCTGCTGCAGTTCGAAATGAGGTCAGTAAAGTGTGCAGGGAGCTGCGACCACATGCACTCCCTCTGGTCACCTCATTTGGCATTCCTGATCCGTTCTTGGCCCCCATTGCTTTCAACTGGATTGAAGCAAACTCGTGGGCGTCATCTTCAGGGCCAACCTAACCATTGCTTGACCTTCACTGTTAAATCAAGCCCAAACTACATACACATCATATCTATGTATCAATAATGTGTGTTGCCTGTCACAACTTGTTGTACTTTTAATGTTGTTTCATAATAAAAACGGGCATGGGAAATCATGCGACCCGTTTCTCATCTTAACCTGCTGCTGTAATCTGAAATGAAGCCGTGCAGCCACCAGTTGCTAACTTGAGCAGGTCAGCTCATTAGGCAATCCTGATGCTTTCAAAGTGAACAGGACATGTATTCATCTGACAAATGCTCCCCAGTAAATTGTGAAGCAGATGACCCACTAGCTCTGACAACTTTACAGAAAATGAAAACATCCCAGATGCCAGAAACAATTGATTATTCTAGCATATAGCACCATAAGTTTTTTAGTTGCACAACTGATAGATCAAACATCCTATATGATAAAAAACTGCAACTAAGTATTTACCGTCAGAGTGAGGCTATGCACTTACATCATCCTCTTGCAATCAGTAAGAATGTCATCATAGTCATTTCCATTGTCCATCGAGCCAGCTGTTGGAGTCACTTTCTTAGGAGCACAGGGACTACCTCCATCAAAGGCCTTACTAGTCTCGCTCATGCTCATGATAGATACTTTGTTCTCTGTAGGCAAGTCAGCTGTTAGCTTACCCATCTGTGTCCGCAGATCAGCAACAGGGTCTTTTGCCACTTTCCCCTTGGACTTCTTTTTCCCATCAACAAGTTTGAGTTCCAATCTATATAATGCCCGTGCGTCACATTTGTCGATTCCATATTCAAACAAATGCCACTCAAGATGGCTTACAGGTTGCGGATCCATGTAGTAAGATCGCTTCAGTCCACCAAACTCTTTCAGAACTTGTTTTCTCGACTCATGCCAGCCTCTTCCATTGTAATCTGGCAGTGACCTTTGCTTTCTGTTTCCACTTTCAAATGCGTTACGGGGCTTGTCAAAGAAGAGCCATTCCCGAATTGTTTCGCCTTCGAATAGGGAGAGGTCAAACAACTCTGCAACGGTAAAAGAAGTAGATTGTGAATATCTGATAAATTGGATTATGACAAAGACTGAATTATGCAGAAAACAAACTGACCTGGAGCGTTCCATGGAGATCTAGCAGACACTGCTCCATGGCATTCAGGAATACCCACTTCTTTTCCTTGGATCTTTCCCTTCAGTGCATCAAATAGTATACTATCTTTCAGGCTTATGCCCCCAGGTCTAAGAACGGGACCAGTACCAGCTGCTCCTTCTTTTAGAGCAAGATGAGCATGGATGCTGTTACAGTAATTCTGATCGAAGGTCAGTGGAGGTCTAGGACAATCCCACAAAGCACACTTTGACCCTAAAAACGCAGCTGGTGGAGGGTGGACTGCTGGCAGAAAGTTAAAGTCCGTGAAGTCATGCAACACATTCTCTAGGTTCTGATCCAAACCGTTAGATGGGATGATAAACTCCTCGTCAGCACTTGCCTGAAAATCAAATTGATCGTTTGACAATGGATCATGAATGCTTGTCGATATATAATTGGATCCCTCAAAGCCTCTTTTTTGCGGAATATAGTTCATGCATGGGCTCTGCAAAAGGCAGCAAGTCTGACCACATTGACTTACAAGTAACAATGTAGTAAAGAAGCATGCACAAACACACACATCCCCTGGTTTAAATTTTGAAAAGTATCGCAAAAATAGAAAGGTGGACCAAAAATGGAATGGAGTTCAAATATGACAACAAGAAAGAGGTACCAGATTCGGGAAAAGAAAAGTGCCATCGCCAGCTAGTAGAGACTGGCCATCACTATTATGTTTTTGCACTTTAGACTCATCTAATGGACTAGTTGCATCATCTTCCTCATCACTTAATAGCAATAATCGCCTAATATCCGCGGAATCCAACCCGAGACTGCTTCCATGTCCCTGCAGAATGATATAGCTCACATACTTGATGAAAAGGACAAAACATATTAACTTTTAAAATTTGTTCATTAATTACGTCATAAAGGGCAAAATACAAACATGTAACGAAGATGTTGAGGATGTCTCATTAAGCTCAGTCTTCCAGTTTTTGAGCATCTGATTGACCTGGTCCTCTAATGCACATACAGTGTTGTTTTGACCTTCTTTGCGAGCATATTGAAGATTGGCAAACATATCTTGAAGCTCATCTAGCTTATTCTTTGCATTGTTCTTCAACTGCTTATGAGATGCAGAATTGCATTTATGCTTCGAATCCCTCTGCATCAATCCTCCCCTCACAATGCCTAGAGTATGAGTGTGATAAAAACAATTCGTCAATGCATCAAATGAGCCCAGCTTTCAAGCAATATATACCATGCATAAGTGAAAACTTCAGCTCCATAAAATAAGTTACAAGGGAAACCCAAATTATCTACTATGATCTGATCATTTACTTATCAGCTTTAAATCAACCCTCGGTGGCCAGAAAACCTATAGTTCTTACAGATGAAACCCGAAACAAAAAATAAACTGAAAAATACAGTGCTTGGTGGCCAAAAAACTAACCAAAAATAAAAAATAAAAAAAATCAATCAATCACAGCAATACAATGACTGAAGAAAAATAGATAAAGTCAGAAAACATTGATTATAAGAAAAATAATGCCCAGACCTTACAAAGAGCCAATTGGCGGCAGTAACAACATTATCAGTCAACCGGTATGTCTTTTTCAAAGATATTTACACAGCCAACGAGCCATTGACGGATCCAGAAGAACATGTCCGTGGGGTCAACACAATTAGGATAATCACAATTTAACAGCCAAAATAAATAACATTTTGAATTCCAAGAAAAAAATCAGAGCGAGAGAAATCATCGAACAGATCGCCACCTGAAAATCCCGGAGTCGAGCAGCGAGATAGAGAGACCGACGCACGAAGAGAGGAGAAGGTGGAAAAGGGCTTTTGGGTTCTCTCTGAGGGAAATCAAGCTTGGCTTACCGCACTATGGCTTGCAACGCGGCGTTTCATGTGACAGCTTGACTACGGTCAAAGCCTGAAACATTTAGCCGCTACATCTCACAACAAATAAGGTCACACAAACCTCGATTATAAAACGACATAATTTTTGTATTCATGTATAATAAAATCACATAATTTTTTATTTATAAGAATTTTGTTCGATTAAAATTACATGATTTTGATATCAAAAGTTAAGATGATTAAATTTGGTTTGATGGTATCGTATCTATATTCGTATCATCATTGTGGGTCATTCGAATATTAACATATATGAGAGAGCACTTTATTCTAATTCTACTTCTGTGAATTTCTATCCCAAGAATCTTCCCAGTAGCGGTCAAATATTTAATGTCAAACTTCCTTCCCAACATGAATTTCAACTCGTATACATTATATAAATAATTATCAGCCATCAACATGTCGTTCACATAAAGTAATAAAAAATATAAACCATCATCAAAGCTCCTAATATAATCACAACATTCAAAGTTGCACCTTTAGTAGCCAATGTGCAGTATTTAGGAATCAAAATACTTGTACAACTGCCTCGATGATTGCTTCAAGTCATACAATGACCTCTTCAATTTACAAACTAGCATGTCATGTCTTCTATCAATGAAACCCTCTAACTGCTCCATGTAATTTGCTCATACAGACCACCGTAAAGAAAGGTTGTCTTCACATTTCATCTGCTCTAAATGCATGTCATTGCTGGCTACCAAGGCCAACACTACTCTAATTAAACTATGTCCGATGACTAGAGAAAAATATCTCTTCATAGACAATCCCCTCTACCGTGAATATCCCTTTCCTACCAAACGAGCCTTAAAATTTTTCCCTGCTTTTTTGTTACTACTAGCTTTCTCTTGTAGATCCCCTTACAACCGATAACCTTTTTTCACTTAAGAAGTTGAACAAGTTTACATGTTTGATTCTTCTTCAAGGAATCCATCTGCTCCACAATAACATCAATCCACTTGAAAAGAATCATTTTTCACTTAATAAGCCATAACCTCTTGAAAAGTAGACGGGTCGTCATTTGTCAAGTCTTCATACCCATATGTACTTGTTGCCTAATCTGACGGTGTTGTCTATCAAGTACAAGAGAATAATCTTGCGCTTCACCGAAATTTTAGGTCCTTTATCAGAGTCTTCTTAGATATGTTGTTCAGGAACGTCCTCCACATTATGCACTGTTGATGACTCAATGATGGGGCATATTTATACGACTCGCTAAACCGTTTAAACCCAACTATTTCGACATGTTTTTATGTGAACAATTACTTCTTAGTGTTGTTTGCATTTCAGGTGTTCGGAATACATGAAAAGAGACTTGCGACTCAAAATTGTATTTTTAGGAAGAAAATCGACATCGAAGGAAATGGGTGCGCATCTTAGTGAGTTCGGCGCCAGCAGGCAACATTAGCACCGCACGCCGCAACTTAATGTCTTCTTCGGGCGCGCAAGCTAATGTCTTCTTAGGGCGCGGTCAGCTTATTATGACGTCAGCAATCGGGCCCGCGACCCGAAATCAATTTTTAGAGCTCGATCTCAATTAGGGCTTCGTAATCAGAGAGGGGACAGTAGTTTGGACGATATAGGTTTTGGAACAGGGACGGACGGAATTTTGGAGTTTGGTGTGAACAGTGTTTCCGGCGTGAACAGTGATCGTGAACAATATTATTATTCTTTTCAGTTTAATGTATTTTTCCGTATTGACTATGAGTAGCTAAATTTCCGTTTCAGTTTAGGGATTTTCAGTTAGTGACATTCATGTTTGAGACTTGGATTTAATGTATGTTTCTATTCAATCGTAAGTTCTGGATCTTAAATTGCATGAATTGTATTGCACGGTTAGCGTATACTTTGTCGTGAAACTATCCGCTCATCAATTCTGATTATTAACTCTTGTCGAAGCTTTGTCGTGGAAACAAGTAGTAGAATCTAGGCTTAATATCACCTTCGTCGGGATACTTTAGGTTATTACCTTTGTCGGAGTGACTAAACGTTTGAATAGAATCATATCTTTAGAAGTCGATGATAACAGTCACTATTGAATTCCCTGAGCTGAATATTTCTCTCGATTGACATTCACACTTTTCTTACATTCGTTCTTGCGACCATTTACTTAAACTCTCTTTAGTTCAGTATTTACAGCAGGAAACCGCTTCACAGTCAGTTCTCTTGGGTTTGACCCTTGTTTGCCGCTCACTAGCTAGAGCTTGGAGATATAAATTACAAGTTTGGCGCGCACAACGACGCGCGTCACTCAACATCAACATGAACCACTTCATTGCTGAAAGATGTCCCTTCAGAACTTGGCTCATCTCTTCCAACTACATGCTTCAAAATGGACTGCTCATCCAATACATGTTTCTACTAATCCATCTTCTTTCCAACAGATCCCCTTAGCTTAAATCCATTTACACCTTCATGTTACCAACTAAAATACACTTCCTTAAATTCGGATCAGGCTTAGATTGGTCTTCATTGAATATATGCACGTAAGTGGGACACCCGAAAATCCTTACGTTGGTGAGATCAATAAGCTGACCTACCCACACTTCTTTTGCAACATTTGCATCCAAAGAAATTCGTGGTGATATATTAATAAATAGCATGCCATATTAATGGCCTCAATCCAGAAGCCCTTAGACTATCCAACAACCAATCAAAGACATCTCGCATTTTCAACTAGAGTGTTGTTCATCCTCTCTGCTACACCATTCTGTTTTGGTGTCTTTCAAACTAAAAAGTATGCTTGAATACCATGTTTTGCACAAAATTTTAGAATTTCAAATCTGTGTAATCCTTTCCATTATATGACCATAAGTAATTGATCTCTTACCTCGTTTGGTTTTCCACCTCATCTTTCCACAATTAAACTTGATAAAGACTTCAAATTTCTACTTCAAAAAATACACCCAAATCTTAGGAATTAAATCATCAATAAATGTCACAAATTACCTAGAGCCTCCTATGAATGCCTCTCCCATAGCCCCCCAATACATCAGAATGTATGATTCAAGAACTCTTCCTGTTTTGTGCTTCATGATCTGGAAACGCAAGTAATACTTGCACAAATCTATCTTGCAGCACTGCACACCCTTCAACATATTTCTTTTATGAAGCTTCATCATCCCACAGTCACTAAGATAACCTAGACGAATGTGTCAGAGTCTCGTTGCATTAGTATCAGACTCAACTAATGCAACATCACCTATAAAAGTACTTCCCAACAACTTGTAGATGTTGCTTGAATCCTCCTTTCATCTATAACTCTCATTACACCTTTGGATACTTTTATAATATCCCTCTCTCCATCCCTCTATAACTCTCATTACACCTTTGGATACCTTTATAATATCCCTCTCTTCATCAGACCTGAATGCAAAGCCATTCACTTGAAGAAGGTCCAAGGAAATTAGGTTCTTCTTCAAGTTTGGAACATGTCCGAGATCATAGAATATTCACACACCACCATCATCCATTGTAATCTTGACTTGCCCCATTCACATGGCGATACATGATTTATCATCATACAAGAAAACAATTCCAAAATTACATGACTTGTATGTAGTAAACCACTCCCGGTGTGGTGTCTGCGAACATCCAGAATCGATGATCCAAACTTATGTGCACTTGCTAGATGAAGCATAAAGAAGATCTCCTCACTTCTAGAATCAACGATTTGGACCACGTTAGTAGAACTAGATACTTCCTGCTCCATGTCTGAACAGTTCCTCCTGTATTGCCTAGTCCATTTGCAACCAAAACACTACACTACTTTCATGCTCCTTGATTTGTACCTCTTCCTTTCAGAATCCACCTTACCCATATCGGCCTATGATGTTTACTCTCCTTCACATACAAACCTTCACCTTGAATTTCGTCCTCTACATTATGTCTTCTTTGAGAATGAGAAATAATGTAGTAGTAATCACATTCATTTTGATTGTGTCTTTCTCATACGTGAGGGTAGCCACCAAGTGATCGTCGAACCCGGTAAGGAGCACAAAATGACAATTGTCTTGTCCTCGTCATCAATGTTCACCCCAAGCCTCATCAGGTCAGTGATAATATTGTTGAAGGTGTTGGCGTTCTGCTCCAAATTGGATCCCTCATGCATCTTCAGGTTATATAGTCTTTGCTGCACGAACAACTTGTTCATAAGCATCTTAGACAGTTATTGTCTCTCCAACTTGTCCGAAACCTTAAGTCTATATCACCTTGTCCGAAATGCATGGATATATCAATCCTATAGCTTTTTTCTTCATTTCTGCCCAATCAGTAGCATCCATGTCCATCGGTTTCATATCCCGTAGTGCCTTCTGTAAACTCTTCTAAACCACAAAATCTTTAACTCTCCTTTGTCAATCTAATATTTCCTAACACATTAAACCTTATAACTTTGAATTATGTACAAATTTAATCGCTATCTGCTACCAATTGTAATAGCAGCAATTATTAAATTGAAGAATATAATAGAGAAAAAAGAACAAAGCAATATAAAGACACCGATCATTTGCTAACACAGTTCGCCCAAGTATGCCCACATTTACAACTACAGAGAAGCTGTAGTTCCTTTAAATTGATTCTATATGAGTTAAGGTTTACAATAGTACAATATGCCTTTTTACAATTTTGGATTTAGGCGCAGTACCAGTAGTGCGAGTAGTTCATCCATACCACTTGCAGTGCTAATACAAGTAGTACGTACAGGCAGTAGAAACAGTACTCCTTACTACTTTCTAATACCAGTACAAGCAATATGTATAGGCAGTACGAGTAGTACAGACAATAGGACTTTGGTACGGCTTTGCACCTCAATCATGCATATGATCCATTCTCAACACTTTCCTTGTGCGTCAAAAGTGAACAAAAATTTGTCAAATGCGAAATGCCTTCTTGAAATTTAGTTCTATTTATCGGCAAAGAGTCTCACTTTTTTTTCATCCCCGTGTCGCTTTTTTGATACAACATATTGTCTAGACAGGTGATGGTGATGGAGCTTATTTATACGATTCATCGAGTTGCTTATTCCCATTGTTTAATTGTATTTTGCGTGTGATATATTACTTCTTTGTAGTGTTTCGCATCGCATGTGTATCAAGACCGCTTCTCAGCTTTATGGCGTATTTGAAGAATCAATGCGGAAATTGGCGTTGAAGGAAATGAAGTGTGCCTCTCAATAGATCCCGCTCCGGAAGAAGACATTAGTGTTGCGCGCCAGAGTTAATGTCTCTTCTGATCACGCTGGTTAATTAGGGTGAGGCGCGGTCAGCACTGCAGGCGTGATTCGCACGAATCAAAAGTGATTCGGCCAGCTTCGAAACACACTTTGACTCGCCCGAATCAACCATGGAGCTTGCCCGAATCAAATCAAATGTTATTCGTGCAGCAGGGGAGCGGCACTGAGTATTTGATTCGCCCAGCCCTGGGCGAATCACTTGTCAAAGCCTTGCACGAATCAAAAGTGATTCGTGCAAGAGAAAGTCGGCCCGACCCAAATCGTTTATTTTAAATGGAAAAGAGGAAAAAAACCCTAGGGAGATTTTGACAGTTTTTGGCCGCCATTCTCAGAGCAAAGCGCAGAGACGAGGATCAGGAAAAGCAGCACCATTGCGAAACAGTTTTAGTATTTTCTGAACTCTTTACTTTCATTGTTTTTAGATGAATTCTCGTAGCTAAACCCTAATTTTAGTTTGGGGATTTTATATTGCAACGTATGGTTTGAGATACTTATGTTTTCATAATTTGATTTGGTGAATTACTATTCGTATGAATTGCATGCTTTGATTATCAAGTTAGCATAGCCTGGCGGTGAAACTGAATTGATATATATCCCGTGATACTCGGTTGACTTCCTAGCGGTATAACGTAATTGGTGTTGTTAACAAGTAATTGTTAAATTTATTCGAGAACTTAGCAGTTGAGAGTAGGTTGAACATTGAAGTCGACATTACCGTAACAGGATTGTTAGACTAGGACAGTAGTTTTGCTAATTGATACATATTTCAATCGATGATTACCAATTGCAATGCATATTCCTGAACTGATCCTTCTTTAAATTAAACTGACCCTTGGGAGGTGCAGCAACCTTCATTTCTTTAACCTTATCTTTGTCATTTATTTTTGATGTGTGAGCCAAGTGAGCACTCTCGGGCCTGTCCTACTTCAGCCTCTCTTCCTCTTGCACACAATAAGAAATGAGATCTTTAAGAGTCCATTTATCCTTCTAACAGTTGCAACTGACCTTGAAGTGACTGAACTGTGCAGGAAGAGATATCAAAACCAAATGCACAAGCAAATCATCAGATAACTCAAGCATAACTGCCTTAAGTTTAGAGGCAAGATGTGACATCTCCAAAATGTACTCCCGAACATTTCCCTTGCCGTTGTGTTTCATTGAAATCAAGCTAGCTAAAAGCATACTTGTTTCAGCCTTATCATTTTTCATAAAACGTTGCTCAATCTCGGCAAGGAACTCACTTGCAGTAAGGACGTCATCAGTCATTGCACCTCTAAAGGTCTCTGGAATGCCGCGCTTCATGAGCATTAGACTTAGTCTGTTTGAACGGTCCCACTTCTCTGAATAAAGCACATCGCCGTCAGTACTCTCTTCAGTGAGTTCATCGAGTTTAAGCATATGAATAGCTAAGTTCAAATCTATGCAGCCAAGCGTGATCATCATATTCTCTTCTAATTCTTGAAGTTGGTACCATTTAAATTAGGAGTGTTGTTTATGTTGGTAATATCGGAAGACATTGACATAAAAGCTAAATTAGAGAATAAAAGAATTCAAATAAGTTTATGCTCACAAAATATATACATATAAATGTATACACCACAAATATTTAAAAGAAGAATCCAACATTCCAAGATATTGGCCACAACATTAATAGCAAATCTTAGGATAGTGGTATTAAATGTGAGTGAATGCAGTGATCAAAACATTGACGAGAAGATGTGTCAAATAAAAACCATCATAGAATGTATTTATTATTAACACCAAGATGTAGAAGCAACAACACATGTTTATCACCACAGATATGTATGCAGCCATATTAAATATTAATTATCTTAGGCTAATTAGACATTCATATAAACTATACACATCCATCCTAACAAAGCAAATAAGTCAATCTACGCGGATACGCCACTTAGGTGTACGTCGTTTCAATTAACATATTAGAGTGTTAGCTCAAAATTGAATGTCAATCTTGCAGTTAAATATTTAATAATGTTGGTTCCCAAACTTATGGTTAAAGAATTGAACCATAGAACAAATAAGAAAACTGATTAAACCAACAATCAAATTCTGAACCAAAATCAGAAATGAACCAATTCGAAATTGAACCGAACTAAAATTTGACCAACCCGAATGGGATATTGGACCGCAACAAAAATTTAGACTGAACCAAGAATTGGACCAAAACTGAAAATTGAACCGAACTGGTTCAATTTCAATTGGGTTGTCGGTCCATCTGTGCAATTGCCGCCCCCGGTCAGTTTTAAAATACTACTATATATTCGTATGATTAGTTTGAATTTTTTGAGGTTTATAACAAATCGCCCCCGGTAATTTGAAATGTACGCCTTCCATTATTTCGAGATGATACAAACTCAAATAAATAGAGTAAAGATCTTTCGGTTTTTTCTCATTTTTAATGCAAATAAACAATGACTTAGTATAATTAGTTCAAATATGTATATAAAAATGACCCCGGGCAAGCATCAGGGCAGGTTTTTTTAATTCAAAATTAAAATATTAAAAAAAACTAAAAACAAGTATTTGTTCATCCGACACTCCGACATCCGCTGCAGCCAGCCAGCCTCCAGCGCCTTCATCCACATCGAGCCTCCACACCCGGTCCAGCCTCCAGGTTTGCTCGTCATCTACTCTTCTGGGTCTCATCCACAGCAAATAGGGCAGCCTCCAGCGCCCTCATCCACAGCAAATAGGGCAGCACTCAGCAGCCTCCGCCCCTGGTTGCAGGTCTTCGATCGTCATCTACTCTTCCGGGTCTTCCAATCTTCAATTCAGGTGTGATTAGGCCCCCATGGTTGGTGAATAGGTGATTGTGGTCTGTGGATAATTGGATATTAGTATTTTGTAGTGAAATTTGAATATGAAGGATTAGGTTGTCAGCCTAGTAAGGATTCGAATTTTTGACCCCGGGCAGCCCGGGCAAGCATCAGGGTAGGTTTTTTTAATTCAAAATTACAATATTAAAAAATACTAAAAACAAGTATTTGTTCATTTGAAACTCCGACATCCGCTGCAGCCAGCCAGCCTCCAGCGCCCTCATCCACATCGAGCCTCCACACCCGGTCCAGCCTCCAGGTTCCGCTCGTCATCTACTCTTCTGGGTCTCATCCACAGCAAATAGGGCAGCCTCCAGCGCCCTCATCCACAGCAAATAGGGCAGCACTCAGCAGCCTCCGCCCCTGGTTGCAGGTCTTCGATCGTCATCTACTCTTCCGGGTCTTCCAATCTTCAATTCAGGTGTGATTAGGCCCCCATGGTAGGTGAATAGGTGATTGTGGTCTGTGGATAACTGGATATTAGTATTTTGTAGCTGAAATTTGAATATGAAGGATTAGGTTGTCAGCCTAGTAAGGATTCGAATTTTTGAAATCATATATTGGATAATTTAGTTTCTTGGCTTTGATTTGAAGTTATAGTGTCATTTGAAGTTCTCGGATTAAAAACTTTGATAGCTAGTTGGATTGATTGTTTTTGGATTGGTTGCGAATTGTGATGTGGGAGTGCAGACTTGCAGTGCATGTTCGGAGAAGGGGATTTTTGATGTTTTATACAGTTTGTGTCTTTGTGATTAGTTGGGAACTATTGAAATTAAGCTCAAAATGTTTCTCAAGTTCAAATTAGTTTAAATTTTATTTTACAGGAACGTTCACGAGACGGCAATATTGCTCAAGTTCATTTAAACGAACTGCGTATAGAACTCAACATGCTCCGTAAGTTTGTATACAAATTTTTATTTTGTGTCTATCTTTTATTTTGTGTCTATAATTATGGACATGTTGATTTACATATGCAATTCATTTTTAGTTATGAATTTCTATATTGACAGAATCAAAGATAGACTTCCTCTTGAAACGAAAGAATCCAAATATAGATGGCGGTGGTAGCAGCTCAAATACAAATGCATCAAAATCAATTCGTGCAGATACTTATGCCGGTCCGGAGCATGTTGATATGTATGATCTTCCTTATGATCCTGCCGATAGATAAATGATAACTGACTATCATCCAAATCAAAGAGATGAAGTGTGACGAAGATATTTGGTGAGAGGACCTTGCCAACCTCATGCTCATAAGTTTCAGAAAAGAAAGATAGGAAATTCGTTGAGGCGATTTAATCCTGATTGGTTTATTCAGTATGGTAAATGGATAGAGTATAGCATGAAGAAGGATAAAGCGTATTGCTTGTGTTGCTATTTATTCAGGGAGCCCGGTAATGATACGGTTGTTACAGAAGATTTTGATTGTTGGAACAAGACTGAAAGATTTTCTTTGCACGTCGGGGATGTAAATAGCTCCCATAATAAAGCATTGAAAAAATGTGATGATTTGATGCGACATGATTAGTCGATTGCAGTTGCCCTTCGTAAACAAGATGATATTATGAAGGCTGAACATCGTATTCGGTTAAATGCTTCCATTGATGCTTCTAGATTTTTATTGCATCAAGGATTGGCATTTCGTGGACATGATGAGTCTGAGAAGTCAAAGAATCCATGAAATTTTATAGAATTGATAAAGTATACCGCTACATAAAATGAGAGCATTAGCAAAGTTGTCTTGAAGAATGCTCCCGGGAGTAACCAAATGAGGTCTCCAGATATTCAGAAGGACATTGTTCACTGCTTTTCTCAAGAGGTACTTTCTTCTATACTTAAAGAAATTGACGATGGTATATTTGCTTTGTTAGTGGCTGAGTCCAGTGATGTTTCTTATAAGGAGCAAATGGCGGTGATTTTGCGATTTGTTGACGAATTTGGAATTATTAAAGAGAGATTCATTGGTGTTATTCATGTAAAAGATACATCAGCAGCAAGCCTCAAAAGTGCGATTGATTCACAGTTCAGTGAACTTGGACTTAGTTTGCAAAGTATTAGAGGACAGGGTTATGATGGAGCAAGTAATATGAGGGGTGAGTTTAATGGATTAAGAGCTTTGATTTCACAAGAAAATAGCTCAGCTTATTACGTGCATTGCTTTGCTCATCAGCTGCAACTAGTTATTGTAGCAATTTCGAAGAAACATTTTGAAATTGGAGACTTTTGTGAACAAGTATCTCTATTGGTGAATGTGGTTGGGGCATCATGCAAAAGAAAGGATATTATGCTAGAACTCAATAGAGAACAAGTGAAAAAAGCCATATGTAATCATGAAATCAGAACAGGAACTGGATTAAATCAAGAAATCACTTTGTCGAGGCCGGGACATACACGTTGGGGTTCTCATTACCGGACGCTTTTGCGTTTGATGGAGTTATTTCCTGTGATTCTGAAAGTGTTCGAGTATAATGAGGAACAAGGGTCAGATGGCGGGAAAAGGCGTCAGGCATAGGTCTTCTCAAATATTTGCAATCATTTAATTTTGCATTTTATTTGCAACTCATGCTTCTTATTTTGGGCCTCACAGAATCTTTATCAGAGGTGCTTCAAAGAAAAGATCAAGACATTTTGAATGCCATGTCGATGGTAACATCAACGAAACAACAATTACAATCAATTAGAGACGTGGAATGGAATTCTCTTCTATTGAAGGTATCATCATTTTGCAAGGACCATGACCTTCTAAGTTTAAATATGGAGGATGAGTTTGTTGATCCACACCGGCCTAGACAAAAATCTAAGATCACTAACCTTCAACATCTTCAAGTGAATTGTTTATATACAGTGGTGGATTGTGTGATGCAAGAGTTCAATGATCACTTTAATGAGGTTAATTCTGAACTTCTTATTTGTATGGCTTCACTAAGTCCAACGGAATCATTTCGTTATTTTGATCATTCGATGTTGATGAGACTGGCCACACTTTATCCGAATGACTTTGATTTTGGAGATCGAATGACTCTTGAGCACCGGTTGCGCATTTATATAGATTTAAGTAGATTGATGGTTGAAACTAGAAAACACCTTGCATTTCCATTAATATATCGACTTTTGAGGCTAGCTTTGACATTGCCGGTCGCCACTGCAACCGTTGAAAGATGTTTTTCAGAAATGAAGATTGTGAAGACAGATTTGCGCAACCATATGGGAGATTCTTTTTTGAGCGAGCCACTTATCTGTTACATTGAAAAAGATATTTTTCGTACCATTCGTAACGATGATGTGATTGAGCATTTCATGAAAATGAAAGCTCGCAAGGAACAATTGTAACGTATTTATATTATTATAATTATTTTGAGAAAAAAATTTGCCCCGGGTCAAAACAAATTCTGGCTTCGCCACTGGCCAAGCAGCAGCCAAACTCAGCCTCCTCTTCCATGGCTTTCGGCGGCACGAGGCGAGCGACCAAAGAAGCGCAGAGCAGAGCGATGCAAGGCGGATACAGGCGAAGGGATGTTGAGTCGCCTCGGATCCGACGAGAACCTAGATGTCGCGCGTGGCCGAGGCGACGAGCGGGCGCGGCAGGGCAGCAGGGATTCAAGTCGGTGCGAGTGCGGCGATAGCGCGAGAACAGCCGACACGACGAGCGAAGAACAGTCTGAGCATTGAGGCAAAGCTGCGTCGGATCCACGCGATTGGGGTTGCGATTCGTGGCGGAGATGATTCGGATCCGTGCGGGATGGACATGGCGAACGCGGCAGGAGGCGCAGATCCGAGGCAGAGGATGCCAGGGGCGACGTAGGGTTCGGTCAAGTTCACCCGATGAACTCAGTCAACCCAGAGCTTGGAAGGTGTACGGTTTCACTGATCAATTCGATGAGTTGACTCAAAAACCCAAAACCCAGAAACAGTGATCATGCATAGTTAAAATCAATTTTTTTCTATTTTTACAGTATAAATCCGATCTGAATTGTCTAATAATGTGAACCAAATTTAATTATGAATTGTTCAATTTTAACAATAACAAAAATCAGATTCGTATTATGCTCAATTAAATGCATATGGGAGGCGAAGAATACCACTTGTTGGATCAAAATCATGCAACGGAAGAATTAATAGGATCAAACTCATACTAGAATAATTAAGCATACCTGATTATTGCAAAATAAACGTACCTGATTTCATTGAACGAAAGTTACCTACAGTGCAAAAGCCTGGGTTGGTGCTTCCAGTCTAGCCGTATGTCTCTTGGGTCAGATTTTTTTAGAGTAAAAAACTAGAGAATGATATGATAGACCGAGGACCATAACCCATATTTATATCTTCTACACGAGAAGATATAATCGAGATAATCATGGATTCCGTCTCTCAAAGAATACCATAATTATCTCTAGATATCTACACAATAAAATTATACCTGATAAGCTTCCAAAAGAATTTGATCACGTTATTTAAGCTTATCGCAATAATATCATAGATACAATTATTAAAATTACACGTTCGATACAAATTAGATTAATCATAATAATATAACAAGTTGCTGATGAGACTAAGCACATGAATAGATTGGAAGACATGCTCATGAATTGTGAATACAACAGTGAATTCAGATGTACACTTCATTTTATATTTCACTTATGTTTTTATTAATCCGGTGCGAGTTAATAGTTTCGAATAATTAGGCCTGAAAAATTCTCTCAACATGGTTTCTTATATTTTTCTAACCCTTAGCATTTTCCAAACATCAAAGCATCACAACTCCCACCATCAGCATTATCACAAAACTTTTTTTCATGGACCATCACAAGAATCAGAAAAGAAATTTTCAAAATTCAAAAAAATCAAGGTGGACTGGCTATATCAACAATGCTTAATGATTTGCTGATCCAAATCGATATTATTCCAACTGCTAGAGCGAATATAAGAACTGGCTTGTGAATACATTACTCACGTTTTCCAAGTCTTAAGGTGCAAGCAATTTCATGTTAGTGACCTTTGTAAGTTTAGCCTGTTTTCAATGGGTTTTCACGCATCAAATACTAATAAAAATATAAATAGTATCATTGAAGATCACTTGGATGAGTTTTGTATTGAATAATTAATCAGAATGAAAACTGACAGATTGAGAAAAAAAATATGTATCTCTTAGCAGAAATTTATTCCAACTTATGTCATCTAAGTACCATGTATATACATCGAGTAGTGTCACATTATCCATGATTGAGTTTTATTTGGAATATATCTGAGACACGAAATATGCTTCATTAACGTATACGAATACCAGATTGCAGCGATATATAATACACATTGGAAAAAGAACAACAACTATTAATTTCCATGAGGATTATGCTGGAACAATCGGCTTCATGTGGATGCAAACCTATCCGACAACTGTCAATTAACGTGCTAATCGTCTGCTCGAGTCATCTTATGTATTGTTGTCATTTTGCACGTCACCTTGGAACAAAATACAATCATTTTAATTCGTGCAGAAGTTTGATTATTTATTGCACGGAATCGATGCATCAAATAACTGAATAAGTCGAAAGAATTTCACAATTTGTTTTTCTGCATATATAAACAAGGAAACTTTATTACAATCTATTTATAGTATTGTACAAGAAAACCCCACAATTACGGATATCTTACATCAAAGTTTTTTTTTTCTTTTTGGCACACAACATACAGACAGACATACTAGCTATAGTAAATGATCTAACACCATCCAGACGAGTATTTTCCTATGATGATGCACTAAAATCTCTTTAGCTGATAACATAGTATTAGTAGTCCCATAGATTGGACAAGTCTGGCATTGAGCCTAGAGTTGACTGACGAAGGTCATGGTCCTCATCCTGATCATTGGATAACATCTCAAAATTATTGAAGCTGAGCTCCTTGTCCTTAGAAGATGCACACTGCTGCACCACTTTGTTGCACTTGTATTCCTCCATCATACAACCACCACCATTCTTCTTATACTTAAGTTGAATATCAGGCGATTGGAAAAATGTATAGGGATAGAAGTCAGCCGGATTATGGTTATGGGTGTAGATAAGCTGGTCATCATTGTAAGATTCAATAGACGAGTTGGGATGCCACATATGCGAGAAGCCATGAGAGATTGGGATCACTGCTTCTGGCTTCAGGTCTTGAACATGGGTCACTTTTGGAGGTGCTGAAGGGTCAACAAGCGGTGGAAGTGATTCAAAGTCATCCTTGATGAGCTCATCAATACAGAAGGAGTCTGAGCTTTGAAAAGCCGAAAATGAACCGTTGCCACTACAGGTTCTATTATGCATGCCATCACTTGCGTTCTTGTTAAAAACCCTAGACACCACCCACTCATCATTCTGCAAATAAACAAGAAAGCATTGATTATAAAGAAGAATGATCATATTTTGGACAAGCTAAATCCAGAAAATGAAAAACAAACGCAAGTCTTAAGATAAAGGGATCTATCTAAGCGGGGTTTAAAGGCAAGCAAAAAAGAGGACGAAAACGACACGTGATGTAAAGATGACGATCCTAAACGTTACATAGGATAGAAGATATTTTAAAAAAAAAAAAACTAGGGCAGGGCGGTGCGGTGCAAAGCGAACATGAGCTATATTTAGATTTTTAATGTTTATAACAGATGTTTGGAAGCCATAATGAAAGGTCTCATTCTGGAAATGGAATTTTCACCTTTGGGATGAAAGTGAATTGTTGGGGATGGAGCCTGTATTCATGCATCACCCAATTAGTCTTCACTCCCCTTGGAGCCCTTCCTGTGTAGAAAACTAAAGTCTTCTTCATCCCAACCAACTCCATCAATTTATAAATTTCCTTATCCTTTCCTGTTGCCTTCCAGTAGCCAGCCCCCGTTGCCCGGTTGGTTCTCAGTCCGGTAGGATATTTCCTATCCCTCTGATAATAATAGAATCGCTCCGAGTCCCCCATGTTTGCTATTCCTGCATAAATGGATATACTTATAGTACATTGTGATTTCAAATGCAAAGAGGGAAATGGGGATGAATCTTTACTTGGCAACTCCCATGGCTCGCACTTGTTAAAATCAGCTTGACCGATAACTACAGTGCTAAAGTTGCTATTCATAGCTTTTGGTAGCAAGTAATGGACAACTATTTCCTCATCGGTGGGGTGGAATCGGAATCCAACAGGCAATCCCATCAGACCTTCTTCCGTCGCCGTCGATGGAACTTTGTGATCCGCCATTTCCCTCTATTCTTCTTTCCAAATCAGCAGCTCAATCTAATGTATGTATGATGATCAAGGTGTCAATGAGGATGTGATATTTATACCCCAATCAACAATTTATAGATAAGTTTGACAGAAAAGGATATTAAATGAAAAAAAAGTTAGATGAAGGGGAAGGAAAAGGGGCCTTAAATAGAGGTATTGGGAATGAGAAACAGAAAGGTGTCGCAGGGAGCAAGGAAATTCCACAACAAGCTACCTTTCATTTTTTAAAAAAGTTCATACCATAATAATCATAAATAAACTTTGAGACTTCCAAATTTGACACTTCTCAACATAATATTTAATTTGCTAAGGTTTATTTATTGCTTTCTAATTTACTTGCACCATATAATGTAATGATCTACGTCAATAAGAGAATGTTGTGCTTTCTCATTCTCTAATTATATCCATCATGTTTTGCTGCCAAAATTAAAGTTGGTGCATAATTCAACCTGCATCATCGCTATAAGTTAAAAACGCGTTGGAAAAAAGCTATGCGGTGTCAAATTATTAAATGCCGTAGCTCACAGACATTACATCTTTCCTGATTTTCATTATTTCTCGCCGAGTAAAAAGGTACAAATCATCATTCGTTAATTTTTGTGGTATTTATCCTGACAGATGTACATCATATTGACCGTATTTTTAACATTATGTCATATCTCATATAGTAAAGAAAATATGTAATATATTTTTGGAATCATTCCCAATACAATATTGTTAGTGACGAAAAGTCAATTCTGAGTAATTTTCTTGTAGTTAAAATTAGCTAGCCACTTGTTTTTATATGTAGTAGTTTGTAATACGATTCTTTCATTCTTAATATGTAGCATAAAGAATTACGATGCTAGCTTCATCCCTTTTTAACATTTTAAAGGTAATTATTAATAACTAACTCGAGGCATATCTATTTATTTATCCATCTCATACGGAACCATGTCATTAATAATGTGTTCTTGTTTTTATGAATATCAGCAAACACGAAGATTTATTAATATATTTAAAAACGTCAGTAATTTATCACATATATTCAAGATTTATTTTATATGAAAACTTTCCATAAATGTAAATAAGAACTATCTAATTGAATTTATGGGTCATCATTTCTCGGTTGTAAATTTCTGCATATTTAAAAATGAAACTTTTATCATGATAATTTAATAAATGATATTTATTGAATAACGTGTCCTACAAAGAATATCATTGATGATTATAACAAAAGTTTACCGTATGGACAGTGAATTAAATAAAGTTTTGTTCTTAACATATTTCAGTTATACTAAAATCATTTCATGCTATTTTCTTTGATATAATATGTTTTTGTCAAGCCGACTAATAGAATAGTTCATAAGTAATGATCACACAAACTATATTTTTTTATTCTATCACAAACCTCACCAAAGTCCTGTTCTGGTTCCATCAGAAATGGAGTATAATCAATGAAATATTCGACGTCCCTTTTATCACTAGACAACATCCTGAAGGACTACACAAAATTTAAGGGTGACCTCTTGTAGTTCATAATGATACTCAATATGTGATTCTCCTCATGTTCGAAACCATATTAGTCCTCAACCTCAAACTCTGTATGCGTTTGAGTGACCAAATTTTATAACCTCCACAACACCAAATTGTAAATCACGGTTCGATTATTCTGATTGCCACACTTTCCCACCACTCCATCTTTTAAAGATACTAAAGCGGTATGCAGTCCAAATTGCTGAGTTGGATTTGTGTGACACGCTGTTACGATACATGAAATTTAAGAAAAAAAATTGATTTTATTAAATCTTATTAACCGAATACATGTGGAATAGTTTGATACTGATTTATTAGTTTTGAGTTTTGTTTACTAGATATTTGCGGAAATCATGTGTACCATTTGATATTGTATTGGTTTGTTTTGCTAATTTGATATTAATTGATTTATTTTACTTTTTCACTTTCTCAATATTTTCTGAAATGCGTCATTTGATATGCGATCCTCATTTGTAATTGTCTCATGTTGAGTTATAAGAATGAATATATATTTGATATGATATTGGTAAGCTTGTTTTGATTTTTGTTTCCTAAATATATGTGGAAATTATGCATATCACTTCTTTATTATTTGGGAGATCAAAACACATATCATATCAAATGATACTGATGATTTCCTCAAGTATTTAAGAAACAAAAATCAAAACAAACAAATTAATATCGAATTATTCCTCGTATATTCAATAACAAGTTTTGGTAAATAAATTTTTTTTCTAGCATAGTATGCACATGTATGGCCATGGTTAACGTCACGGGTCATCAAATGGCCCAAAGGGCAGAAAAATCCGAGAGCAACCCTAACCCGACTCGAATCCGACCAAAACCCTAGGTCCAAGAGCCATGAGGCTGGAAAATTCATGCCAATCGAGATTATAAATAGAAAATGAGTATTTTCAAGAGAGGGGTTCAAAAATCAGTTTTCCTGACCTAGTTTGAGAGAAATTAAAGAGGGAGCTCACACAAGTCCAAAGTAGAAGAAAGGAAGGCAACATCAAGGAAAATAAAGATTCAACACACATATAAAAGTTTCATCATTCCTCTATTGTTTTGTATTTTTTAAATTTTTTAGATTTATTTTCTTTGATGTATGCTTGTCCAATAGCTTGTTGTGTGAGTAGCGACCGTTGTTCTAGGTCCTACGGATCCTACTTGTACTCAACTCATGATTATGCTATGAATATACATGTTTGATGTCAATTTGAAGATTGATTCTATATGATTACATGTCTTAGTTTATGCATACAAGGTGTCTGATGAAACGTCTCAAAGCATGAACATATAAGTTTAATGCCAATAAACCGACTTGATGAGGTAGAAAAATCGACTAACGATTGAATCAACCTTGAGTAGTAGTAACCATGACAGTGGCCTACAATCTTATTAGGGAAGTTGGCAATTTAGCTTGGAAGACTAAGACTATAATCTCGACGCGCAATGATAGTTGGTGATTAAACGAGCTAGAAATAATCAAGTATATACCTCGACAGAGGAACCTCTTATATAAGGTGCATGTTTGAAGCAGCCCCGGACCTACTGATTTGTAGGCCCTGGGAGAAAAATTTGTTAGGGCCCTTAAAATTTAAATTTAATTGATACCGATGAAAGCGAAAAATTCACTTCGTCCTTTAAGATATAAAAAGAGTTGTAAAATTTTTAAAAAAAATTATTTTGGCTAGTGGGCCCCTCTGGGTGGGCCCTGGTTGCCCACCCTAGGGCCTGGCTGTAATAAAAAAAACGTTTTTTTTTTCAAAAGCCTTAAAGGACTTAGGTGAGGGGCCCTCTGAGGGTGGGCCCTGGGCTGGTGCCCTGGTTGCCCACCCCCAGGGCCGGGCCTGGTTTGAAGGATAGAGGCGCAACGATAGTTAGTATTTACTCGGATACATACACGGTCTATTCTCATCTCTTATTAGACATTGCATGTATGCTTCATTCATTATATACTTGAGTGGCACATATAGGTGAAGTTGTGACCTTGGAATATTATCTTAAATTGGTAAGGAAATACTATAAAGTTTAGGATCACATTAGTTTTTAGGTTACACACTTTACTATTCGAGTTAGAATAGATAAATCAAAACATCGTCTTACTTAGTTAGTACACATGCTTATATTGTTTCCTTGGGACTCGACTTGGGCTTGCCAATATATAAATTCTTTGACTACGATCGATCCTCAACTTGACATAAAAAGAGGTTAAAATTAAACTGTCAAATGACGTCGTTGCCGGGGAGCAACACATTAGCATGTTAATAGCTTAGATTATGTGGAAATTTAGAATATTCTTGTAGATATTTTTATTTTATTTTGTATATCCTTTTATACTCTTAATCTTTTGCTAACTTTTGTTCATTTTATTTTGCGAGGATTTTTTTTATATAAAATCAACAATTTGAACACTTGAATGGTGTAAAATCAAGAAAATTTAATGGAATTGTAAGACAAACGTGCGAGCAAGGTGAAAGACATTGTCTTGACACGAAGAAGATGCGTGAGGAATTTCAAAGGAAATATCAAGACATTATTCCACAAATAATTTCAGTCGTAATCGGTGAATTCATAGATGTGGAACATACTCTTGAAGAAAAAGTCTTGGAATCAATCGACGAAGAATTGTTAGAATACAACTATGGACAGCCTAGCGAAGCTGACAAAGAGGTAAATGAAGACGATTGAACAACAATAGAAGACTACTTTGTCTCAAATCCCTACATGTCCATCCACTACGAGTGACCTTGAAGTTCTAATGGATGAGATAATAGAACTGGAACATGTTGAGCCGCCAAGACTTCAAGGGTATGATGACTTTGTTGAAGTGTATTTGGATTCAACTATAGAGTATTCTTTCACACAAGTGAACATGAATTTGGAGGAAACTCTTGAAGAGCGGGCACCCAAGCGCATCATTGAAGAGTAAGAAGATGGCTTAAATATCGATCGTGGGGTTATTTGGGAAGATCCTTTCTTTGATATTGCTCGTAAGATCTTAGATAAGTTTGTAAGCTTCTTTTCCTTATATCTTGAAACCTATTGAAGGGAGCCTATGGAGTTTCTTGGCTATAGTAGAAATAAAATTTGGAAGAGACTCTATATCAAGTTAAGAGTCCATAGTAGACTTGATAGACGAAGATTCAAATGGGACTTGAAGGTAGATCGGCACTTTTGATGTTCAAGGCCTTGTAAGAAAGAATCCCAACAAAGGACTTCTCATGAGTGATTTTTTTGGGGCGCTTTGCTATATCTTGTCAAAACGTTAAACAAGGCCTTTACGGGAAGTAACCCCCTTCGTGAGTCGTTGTTTTGTTTATTTTTCATAGTTTAATTCATATTATAGCTTGACATGACATATGGCTGTATATGTGCCTATTTTCCATATGTTAAATACTTTAGCGCTTAAGGACTAAGTGATATTTTTTAAGTGTGGAGTGTTTATATTGGGAACACGTGTTCATTCATTACACATACATGCTTGCATTCATTCATGCATACATTTTAGTTTTAGTTAATTCATCTTTCTAGTTAGTTAGTTTTGCACAATAGGTTAGAATTATGCATGCACTCAATTGACATAGTCAAATATGCAACTCTCTTAACCCTTTATGTGCCAATTTAGCCTTTAGACTTTCCATTAGATTTAGAGTCTAAAGCCTAAATGGTCTCTCTTGATCTTCAAGCTAGTATTGTGGTTATCTTTCTTCTATCATGTGATCTACACTTTTGATGCATATATTGAGAGCTAGTTCCTAGTTGACACCGGACTATGAAATTTTACGAAACCTTAAACTTTGGCATGATTATCCCGGTGACTCATCTTTCCTTCACATAAACTCTTATGTATGAGCATCTTATATTTTCCCAATTCTCTCCTTTTCTATTGTCTAGCTCTAAGTGTGGAGTCTCCCGAATTAAGGGGAAACTAAGGCAAAAGAAAAAAAGGAAGCAAAAAGATGAAAAAGAGCCTCAGAATTGAGGAGGGTCTCAAAAAAAAAATTATGGACAAAAAAAAGGAAGAAAATTTCCTTCACTACAAACTGCCAAAAAAATCAAATTTTGAGCTAGGCATTCTATTATTTCTTTGAAGTATGATAATGTTTCAATGCTAAATTATTTTTGCAAAAAGGATTAGAGGATGACCTTTGTGCGTGCACGGATTTCATATCAAGTATTTACTTGTTTTGCTTAAAGTTTTCTAGACTAAACTCCTCTCCTCTTACGGTCTTAAGCCTAGTCTTAAGGACTTGTGGATGAGCTTTATGTCGGAAGCGCGTGGACTATCCCTTGCTAGCATAGATGAATGGAAAGCATTTCTTGTGCACCTAGAATCATGGTTCCAAAGCTTTCCCTAAATGTTTAGATCATATGGTTAGTCGGTTGCTAACCTTAATGCTAATTTGCTAGAATTGCGATTTCTTGCGTGAACTGTGAAGGTTGAGGTATTCTTTTGAAGACGGTTCATTGTAGAAGCGGATGCGATTCAATTGGGCTAAGAATTTTGAACAAAGCTTTGACTATTGTCCATATCATTGATGCACTTGTATATAGCTAAGTTACACTTGAGGATTTGTGGATATTCCATTTTCTTGAAAACCTTCACGAGACAAAACTCGTCCACTAGGATAGCCTATAAGTTTAAATGGCTTGATGCATGTGCTAAATGTATTCGTATTTCCTACGAAAGTGAGTTTTGTATAAATTATATTTTTAACTTTCTCAATGATAGTTAAGTTAGAAATAAACTGCATAATAATATGAGTTGAGGAACTAAAATGAATGGTTGTAAATCTCAATTGCTTATATACCCTGCCATTTGTTTTGTGATATGATCTTAATGTTTGTTAGGGATGAACAAATTTTAAGTGTGAAGTGTTTTGATCGGTTGAATTATTGACAGATTATTCACCTAATTTATACTAGAAATTTTTTCGTTTCCCGAATTTTTTATTATCATTTTACCATGTTACTCTTATTTTAGGTCAAATTCTATTGAGTTGAAGCTTTGTAGTTTGTTTGGAGCGAATTAAGGCTAAATTCAGACCAAATATGGGTAGATTGACCTGTTTGTCTTCAAAAGCTTTATGAGTGTACGATAATTGTCCGATTTCAACGTGATATAGCTTTTTGGAAAGCTAACTCAAATGGCTATAACTTTCTAGTCGCATCAATATGCAATTTGAAGGTTTCAATGTCAAATAAGCGAGCAACGTCAGAAATCATAGTGCAAAGCGAACTGCAGCCCTTATTACCTGTATCGGTCGCATCGACTAAGCGATACGGGTGATACGAACAAAATTGTAAAAGCTTGCTCTACGGAGCTTGTATCACCCGTAACGACACATGATATGAGCGATACGGGTAATTCATGCCAAAATGTAAAAATCGAGGCTATAAATAGAAAAGAGGTATTTTTGAGAGGGGTTTGAAAATAAATTTTCCCGACATAGTTTGAGAGAAAAGAGGGAGCTCGCACAAGTCTTAAGTAGAAGAAAGGAAGGCAACATCAAGGGAAGTTAAGATTCAACACATATTGAGAAGTTTCATCATTCCTCTATTATTTTGTATTTTTCTAGATTTTTCAGATTTAACTTTTATGATGTATGCTATGTCCAATAACTTAGTGTGTGAGTAGCATCTCAGCTGGAATAGCTCAGTTGGTTAGAGTGTGTCTAACGATTGACAAACACATGTATGATGAATGGAGGACTCCAAGAACCTTATAATTCTCAAAGGTGACATTATGTATCCAAACATGTTAAAATCACCAAGAATAATGTTAGACAAGTAATAACATAGTTTATATATAATGTAATTACTTAAAACTCTAACTCTTGTCATATATATATATATATATTTGTTTCCTAAATTTCTCCCCCATTAGATCTTACAACTAGCTCTGAGCAAGAAAATTTTATTGTCACTAATATAAACTTACATGTTTGTTTACATTGTTCTTAAACTCCTCATTTTTTTTATATACAAAAGGGGTTACATAAGAAATTATTAAAAACTAACAACTAAAACCATACATCCGGTTATATTACACAAAAAAGGTTGTCACTATTCAAAATGTGCCCATCTCTTTGGAACTTCAGTTTAATTCTAAGAATTCCTGTAAATATTTAAGAGAGTTTCTCCAACTCAGTAAATAGACTTAATTTTAACCATTAGTTTCATAGGTTTTATATTCATGCAAATATGCAAATGTGCACATGCATATGATATATATAAACTACAATATTAACTGTTGATAGACTTTTTAACTCAGAAAGCTACCGACGTTCCCACCGGCCCGGCCCAACCATCATCCCTCGCAGGATATTTCTGCAGGGTTTAAAATACAATGGTCCTTCCGCCATGTGTTGATATGCATATATATGACAATAAAACAAGAATTATGAAATAAAAAATATAAATCATGAACAAAGTCATGAACAAGGCTAACATTTGAATTCTTACATGATCCGTCCCGCGTGTGTATGTATATAACTTGTGGAAAGGAACCTTTTAAGTTTTTTTCAACCGAGGGTGCCATAGAACAAAAATGAATTTAATAATATGAATTTAAGTTGAAAGAACACAAATGACTCTCACAGTAGACTCAATTGAAGTCTGATTTCAAAGAATTACAGATAGGAAGAAAACTAGAGACTATAAAATGTAATATTATTACTTTGAAGCAGGTGACAAACAAATACATCGTCACAGTGGAATTTCACTCTTTAGATCTTTCTTATTATTGATCTTTCCATAAGTATAGAGATTTCTTAAGAAGCATACCTCACATAAACTAACTGAAATCTCTAAAAATACAACGGACGAGACTGCATAGAAACCGTGTCAATGATGCTGCTGAAATTCAAGGCTTTTTCAAGTGTTTTTCGCAGAACATCTTTAACCTGCAAAGGCCATCTTCAAGCGTGGATGGGCTGATGGCAAAACTGATTCTCAGCCAGTTTTTCAATCCCAGCACAACTCCTGCAAATACAAATGTTCATGTCAAAGTCAGCAACCTTGTGATGTTCTTTAGTGAATTTCTTCTTTTTTTTGTTCGAACGCTGCTGAACCTGGAAGAGCAATAACCGATTCTTCTTTCGCCAGCTTCAAGCAGAAGTCCATGTCATCAACAATGTCTTCAAGTAGTGACACATCCAGCTTTGCCTGCAGGTACAAAACACGACAGAGGCAGCACGGGGAGTGTCCATTTATTGCACACTCCAAAACATATGATATGTGAGAACAATCTGTTGTGTAAGCTATTTATTACCATGACAAACATGGATCCTTCAGGTTTGTGAGGGCATGAGATGCAAGGGATCTCCTGAATTCTATCATAGCATCTGTTTGAGAGTTCTCTGAGTAAGTCATTAGTCTTGGAAAAGAACTCCGCATTTGTTTTCTCCAAAATCTGAGGTAGCGCGCCCTGAGAAATGCAAAAAATAAAAATAAAAAACTCTAGATGAGTAACACTGCAGACAAATTTGTTGGTTTACAGCCATGTTCTTTTTGTTCAGAATGAAGGTATGATGTGCCTTTTACATGCCTGAGTGAAAGTGGCAGGGTCTGAAGCTATATCAAACTGCTTCTTGAAGCACTTCACAATCTGCAAGGAGGGGCACACAAATAGTTATGTTGTGGTCATTTCTAGCAACAGAGTCGAGATAGTAAAGTTGCTTCAATAATTATTACCCCAGTTTCTTCAAAAATGCCATTGGGATCAGAAGTTACAATCCATCCAAGTCTCCAACCAGGAACGATCCATCTCTTGGAAAGCGAACCAAGAGTGACAACAGGGGAAATCGACCCAAATTTTCCCATAGGCACAAATGGGTTAGATCCAAACACAAGGTGCCCATAAACCTCATCTGCAATGACCATAATTCCAAGCTTCCTCGCCAGCTCAGCTACCTAATCGAACCCATGAACATAAATCCGTTAAAAAAATGGCTAAAACAGACATAAAATACAGTCCTGGTTTTTCAAATGCTGACCTTTTTCAAATGTTGGGAGGTGAAGACATTTCCGCAGGGGTTACACGGATTGATCAGCACTATAGCCATTGTGTTCTCATCAGCTAGTGACTCAACCATGTTCAGATCAACCTCCCACCCCTTTTCAGGCACGAGATTGTAATGCTTGACATCAAGCTTTATGAGCCCAGCACAAACTTCGTAGTACGGATACCCTGGCCTGGGGAGCAGAATGTTCGCCCCTGGACGAAGAGCTTGCAGTGTTCTCAGAGTAATCTCAATAGCCTGAGTGCATCCTACAGTCAGATACACATCCTCAGGAGTCAGTTGGTAGGGCAGGTCCCGCGATAAGTGCCCAGCTACAGCCCTGAATCAGACATCAAAATTCAAAACCACACATTTGAAATCCAGTTGAAAATCCCAACTAACTTTGCCTCCCAAAATATAATTCTCTACAAACTAATGCCCTTACTAGAGTTGAGCCACATGTCCCCCATAAAACTTCCCCATCAGGCCCCAAATAGTACCCATCAACGCTTGACATCTAACCAAACAATGATCAACATAAAACTGAACGTGATATGCTCTCACTACATTCCAGTAACATTCTACTCCAACATGTGAGTGACAGTTGCCACCAACCAACCTGTTTTGTTCTAGCTACATCGACTTCTCCATGTGCCATTTTGTCATACCAATGTGGACCAAAACACTTCATCCAAGAACAAGAACCGCATGTGACACCAACCCAATATAATAAAAAGTTTCATCTTATACAAAATAAATGTAAAGACCGTGACCACACAGATAAAACCTCCACAACAACTCTCACCAAAACACTACAACAGTTCGTTTTTAAGCCAATACGAGTTTACATTTTCAGGCAGTATTTTAAGCTTGTCATGTCTCGTTGGGCAACTCATCAAACTATAAGAAAGATCCATGCAGCCACTTGGAAGATAAGCAAGCCTAGTCATCACTTCCGCCGCCCGTGGAAGCTTTCTCAATATACAACTTTTGAAAGACAAAAAGACGAAGCCAAACACAGGTGCTAAAAATGAATTAAAAATAATAATAAATATTAAAAAAACTAAAAATCGGTACCGTCGGGACTGGAGGAGGCCGGTAGAGGAGGAATAGCCATTAAACTTGGCTGACCTAACCGCGTCGACGAGCGCGTCTTCAGCCGCGCGGACGGTTTGAAAACATGGAAAAGCGGAGGGATCGCCGTGAGCTAGTGGAATCGTGAGCCTCTTCTCCGACTCGTCAATGTTGGCCATCAGCATGAAACGAACCGTTCTTACAGTAAGCGGCTGCGCGTTATTGTCATCTTGTTCCTCCTCCTCGCACCGGAAGGTCCACCGCTTCGTCATCGAACCGTTGATCGCCATTATGCCTGTCTCAATAAATATTTCTGAGAAACAGAGGAAGGAAACTTGAAGTTGGGGTCGTGGTGATGGAACATAGAAGGAGAAGGCTTGTGTATTTATACAGTCAAGAAAAGGAGAGGGGTGGTTGTCATGGGATTCGGAAGTTGGAGGGTCCGGATGTAATTATGTAAACTATTCGGGTTTGTACTGTCTGCTTGAAAGTAGGTGATGGATGAGTATTTTAGGAAATAATATGTTGAATTATGATGATCTTCCAACTTTGAACGCTACAGATATCTAACCACGAATATGCACATGTTTTCAATTTGGTCTCTTGTTAGCGTTTCTTGAATAAACACATCGGACCTAATGTTACGTGATTTTATTTGAAGTAAAAATTTATATTGTAAACGGATGATGGTGAATGAAATTGTAAGTTGTTATTATGTTAATTAATTTTCCATTTTAGAGGAAAAAATCTAATTTACTTTACCCTACATGCATGCTCAAGTCAAAGGGAGACGCCAAAGTCCAATTAGGTCTTTAGATTGAGAAGTTGCCTGGATATGCATCACTTGATGTTAACTTTTTGAAAACCCGTGTAGTCTCATGGAATCTTCAAACTAGGAAGAGAGAGTGACACATGAGATCATTTTCAAGCCATTTGGAGACCGACCGACCTCTTGTCTAGTGGCGGCATCATACTTGGAAAACTAAACCTTAATCTGGCCAGTCCATGTTTTTTAAATAGTGAGGACATATTGACAACATTTTGGTGACCACGCAAACCAAAAAGTGAACGCGCATGAGGATTTGTGTGCATTGCAAGCAAGCTTCATGCCCTCTTGTCCCCACAAAATCAACAACCAAAGTGGGAAGGAAGGTCCAAGGTCTTGTATGACATGCGCCACTCTGTGGGTCTCAGCATGGATACGTATGTAAAGCTTGTGTTAGAGTGTGCTCAGCGTCAAATTAAATGCTTAATCACCCTCTCCTCTCATTACATATAAATGCCACGCGCCTTAGGTGACTCATTTTCCCACCTACAGGATGATGAATGCACTTTGAATCTTCTCCGCGCACAACCGCATGCTGTGCTTCTTTTTTGTACCATAATGTAAAATTATACTCCAAATTTCATATAAAATTCAAAATGTATTAAGTTTTCAAATATTATTCAACGTAGTAAGCTCTCAACTCATTTTATTTTTAATTTTCTATTCCTAAGCATCTCAAAAACATAAATTCATTCCTTGGGTTAGTAACATCAAATCAGTCTAAATGAACACTGTCATATCTAAATAATTAAAGTTTAATAGCATTTGCACATTTTTGAAAAGTTAAGAAATAATAATAACGGGACAATATAGGAAGATAGGTAACAAAATGATGATGATTTTTAAAGCTTTTAGCAAGACGAGCTTATTCCAAATTTATAAAAGTAGAATGAAATGTGACAATATATTTTTAATTTAACATGAAACACGATGTTGAATATATAAATAAGATGATTTCAAAACCATGTAGAATGGTTTTACAATCCATCCATGCATGTGTGGGTATATTCCTATAACTAGGTATCACGACCCTACTTAGTCTTATGAGTAACAAGAGCAACATATTTGGTTGATTACCATGCTTTGTCTTATGATTAGACACGACGAGTGCCACATTTATCATTTGGCTAGATGACAAAAAATCATATAATCCGATTGCAATCCTTCATAGTTGCACTCAGTAATAAAATGAAACGTGTATGATAAGACGAAACACGAGTGTTAAGACTAGGCAAGGCGAGTGTTACTAGTCACGAGACACGATGAAATTTCTTTACCAAGAATTACTATTTCTCAAGTATTCACACTCATCATTCGAGTTTATAAGCTTTGAGAGTGTTAAGATGTCTTGAATTATAGTTACATATTTTGGTCCCATTTTAGTAGTCCATTTTGAATAGTGTTTTAGTAGTACACTATATATACCCGTGTAACCCTTCTGTAAAAATAGGCTCTCCTTCCTGAATAAACTATGTCTCTTCCTGTCCGTCGAAGTAGTCAACACACTATTGGTGAACCACGTTAAATTTCTGTCGGTCTAGTCCTCTTATGTCTATTATTCGTTTGTCGATTACATCCATCACAATAAACTAGTATCATGAGTTGTGTTATGCAATTTTTGACCAAAAAAAAAATCTGTTATGAACGTGAAGATCGACACGTTCAACATGAGGAATAGTTTTAGTCTACGTGTATATGAAGCAACTACTGGCTCTTAGGGGCATTATGTGGCAGGAAGAGAATCTTAGTACATCTGACCTAGGTAGCACGGAAACGAAAACGGGAAATGGAAACGGCAGGAATGTGGAAGCGCCAAATTTAAAAATTAGAAAAATTGAAAACGACAGGAAACGCCGATTTAAATTAAATTTGTATATAATTTATAATTATTAAGAATACTTGATTGAAATAAATGACTGTAATGTTCTTAACATTGAAAAAAATAAAATGTCATAATGAAAAACAAAAATAAATCAAAAGTTGGCTTGCTGCTTGCGTTGCGGCTAGAGGATTCGAGGCTGAGGGCTGGAGAACGGAAGTTGCGTGCTACGATTGAATAGCTGGAGCTGGGCTGCTGCCTGTTGGAGGACGGAATCTGCTGCGGTGTTGTCTGGCGCTTGCTGAAGCCTTAAGGACGGAAGCTGCTGGATAGCTGGGCTGCAGTGCTGCTTGGCGCCTGTTGAAGGACGGAAGATGCGATTGAATGGGGCTGCGATTGAATGGGAGAAGATGCGACTGAATGAGGCTGGAGCAATTGAATGGGTAAAGGATAGAGCGGACTGTGGAGAGCGATTGAATGCGATTGAATGAATAGGGTTTATTGTAGTTTTAAGAGAAAAACTAAATTACAAAACCACCCCGCTGCCGCTTCCAGGCGCTTCCCCGTTTCCGAAACGGCAGCTCAGGCTGAGCTGCCCTTTGTGTGCTTTCTAACATCTGACATTGTGTTGCATGATGAAAGTCTGACTGGTGCATTTGGTACATCTATTATCTTTGAAAAGATTCAAGTCTAAGTGCAGAGTGAGTCTGAGTAAATCTGTTTCTGACGCTTTTTAGTACATCTGGTACATATTTTATATGGGAAAGGATTCAAATCAAGGTGGCGTAGATCTGAATAAATCTAGCACTTTTTGGTGCATCTGATATATCTTTAATCTCGAAAAGGATTAAAGTCAAGTTGGCAAATAAGTCTGAGTACATCTGCCTCTGACACTTCTTTGGTGCATCTAACACATCCGTTATCATTGAAAGATTCAAGTCAAAATGAAGATTCATTAATATGCCTTGAATTAGAATTACATATTTGGATCCGTTTTGCTGGCTTATTCTGATAAGGGTTTTAGTAGTACCACTATATTTACTCTCATAACCCTAATGTTAAAATAAACTCTCATCTCTGAATAAATCTGCCTCTTTCTGCCCGTGGAGGTAGCCAACATACTGTTGCTGAATGAAAAACGTATTTTTAACCCTTTATAGTTGTCAATTTATGTTTTAGAGGTCAAGTTCAGTCAAAAATAATTTATAAACCTTGGTAAACCAAGGGTCGATCCAAAGAGCAAATAGTGTGTATATTATGCAAGATAGTGCGTTTGTTTAGCTATTCTAATAATGAAGAAGTTATAATTACCTAACTAAGTGATTCCGACGCAAGAACAAGATTATGCAAATAAAATCAATATTCCAGAATCAAACTCCTCCCATGCCTAACACACAAATCATGCAATAATTCAAACAATTCAATTATATTATGGAACAATGAAAATAACCTAATAACATCAGGCAAGCCGCCCAACCACGGATCATTGCCTGAATTAATCTGTACTGTTGAACGCCGCCCAATAACGAATTATCAACAGTTTCGATTTAATAAACCCAGGGTTTCCAAACAAAAGATGTCAACTTCCTATCGATTCATGTACTAACAATACAGCTACCATGTTTCGATATCAACTCTACTCGTTCCGGTTAATTACCTCAGACCCAATCATCTTTTTGGTCCTTAACCTAATTTCGTTCTAACAAGAAAGCATCCAATCGATGTCAGACATGCATGAACGATAAATTAAGAACAGTAGAATTAAAGAACACCATTAACATAAACGAAAGGTTTTATTAACATCGCATGAATTGTTTGAGTACAAGCATGAGATCTGTAGGATATCAGAACGAGACGACTACTCACTAATCATGGTGATAAAACAAGAATACATGTATAAAACAAAATTAAAGAAGAATACTTCACTACTAAGCCGAGTCTTCGATCTTTAATCTTCTTGGAGTCTTGAACCGTCTTTCCTCACTTCAGGAATGAGGTCAAATTTTATCCAAGTTCAGAATCCTTTTTCATGGTTCTAGGTCCTTATTTATATCAAAATCAATTGGACCGATTTTTGAAATCAATTTCGGATCGGTTCAGTGTCAAACCCGCTTGTTCTTTGATTAAACCGTCGGTTTGACTGATGAACCGCCCGTTCTGTCAGGAACTGGGCTGGCTCAGTAGGTCACGAATTTTTGCACTTTGGGCCGATTCAAAACCAAACCGATGGTTCAACATGTAAACCGGCAGTTCTACCTTGAACGGTCGGTTCAAATATGAAACGGGCTACTGTTCTCTCAGCACTTTGATTCTGACTTTGCTCGCGTTTTTTAACTTCTAAACCTTCGAATTGGGTTTTCATATAAACTAAAGAGTTGTAGCCCTTTAAGTTAGCGTTCCAACAAGATATGAGACGTCTCAATCGAATAAGAATCATGTGCTCGGCAAGCCTTTGATGATGAATAGGTCAATCTACTCAGATTTGTTCTATGTTCGTCTGAATCATTGTGTTTTGCCTTATTTTGGTCCAAACGGGCTACAAATCCTAAATTTAATATTACTTGACCTGAAATAAGAGTAGAGTGGTAAAAACACAAGGAAAATTCGGGAGAGGACTTAAATTCATCATCGAATGAAGCCAATACTCGGTAAGAAATCAAACGATCACTGAACCACGTCAAATCTCATTGTTTGTCTATTCCTCTGTTTTCTATTCTTTATTTTTCGATTACATAGCATCCATCATAACAGACAGTGTACATAAATGTCATATAATTTTACAGAATAAAATTTGAAAAATAACAAGAACTAATTCATATTGCGTTTGTAGAATGCGCATCAAATGAATTCATACAAAATTCCAATAATCTGCTATTGAGTTTTACAAAGAAGGAATGCTTGAACACCTAGCATCACAAAAATAGAAAGAAGCACGCCACACATCAAATTTTGGTTATAGATCAAACTTACAGCTACTGAGTTTAAGGCTTCGATAGGTAACTTTATAGTCATTTTACTCATAACTATTTAGAGTTAGATTATAAATCGTATATAAACTGAAAACCAGCTCGAGCGAAACATAATATAACCAGAAGCACTAAAAACATTCTACTATAAGATATAAACTATTGAAGGACAATCAATAAAAATATTAGATAGTGCAAATTTCACATTTTGACTCGTAATTTCAAATCTGATTTTTCCACTATTCAAAATAAATTAAAATATGCTCTTTATACCATTTGAAATCTCTTGGGTCAAAATATCATAGGATTTTAAAAGGTTAATTTTGGATATAAAAATCAATACATGTAATGATTTGAAAATTCGTTGCCGGAACCACAAACAGTTTCTAACTCTCATCTTTAAACTCATTTTTTTGAAAGGGGATATTTATGAAAAGGACAGAATACTCCCAAGACAATCCAAACCTACTCGGGACAAACTCCTTTAACGACCAGATTTGCTGGCACTCGATAGCTATAACTGATTAACCAGAACACTACTACAAGCACCAATTGAACTAACCTAAGACCTAAAAAATACTCGGTACAAAATAGAGATACTAACCATTAAGCACATCAATATCACCGATGATGCAGCGTGCGTGGCTAATCTGATAGAACAATAAGTCAAATCTCGTTGATTCCGCAGATACTGTGAATTGACAGTGATTGAAGAAAAATCCTCAGTTTTATTTAGTAAAATTTAACTGTTTTACAAAGCGTTCTCAAGTAAGTAAAACGAAAATGAAAAAACCCTATGAACATAAAAATCGAAATAAAATAAGAACTGACATCCGATTACCCAAAAAGTCATATAACAAATAAGATAACTCTTGAATTTAGATGTCACCTAGCTCAAATGTGAGCGGACAGTTAAGCAGCCTACAAAAAGAAAAGCTATTCTCTTCATTTAGACATGAATGGGAAAACCAACAACACACTCCTAGTGATCCTCTCTTGGAAATCCTAGCCGACAGATTTTCGATTTTTGAATTTCCTTTCGAGTTTTGTCGTGGTGATAGTTAAAGGCACAAGAAAATTTGACAAACAAGTTCTTTGATTTAAGAAGAAAGCTTATTGTGTCATTGTATCCTGCGAAGCTGCGCCATCACCGAAAGAAGGCCAATACCATTTTAAAGAGAATGACTAAACTTCTTATTACGGTTTTATCTATTTTATTATAGTTTACTTAATTTTAAATATTTATTTTCATTATTGCATTTTTACGCAAGACGCGAACTCTTTTTTTGAATTGATGTATGCGGTTACATACATTTTTCTTAAAAAAAAGTCATTTGATTGATCTTTTAAATTTCGGACTTAATATTTAAGAAGTTTTGTTGTAGTGGGATTCGTGGCACGTACTGGCTTCTTGGCACGCCTCTGACAGAAGATTTTTATTCTTTCCGGTCTATGGTGAAGGTAGGATGGGTCTGCGGCGAAAGTGATTCAAACCCTGTGACAGAAGATTTTTATTCTTTCCGGTCAAGCTTTGAACAATTCTCTCGGAACTCCTTTATTTCTTATGCACGTAAATAGTTAATAACATTCTGAATTCGGGGAACAACGGGAAGGCATGCCCACCACCACATTGAGCTGTTGGCATCCTCATATGAGAATGAAACTAGTAAGAGTTGCATTCATCCTTGTTGGGACGGATGTAGCAGTATACAATCAGCTACGTTTATATAACCCAAAGTAGAACTTTTACAGACAGCTTCCTCTGTTTCCAACTTCTGAGCCAAGTGAGTTGAACTTTTAACTGATAATAAGGAAGGATTAGGCAGGCACATCTTTGGTATCAAAAATTGCCTTCTTCTTTCCCAACTGAAAAATAAATCTTCTTATTTTTTTCGGCTTATTTCATTTATCAATTGAATAAACAGTGAAATTGATTTTCTAAATAAATAAATACCGTGGCCGAGCTGCTGCCGACCGACTCGAAGGACCAAAGCGAAGCGAAGCCGGAGAAGAAGAGAGCTCAACAACACGTTAGATCTCTCGCCGATCCCCAAATCCCATAATTTCGAAACAGCTGATTAGGATCCTGTTTATTTTTTCAGTAGTTTGCCGGACGGAATGTTGAGAATAAGGGTGCCGGAATTACTTTTTCGGATCCTAATTGTGGAATCCATTGCTACTGGTTTTCTTGATCAGTTTAGTATAGTGATTCTAGGGTTTTTTTGAGTACGCTGGAAATTGAAACGAGGTTTGATATAAAGAGCTTTTCTGAATATAGAAGAGGAAATGTGGCTGGTATACCCAATTTTGTTTCTGAGGCTAGTTTGACAAGTCCGTATAAGCTAGTCTGTCATGAAACTCAGTGTTTTTAAATCAATGGGTATTTCACCTGTAGTGCCTCGATGCTTATTTCACGTTTATTTGGCGTATTGTGTTTATGAATTTGCATTTACTAGTTGTGATTGGTGAGGCTAGATTTTGAAGTATGTAAATCTCCTTAAAGTTGGATTCACTCGATCTGGGAGCTTATTTTCGACATTTCTACTCCTTCCCTAGGAGAAAGATCTTGTTTGGCTTGCATTTCGTAGTTACTACTAGACCTATAAAATATTAAGTTTTAGAAGTATGCTTGTAATGATTTTGAAGACACATTACTTAGGTTGCCACCACTGCACGTAGTCCATGGCGAGATAGCGTACAGCTTATTAAAACTTGAGCTCTTAGGTGGCATACCTTTTAATCCCACTATGAAGTAAAGCTAAGTTTGTTGTTGAATTCTATGTTTTTCGTCTCTTCAGTATGTAAACATACTCAAATTATTGGAGCTCTTATTACTACCTTTAAACAGATTGTTGTCTTCGTCCATATGTTGCGGGCATAGATACACAAGTGATGGTCATTATATACTACCTGACAGCAAAGCTAATATTTTCACCTTTAGTGTTTGGTTTTGTTACTAGCATCCAGGCCATGACCCAATCCCGTCATCATAGACATTCTTAATTTGATGTAAGGCGTATGAGTTTTATACATGCCTCTCCTAATTTGACCTCAGTAAATATATAAAGACTATTTTGTAAATTAGACACTGTTTTTGTGGTTCCTGGCTTTTCTGTTTCCATCACTTTTCTGTTTGCAGGTTATATAATGACTCAACAATCGCCCTTTATTGATTGTATCTGAATGATGACAATAACTTAGGTTCATCGATACCTTCTCCCGAAAAATCTATGGGACAATTCAGGTAATTTGTTGACAGCTTAAATTGACATACAAATATACAATTACACACAAACACTGATAATAGATAATAGTCTTCACTGCACCCTGGTAATGTAAAAAAGAAAGAAAAACCTTTTGTAACTTGCATGATACCCTCTAAATATCGCATCTAATTTCATGAAAGTATTAACCTCAGTTTTGCCTTTACAGTCGGTTCATGAACCAGTATCAGCATCAAAGGAAGCATGGGATGATTATAATCGCTATCTATCAGATAAGAAAGCGAATGAGAAAGAAGTATGGGTCGTTAGAAGGGGCATCAAGAAACATGTATGACAGCGTTCTGAGGCCTGTGTTTGTGGTTGCTGCTATTAGTTAATGATCTTGATTTGGGGGAATTATGTGTTTGCTTCACATTGTCTTTTTCAATGCATAAGCCAAATTCATAAGAAAATTTTGTGAAATTAGAGAGCCTCGAAGTGTTTTTGGTAAATTATGGCCCTGTTTTTTGAACTTAAAATTTCAATAAATAAGTTAAGTTATTGTCTCATAATGGAATACTGGTGAAATTGAATATAATGATGTTAAATTATATATTGATATGAAGTACTTAAGTTAAGTTCAGTTAAGTTAAATACTTAAGTAAATAAGTTCAGCTCAAAGAAACACACTCATAACCATGATTCATGTTGGCGTATGTTTCAAAAGCAACTATTTTATTAGTCAGGTTGGAAAAGGTCAAGTTAATTGTTGAGAACATGTAAAATTGTTGAAAAATGTAGTAAAAGTAAATTTTTTTAATGAAATGTATATACAAAAATCTGTTAATTTATTTTGTATTGAATATTTATTTTTCTTTTTTTCATAAGATTTTGTTCGTTGTTCTTGTTGTTTCTCATTTCTCAAGGTTTCAATACAATGTTAAGCTGGCATTCAGCATAAACTTTGAACAAGTGTTCTTTTAGTTATCTTGCTCTTAACTATCTTTTAATACAGATCCAGGCACAAGATATTCACGTAGGCAACATAGTTTGGCTTCGAGAAAACGACGAAGTACCTTGTGATCTCGTTTTGCTTGGTACATCAGGTTCACAAGGTGTTTGTTATGTTGAGGTAATGTCAAAAATGCGCTCTCACCAAAGCTAGATCAGGTGTACGTCTTTGTCTGGAACATTAAGACTGCATGTGCAGTTACATTGTTGCAATGACTCTACAGTGAGTGTAGTCTGTACAAAGTCTGACTGGTGCCCACAAAAGTTCTTTTAAAAGCCAGTATATATCCTCCCTAATAATTTAATTTATTACAGAGGTGCAGTTTCACCCTATGTAGCACGGATACGGATACGAATACGGGGACGGATACGGGTACGGAAAACGGCAAAATTAAAAATTATAGGGTACGGGTACAGCTTGGGTACGACAGAACTAGAATTTCAAAAGTATCTAAGTTAAAATTTCATATATAAAAGATAACTAAATTTAATATCTTAAATATTAAAATGTAAACTAAGCTCTTCAATCTTTAACAAGCAACTCATTTTCAAAGTCCGGCTCATCAAGTGAGAGGTCCGCAAACTCTAAAAATCCAATATCCTCCATTGAATCAAAAACATCCCCACCGACATCCCACATCTTTGTATTATCTTCCTCATATTGTGCTGAATTCCTTGATAGAAGACGAAGATTGTTGTGGATGAAAACTAAATCTTGAGCACGACTTGGATTTAATTTGTTTCTTCTTAGTGAGTGAATGAAAGTATTTTTTTTATAAATTTAGGATTTTCAATCGGGTACGTCTAATATTTTATTGAACCGTATCGGGTACGTACCCAATAACAAATTGAACCGTATCGAACCGACAAGAAGAATCCGTATAAATGGGTGCATATCGAATACGTACCCTAGGCATACCCATCAAGTACCCGAATCTGGTACGATTCGGGTACGGGGTTCGGCTCTCATATGAAGTACCCGTGCAACTGTAAAGTAGGTGAAACTACTTTACAGCTTGCCTCATTACATTACTTCTTTTTAGAAAATAAAGTCGGAAGTATAGTTTATGTTCTTAATATCAATTTGAAGAAATTTAAATGCATAGATTTACGTTAGCTTTACTGTGTGTAGCCGTCTAACAATTTGTTAGATAACTCTAGACGGGGAAACCGATATGAAGACTAGGATCATACCTGCTGCCTGCATTGGAATAAATTCTGAACTATTGCACAAAGTTAAAGTAAGATGTGTTATGGTTGAAATAATTGTACTTTGATTTCCTCTGTTGAAACATTACTTCATTCATTTCTCTTTTGCAGGGTGTTATTGAGTGCCCCAACCCAGATAAGGACATAAGGAAATTTGATGCAAACTTGCGATTGTTTCCTCCATTTATTGATAATGATGTGTGCCCTATAACCATTAAGAACACCATTCTCCAATCATGTTATCTCCGTAATACAGAATGGGCATGTGGAGTGGCGGTCTACACAGGCAGGAATTGTTTATTTTACTCTATGTTCATATTAGATCCTTCCCCAAATTTTATCCTTGTTTCTTGTGTGTATATGGGTTTCTATTGATTCTATCTGTATCTTAACATTCAAAAACCACTTGTGACTTACACATTTACCTTTTACAGGCAATGAAACCAAGTTGGGCATGAGTAGGGGTTTACCTGAACCAAAACTAACAGCTGTTGATGTGATGATTGACAAGTTGAATGGGGCATTATTTGCGTTTCAGATAGTGGTGGTGATTGTTCTTGGCACTGCTGGGAATGTCTGGCGGAATACACAAGCCAGAAAGGTTTGCTATTTGTGTTGATTATTGTTTGACTTGTCCATATGGTCCCATAGCATTTCACTTTTCCTGTTCAATAATTTCAACTTTGAGTATCTCTCTAGAATTCAATTTTTTTGAGATACGTCAGTTTTGATTTTGATCATCACTTCGTTTTTATTAACTCTGAATTGCCTTTTAGCAATGGTACGTGCTATACCCTGATGAAGCTCCATGGTATGAATTTCTTGTCATTCCACTACGATTTGAGCTTCTTTGCTCTATCATGATTCCAATATCTATAAAGGTAAGTGGTTTTACATACTTGTCTATATATATTGAAGTTTGCTTGCGCACCATGGAAATAGTTGATCTTTATACAATTGTTACTGTGTGGGTATTTGCCCTTTGTTAGTATTTTGGTACTTATTAATAGAGGGAGGGAACTTTTTTATATGGTCGCTGACTTGACAACTTTTATATGTATGCATATCAACTTTTTACCTTTAGTATGACCATTATTCACTGTGTGCAATAAACGTGTGTTTAACTATTAGTAATCCACAATATGAAAAAATGGAAGTTATCGGAATCATGAAGTCAAAAGCATATAACAACTACTGTCCATTCGGCAGGTTTCTCTTGATCTTGTGAAAAGCTTATATGCTAAGTTCATTGATTGGGATCAGGAGATGGTTGATCATGAAACTGGAACACCTTCACATGCTACAAAGTATAGAAAGAAAGGCTTGAATAACTGTGATGACTCATGCTTAGCTGTGATTATGTGTTGATCGATATATAATTTGTCTTATATTTTTTGCGTGGCAGCACAGCAATAAGCGAGGATCTGGGACAAGTTGAGAACATATTGACTGATAAAACTGGAACTCTCACTGAGAATGTCATGATTTTTAAAAGATGCTGCATCAATGGAGTGCTATATGGAAATGATACCGGAAATGCCTTGACAGGTTCATATTCAAACTTCAATATGGTACATTTAGGTCAATAAAAATGATATGTGCCTTTCACCTTTGTCTTCTTTTCTGTAAATAGAGAAGTTCAGTTACATATTATTTTTTGAATTTAATGGGATGACACCTCGACCAGATTGATAGCCAGTTTGCAATCTTAATAAAGACCAAGTCCTTTTTTATTGCTTTCCAGACGTGGCTCTGCTCGATTCCATTTCTAGTGGCTCCTCTGATGGTATTTGTTTTCTTACAATCATGGCAATCTGCAACACTGTCATCCCTGTTCAGAGGTAATCCTTTGAAAGTTTCTTTTTACGACATAGTACTCCGTGGAGAAAGTGGTATACATTTTGCTATATCATGGTTTCATGATTTGTTCATAAGGCATGTTTTACTCTTGCCGCAGCAAGAATGGCACCATTTCCTACAAGGCTCAGTCACAAGATGAGGATGCTCTTGTTCATGCCGCTGCTCAGTTGAACATGATTTATAAGAGAAAGAACGGAAATGTCCTTGGTATAGATAAAAATCTTGTGTTGCAAGTGTCAAAAATGTTTTCATTCCAACTTTTAACACATGCTGCACACAACATGTAACAGTTAATACTGACTACATTCGTTTCTTTGGTCTTTTATCATATACTTATGTGCTGTTTGGATATAATTTATTAACATTCACATTTCTATTTGCAGAAATCAACTTTAATGGGTCAATTATTCAGTATGAATTATTAGAGGTGCTGGAGTTCACTTCTGATAGAAAAAGAATGTCAGTGGTTGTGAAGGATACTCAGAATGGAAAGATAATCTTACTGTCTAAAGGAGCAGATGAAGTAGTGCTTCCCTGTGCGTTATCTGGTAGATTCTCGTTTGTTTTTCTCTTCTCAATGGCCTGGAATCTGACTCATTTATTAATTTTTAATAATATCCTGTCAGAACCATGCTATTGAATATCCTTGTTGGTTGAATTGATAAGCCTTTACATGCATATATGTCCCTTCCAATTTTATGCGAAGACTTGGATGTGGCCAAGTGTCATATATGGACTATATGCTTTTCATGTTTTGGGCTTGAGGATTTTATGTATCTTTATTTATTTTCTGCTGCAATCTAAATGGAAGTTGGTGCAGGACAACAAACCAGGACCTTTGCTGAGGCAGTTGATCAATATGCTCAGTTAGGACTCCGTACGCTATGTTTGGCTTCGCGTGAACTGAAGAATGATGAATACCAAGAATGGTCTTCATTGTTTAAAGAGGCTGACAGAGAGGATTTAGCTCTCTGGTTGACAGAGAGGTGGGAATATTGGCATTGCTATTGGGTTTTTTGTAGTCAGTCTTGGCAATTGTTTTTCTTGGAAATTACCATCGCAAATCTGTTTATGTAGTCCGAATGTAAACTCGTTTAATTTTTTAATATCACTGTCTTGTACAGTGGAGATTGGCTGAGGTGTGGCAAAAATTGGAACACGGTCTTCAGATTCTTGGGGTTACAGCCATAGAGGATCGTTTACAGGTGACAAGATAATTCTAGGATGTGTTGGCTGATTTGTGGATTGTCCACAGCATTTCACTGTTCACTTTTTTGATTATGCAGGAGGGGGTGCCAGAGACAATAGAGACGCTTAGGAAAGCCGGTATTAACTTTTGGATGCTTACTGGTGACAAACAGAACACTGCCATACAGATTGCTCTTCTGTGCAACTTCATTTCTCCCGGTAGACAGACTCCCTTTATGTTCTCCTTACTGTAATGGCGTATGTTGTGAATACTTTGCTTGGCTATAGTCTAATCAAACTTCCTCTCTTGTATCTTTCCACACAAATACAGAACCTAGAGGTCAGCTACTAGTGATCGATGGGAAAACTGATGACGATGTTTGCACAAGCTTGGAGAGGGTTTTGCTTACAATGAGGGTAACGACGTCGGAACCAAAGGTACATAAATAGTGTTTCAAAGAGCATGATTATTGCAAATTCGATTCACTGTAACCCCACCACCATAGAATAGCATGTATAACTCTCCTATTTCTTATTACAATTTGTCTATTTATTAAACTATATGAATATGCTTGTATACTTTCTCAACATTTCAAATAATTATCGAGTTCTTTTAGCACACTGCATATTTTTTATTCAGAAAGCTCTCCTTTCCATAATTTTCTATCTATAAAACAGGATGTGGCATTTGTGGTAGATGGCTGGGCTCTTGAAATTGCTCTTAGGCGCTACAGAAAAGCATTTACTGAATTAGCATTGTTGTCAAGAACAGCTATATGCTGTCGTGTAACACCTTCACAAAAAGCACAGGTACTTGTACTTCTCGAATTTATATATCTACTGAGGTGGTATAGTACAATATGAAACTGTTTCTTTACACCCTCTATAAAATCTTCATTGGTTTTTAGTATATGCATCCATCCTTCCTTATTCCCACATTCTCTTCTGCTCGCGGGTAAGGTTTATTATTTTCAGTCACTTTGTTGTGCAGCTTCTAAAATCATGTGATTATCGAACATTAGCTATTGGGGATGGTGGAAATGACGTGAGGATGATACATCAAGCTGATATTGGAGTCGGTATTAGTGGCAGAGAAGGATTGCAGGCAGCAAGAGCTGCTGATTATAGTGTTGGGAGTAAGTATTACTTATTGTCGTGTTCTGTGGATGGTTAATTAGTAACTGACCTGAGTATTATTTTTCAATAAATCTTTGGTCAAATTCTGTTACATAAAGCCATTGGGTTCTTAAATAGTACAGTTCTATATCATGGAGGCATGTTAACAGCTGCTAAAGCCTTCAGATAAATACAACCCATTGCTAATGTTTCTCCACTCTGTAAAAATTGACACCTGTAGTTTGATTACTAATTAGCTAGGATTAATCAAGGGTTAGTCGGGGATTATTCGGTTTTGTATTTTTATACTTTTTTATAAAAATAATATATATCATTAAAATATATATTATGGTGTTATACTATCTAAAAAAAATCTAATTATCCTAAAAATTTGAACCAACATCAATCTTTTGCTAGCAACAATAACAATTCAAACAAATCCTTAAATTTAATAAACATTTTGTTAAAAAAAAAACTTAAAAACTCAAAATTTCAAAAATTTTTATTTATTAACTACATATATATGTTAGTGTTCAAGAAATTGTCCGCCTAGGCGCCGCTAGGCAGCCAATTTCTTGAACTGTACGTTCTAAAGCTGGTTGACCAATTTAATTTATCAACCAATTTGGGTGAAATCGGATCGGATTCTAGAAATACCGATTTCTTGAACACTGCTAATTAGATGTCTTCGTTTATGATTTTATTTATGTATATCCTTGCTCAAGTGGTGAGTAGATTCTGGGAAGTATTCTTAAATAAGAGCTGTACCTGCTTAATGAGAATCTCTTCTATTCATGGGCTACATGCTACTTGTATTTACTTTCTTATATTCATTGTGCTTAGCATTTGTTTATCCTCATTCATGTATCCATCTTTGGTTTTTCAGAATTCAGATTTTTAAAGTGGTTGATTCTTGTCCACGGACGTTACTCGTATAATCGCACAGCATTCCTATCCCAGTATTCTTTTTAGAAATCCCTTGTGATATGCTTTATCCAGATATTGTAAGTTTACCTAAAACATGCCAAGCTACATTCTCATTCTAACTTGCAACTCATTCGTTCAACTATTGTTTTTGTCCTGCACTACTGATCAAAAAAATTTCTAGTTTCTTGTTTATCTCAGGCGTCTCTGGTACCAGTCTTTTCAACTCTCTGAGCCTTATGGCTTATAATGTCTATTGCCAAGCTGGAAGGTTGGATAGTACTTGTTAACTCATTAATCTTGATTCCCATTGAGTGTCGTCGGAGATGATGTCTCATTAACTATAAGCGTAAGATGGGTTTAAAATGTGATGACTAGTCTATTTTCTTGTTTAACTCTGTGTTCAAGTTATGAGTAACTATTTATCATCTTTGAAACAGGGTTTTTAATCCTAGTACATTTGCTGGATGGTTTGGTCGGTTGCTGTTCCATGTGAGTAGTGCTTTTTTTGTTCTATTTGTTATTGTGGACAAATGTTTAGATTCCATGAATTTTACTGCTGTGAATAACTAAATGTAGTTACATAGCTCAACATACTAATCTACACGGTAAATGATGGGAGATATCTTTTCAAAAAGTGTTAGCTGAATTACACTGATAAACAAGATAAAGTAATATCTATTTGCAATAATGCATTTGAATCAATTTAATCCATTTTTCTGGTCAACTTGTTCCCTTAGCAACTTACCTTTTATGACTTGCAGGCTGTCATTGTATTTGTAATAACTATACATACTTATGCCTATGAAAAGAGCGAAATGGAAGAGGTTTCAATGGTAGCACTCTCAGGATGTATTTGGCTGCAGGCTTTTGTTGTATCACTGGAAACAAAGTAAGGGTCTGTTCTTTAGACCTTAACTTATGTTTAACTTAACTTACCTTAACTTAACTGAATTTAACTTAATTTAACTGAACTTACCTTAATTTAACTGAACTGAACTTAACTAAATTTAAGTACTTTTACAAACATATTTTTATGGTGGTGGTGGTGTGGTTGGGGTGGTGGGTTGGGGTTGTGGTGGTGGGGGTGTTGGTGGTGGTGGTGTAGTTGGGGTGGTGGGTTTGGGTGGTGGTGGTGGTGGTAGGTTGGAGTGGTGGTGGTGGGGTGTGATGGTGGGCTGGGGTGATGGATAGTACTTTACTTAACTTATTTTAACTTAACTTAACTTAACTTAACTGAATTTAACTTAACTGGACTTAGCTTAACTTAACTTAAGTGCTGAAAATTTAATGTCTAAAGAACAGGACCTAAGTGCCAAGTTAGTCACGTTTGGGTTATATTTGTTTCTACTTTGAAAAGAAACAAATTGCAAAACACAACATTTGAAAAGAACTGCATTGCATACCAGTCATAGTAAATAATGAACTGTATAAGGTTTCTCAGCAATTTAAATTAGTAAGAGGTCTGGCGGACTAATAAAATAATTATAGTATCAATCTTGTATCTGAAATACCATAGCATCGCGAATTGATCTTTTCCCATTTTTTTGAACTAAAAGTCAGCCATCCTACTGGATAACTATGATTGTAAGTTATGTTTCGTTTATAAATAATGTGACCTTTTCTCTTTTGTTTCTTGTTTTTTATGTGGAATAAAGTTGGTGAGCATATTTTATTGTTTATTCAGTGGTGTACTTGCTTGTCATCGTCTTTATCGGAGTTAATAATATGTAGAGGAGCTGTTGCAAGAGAAAACAATTAGTTTGTTGCTGAGTGAATGGCATAATGTTCCCCGACTTACCTTTCATGTTACTGCAGCTAATAGTTGCAGCCGGAATTGGTCCTGTGTTTGCTATCAAGTACTTCTGGTACACATACAGGCCAAGTCAAATCAACAAGCTTCAGCAAGTGGAGCGGTCTGGTGGGCCCACCATCACATTAGGAAGCATAGAATCCCAAACAAGAACCGTGGAGAAGAAACCCCATTGTCAATTTCTCAACCTAAGAACAGAAATCCGGTTTTTGAGCCTCTATTATCGGACTCTCCAAATGGCACATGGAGATCATTTGGTTCAGCCGCACCATGTGAAATCTTTCAGTCACCATCCAGGTTGTCTTTGAACTATTCAAGAAACTACAAGGACAACTGAGGTCTACCATTTGTAGCTATAAAGACCAGTATTATACATAAATAAATATAGCAGTAGATTTTCCAGACCAGCAATACATCTATATGTTGGTGGTGTCTTTTAAACCCTTATATTATCTGTTTATATTTCAACGGTCGAGTTGTAGCGAAACAAATGTATAGATGTTAAAAGTATTCTGAATATGACTTCACTCATGTGCATTCATTCAAGTTATGTAGCAAAATATGTAGTCACTCATAATATATGATATGTGGGAATAAACATGTCTTTGAAGTAAGTCAGAGACTTTTGGTATTTATTTTTCACAACACTTCTTGTATTTCAAGTTTAGCAAGACATATACTCGATTAATCGTAATCATGAATATTCAACCCGCATTGATACTACTAAATACTTTATGAACTATTACAAACATGTTTCCTAGTGAATTATAAACTACCATTGTAGCTTTTATAATTAGTATCATCCTACATAATTTCGGTTAATTACCTCAACTATGTTAATATTGCTTCTTAATAATTCTTACGAAAAAATCGGATAGAACATAGCATTGAACAATGTATGTAATCTAGTGAAAATTATAGTAAGATCGCATGAAAAAAGTTCATACAACTTGAGATCCATAAGATTTCGGAATAATATGACTACTGACTATTCATCGTAAGTGTAAAACTTCGAAACAAGACCAACTAGCCCTCCAAATGATGATGAGAAACTCTCAAGCATAGCTCCAGATTTTAGAACAAGTATAAACAAGAAACTCAACAAGAAAGAACTTGGAGCACACCATATTTTTACGTTGGTTCAGCCAATGTGCCCTACGTCCAGCAATCACTATCTTCTCTCAAAGCTCCTTGAAGATTAGCCGCAAAAGCCAGCTAGCATTTGACAAAAAGTATGACCTCTTCTCTAGCTTTTCTCTGAGATTGTATCTGTGACCGACTTCACCTAGGCCTTATATAGTACAAGGCACTGCAAAAGTTTCTTAAGATTATAACAGCTATAACTAATTGTAACTAACTTTGACTACCTAACTTGAAGCTTAAGTTATCCATACAAATTGAAATTGCCTTGGGTCTTAAGTCATCTTATAAGCTTGAAATGCACCTGCCTTGAACCTAAATTTGAATCCCTTTAATTTTGAACTTCAGCCCCTAAACTTTTAACTCTCATGACATGACTTCAGTCTCAAAACCAATCTAAATTTGATCTTCAATCATCCTTGTACTTGATTGAATTATGCACGGAATTTGAAGACAACATTCATAGTAAGATAACAAGAATACATGAATATAAGACAAATAAGAAACAAAGAGTAGAGATGGGTCTTTCACTAAGAAGCCAAATCTTGAACCTTTGAACTCTCTACCCGTTCCTTTTGCTTTAGGTCATAAACTCTCTCAAAATTCGAATCCTTTACCTTTAGGTCTTTGGTATCTAATTATAGAAAAACTAATTAGGCCAAATTACAAAATCCCTAGTTCGAGTCCGTTCAAGAGCGAACCGGGCGATTGACAAGTTTGAACAATCGGTTTTCTTAGTAAAGCCGTTGCCTGGAGTGAACTGACAGTTGAATGACCGAACGTCAGGTTTGATGTTAAGTCGGTCTAGCTCAGAGGCATCGTGAAAATCATCGTTTTAGAGGGTCGAATTTTTGAATTTGTGGTTTGATTGTGCTAACCATCGGTTGGATGATTGAACAAACGGTTCTTCATGTGAATCATTGTTTCTCCTCAAAAAATACCATTATTTTGTGCCAAAATCACCGTGTATCGTTATATTTTGTGTTGAGCAAGTTCCAAGACCTTCGTTTAATAATTTTTGTGCTAAATTAAGAATAACGTGATAAATGACAATGAAAAGCTTAGGAATTGAACAAAAATTCATTGTAATTGAGTGAAAAATTAGTCGATAAATCAACCAATCAAAGTACTTCACTCTTAGGATTTATTCGTCCTGAACAAATATTAAGCTCATGTTATAAAACAAATGACAATATATATCAATATTTATGATTCACAATCATTTATTTTAATTTCTCACTCAAATTGCATGCGATTAGTGCTAGCTATATAACATATTATATAAGAAGAATACTAAATTAACCCTAACTTATTTTTGTAGGAGTCACGATGCATTTAGCATATACATCAAGCCATGAAACCTCAGGCTACCTTAGTCGGCAAGTTATAATTCGTGAAGGTTATCATATATAATGCTTGAAATAGGTGCTCAAGGATCACTACATTATTGCGAAAATCTCAAACTCATGTATGAAATCAATGTCCTAATCAAACTACCTTCAAATAAGTATTCAACCGTCAAAAACAAGATGTTGCACTCAAGCAAGTCAATACGAAAACCAACAAATGACTAACCATGTGTCTTAACATTATTTTCGAACAATACATTCGAAACATATATTCAAGTTACATAAAACATGCCCGCCATTCACCTATGCTATCTAGGGATAGTCCCCGAACTCTTGACGCAAAGCTCATTCCCAAGTCTTAAAGCGTGGCTTTAACAAGTAAGAGAAGGGGAGCTTGGCTTGTCCTTTTACAAAAATTACATAAAAAGTTAGTGATTCTCTACAAGCACAAGGATTATTCTTTAACTCATCGTATATGACTTCCAATATATGATGCATTCACACACAGTAAATAAGTGGTATAATGCACAATGTCAAGCTTAAGATGAAATAACTAATGGCCTTCGGCCTTTTCTTCCATTCATTTATATTTTATTTCTATTTTTTCACAACTACATTTATGTTAATGCCTATTTTGTGCCTTCTTTTGACTTTCTTTTTGTCTCTTTCATTGAATAGACTCTACACTTAAAACTGGACAAAGTATAAAAAGTGGAAGCGGGTGTGTGCGAACAACAACATGCATGAAAATATATGATAAGAACTAAAGTTGTCAGGAGTCAATACCGATGCATAAGTTTTCAAAGGAGGATTTTAAGACTGATGCCTACTAGTATCAAGTTCAAAACATACTTTCAAAAATGCATAGAACACATGACAAACAAAATATAATAATAATAAAAACTTAAAATAATACGCACTTGACTAATTTAGGTCCTAATTAAAAATCAAATAGAATGAAAAGTTAATTGGCATAGCTCATAAACTATGAAAAGTTAACAAAAAGCTGCATATAGTTTTAGAATGTAAGTGATCCTAAACTATATGTAGATGAGTCTACTTAATGTGCAATGCATGTCAATGAGGAAGTCACTATGTGCGATCAAACACTCCACACTTAAGAACAAGCTTAGTCCCTAAGTGATAAAATAAAAATAAGATAGTATAACACATAGGAACTTCCTCATGTCTAGGTAGATTCGAGTAGTGAGTCCCAAGATAAATATTCAAGTATGTCCGAAGGGATTGCTGAAGCACCGATAAAAGTGTGAAAGATTCTAGTTGAAACAAATGTAATGAAAGGAACTGTGTGTCTTGCGAAATAATCCAAAGAAGATAATAACACGAAGGATCTCAACAATCGTAAATCAAACATTACTAAGTCCAATAAACATATAACAAAAAAGACCAAATGAGGATAGAGTGTGAAATTCGTATATCTGTCCCACGTAACTGTTCTAGTGAACTGTGTTAGCTGTTTCACAACACTCGAACAGATAGTGTTTTGATAGTTGTTAGTAACAATACAAACAAATAGGCGTCGATGTAGCCATTGTCGATGGACGAGATGTCGAAGCCCAATTTGATAGCAATCGGAGCGATAGATGCATCGTTTCCCAAGATTATGGCGTTCTTCTTCTTTTTCGCCCAGTTGGCGAAGCGAATGGTCAAGTAGAGTGACAAAGTCCAACGGAATCTCTCAGCGCATAGTACATAACATGTACTTGTGAAGGTCAGCTACGACATAATTAATGCTAAAGTACAGTGGCTATGAAGTTCAGGTGGTTCCAACTAATGCATGTATGTTGGATTGAGGAAACTATCTTGGGCATAAGTGATTCCTTGATTTTGTCACACATAGTTGGCTTTTTTTTTGTTCATTCTCACCTCTCTTAGGCGCCTTCAACGACAACTATCTGCAAAATAATAAAGAGAACCATAAATCATTGTCGAATTAGTAAGCACATGTGCATTAATACTAGTGACAATAGCATTAGAAAGAGTGTCAAGCTTTCCATCTTACTGGATAATGCAGTAATAAAATCATGTGAGTCTGGTATATTTAAATCATACATGCCCTAACTTTCTCTCGAATTACCACTCTCGCTTGACCACAAGTGATAGTTCTGCGCAATCTTCTCGATCACATTGTACGCATCGCCAAGGTCCAAGTCCATTTAGCTCCACCAACAATCTAGTCTAGAGCTGTCATTGTAGCTTGGTTCATCCCAAAGTAGAAGGTACGAATCACCAGCCACTTCAGGAGTCCATGATAACTGCATATCCTCATGAGCTTCTTTAACGGTCCCAGACTTCATATAATAAGGATTCACCTTCATGTTGCGAAATTGATGAAATCTAGTTACGATAATGAGCTGTCTTCGCAGAAGGAAAGTATTGGTTGCAGAAATTGGTAGCCAAATCGTCCCAGGTGGTGAACGCTCCCGTCTATTGGCTATTCAACCAAACCTTTGCTTTGTCCCAAGAGAAAGGAAACAACCGTAGGTAGATGATGTCCCTTGAAACTCCATTAACCTTGTGTGTTATAAACTTTCAAGAATCTGGAAAGATGCCGGTTAGGATCCTCGTTCAACCCTCATGCAACCTAGCTATTCACACCATTTCAATAAGTCCCGTCTTGATCTCGAAGTTGTTTGCTATGAGGGATTTGTGGCGGTTATTCGACGAAATGATTCTATGGTTTGTGAAGCAAAAGTCGTTCGATATTATGCGGCGGTTTTATGACGAATTTTCAATGGAATAAAATTTGTTTCATAGTTTGGTCGGATAACCGCCGCAAATTCATCATAATTTTATATAATTTGCTTTGGAAATTCCACGAATTTGTGATGGTTTATTTTTATCGTTTAATTTGTAATTTAATTAGAATTTCAAATTTGAAAAATAAGAAAACAATATTTAACTAAAATATAATTTGGAATCTGAATAATAAATTTCGAAATATTTCAGATTCATGAGCAAATTTATAACTTAATCTAAATACATTTTCCAATCCTAACACAATCAGTAGTGAAACCATATAACACTTTGGAACCTGAAACTCAACAAATGAGTTAATAACTTCACTCTACAATATTTGCTTGAAACTCAACAAATCTAAACTGCCTCGTCTTTGGAGCACCGTTCATCCTGGCTACCTTCAGATCTCACCCTCTCTCGCCTGCTTTTTCTCCCTCTTCTACAGGAACAGGCTAGTGGCCAACTCTTGTTGTAGAAGAAGAAAAATAATGCATTTTCCGATCGTTTTGTTAAATATTACAGACCGTCACATAATTATCTATTACCACAGAATTACTTCCGTCCTAAAACAATCACATTTTGCTACAATTTTACTACGATTTGCATATCGTCGTATTTGTACCAAAACCCATCGTAAATTATCCCAAAATTTGTAGTGTATGATATTTATCTAATGTTGGAGACAAAATTGTTCATTTGATACAACTTTTGAAATTTTATCAAAATTGGATGTCTAAACTTATCCATTATATTTTGTAAGTGATTTGAGACATGACAGATGAATTTGTGTCTAACAGCTTGTTGTAGTTATATAATTAGTGTGTCTAGATTCAAGGACTTATTAAAAAGGTTATAATGCTCTGAAAACATTCCATCGTACTACTAATTAATATTATTGTTTGTATGGTGACAGATTTATTTCTATGTTATATCATCATTGTAAAACTACTATGGTAGTTAATTGTTACATTTTTAATCATACAAAAACTAACAGTTAATGCGTTATCAATTTGCCACACAAAGTTTGATAACATCAAATTCATGGTGTGATATACACTCTTCTTAGTAGTAAACGTTTGTATTATTACAAGAAAAGGAAACAATTCTGATATTTTATTCAGAAAAATAAATATGCGACAAATGTTTTCAAATTTTGTTCCAAATATTATAAATTACGTTAACAAAGTGTAATTATAAATAGGGAAGTTATATTGTAATCACAGTTTTACTGATATGATTAATCCCTATATTGCATATGGCCATTTTTTTAGTGTGCTATGACTTTGAAAAACAAATAAATAAATAGTTAAGATTTGTCATTTTTTGAAATGTTTTTTTGTTAAATTATTCATCCGTTTAATTTCATACTTTGTTAAATTTGATTTTGTATTTCATCGAGTTTGTGTTATAATTAAATGTTTTGGTATTAGAATTCAACACTGTAATTATATGGTTCGTTGAAAAATCTATCACTAATTTTAAATATTTTAAGATACACATAATTTTGTACATTGCCTGCAATTATTTGTACACGTCACAATCACACTGACTGTAAGGGCCTGTTCTTTTGAGCTATAATTTATAACATTTAAGTTAAGTTAAGTTAAGTACACTTAAGTAAAGTTAAGTATACTTAAGTTAAGTTAAGTTAAGTACATTTCTGCATGTCTTTCATTACCACCACCACCACTATTCATCACCATCATCACCACCACCACTATTCATCATCACTACTATTCACCACCACCACCAGTATTCATCACCACCGTCACTATTCATCACTGCCGTCACTATTCATCACCGCCACTATTCATCATAGTCACTATTCACCATCATCACCACTATTCATAACCACCACTATTCATGGTGGTGGTGGTGATGGGTTGTGGTGGGTTGCGGTGGGTGGTGGTGGGTTGTTGTTGTGATGGTGGTGGTGGTGGTGGTGTTGGGTTGTGGTGGTGGTGGTGAGTTATGGTGATGGCGGTGGTGTTGGGTTGTGGTGGTGATGATGAGTTGTGGTGGTGGTGGTGGTGGTGGGTTGTGGTGTTGGTGGGATGGGTTGTGGTGGGTTGTTGTTGTGATGGTGGTGGTGGTGAGTTGTTGTGATGGCAGTGGTGGTGGTGGTGAGTTGTTGTAGTGGGTTGTGATGGTGGTGGTGGTGATGGGTTGTGGTGGTGGTGGTGAAGGATTTTGGTGGGTGGCGGTGGGTTGTGGCGGTGGCGATGGTATGTTATTTGGTTGTGTGTTATGTGGTGGTGGGTTGTGGTGGTGGTGGTGGTGGGTTGTGATGGTGGTAGTGGTGATGGGTTGTGGTGGTGGGTGTGGTGATAATGGTGGTGGTCGATTAATGTGGTGGTGGTGTTGGGTTGTGGTGGTGGTGGTGAGTTGTTGTAGTGGGTTGTGATGGTGGTGGGTGGTGGTGGGTTGTTGTTGTGATGGTGGTGGTGGTGGTGTTGGGTTGTGGTGGTGGTGGTGGTGATGGGTTGTGGGGGTGGTGATGGGTTGCGGTGGGTGGTGGTGGGTTGTGGCGGTGGCGATGGTAGGTTATTTGGTTGTGGGTTATGTGGTGGTGGGTTGTGGTGGTGGTGATGGGTTGTGGTGGTGGTGATGGGTGTGGTGGTGGGTGTGGTGATGATGGTGGTGGTGGTCGATTAATGTGGTGGTGGTGGTGTGTTTTTGTGGTGGTTGGTTGTGGTGATGAATAGTAATTTAAGTACTTAAGTTAAATTAAGTACACTTAAGTTAAGTTAAGTACACTTAAATTAAGTTAAGTACATTTGAGTAAAATTAAGTTAAGTTAAGTATTTAAGTAACTGACTTAAGCTCAAAAGAACAGACCCTAAGTATTTTGTTATGCAGCATATGGAGACTTATAAGGGCCGCGCTAGATCTTGTTATATAAGTTTTAGACCCGAAGACAAAGAGATCAAATATTAATCAATTATTCTTGTTATACAAAGTAATGTACACTATGATTTTTATGAGTTTACTTATTTGCACCAACATGCTTAAAAAGATACTAATATGTAATTTCAGCACGAAGAAGAAGAAGTACCAAGTGCTTGAAAAGTCACAATAATATCAAAAAGCTTGCTTCCACAAACGAATCCATTTGAAACAATTGTTAAACCGTATTATTTCGATATGAATCAAATAAGTTTTTACATCAAACTCATACATTTTAACATTCTTCGGTATGTTGTAATCGTGATACTGGCATGCATGGACGATTGTTGATCTCGATGGTAATCATGATCTTAATGCATGAATGTGCAATTCAAGGGAATATATCCTTTAGCCGGTTATTTTTAACTAGTAAATAAGAATGGTAAATTAAAGTGTTATTCCGAATTTATTTATTTATTTTACATTAATAATTTCTTATTAATGGATGAGATTACTTCTTAATTCTTATATATGATGATAGTATATGATGATAGTGATCGATTTGCAAACAAAATAAATGGAGAAATAAAATAAGTAAAGACAATCCAAAAAACATTCCAATATATATATATATATAAATGATCGCTCGGGATCATAAAGAAACTAGAAATCCAAATTAAACCACATGCCCATTGATGGAGGTGACGAACAGAATCGAGACGCTTTGTTAATTTGTCTCAAAAGGAAAAGGCCCCATGTTAATGGTATCTTAACATGGTGCAAGCGAAGCCAACAAAATTGTTGATGGATGTTGAGAATATGCACTTGAAAATTTGTTTCACATCGTCTGAAAAATGAAAAAGATGCAACTATATCTTGGGTTACACAATCATGACTCATGAGCCAAGGCTTTTGAGTCATATAGGAGTGTAAACAGAATATCTAGCCATTTCCACATGGTATCAGAGCCACGACATGCGGTCCGAGCCAGTGCGATTGTGGGGCGCGCCTCTAAGCGCGCCAAGTGCATGACGAGACGCTCATTGACGGCAGCGTGGGTTGACCCATAGTGGGAGTCGCGTGTTGCGCACCTACGCTGACCGGTTGTGTAGGTAAAGACCCGTGTGAGTGGCAGTCGCGATGAGCACACCTACTAATTGCCGCTAAATTAGTGAGCTTTCGGGAAATACGTCCAACTTCCCAAGTGAGGGGGAGTGTTGAGAATATGCATTTGGAAATTTGTCCCACATCATCTGAGAAATGAAAGAGATGCTAGTATATCTTGGATTACACAACCATGACTCATGAACTAAGGCTCTTGAGTCATATAGAAGTATAAACCGAAATATCTAGCCATTTCCATAATGGATGACAAAAAAAGGAGTGAATGATATTGGAAATAAAATTTGTCAGCATCTCCAATTCGCCGCATGCGAGACCTCACACAATTAGTAGCAACTTGCTAGTTTTATTAATCCTACCTTAATAGGATATTGGAAATAAAATCGAAGGAAAATAAAGTTTTAGGTTTCATTTACTATGGAAAACTAAATAAATACAAACATTTTCTTCGGGAAATCGTTTTGCTATCGACTTTCAATTTCCTTTGTTTCCCCTCAAATTTTCATGATTTGAGGGGAAACAAAGGATTTGTTGTGTTTGAATCTTGAAATGGAAAAATTAGACAGAAAATAACATTGTGTACTAACGAAAACTTGGAAAAAGCAGGTCAGACTAAAGTTTCATAAACTAGGTGAATGAAGGTAAGAAAATATCTTTTGACGCGGTTGACAAGTAGTGAAGTCCTCAAAAACTACACACCTTCCCTGTGCAAATGAGTAGATGGGTAGAAACTGCTCCAAATCCTATGATCCATAGTTTATAAACTATCCATTTTCACTCACCCTTCAGCATAGACCCGCGCAATGAGACCTTCCGTGTAAGCTTTACATGCTGCCATAATATCATGAGCTCTGTCACAAAAGTGAGCAGTAACAAGATTTTCAAAGTGCTGCGAGAGAGTGCAGATGAATTAGATTAAGCAATCAAAATTTAACCTTTGGCATGCAATGAAGTCAGAGACAAAAATTAACACACAAGGATTAAAAGCGTGGGTGCACGCTCTTCAATAATTCTAGTGTTGAGGTATGACTTTGACAAAACAGTACAAGATTTTGCTACAACAATCTTTGAAGATTGGAGCTGAAGTACAATCTGGAGACTGACAAAACAACAACACAATTTAGTGATAAAGAACCAGAATCTGGTGTAGCACTCCGTGGAGCACAAAAGCCGAGGCAAACTGGCTAACAAACAGAGGACAAAATCTGCTACATCAAACCATCTTGATTTGAAGCTAGAGCAGTCTGACAAATCAACTTGAAGCCGCACGGAGAGACTTCGGCGAGGTGCTGCATGCGTCTCGGAAGTTCATGGTGCGCCGCAAACGTCATCAAAAGATCTGCAGTTGTCATCCCGCGGTCAGAAGAACTCAAAAAGATAAGAATTCTAAATTCCAATTTAGGAAACGGAATCTTCAACAACTTCTCAAGAATCCATGAAAAGATTCCTGCCGTCAAGGATTGGATTTCTAAGAAGATGTGATTGATAAATCTATAAGAAGAGCGTAGAGGCATATCAATCACGCACCCAGAATCAATCGAAGCAGAGAACACACAACTAGAGAATCGCAGAAGGCAAAGATACAGAGTTGTATCGTGCGCAGAGGAGATCAGTACTCGTTGAGTTTGGTCTAGTGTTGATCCGCATAATTCAACTGGAGTCGTTGAAGGATTACACAGTAGCTTCGGAGAACGGCTGCAAGCAAGTTGTGTTGCAGGCTGTTGAAGAGCTGATTGCTGCTACCCGATATTGACAAACGGTCATTGATCGACGGGGAGCAAGGCATGAGTTTTGCAGAACTCAGGGTGCGTGAAATTGTTTGGCAGTGAGTGCTACAATAGTTGTCGACTGAATTTACATCAACTATGGTACAGAGTGTGCTATAACATTTCGTCTCCTACACATTATAGTAGAATAGGCTAGTCTGTGAGTCAAGTCTGTAGCTATTTTTTACTGGAAGTGTGTAGGTAGCACGAAGCGAATTTGTGTGATCAGATTGCGAATAGAGATTTCAGCTAGGTGAGAAGTAGAGGTTAGAATCCTTTGTACTTTAAATCGGATAGTGAAACACTCAGTGCTTGGCAGATCAGTTATGCAGCGTTAGAATCTCGCAGATCACTTTTGATTCGCCCATTGCTTGGCAGATCACTTATGCAGCGTTAGAATCTCGCTCGGTTGACTTTTTAAACCTTCGAATCACATCTTGATGTAAACTACAAAGTTGTAGCGCTTTGAATTAGCTTTCCAATAAGCTATGACATGCCTCAATCGGATAAGAATCGCGCGCTCGGCAAGCCTTCGATGACAAACACGTCAATCTGCCCAGATTTGATCTACATGCGAATTCTCCACGAATCAAGTGATTCGTGCAGCCCCATAATTTGATTCGACCGAATCATAATGTCAGTGCTATAATGAAGCTGGGCGAATCACTTTTCCTTGGCCGAATCAAAAGTGATTCGGCCTAGCCTGAATTCCTCTTTCGGCAAATCAACTTTGCAGTGCTAGAATCTCGCCTGTTTTGACCCTTTAAACATTCGAATTACGTCTTGATGTAAATTATGAAATTATAGCCCTTTGTGTTTAGCTTTCCAACAAGATACAGCACGCCTCAATCGGATAAGAATCGTGTGCTCGGTAAGCCTTCGAAGATGAATAGGTCATTAAGCCTGGGCGAATCAAATATGCCTTTGCTTGATTTTGCTCTCGATCGACTAGAATTCACTCGAAACTTCTTCGGACCACTTCATATCATGTAGTAAGCATTTTCAACTTGAAATGGACAAAGAAAACATCAAATGACTATATAAAATAACGGAACAAACAAGAAGTAAAGTGAAAATACGGACAAACATAAGGTTATTTGTCCGCTCATCAAAAACCTTCTGGACCGATATGACTTTCAATTGTGGTTCCTCAGAATGCAATGAATCTTTAACCTTTCGGGACAGTGCATCTGCGGCCTTATTTTCCAAACCTGGTTTGTAGTGAATCTCGAAGTCATAATCAAGGAGCTTGGTGAGCCAATGCTGATGCTCTTCGGCGACTAAATGTTGCTCCGAAAGGAACTTTAGACTTTTTTGATCAGTCCTTACAATGAACTTGCGTCCCAAAAAATAAGGTCTCCACTTTGTAACCGCCAAGGCAATAGCCATAAGTTCCCGTTCATAGATTGATTTCTGTCTTGCACGGGCTGAGAGCACTCGAATCCAATATGCAATGGGTCTTTGGCGTAGCATGAGAACCGCCCCAAGTCTCCAAATTAAAAGGTTGTGAAAAATCAGGCAATGCGAGTACGGAAATACCTCAGTCATTGCTTGTTTAAGTGCCTTGAATGCAGCTGATGCTTCTTCATTCCACTTGAACGCATCTTTCTTTAGCTGCTCCGTAAGTGGTTGTGCGATCTTCCCATAGTTTTGCACAAACTTGCGGTAATATCCGGTGAGTCCAAGGAATCTCCGTAGTTGCTTAAGTGTCTTTGGCTCGGGCCAATTCTGCATGGCTTTGATCTTCAACTTTTCTGCAGACACCCAGTCTTTCGAACAACATGTCCCAAATACTCAATGTGCTGCTTGCCGAACAAACACTTCTTCAGGTTGGCAGACAGCTGGTGTTTCTTTAACTCGGACAGAACTGATCGCATATGCTCCTTATGCTCTTCTTCGGACTTGCTGTAATCAAAATGTCGTCGAAGAATACAAGTACAAACTTTCTTAACCAAGGTTTAAAGATCCTGTTCATCAATGCCTGAAAAGTTGCTGGGGCGTTAGTTAAGCCGAAAGGCATGACGAGGAACTCGTACTGTCCTTCATGAGTCTGAAAGGCTGTTTTCGGTTCGTCACCATTCGCCATGCGAATCTGATGGTAACCTGATTTCAAGTTTATTTTCGAAAAATTGACTGACCCATGTAATTCATCAAGTAATTCATCGATAACTAGAATGGAGAACTTACCTGGAATAGTCTGCATGTTCAATGCGCGATAGTCGACGCAGAATCTCCATCCTCCATCCTTCTTCTTTACTAAAAGTATCGGACTCGAATATGGGTTGTTACATGGTCTGATGATCTCTGCTTGCAGCTTCTCATTGACCATCTTCTCTATTTCATCTTTCTGAATCTGAGGGTAACAATAAGGTCGCACACTCACAGGTTGTGCGCCTTCCTTCAAAACTATGGAATGCTCGTTACCTCGAATGGGAGGAAGGCCTGTCGGCTCTTGGAAGACGTCAGAGAACTCCTGCAAGACTTCCTTGATTGATTCGGAGATACCTTCTTCAAGCTGTTCCTGCTCCAGGTTCTTAGTTTCCACAAGAAAACATTTCAAGATTGACTTCCTCCCTTTAACAATGGCTCAGATAGATGTTTCTGTCTTTTTAAGCGCTGGTTCACCACTCAGCCTGACTCTAGTCCCATTAAGCATGAATTCAATGGATAACGTCTTCCAATTGATTTTCATCTCACCAATTGTACGCAACATTGCATTCCCAAAATCAGATCTGACCCTCCTAACGGGAGCAGTAAGAAGTTTGCTGTGATTGAGCATTCAGGCAACTTAACTTCAACCTTTGGGAAGAATCTTCGGCTTGTCTCAATAATCCCAATGCCCAAAGTTACTTGGAACTCGCCTTTGTTGATGACCTTAAGTCCCAATTTCTGCACAAGTTCTGGCGAAACGAAATTGTGAGTTGCACCACAATCTATAAGTATGGTTACCTCATGTCCGTCAATGCTGCCTTTCACCTTCATTGTCTGTGGGGATGTAAGTCCGGCGACGCTGTTGAGTGAAACCTCAGCGCCTTCATATTGCTTATCCTCCTCATCTGGCCCCTCTATGGCCCTTAATGCACGTTCAGGACACCTATGACCGGGAAGCCAAGGCTGCTTACACCGATAACATGGATCATATTGCTTTCGATGCTCATTTTGACTAGAGCGCTGATGTTGCTGCTTTACAGGTCTTGATTGTTGCTGAGCGCTGCCCCTTTAAAAGTATGGCCGTTGGCTGCCCCTGGGACGGTTATTATAATTGTTGTTGGGTCTGGAAATAGGAGTAGGCCTTTGGCTGGACTTGCTAGTTTCCTTCTCTTCAATCATCTGCGCCAACTTCATTGCTTTAAGTAGACAATCAGGCTCAAATAACTTTACCGCAGAGCGCATCTCGAGCTTCAGTCCCCTTAGAAAGTTTGCCATGAGCGTGTCGTCGCAAAACCATCGAGTGCCCCTGCAAGTCTTTCGAATTTCTCCCTATATTCCATTAATGACTTGTTCTGGACAAGGGAAAAGAACTGCTCTTGAGCATCGACCTTGTTGTCCTCTGAATCGTTGGATGATTGCATCCTTGAACTGGTCCCATGTTCGGATAGCTTCTGTCTTACTATACCAAGACCACCAATCAAAGGCCTTGCCTTCTAAACACAAAGTTGACGCAGCTAAGGCCTCACGCTCGGTCAGACCATTAAACTGAAAATACCGCTCGGCTTTGTAAATCCATTGATTGACCTTGCTGCCCTCAAACAGTGGCATCTCAAGTTTCTGAATCCTTGGGTCTCCTCGCATAGGCAGTGGCTCATCATAATTCTGGTTTAAGTTGTCAGCAGCCCTTTCTCGAACTTCTTGATGCAATTGGGGTGCCCTTTCATTCCCTGGCCTCAGTGGCTTTTCTTCTCTGAAAAGGTTTCCTCCAAGGGCATTGTCCTGGTCGTACAAACCTTCGTCGTCTTTGACCTCTTCTTCAGACCTTCCAAAGTTGACTGTGCCTTTCGGCAAGTTGTTGGTGCCTTTCACAGGTTCCTTCCCCCGATCTTTGCGTGGCTGGTTCCCTTGTGTACTTTCGGTAATGGCTAAGTGCTCGCCCCCTTGGGCAGATGCGAAATTCTGCCTTTGTGCAGACATTTCCATCATCGTATTCTTAAAGAAATTATGCATGTCATCAAATCTGGCATCCATGTCTTTTCTCGTCTGTTCTCTAGACTGCTCCATCAGCGACTCTGTCTTCGCATAGAAGGTCTAAAACTGTTGTTTTGTGTCCAACTTAAAGGACTCTAAGTCAGCCCGCAGCGCACAGGTTTCATCTTCGCTGGTGGCTGTTTTAGAAGATGACTTCGAAGTCACTTTACTTCTTGTCGTCATATCTGGGATTCAAACTGCTCTGATACCAATTGTTAGAGAGGGTCCAACACCAAAGTTGCGTAAAAAGACCTCCTGAGTCGGATGGTCAAGCAAGAATGCGGAAATCCCCCCCTCAATAGTCCCGAGATGACCCTAAGGACTCGGAATAGGCTCGGCTGGCCAGGCAGAACTCGGCAATCAGGCAGGATCACGGCTGGAAGTCTCGAAAAGGGGATTCTGGTCCAGAAAATTGAACCCAATCTGAACTTTGACATAAAAACAGCGAAGAACTTCAAAAATTACTTCAATTTACTACACAAAAATGCGTGATGCAGAGCCAAGCTTTCGATATAGGCCTCAAAGTGTCTTTTGGCAAAGGGGTGCGACCTAAGTTTGAAATCTGCCCGCATAACCTATGCTCGCAGACTTAGAGCCACATAATGTCCATAAACTAAGGTCACAATTTACATAACTCGACTATACAAAATACATGTGACGAAGATATAGGCTAAGGTCCGAATATAGCCTAAGGGTTACAGACCTTGGCTTTGATAATATCTGGCTGGACCAAGGTCTTCATGCGCGCTGATGCCTAAGTCCTTTGAGCCGACCTTTGGCTTTAAGTCTAGCTGGTCGAGCTCAATAGGGACTTGGTGTTGAGCTGAACTTTGGCCTTGTTGAGTTGCTCGGGCAGGTTGGGGAACTTGACGCTGAGCTGACTTTCGGCCTTGTTGAGCTGGTTGAAGGACTTGTCGAGCTGGCTGAGCTGGGCGCGACCTTTCCTTAGCTGATTTTGAGTGCTCGGATTTCCGGAAGGACTTCCTAAGGCACTCGTCGAGAACTCATCACTAAGTCTGTGAGTCAGGTCTGTAGCTATTTATTACTGGAAGTGTGTAAATAGCACGAAGCGAATCTTGTGATTAGATTACGAATAGAGATTTCAACTAGGTGAGAAGTAGAGCTTAAAGTCTTTTGTACTTTAAACCGGATAGTGATATCTTGGGGATCGGAGTGTGATCCTTCCCAGGCAAGTTGCCGAACTGGATAAACAAATTATTTGTGTTTTTCTTATTCGGCGAGAAGAACAAATTCCGCCGAAAGATGCAGCGAGTGCTACAGCAGAAGCTGTAACACTCTCAATCAGCAGCGCAGTCAAATTTCATCCCGCATATACAAAACATAGACTTCAATTCCTATTTGAAGCTTATATATGCAGCAAAAGTAAATAGGCATGGCAATCACAAACACATGTTTCTTACATATCTCTAAATAAGAAAAGAAAATTGCAATATCCACCGGCCTGACATGGATTATCAATGGCTGGAAATGTATACCATCTGCCGCAAGACGTTACAGTATAGATTATATAGCTACATAGACCCTGCAATGCCAAGTGGATTTACTTCATGCTGGAATTGCTGATTCAGAAGTTGAGCATTGTGTATGATCTAATTCTGCACTGAGCATATGATGGAGGAGAGCATCAACCCTCTGACTTCTCGTCTTTGAGCTGTGACAATCAAAGTATTATTAAAGTAGTGGAATTGATCCATTGTGTAGCAGTGAAAGTGTGTTTGGAAGAAAAGCTTTTCATGTGATCAGGAAAAAAACACACCCTGTGAATCGTCGACGACCACTTCTTTCCACTTCTTCCTGTTTTCAGAACAATTATAAAAAAGAAAGAGTCAGACTCATCGATATAAGTTGGAAAATCATATAAAAAGAAACGTGCAAGGGCAGTGGCATTACTACCATTCTAGCGGAATTGTTATGTGAGATTGGTATAGTGTCACCTACCTTATTCTCTTCGTATTTTACAGAGTCCTCTATTTCCATTTCAGCGAAAAATGCCTCCAAGACAAATGCAATAACCTAAATGGAAAAAAGTGAAGTAGCTGTTAATGCTCAGATGTAAAGTATAATTTGTTTTAAACTTCACACATGTTAACTTAACCTGTTTTACAATCCTACGGCAAAAAAAGCCACAAAATACCAAATGAAAAATGATTTGCACACTATTGAGATACTTTTCTCTACAATTCTCAACTCAGGTGTTCATGTCTTGGCAATATTGAAACTAATAATTTACTCCTTGAACTGTTCAAATCATCAAACTCACAAGTCACAACTCCAAATTCTAATCAAACTAATTTTCTTAGAGAGAAGCTATGTTGACACGGGTCATGTAAGACAGGCTCATAGTTAACTAAACAAAACGCGAATGTAAAACACTTACAAGGTTCAGCAGAAGCAGCACTGTAATAAGGTAAAAGCTGATGAAGTAGGCAATCGACCAAGTACTTCCAGTCAACTCCTTGTATCCCTAATATTCCAGTCAATGTTTTAGCAAGCCATATAGATATACAACACAGATTTAGAATGATATAAAAATTGCTCCTCAAAGTGGGATTCCAGCAGGACAGGACGGCATAAATGTTGCGTTCTATTGCTGTTCAGTTGTGAGGAAATAAATATGTAATTTCAAGGGAGACAAGTTTGAATAATGGTTTTTCATTTTCTTAAGCATTCACATGTGAAAACAAATGTGGGTATTCATAGTAGAATCATAATTACCTGCATCCAGTCCTGCCAATTACCCATGACAAGCAGATTGAATAGGGTGACCATACCATTTGGGTAGTCGTTGAAATTGAAAAGATTATAACTGAGATGAGGTCAAGGGTAACTTCACGAGATGTAACCAGAAAGTTATCAGTGATTTCTCACGGACACCTGTAACATGTATGGATGGCTATAATGACAATAATGTGATATGCGAAGAGGTACCACATTACTAAATGATTTTGTGGAATGTAATAATAAACATCGGAAAAAAAAATTAGTACATAACTAATGGTCTGCAACATATAAAATAGTGCTTTTTGGCATAAGAATGAAATGAGGGATTGAAAAGGAAACATAAAAGAAATTGCAAGGATACTCATCATCTGCAAGAGTTGAACCTTCCAATCGAGGATTCCCAGCATTAACAATTCCACCAAAGACCTAAGTCGTCAACCAAACAAGTAGATGAAGTAACCGGAAGAATGAAGATTAAAGATGTACAAATGAACAGAGAAAAACATTTTTATGCCACGCTGAAAATGAAGTCATACAAGTGGTTGGCTTAAACTCAAACTAATAATGACATTGCATCAACAAATTTAAAAAATGAAGAAATCATATATCGTTTTTGAGTGTGACATGTGTATGATTTTCTTTTAAAAAGGAGGCGGTTGTGTTATGAAAGGTGTGCCGAGTTCAAGATGCAATATGTAGTCTGACCAACTGACACTAAGAATCAGAAACAAACTCAGCACCAAAAGGATAAAATCTCTCTGCCAGTGGTTAAATGTTTTATTGTGGGAGTAAATAGTGTTCAAATCACCTTCACTTATTAAGTACACATGTGAGGGCCAAGCAAACTGGACGCATCTATAATTCTATATATATCAAGAAAAGATATACAAGCATTCCTCAATGATTTTCAGTGGAGAAGTTATAGTTACCTGTACCCCAAGGGAGCAGTACATGCAGAGAACACAAAAAATGGTCCCAAGGTATGGCATCAAACTAGGTATCAGAGTTAAGAAGGTTGCAACAAATGCACGGTATCGCTTGATATCCATCAAAAGCCGTATCAACCGTAGCATTCTCGCAATAAGAAGATATCGAATCCTGATTCATGTTTTGATGCTATAAGATGGGGAAAGCAATGGTTTTGAAACAAACAAGATAAACAAACTTGAGAGTGATATCATTACCATTCTCCATTTGAAAGAAAGGTAAGACCATGAGGAGACACAAAAGTAGCAGTCTCTCCAACAGCTGCGAACAAGAAACTGATTTGACTTACAACAAACCCTCAAACTGAATCTGCAAAAATATTATAATGGAAGGAATAGCAACAAAAAGATTCCGACTTAGTGATTATGAGAGGGTAGGGGAATACATTTCACTTACTATAACAGCGTAGGGCTAGGCAAATAGTCAACTATATCGTGGAAGTGAGGAATATATGAATGCAATCTTGACATAGAACTCTAATAGCTAGTTACCTATTACACAAGTGACAACAAAATCAAAGCGATTTTGACCATCCGTCCAATAATTCTCAAATCCCAATGCATAGACCTTTAGTGCCATCTCTAAGACATATATCCACCCTGCATTTAAATTACAAATAAACCTTGTGTAAAAAATCTACAACACATGATATCAGATCAAAGGAAGGCTAAATGTCACACTATTCCACTTGAACCTGACATAAAAAGTATAACTATCATTGTACACATACTTTTATATCAAATATCAAAACAAAGTAACAACTGATAAAGTGTATACCCAGTTTAAATGATTAGAGAGTGCACAGCATTACAAAAATAACTTAGTTCTAGTAAAAATAAAGTCACATGTATTTGTTCAGTTTCAACATCAAATTACTAGAAAACCTTGGTCAGAACACATTTTTGCAGTCTGCAGAGACTGTATTACAAGGTGGGATGTTCATTCAGTAGCATAACTACAAATTCAGGATATAAAAAGATTAATACAAGAAAAGTCATCCCTTGGCAAGAAAATGCAATCGACACGGAAGCTGTGAGAAAAACTTATCGGATTACCGAAAGTAAACTCCACTCCTTGCCAGAACTTTTGACTAGAGTTGTTTGCTATGTCAAGCTGCCAGATCATTTATATAAATATATATCAAGAATGAGAAAAAAACAGGTATATGCAGAAATGCTATCAAAGCAGACGAAGGCAACAGTTTACATAATGGTCATTACCGTTGTTTCAATTACTACAGCCATTGAATTCAACAAGAGAAAGAACGTTATGATGTATCCGAATCTAGGACTCCGTACAAAATCTTTAAGCATTGTGGACAGAGGCGAGTGGTAAAATTGTGGATAATTCTCTAGCCATGGTGGCTGCAAAGACGATGATTCAACTTAATAAGCATCATGAAGATTATTCATCATACGTGCATCTTGTTGTAAATGGAACTAAAGAGACACGTGATTGAGTCTATTACAGTTTCTTCCTTTTGGAATCTCAAAGAGATGGCATTGCAGAGGTCAGCAAACTCGTCCAGGTTAATCTGCAACGGAAATGAGCCTTGAAAGTTACACAAAAAACCAAAGCAGGATACAGCACTGGTAAATTCAATTGTGGAGTCACAAAAAATGGATATTTCATTTAGAGAAGAGGAGTTCGCAAACAAAGGCATGAGGGCATGAGAGAACAGAGTAAGCATGCAAGTTATTCTTATTATGAGTTTCAATAGGCTAATCAGGGCTTGCTCTAGTGGAAAAAAAAGGACGTCAAACATCCAACATTTTTAAAGTTCGATTCCTGATGGGGCCAGAGTTGGAGCTCTGGTGAATGTTGTAGGTAGAATAAGAAAAAAAAAAGTTTCAATTGCTCTGCCCTGAGCCCCTGACATCGCAGAAAAAAAGATTATTTTCACGTATCCTACTCATTGAATAAGAATAATGAAAGATAGTTTCTTCTTGTTGATTAAAATATTTTTAAATTTGAATAAAAGTTACAAACTGTAATCAAATGCATTGTAATTAGTGAGTATTTACTGCGGTTTGCGTGTGGTATTTGTTCTCACTTTGTAGTGGCCTTGGGTTTTCCCAAGTTCCTTAACTCTTTTGCATGATAGTGTTTCCTCAAAAAGAAAATTACGATAGAAAATAAACCGCCCCAGCACACTTAAGAGTAAAATGATAGGTGGGTAAACCTCCCAAACAGATAATTAGCCAGAGTTCTTTTGGAAGAGAGAGTGGTAATACTATCAACAAAAGGAACACTAGAAAGTGAGAATCAGATACTTCACTGACATAGCAGGAAAAAACTGTTTGTATTCAAATAGTAAAAATGACGGAAACAAAATACCTTGAAGTCATGACTGTCATCTAGCTCATCAAATATCAACTCAAACTCCTCCTTTGTTATGTTTGGCAGTGTCCTAGACATAAACAACAGATGAAAAATAAATAAAAATTCAAAATCTTGGGCACGGAAATTATAATATGGTGACATAGTCAACAATGATGTGCTCTCTATTTTACAATCAAGTTAACTCATCATTCCATAAATCTGTCACCTAATTGATTTAAATATTGCAAGTATAGCTGTGTTCTCGGACAAACCATACAGACATCAATACAGCTGAGCTAGTATTTCTAAGCATATTAGCTCAACTGAATGAAAGAAGGCTTTTGTGCAGAAAGTTGGGGAACTCAAAGGTTATAAGATAATCCCTCGCACAGTGACAATTGAAACAAATTGAGCTAATGGTAAGATTCTGTTCACATTTTTCCTTAAGAGGTAATGCTGCTTAAGCTCAAGGAGAAGTGATTTGGAAGATATGACCAGGTTCTTGCACTAAATCAAAGTACTGAAGGCTTGTTTGGTTAACTAGAAAGATATAAACAGAATAACCACAGAAAGATAACTGGATAAGATGTGCACCTGTATTTATTCAGTTCCTCAAATAGCTGAATGCACTGCTCTTTTTGAAGATATCCAACCTTCTGTTTGGGTTCAAGGTATATCCAAAGAATGTAGAATACTTAGTATGTGTACATCCAAAGAGAGAAAACAAAAAAACTACAGCGCTTATTACATTCCAGACAAGAATCACGTGCAACAATGAAGCTGAAATTGGTACTTGGATTTCAAATGAAACCTCTGATCAGAGTGCGGCAGGACAGTTTCAAAAATTTTCATTACAAATAATTTATATAAAGTATCACAATGCACTATAATATGTCCTTTAGACAGCATAAGCAATCAATGTTAACGACGGGAAAGGAACTATGGGCTAATAAACTTATCAATAAAACTAAACACACTATTACATTACATCAAAGACACTCATTAAAAACCAGAAAGAAAGTGGCACCCCTTGCAGCTTGATAAATGATTCATCCCCCAGTTCCCATTTTCTACTTCACCACTCCATAGATAATCGTTTTATGGGATGAACTTTAAAATTAAAACTAGTGCAATATGCATACATATGAGATATCAATTACAACTTACTCTATCATCTATAAGATTGAAAGCTTTGGCTAAGTTTTTCTTCCTCATATTGTCCATCTCACCAACTTGTTTTGCTAGCTGTAAGATGAAAATTGTTAACTGCACACCCACTGTTTTCTACAAAAAGCCGCTTATGAGACATAAAACAAACTTATTATGAGTTATGACTCATCTATTGATCAAAAGAAGACGTTCCCAAAAATCCATGCATAGCTAGATCAAAATATATTAAGATGGATGATATCGGTACCTCACTTTTGAAGCTATCATACACAACGGCCAGGATCAAGTTGGTAACGAAGTAAACCCCCAGTAGCACGTACAGAATAAAAAAGAGGCAATACCAACGTGAAGCCCTTCAAATATAAAAAATACACAATAAGTGGATTTTCTCTTCTTTTGATATTTTGGAAAGGAGACAAAAGAAGAAGAAAATTTAACTTAAGCTATCCACTGTGAAAATTCAGTACAAAAGTGAGGTGGATTAAAGTTATTAGCCAAAATAATTATGGGAAAAAATCTTATATGCAGTAATACATCAGAAAAGCTATCAAACTGAGTGATGTCTAGCATCTAGAGTCCTTTCAGAACTACCTGCATAAGATTTTCTGCAGCTTTATGTAAAACTATATTGATCTTTATCTAAATTTCTCCTCTAACAATTTCGACCAGACCCTTCTATAGAGAGACTTTTGCTGGTAATGTCTCTAGTTTTCAGGGGGAAAAGGACATGAGGATGACGATTTTGCTATCAACAATAACTTATCATATTTTATATTGAGGGAAAAGTACGTTTTGGGGCTCCAAACCACCATCGTTGTTTTTACAGTAAGAAATAAAAGAGATTCCAATAAACATGTGTTCGCTCCGGCAGTCAAACCCAATCAACCACATGCCAAAATACCCTAGCTCACCAAAGAAATCCAACACCCGCAATTCTACATCTTTGAATTCAACCCCACTTTCATCAGCATCTTCCTAATATAAAATATTCATTGTCATACTTCACTTACTTGTATGCAGGAATCCAGACATCTGGGTAGTTGGAAGTGGTGAACAAAATAAGCATGTTGTACAAGGTGGCTCCATATGTAGGAAATACTTCCTTCCCTTGTTGTGTATCCTCAAATATAACATAGGCTAACCAGCTGGAGAAGAGAAGAAAGAGAAGTCCTAGGACCTGAATAAGAGCAAAGAGCAATCTAGCTATAAAAATTTCAGTACAGTGACTGTTTTTCACATGCAATATGCATGCCATAACAAGAATAGTGACATTATTAAAAAACACATTGAACAGACTTTCAAGGTCGATTTATAATATTCTTTAAGTCCAGCTTCCATGCTTAATAGAATCTATTAACTAACCATAACATTAAGGTATGTCCCCAACATCCCAGCTAAGATGACCATGGTTTGTCGCAACTCTCTATAAAAAAGAAGAGAAAAGGAAGTTAAAACTGCATATACGACATATCTGTCCACATTAATTTTAATAATCAGTAGTTTTGAAGTATTATATCACATAAACATAGTTCAATTAGATGATAGTTTAGTCGACACATGTATCATCAGTAATATCAGTCAGAAAGCTATTTAATATTCTGAGAGGGGCATGATAGAAATCAAAGACTTGTACGTACAAAGGCATTCATGTTACAAAACAGCCATTACAAAGACAATTTAAAAACCTTTTTAATGTACAAATGGCTATAATTGAAACCTTACCATGCTGCAACATTTTGCTAGTTGGGCATAAGCATAAAAAGGATCAGAAAGAAATAAGAGGGAAGAAAGCGTGATCTGTCATATGAATTTAGGGACTTTGCGATTTGGCATCATATGAAAACAAACCATACCTGATGTTAAGAATGAAAAGGACAACACGAATGTAAGGCGCAATTCTGAAAGGAAGAGATGAGATGCCCAACGGTGAAAGATAAAGAGAATACACCACCAAGTCAGCAACTAAAATCAGCAGGAAAAGAATCTGGAAGAAGAGATCAGTTATTCAGGACAAATTATTGTGCAGAAGCAAGCATCGGAGAACATCCAGAGGAACAAACATAACAAAAGAGAGCAAGTAAACTATAATGACTACTCTATCAAGAAAGCACTTGAGACCCTATTTGTCTTCCAAAAAATATTACATGTTTATTACTGTTTCAACTGCATCTATTCAATCCAAAATAAATTGAATAAAAAACTTTGATTTCATGGGGTCCAAGTTTAAGTAAACTGTAGAAGTTTTCTGGTCAGTTTTAATATTGTTATTCACTCTACAGCAGTCGCTCCACCAGTCTCTTCAAGTAATATAAACAAATATGTCAGAACTAGTTGGTCCAATTGTTTTGGTAGATCATTTACTAGTCAGAGGTGAGTTTTCGTGAATGTTCTGCTGAAATCTTCATTATTTTAATCCCTGAAGAAATGTTTTTACAACCCTTGGAGACTCAAAACGAGCATCGAAAGTATATTTTCATTAATTCAGAAATTGGACCAAGTGTTGAGCAGGTGCGAATTCTTTTTTACCTCAAAAAAAAAAAATTAGCAACCTTTTTTTTTTAAATATATTGACCTTTTTGCAAATTAAAAAGAAATTTAATAACTTATGGGAGTAGGTGGAAATACTTTAACTGAAGAATTCCGGTATTATCTTGCAAGAAACTTACTCAAAGAAGGGATCTCCTTCATTTAAAAAATTAGCTTAGAGGCTAGAGCAAATCTGAATATTTTCGACCTAACAAAATATTCACTATCAATATTCATGGCAAATGTATTTTTTGGAGTACAAAACTTCCATGAGAGTAAGTTCATTTTTTTCTCTCAGGGAGTTGGACTACCTACAAAACTTATGAAAGCAGTCAGAATCAATAATAATTTCCATCAATTTGGAGTCTGCTCCACGGGTCTACACTCTGATTAAACGTCCGATGTTTCTCATTTTACATTTTGCAAAACAACAATTGCTACGTTTTCTATGGTTATTGAAGTATCACCATACGCAGTAATGACCAAAGCCGAGACATAAACTACAAAAATTCATCAATAGATCACCTTAAGTCTATTCAGAAGATTTTTCCAAAAGATTTTGTATCCTTCGTATGTGAGCGGAAAAAATGTATACACAATGAGTACAATGAGAGTCACGCCCTGCAACAGATAGTACAAACCATTAAATCGTTCAGATACTCAATTAATCAGCAGATTTCATCCCATACATTAAGATCCACTGCAAAATTAAATTGGAATGCTGTAAAAATGATCAACTCCATGGATTTCTTTATTTCTATTGCACATCCTTGGTACTTTCAAAAAAAAAATGATCAACAGTCAACGCTAAAAGAAAATAATAAAGTTGATAAAAGGGGAACATGTCACTGAAATTTCTAATCCATATTATTCTCGGATGGTTAAACTTCAGTAATAATAATTTTGCTTGATGTAAAATAAATAGTATTTATACATTAGGTATTGGCTGAAAATACAAGATATAGATACCCAAGTAGTCAACCAGATAATGTGCATACCACATACTAGTCTGCTTGATAGGCTATAAATAGCATCACATAATGAAGAAGAACATCAAAAAGGTTATATATCTGGATGCATTCAGATACATGTAACATTACCTCATAAATAAGAGAGTCAACACTAGTCAAATATGGTAACTGCCCAAGGAAGAAGTATTCTCGATCATTGCATGAATCCACCGAGTACTTAGCACACCACAGAGGTTTCTGAAAATTTATCTTTCCAGGGTAAATGCACTTGACTATGAAACGATGGATACAACGCTATAAGAATTGTTTTTGGTACATTTCTTCTTAAGAAAAAACAAACCAATAAACCATCTAGAAAAACTTGATGTACTGACCTCGAGAAAATTCAAAACTATCAGCGCAAACAAATTGAGGGTCCAAATAAAATCCAATCGAGTATACAAAAAGTAAAACTTGGCTGCATTCTGAAAATTTGATTCATAGAGGATTTCCTCTGGTAAACCCACACCATCTTCAGCCTGCACATGAAACAGTTTCAATCTGGAAGTAAGCAATCCGAACTTGTCAAAAAAAGTACCAAAATAGTTGTGTGCTAGCATGATTGGTGTACTTGGGTATTTAAGGAGAACTTTTATCAACTCTTCAATCTTGATTCAGCCTCATTGTGTCAAATCAATGAGCATATATGTCAGCTCTTACTTGTTATATTTGGCTTCCTTTCATGTTTAAATGATTATGCAAGTATGATGGTAAACAGCAGTATCACTTTCAAGTGAAAATTGACCATCCCAATCAATAGAGCTCTGAGATGAACAACAAGTTTGATATTACAAAAAACAAGGAAAGGAACACAGACCAAATCAACAAGAGCAGCTGCCTTCTGATACGGCGTGCCATACGCAATGGCGTCGGATCTCCGATTAAATGGTCGAGAGATTTCCCTGCGAGGGTAGTTACTCCCAATAACGTGCCTACTAAGCAACGATTCGTCCATCTATCTCCCCAATAGAATCACACTACATGGTTAAGCGCAAATCGCCGTTAATCTCCACATCTGATCCGACTTGAAATTTTCGAAAAAAAGTAAAACAGTTTGTTACAAAAAAAAGAAAAAATTGAAGCTGTGAGTAGAGGCTTGTAAGTTACAGAGATATCGGAATGTGGTCGGAGGAGAATGGAGATTCCCGGAATGTAAAGCGAGCTTGAGATTTTGAAGGGATGAAATAAATATTTTTGTTCAGCGTTCATAAAGGCTATGAAGAAGAATTGTAATATCCATCCATGTTGATATTTTGGTGTGTCGGCATTGCTGGTGTTTTATATGATAATTTAATTGCCATGTTGGATTTAGAGTATTGGAAGATGAAGCTGTTAATGAGATCCAAAATGAGGAGGGGTAATGTTGAGCACTAGTCCATTGCATCAGCAGGCCCATCGTGAGGGGTGGCAGGTAGGAGCGGCCTTCCGAGATTCATTCAAGGATCTTCTTTCGTTAAGGGTTTATTTCTTTTCAGTAAAATATTATGTTATAAAGGATTCACCATTTATGTTTTGTTCGGAGGTCCATACAAAATGAAAAACGGGCTCAGATTGGTTGTTTGAACCTGTAATTGGGCATATGCATCCAGCAAACAATAAGATCCAAAATCAAGTCAACCACATTAAATAAACAGCCCATGAATGAATGAAACAATGAGTAGCAATAGAGAATGCCTTCCTCACAAAACTTAACATATTATTAGGGACTGCGTGCACCGTAACTGTTGAGAAAAAACTAATAAGGAGCTACCATGTAATCCTCTTCCACCTCATCACCCAAAAGTTAAATCTGGTGATAAGCTAAAGGCCACATATATCTCATAATTGTAGCAACATTTTAAATTGCCTCTCCTGAATGCCTCATTAAAAAAGCATCATAGTCTCCATAGATTGGAACCCAGGCATCCATGACAGCAACGTCTCTTGACTCGTGATAATAGATGTGTTGATTTATATCAATAATGCGGACCCGGAGATTCATGCGAGGGGTTATTAAACGAAAGTTAAGATTTAATTTAAATATTTATCTTATACAAAAAAAATGCTTCTAGTTCATTTCAATTTATACAAAAAGAGGTCTCTAACTCATTATGTCTAGCTACAAAAGAAACCACTGAAACAATCTATTTAGCCATAAAAGAAGGCATGACTAAAATTAAGAACCATTCGGTCACTCTATCTCTGGCTGTACGATAGGAGGTAAACCTTGTTTGTGAATCTTCATGCTCTGAAAATATTGCATAATAACTTCATTATAAATGCTTTTAAACACATCCCTTTCAATATAGCATACCAAATAATTAGTGAGAAAATCATTCCAATCTTGTTATGCAAATCTGTCTTGACAATCTTCATTGCAGAGAATGCTCTTTCCATAGTAGCGGCCGCAACCAGTAATACCAAAATCAACTTAATAAAACGATATACTAAGGGAAACGCAGTGTGATATCCCGCAACATCTCCAATATTTTGTAGCAAATAAAAGCTATCATTTTGTCTCATTTCATAAATCCAAACCCTTGAGTTCTTCTTCAAGCTTCATTAAAGCACACTTAGAGAACTCTTGCGGATACAACTCCGCAAGTTAATTTATCTTTGACTCATTGAATTTGGAGAATGAGTTCTTAGGACTAAGACAACTGTTACGGATATGACATCAGTGCCAAATCTTAGAGGAAGAGGATGATACAACACCCTGTGGTACGGAAGCTTATACATGCAAATGAAGACTGGCAAAAAAAAGAGCCAGAAGAAGCTATAACATCCTGTGTCTACTAAAGCTGGTACATGCGGTCAGAAGGGATCAAGACAAGAACCAGAAGAGGCTATAACATCCCCTGAAGATTCAAAGCTAAAACATCACAAGAGTTTTTTTAGCCAATCAACATGGAGGAGCACGGAGAATGTCTGGGTGTCTGTTGCCGGCGAGCAACGGGCAAGGAGAGTCCCAGTAGATCAAAGATCTTCAGCAGAGGCTCGGAAGAAGGCAAAAGAGATATGTTTCTAAATTAATATTTTAGGAAACCGAATCTCAACAAACTTCCTAGAATCTAAAGAGAAGATTTGGATCACGCCACAATCATTTAGGACAGGTTCCTAAGTCCAGTTGGCTTGAAGTTTCCTAATTGGTGAGGTGTGGAGCTATATAAGCAGACAGAGACCGAATCAAACACACACACACACACACACACAGAGAAAAGATCAGAGTCCGCGGAAGTAGAGAGTGCTGAAGGGTTGATTGTGTAAGAGCTGAGTGATTAGGACTGGATTAGTCTGATCCTATCTTGATATAAGGATGTCAATTGGAGCAGAGGCTCGTTGATAGATCAACCGATCTAGTGAAAGACAATGGCGGAGTGCAGCTTGCGCAAACTGTCTGAGCGTGCTCTTGGATAGTGACGGGAGGTCATTGACAATCGTATTTTTAACCCTTTGTAGTTGTCAATGTATGTTTTAGGGATCAAGTTGCAGTCAAACATAATTTATAAACCTTGGTAAGACAAGGGTCAATCCAAGGAGAAAATATGTGTGTATATTATGCAAGATAGTACATTCGTTTAGCTATTCTAATAATGAAAAGTTATATTTACCTAACTAAGTGATTCTGACGCAAGAACAAAATTATGAAAATAAAATCAATATTCCAGAATCAAACTTCACTCATGCCTGACTCACAAATCATGCAATAATTCAAACAATTCAATCATATTATGGAGTTATGAAAATAACCTAATAACATCAGGCAAGCCGCCCAATCACGGATCATTGCCTGAATTAATCTACACTATTGAACGCCGCACAATCACGGATTATCAACAGTTTCAATTCAGTAAGCCTAAGGTTTCCAAACAAAAAGATGTCAATTTTCCTATCGATTCATGTACTAACAATATAACTACCATATTTCGATATCAACTCTACTCAATCCGGTTAGTTACCTCAAACCCAATCATCTTTTTGGTGCTTCACCTAATTTCGTTCTAACAAGAAAGCATCCCAGTCAATGTCACATGTGCAAGAACGGCAAATTAAGAGCAATAGAATTTAAAAAACTCAATTAACATAATCAAAAGGTGTTATTAACATCGCATGAATTGTTTGAGTACAAGCATGAGATCCGTAGGATCCCAGAACGAGATGACTACTCATTAATCATGGTGATAAAATCAGAATACATGTATAAAAGCAAATTGAAGAAGAAGAAGGAATAGAAAATAAAGAAGAATCTTCACTACGAAACCGAGGCTTCGATCTTTAATCTTCTTGGAGTCTCGAACCGTCTTTCATCTCTTCAGGAATTAGGTCAAATTTTTCCCAAGTTCAGAATCTTTTTTTCTGTGTTCTAGGTCCTTATTTATACCAAAATCAATTGGGCCGATTTTAGAAATCAATTTCGGATCGGTTCAGTGTCAAACTGTTGTTTCTTTAATGAAACCGGGCTGGCTCAGTGGATCGCGAATTTTTGCACTTTGGGCCGATTCAAAACCAAACCGGCGGTTCTGCCTTGAACCGGGCTACTGTTCACTCTACACTTTGGTTATGACTTTGCTTGCGTTTGTGACCATTTAAACCTTCGAATTACGTCTTGATGTAAACTACAATGTTGTAGCCCTTCGAGTTAGCTTTCTAACAAGATATGACACACCTCAATCGGATAAGAATCATATGCTCGGCAAGTCTTTGATGTCGAATAAGTCAATCTGCCCGGATTTGGTCCGTGTTCGTTTGAATCTATGTGTTTTACTTTATTTTGCTCCAAACGGGCTACAAAGCCTCAATTTAATATAACTTAACCTGAAATGAGAGTAAAGTGGTAAAACACAATGAAAAAGAAAAGGAGCAAAATTCATCATCGAATGAAGTGAATAATCGGTAAGAAATCAACATATCAAAACACTCCACACTTAGAATTTGTTCGTCCCGAACAAATATAAAATGCACAATGAGTAGCAGAGCAACTTAGTGCAAGTACCAATCAAGTTCATGCGATCTACACTAACTAAACTAATATTCTAAGATATGCAAGTCCTAACTCACTTTCGTAGGAATCACGGATGCATTTAGCGTATGCATCAAGCCTTTAAACCCCTAGGCTACCCTAGTGGACGAGTTATAGTCTCGTGAAAGTTTTCAGAAGAGGGAATACCTACAAATCCCTCAGGTATCCTATAGAATGCATGAAATAATGACAACATTATTGCAACAATCTCAAACACATGCGCTAAACCAACATCCAAGTCAAACTATATTCAAATGAGTTTTCAAATCTTCATAGTTCAAACAAGATGTTGCACTCAAACAAGTCGGTATCAAAACCATCAAATGACTAACCACGTGTCCTAACATCTTTTTCAAGCTATGCATCTGATACATGGATCCATGTTACACAAAACGTGTCTGCCATTCACCTATGCTATCTAGGGATAGTCCACGGGCTCTTGGCGCAAAGCTCATTCTCAAGCCTTAAAATCTGGACTTAATAAACCATAAGAAAAGAGGAGCTTGGCTTGACATTTTATAAAAATTACATAAGCAATTCAATGATTCCGTGCAAGCACAAGGGTCGTTCCTTAACTCATCTTATATGACTTCTGATACATGATACAATCACACGCAATAAAAAAGTGCTATAATACACAAGGTCAAGCTTAAGATGGAGTATCTAATGGCCTTCAGTCTTATTATACTTAAGGAAGAACTTTTCTTCCTTTCCTTTGCATTTTATTTCTCCTTTTTTTTCATAAATATTTTTTGATGTGTCGCCTTAAAAGTTGAGTAGAAAAAATTACAAAAGGGGTTTGTCCACATGCGACTAAATCGGACCACTATTTGTATTGCGGGAGCACCCATTGGACTCCAATTCAAATTTGAATAAGTTCACTATTTGCATCCCTCTGTGCACCTTGCGTAGAGAAAACCTCCTTGGTTAGCATCACAAAAAAGGTAGAATGAGTTTATATATAAACTTACATTCTATTCACTTTCCAAGTAATGTGGGATACTAGCAAATTACTTTCCTTTTTTAATTTACAAGTTGAGTGCTCTATTCTTAATGAGCTCACATTTCTAATATTTTAGACCACTCTTTCAGCATCAAAATCTCATTAAATTTAATTTGAATTTTCTCCTATAATCATTTTATAACTCTCATCTCAAGATATCTAACTACGAATAATTCAATTCAATACTTCACCCTCAAATTTAGCTAGCAAAATGAAGTTGCACTACCATGACGACGTATACAAGGCCAAGTTGACCGACCTGAACAATTGAAAACACAATCAACATGTTTGAATTTTGTTGCATCATTATCAACAGTGAAGCACAGGTTATATAGTCAAGAGAGAGCATGTAGCTTAACAATAAATATAACAAAGTACCCTCTCGTTCTCGATATTTACCTGCACTGATCCACAGAATGATAACTCTGGTATCTGAAAAGGAAGATTCACACTTCACTCTATGCATACTCACCCACTGATACTATGCAGTACCGATACTTTATTCAACACACGGGTCAACCAGGAGCCACCTGAAATGACAGTCATCTGCTAGTGCGGGGAGACAAAGCAGCAATGGCTAAAAGGAGGACCTGGGCTGGGACAGCTAACCAGACCACCCTCTATGGGAACTCCCAGAGGATTGTGTACTCAACCTGTCAAGCACAGAATTGAAGTCGACAGACTGTCCGCTTTCTTCCATCATCTGAATCACGTTGACGGCATGGTCCCCTCTGAAACCCATGTTCACTAATTTCTCAACCAGATCATTGTATGGCTGGTTTTGCACAAACTGTGATTGGCTTGGATTACGGGTCATGGGATTTTGTGGAGCGGGTGGGTAACCTGCTTGGGAGAAATGGGTTTGCGGGGGAGGGTGCCTTCTTCCTTCTTCATTTCCATACATCATATAACCACTAGCTGGGGTAAGAGCTGGGTGGGAACCCATGTTAGTGTATCCATCATTTGCCTGACCTCCAAAATTACCCTTCATCTGCTGAGTAGGAGGCTGCTGTTGAATAGGTCTTCCCCCATAGCCGTACGGCACAGCTTCTGTTCTGCTTTTTCCAGGTTGAGGAACACCTGAAAACTGCATGTGTGTTGGCATGCTACCTGGGATTGTGTCCGGAGGAGCTGGGCTGGCTAGTTGACTTGTCTGGTAGGATGGGTACACTGGTCCGGATTGAGGCCTAACGTGAGTAGGATTAGAAGACTGTTGCTGTGGCTGTATAGGTGGCCGTGATGATGGCTGCAACTGCTGCTGGGACAACTGTTGAGTCCATTGCCGCTGGTATTGTGGGAATTGATGGACTTGAGATGGTGGAGGAATCTGATTGACGTTAGGTTGCACTGGCTGAGGGGGCATTCTAGACATATCTTGCAGCTGAGATAGCCGATACTGAGAGTCAGGAGTCGCATATTGACCTTGACCCTGAGGTGGTTGGGCCTGTGCTGCCATTTGACTTGGAGGTAAATGATAATGCTGCTGTTGAGGTATGTTTTGATGCTGGCCTTGAGCAGGAGGTACAACTGGCCTTGATGGTTCCGCGATTCTAGATGGGTGTGATGGCTGTGAAGGGGATATTTGATGAGGAAGGGCAAGGGCCAATTGCTGATTATGAACATCAGAAGAGTCTGGAACTTTTTGGGGTTCTATGGCGGGTGTAGGAGGCCTCTCCTCATTCTGTTGTGATTGGTTGGAATTTGCACACTCCTTTTGTGCAAGTTGAAGTTTGGCAAGCTCTTTGTGAGTTTCCGCAAGTTCTTGTTTATCTCTCAGAATCTGCACCGATCGGTGGACCTGTTGCATGCAACAACAAGAAAAGGACACTGTTAAACCGATGCCCTATACTGACTGACAAACACGGTGCTATCTGGTTACAAATTCAGCTGGTATAGCTGGTTTCGCGAGAATTATTACTGGTCTTATTACTGAAATTGCTACAGAAAGAAAGGAAAGCAGGAACTCATGAACATTACAGCCCAATCACATACAGCACAACAAAATCCATGCTTTTTTATCTTAGTTGTTAAACCTCAAATATGAATTTGAAATAATGAATCCAACCTCTCCAATGTGCTTCTCAAGTGTCTTGAGTTTTGTATCCACCTCCCCATGGTCTCGTACCAACTCAGAGCGCATTTCTCCGATTGATTTGTCAACATTGTAGCAGTACAATTCTAACTGAGACATACGTGAACTTATTCCCTCTAGAAATCGCAGGAGGCTGTCAAAATTCTTTTTCATGCTCGTTTCCATTGCATTGATCACTTCTTGGCTTAAAGAATCTTCCGGTTGGTTATAGACTGGAGGAGGTACAAAAGAGGGTCTAGTCATTCTGCTCTTATGGAAATCCTGCTTTAACAAATAGTACAGACCTATTATTAGTAACTACTATATCACTAAACAAAATATTTAGTAGAAACTAGAAAACCATGATGCCAAAGCTACACATTGTCAAAGAAAGCACAAATGACATACATACTATCCAAAATGTGACAAACTCCATGAACAAGGTTGTTTATCAATACAGTGAAAAGATGAGGTAATAAATTAAAGCCTGAGATCAGGAGGCATTGCCCTTGCAATGTAAGATAGTGTCGCTGCTATGGGTTAAGAACCTTTCATCTAGCTCTATGTCACCATGAAAGCACTGAGCTTTTATCCAAACATAGAGGCCCTTCCACTATGAGTGGAATGGACGCAGTTCAATCCTTCTCTTCGACAAATATTTGTAAGAACATAAAAAGCAAGTTGATTCTTAATGAACCAGAAATAAAGCTGAAGATAAAACTGGTCATAATTCTCATCCACCATGCGCATCAACATCCAAATTTTATACTTTCTGCACAAAACCTAGAACAATTTGAGGCTTCCCTACAAAACATGCAATATCCATCATGACATTTACAAAATTCAAACCAACTCGATCCAATTCATGTTTCAAAAGTATGAATGGGGACATGTGAAGCAGCTAATATAAAATCCTCTCAAAAAATAGAACCTGCCAAATACAACTGTACATATTTCTTTCTCCACCAAGATCACAAGTAGAATACACTGGTCCCACAGCTCAGCCTAGTAATCAAGATGTTCAAGATGGAACCATGTTGCTCACACACAACTTCATTTGGTTTTTTTTTTTCGGCAACTGACCAAGAAGCAAGACTAAAACATATTTATTGATAGTAAAGTCATCCTATGAAAATTTCCAAACTGAGAAAGTTCATTCACAAAAGCCACAACACCAAACTACAGCTAATTTTCCATTGATCTCATTCCAACACGAGCAAGCCAAACTCATCAGCATCACTAGTATTGAAAATTCTAGTTAACTCGAGCAAACACCTGATCAAACCCTATCATTCACAGCTCAGCACAAGCCCTATTAAACTGAAATCCTAAGCAAAACTTATCTATTTAAATTGCCATATATCATCAATCCCATCACAAATTCAGATGACCAAAGTCCTCAAAACCATCAAATAACAAATTTAAAGATAAGTCAAGAAAAACAAACCTTGTCAGCGTGGGTTCCATTAATCCTTTCCTGGCTATTGAAATCGTCATAAGAGCAGAGGATATCATCGGAACCGAAATCAAACCCTTGTGAGCAGGAATTCACCCGGCCGGATGAGCCCGAAGCCATGAGAATGGATTTAAAATAAAAAATCTAGAATCAAACAGCAGCTGAGTCTCTGATCTGAAATAGAGTGAGGGTGAGGTAACTGATCGGCGATGATTGAGTATCAATGAAGATCAAGAGAAGATGATAATGAAGGCTTCATTTTCCTGCTTGATTGTTTTATTTGATTTTGAGGAAAAATGTCAATTTATATTGGACTTTCTTATCTATTTATTTCATTTTATAAAAAAAACGCGATTTATTTATGTATTTTTATTTTGATATTTAGAGGTTGTTGACTTTGACTAATTGATATCTATGTATCATCTATCATACATGACTTGTATATATAGAGTATTTTAAGAAATGATGACAAAATAACAGCTCAAACTTTAATGGAAGCCGGAAATGCTTTTTTATTTATTTTGGGGACAAAAGTTATGTATTTTAAATTTAAAAAGATTGCATTTGATTTTTAAATTAAAAATTTATTGTGTAAGATGTTGGTTAGGAGTTATGAGATAAGGGATAAGGTTTGTACATGATTGTTGATTTTGATGGTTGCCTTGATTATAGGTTACCTTTGGAACTTGTTGGTGTTTAGTGAGGCCTGTCAAGTCATTTTCCAGCACATTTTCGAGATGCAAAGAACATGTAATATGTAATAGATTGATAATGATGAGTCCTTCACTCTTTGTACATTGTTGTAATTATTGGATTTCAAATTTTGAATATTCCAAAGTTTTTATTAGCAGTTATTAGTTTTATCAACTTTCTTTAGTTATACATATTCAAAATTAGTTGATAAAAGAACTTTCTCACATATTCTTTAATTATCCTGAATTACATTCATTATTTCCTTTAGGCGCCTTTTGGATTTTGGAGAATTTGGTAGAAAGAAAATGAAATGGAAAATATTCTTTTATTTTTTTCATTTTGTATGACAAACCAAACACAAAAAATATTCATTCAAAACTTTTTTTTCATCCTTCAAATTTTACAAGAACCAAAAAAGGTTAAGAGTTTGGATTTTTTTTTTCTCACCAACATTATTATATGGAGGAGCATATGATGGTGTGGTTTCTTAAATAATTTCGTGTTGAGCATAGAATGTACTAAATGGTTCAATACGTTCACTTCCATGCCACTTCTCACTATTTTTATTTTATTGCTAAATTGATTTTCAACTCAAATTTCATACTCTCATAAATTTTTGTGCATCACAATATCACGTATTGTCATTAATAAGATTTATAAAATATATTTTCTACTTCTCATTTGTCTAAGTTTTAAATCACATATGTCATTGTGAATTAATTTAATACTGAATATTAAGTGTTTGTTGTTTTCATGCTCTTTCAAGTGCCAAATTTCATATTTGTACTTCACTTGCTGAAAATCTTAATTGATTAAGAATTATATCCCCAGCCTCTGTAGCTATAAAATGTTTGGTCAAATGAACATTTTCCTTCTTGATAGATACATTGTCACATGTGTGATTCACTCCATACTCGGTAAGCTTCTACTTGGAACAAATTTTCATTTTGTATATTTGAATGTACCATGATATCTATCACTTCCTTCTTGATAGAGCAAAATCAACAAATCAACCTTGGACTTCAATGTCCGATATTCAATCCGGTAAGTATTGAAACCTTCTGACAAGCTTAGATAATATATGTTTTGCTAACGTCATTCCAACCGTAAGTATCATATACTTGACGTGTAATATGTTTTTAACCTCTGTAGCAGTCAAAGAGTTGTGTTTTTGAGGATACATTACAGTCAAACAAAATTTATAAATCTAGATAAATACCTAAGATCTTCGAAGGTTTTACACACAATACATAGACAACTCATATTATATCCTTACCGGTAAAGGCTTAAACCTAGTATTAAGCAAAAATAGAACACACGACCTATCATGCGAACAAACACTAAACACAGAGTAAGATGACAAACTCAATGTATAAAGATAGATTAAGATCATCGATAATTGATGGAAAATTTAAAAGAAAATAACAAGACATAAAATAAGGGAAGAACTAATCATGTCATGATTGAAGACTCCCATATAAGCGTCGATCGTCGCTCCGGATGATATCGGCCCTTCTTGGTTGAGGTTCCCGATTTCGCTCTAGACTGTACGACGAACTGAACTCAAGGTGCCAAACTCGAATGAAAATCCAAGGAGATGAAGTTTCTTTTATACCACTTCTCAGGCGTTGTTTGACAAAGTGAGGCATGACCTGATATTGAAGCGTTAACTGGGAGAAGTGGGTCGCATCCTAAGAACCTTCGAGCTTGGTCAGAAGTCACCAAAAAACCTTCAATAATGGTAAGGCGTCACCTGGAAAAGAGAGGTGTTGCCTGTCACCTTCCATATTGGCCAGGCATTTCCTGGACTTGTGAGGCTGGGACCTTCCATATTGGCCAGGCATTGTATGAACCAGTGAAGCGTCGCATGGTCACTTATCATATTGGTCAGACGTCGACTGAAATAGTTAGGCAATGTGTGAACTCTACAAGCTCAGTTTTAGCTCCCTTTTGCTATGTTTGCATATTTTGATCCCCCAAACCCAAATTTAAGTGTAAATGTCCTAAAAACGAGAAATACGACATCAAACCAACATATGTCGCTCAGAAATGAGCCGAAATGAAGCCTAAAAACTATTGATAAATCCACTAATCACAACTCCACACTTAAGATTTGTGCGTCCTGAACAGATAATAAATAGAAGGCACATATCATGTAATCATGCTTGACGATTAGAAAATAGAAAGCTAAATAAAGCATAGAAATTCTAACTTAATATCGTAGGAATCATAGTTGCATTTAGCATACTGATCGATCGGTTTTTTTCGACCGATTCTTACCTTTATCTCTTAGATAATTTTGCTCATTTTTGATTGCTATTGTTTTTTATAACCCCTCTCGTTCACATTTCAGGACTAATTTAGCTCAGGCGTCATGGAGGAGCGAGACCATGAGTAATGGTGTGCGAAAGCGTCAAAAAGGGCCAAATTCCATTAAGAGACTTTCAGGTCGTACCGGTCGAATGAGTCGTACCAATACGATCGATACGGGCAGCCATGAGACCCCCAATTGCACTGAGTTCGTATCGATCATACGAGTCGTACTGATACGGTGATACGGGTATCCATGAGACCTCTAGTTCCATTGAGGTCGCATGGATCTTACGAGTCGTACCGATACGGGTGATCCGATCGATATGGGCAGATCGCTGAAATGCACAGAAATCGAGGCTATAAATAGAAAAAGAGGATTTTCTCCCTGGGGAAGAAAAATAGAATTTTTAGACTGGGAAAAAGAACGAAGAGACAGAGAAGAATCATCATCAAAGAGTCAATCGGAGGAAGTTCATCATCTAGACCTAAATCCCTCCCATCTATACTTCTCTCCCTTGCTGATTTCATTGTAAGTGAATATCGGAATCCCATTGATGATGAGAATGAGCTGTGAGTAGTTTTTTTATTTCAAGGGGGTCCTATGGACCTCACTAACGTATTTACTCCTCATATATAATAGGACTATGTTTGTCTAATAGTGATTGGATGATTTGTCTCCACTAAATCCTAATATGAGATGCATGTATGGTGTTTGACAAAATGACTATGCATGCATTTAAGCTTAAATTTTAATCTAAATCGAAAGACTAAGATTAACGTCCGAGAAAACTGGTGGGGTCAACTTAAATTTTGCTATCACAAAAGTGAATGTGAGGTCTAAGAGCTAAACAAGTTTTTAACGCTACTCCAACTTTACTAACCATATAACGAAAGTTAGTGGTTAGATAAGTTAGATTAAGTGAGCTAACAAGTAGAAAGAATGAAGATGTACTCTTGCTATGTATTCTATTCTGGCATAGATACAACAACGGTTGATCGAGCCGAGGTAGACACATAGTTGCATGCTATCTTTCATTTCATGGATTAACTTATGTTATTGCGAGTAGGAGTAGGTTAGTGAGAGACACGTCCCTTTGAAATTTCTTTAAATCGCGATAATTAATTTCAACTTCCTCAATATAGTAACAAAATTACAATTGATTTGACGGAGTAGCTAAATCATACACATAACATCTCCTAGTGCATAATCAAATTGTTCTCTTGGGTTTGACCTGGCTTTGCCGGTTATAAATTGAGTTGTCTGCTATCGACCCTCAAACTTGACAATAAAAAGAGGTAGGAATTCAAGTTGTCAAATGACGCCGATGCCGGGGAGCAATGAATAGATTGTCACTAGATAGATTGTGTGATATTTAGACTACTTACTTTTATTTTCCCTGTTTTATTTTACTTTACATCCCACTTTTGCCTTCACTGGTTTGTTCTTGTTTTTGATCCATCTAGGATTTCTTCTTGATGCCAAGACGATAAAAAAGAGTAGCGGAGCTAAGTGATCAAGAATTTGACAAAACTCTTCAAGAATACATATAAGAGTGCATCGATAGATCACAAGCAAAAAGGGGACAATCTTCGAGATCCGAAGAGACTTTAATTGAAAGAATGGTGGAGCAACCACCAAAACCTCCTCACTAGCAAGTGCGGAGGGTTTTAAAGGACTATGTGGCTCCCAACGCCATAGGATATAGGTCTTCTATTCTCACTCCCGCGATTGACGCCAACAATTTTGAGGTGAAACCCGCCTTAATACAAATGGTCTCTACAAAACAATTTGCGGGGGGCCTAGTGAGAATCTAAATGTCCACTTGACATCATTATTGGATGTCTGTGATACCTTCAAAATGAAAGGAGTGAAAAAGGATGCAATTTATTTGAGGGTTTTTTATTCTCTCTTCGAGAAGAGCAAAGAATTGACTATGGAGCCAAGAGGCGGGGTCATTCACAATACGGGAAGAGCTGGCCCAATCCTTCCTAAACCATTATTTCCTGCCCGCGAAGATTGCAAAATACCGTAATCAAATCACAAACTTTGCCCAAAGAGATGGGGAGACACTTTATGAAGCATGGGAGCGGTATAAGGAATCCCTACGCGTTTGCCCACATCACGATCTGGAAAGATGGCTTGTAATGCACACGTTCTACAAAGGCGTAGACTATACTTCCTGCCAGGCCTTGGATCAAGCTTCGGGTGGAGCGTTCATGGAACACGGTTCCGACGAAGGGTATCAAATTATCGAGAGAATTGCTAATAATTACCATCTTTGGGCCAGCGAGAGAGGTAATCCAAAAAAACATGGAGGCATGTATGACCTTCAAGCCATAAACTCAAATGATAATAGGCATTTGCTGCTCTATCTAAAAAGTTTGACACAATGGTTAATCAACTTGATCTTATGTGTTTATCTTCGACTAACAATATTGTAGCTAAGATGTGTGACATTTGTTGATCCTCTCAACACGAAGCAAATTCTTGCCCCCTAGTGGTTCCTAGTGAAGAAAGGAAGGCAACATCAAGGGAAGTGAAGATTCAACACACATAGAGAAGTTTCATCATTTCTCTATTGTTTTGTATTTTTCAAATTTTCCAGATTTATCTTCTATGATGTATGCTATGTCCAATAACTTGATGTGTGAGTAGCAACCCTTGTTCTAGGGTTCTACGGATCCTACTTATACTCAACTCATGATTATGCTATGAATATACATGTTTGATGTCAATTTGAAGATTCGATTTAATATGATTATATGTCTTAGTTTATGAATACAAGGTGTTTGTGAAACGTCTCAAAGCATGAACAATAAGTTTAATACTTAGGAATAAGGATGAGTGTGAATGAGAAGTAAACATGTTATCAAAGACCATAAATGAAAAACTTAGGTCACAGGCTCATGTGATATGCTCATGTCGTGCTAGTAGTGCTGGTGGTTTGATTTTTTAGAATCCTAGACATGTTTCTAGTGTCAAGAGTTACTAGATAGGTAGGTGATTAAAAAGTCATGAAGAGATGTAACTAAGCAGAACATCATCAAACAATCAACCAAAGTTTAAGACATTTTGGTAGGATCTTGGCTAACTCATGAGGTAAAGAGAACAAAGTCAAGTGTAGTTGTGACATGTGAGCATATGCAAGCGATCCTAAATCATGCAGAGACTACAAAGGAAAGAAAAACTAAGTATAAGAAATAATGTGCCCTGGATTACTAAAACTATATGCGATGCAAGTGGCTAGATTCCCACTAAACACTTAAATATGCTCATCCCCTAAGCAATTCAACAAAAATCGGGAGTAATAAGAAAAAAGGTACCACCCTGGCAGAAATGGATGTCATCAGCCAAATCACTCTAGGCCAGCTGTCGGTACTCCAAGTCAGAGGTACCTGTTTCGTGTGAATGCAAAAGTGAAGAATAATAAAAAAAAACATGGACATTTGAATAGAGGGTGCCTGGTTTAATTTCTTAAGGAGACGATGCCGTCTTAATTGAGTGTAAACATCGTATGCTTGGTTGCCTCCGTCAAGGTGGTTAGTCACCAACAAGAGGTTGATTTTGATAGTGTTAGCCTCCATGTGGGGGTACTAGATGGTTGATTGCAAGCCAAGGTCAGTCGGTGCCACATAGTCACGGAGCGCTTGTTCTTGATCTTGCTCTTGCTGAGGCTGGTCTCTTGTCGGCATCACAACTTCTATTTGCTCCGCCATCATATCCACTGTTGAATTTCCTACCAAGCTACTGGTTCGATCGATTCTTCACAAGCTAAGGAGGTTCCTGCGAGAAGAGAATCAAAATTCACGCCCAAAGTATGCAGTTCAAAGATAGTGGATTGGCTCAGTTCATGCGAATTCAAGTTTAATGGTGAGTAAAATTCAAATATCTGGCACAAGCACCATTTTGACGTGCAATATATGTTTATCCTCTATAGTTATCAAAGAGTTGTGTTTTTGTGGGTAGGTTACAGCTAAACAAAATTTTAAAACCTAGATAAATACTTAGGGTCGTCCAAGTATTTGAGATTGTATACACACTAATTATGAATATGCAGTTCCTAATCTGTCCTAGCCGGTCAAGGTTGTATGGGTGGCTAGACGATTCAGAATCTAAAGTGAATAATGATTAGGGCCTTAACTTAACAAAAAGAGAACATACGATCTATTATGTGAAGAAAACACAAAATACAGAGTAAGATGCACAAACTCAATGTATAAAGAGAGATTAAGATTGTTCTACAAATGATAGTATATTCAAAGGAAAACAGTAAGCGCATTGATGAGCGGACAAGTGACCTTATATTTGTCCATAATTTTCCCCTTACTTCTTATTTGTTCCATTATTTTATAAAGTCATTTGATATTTTCTTTGTCCGTTTCAGGTTGAAAATGTGTACTACATGATACGAAGTGGCCCGAAGAAAATCTGGATGAAGTGATTGAGATCAAAAGCAGCAAAATTGGGCAAGACTGCAGAAGTGATTCGCCCGAATCACAAAGTGATTCGCCCACCAGCATGGCCGAATCACCTCAGCTGCACGAATCAAGTTGACTCGGGGAGAATTTGAGTGGTTTGACCGAATCGCATGTGAGGTTGACCAAATCAAAAAGTGATTCGGCCAAGAGTAATCGATTCGGCCAAGCAGAAGACAGCACTGAGTATATGATACGCCCGAATCACAAAGTGATTCGCCCAGGTGCCCGAATCACTTCAGCTCTATAAGGATCTTGACTGAATCAAAAAAGGGGTTGACCGAATCAAAAAAGTAATTCGGCCAGGACAAAGTGATTCGCCCAGCTCGAAACAGCACTGAGTAAATGATTCAGACACCCTGTCCGAATCAGTTTTTAAGGCTTGTCCGAATCAAGTGATTCGGGCACTGCAGGCAAAATTTGGAAATTTTCAAAAGGTATAAATAGAATGAGATACAAAATTAGAAGGGCTCTCTTCCAGAATTTGAAACCCTAGGCAATTGGCTCTTGGAGAAGTTGGAGAATTGTCAAGGATTGAAGGAAGAAACACGCAATTGGAGATTCTACATCAACCCTCTACTCATCCACTACTCTTTTGCATCCAATTGGTGAACAATTTCAATTTGAATATCATGTTTTGTTTCAAACTCACCATGAGTGAGTAATTGTTCAGTAGTTGGGGTCCTCATGGATCCCTTAGGTTTGATTGTAATGCAAGACTTGTCTTTTAATCTATATGAATGAAGTTTGGTTGAAAATTCTCTTGCTTGTTCTTCATATCAATTCTGTGCACACCAAGTGTTTGACGAAATACCTAAGTGAGTATGAATTGGTATAACACCTAGGGATGGAATGAGAGTTGAACCTAGGTTGTTTAGAAGATCAATCATGATTATTTTAGGTTGCGTGTGTGCGCGAGAGTGACATACGCATTTCACTAGGCTAAATATTGAGCGACTTTAGTTGACTATCAATAGACCGAGAGGTTGAGATTAGGAGACTTTAGTTCTACGCGGTTCAATAGAGCGAGAGTTTGAGAATCGTACTATTTAGGTATTATTCCCATTCTAGAGAAGGAGCGAGAGTTGAATTTAGAATGTGTGATACCTTAGCCTAGAACCATCACTCGAATTTACTCATGATTTAGACAAGTTTTGTGTTTCTAATCGCATGACCTAGGGGTGAAGTAGGATTCCGAATACGCTTTCTCTATTATTTTCTCTTAGACTATATTTCATCTTGTCTTTAGTATTCACTAGAGATACCTCATTTGGAGGAAAAACCCCCCTTCATTTAGTAGACTTGCATTAGGCATTACTAGCGAGCTTTACACTAATCTAGGCTTTTCTCTTGAGTTCGACTAGAGGTCACTCGGATATAAATATTGTTTGAACACCGTGATTGGACTAGTATTCATACTACCACTACAACCACAGCGTTTCACGCATCAAATAAGGGGAGAACAAATCATGTCATGCTTGAAGAATCCCTTGTAAGCGTCGATCGTTGTTTAAAATGATCTTACGCCTTCTTAGTTGAGGTTCCGACTTCTGTGTTCTTCTCTAAACATTACAAACTGGATCCGAAGTGCCAAACTCGAATGAAAATCCAAGGAGATGAAGTTTCCTTTTATAGCACTTACATCACCTTACAAAGTGAGGCGTAGTGTTAGTTTGAGGCGTCGACTAGAAGAAGTGGGGCATCACCTGAAAACCTTTCATATTGTTCACGCATCACCTGACATAGTGAGGCGTCACCTGAAAAAGTGGAAGTCGTATGAGAACCTTCCATATTAGCCAGGCATCGCCTGAAAAAGTGAGGTGTCGCATGGAACCTTCCAATATTGGCCAGGCGTGGCCTGGATTAGTGAGGTGTTGCCTGACCACTTTTCATATTGGTCAAGCATTGCCTGAAATAGTGAGGCAACAACTCCCTTTTGTCCCTTTTTTAGCTTCTTTTTACTCTATTTGCATATTTTGGTCCTCAAACCTACCTTTAAGTGTAAATGTCGTGAAAACCCAAAAAGAAGACATCAAACCAAAATTTTGGCTCTATTTTAATGCTCGAAAACGAGCCAAAATTTATAAGAATTGAAGTGTACAAAGTTTGAAGAAATCCTCTCATCAATACTCTTCCACCGGTTCATTCTCTACATATGCTGAGGAATCGCTAAAGGCACTAACATCATCATCGTCGAATTAGTTTAAAAATTTATCTCATCTTGATCATATTCATCCATCATGGACATGTCCAACGTCCACATTACCATCCCATCTAATTCGATATTTTTTATTTCTGAAATAGTAAAGCTTTATCAACCTGAAACCCAAAATACATAAACACATTTTTAAATAGCTTCCATACCTAACTAATCAACCTCATAACCTACAAATCGTACATATTCGAAATTATACATATTCGACAAATCTAGGCACTAATTCAATTATAAACTTAACAAATTCAACAATTCAACCTACAATTTCGAAAGCCAAAAACCGGTCAACTCAACAAATGAAAAATAGATCCAAGACCTAATTTCTTAAAAGTAGTACCTAATTAATGGAGATGCAAATAGTGCAGAAACTGACAGCAAAATTTGCTTCACTCGAGCTTTGAATGAAGAAATTCTGATTCGACATAGAGAGAATAACAAAGGAGATAAATTAAGAAGATATAAGATAATACAGAAGATATCAGAATGGAGATCTATACTGTATGGTGACAGTTTTATCACGGTTTACAACCCTCATATGATATATATATATTTGTGACAAAAAATCTCCCTGGTAAATCCGCCGTACAATGTGGCAGTTTGTTACAGTTTACTAGTTGGTGCATAAGTATTCATTATTGCATAATATTTTCATCGACGGTATCGGTCGCATGCTGAGCACCATAATGTAGTCCTATAATCGTCTAAGACTATAGGGTTTCATGAACCGTCGTATAATCATAGTAAAATCGTCACATAATTAAATGAAGGTTTTGAAACATTCGCAATAAACCACCGCAAACGAATACAAAATATGTAGTGTAAGCGTTCATCTAAAATTTGTTTTTCCAATCTTTAACTCCGTTTTGTTCTTGAAATATTCAGAGGAAAGAAAATGAAATGGAATAAAGTTAGAAATGACTTTTCCAATAAAAGTTATGGAAAAGTTTGTAATGCGTTATTTTATTTTTATTTTTTTTGATAAACCAAATACAAAAATCATTATCTTTTAATTTCTTTTTTCTATCCTTCAAATTTTCCAAGAACTAAATGGGCTTGATTGTTTTTCTAACCATTACAAACCAACCTGAAAGGATCGTGATTAGTAATAACACCCTAGGTATAGAAACTGTTAGGAACCTAAACTTAGTCGGCAGGTACCTGTACCTCAGAGTATCAATGCACAGCGTAATTCGTCTAAAGATTATTTTATTAATCTATAGACTGTACAAATACTTAAACTATTCGTACACAAGTAATAGTATCGCTAACTATCACAAAATCAAGTCACCTAAGCCTGATGATCCCGGATCACCAATCGCGACTTCCAGAGACAAGTCCCTCCAACGATTCCCCGAATCGTCCACTCGTCTCACACACTCCAAAGGCTAGCTCTTGACGCACGGATGGCTTACTCAAGCTTCTTCGTCCGTGTGTGTCTTTGGTTGCCTTATCCCTTTACTTTTAATGTGCAACCAGAATATACATCAGGATCACGACCTCCGAGATTTTCGGATCTACTTCCTTAAATCTCTCCAACAATCTCTGTGACTTAGAGATTTTCGATCCTCCAAGAATCTCTCGGAGATTCTCTTATCACGTTGTCCGTGATTCTCTCAACTGATCGGTTGACTCGATTCTGACTTCTTTTCCTTCAAGTCCCTCTGTGTCCAACACAGGTTCTTGTCCCTCGCCTGACTCTCTGACTTAGAGTCCTTCTGTCCATCAGATGTTCACATCCTGACACAGGTTCCTACACACTCAACTTAAAGTGTTAGTCGAGTGTTGTCATCATCAAAATCACACGGGGTACATGATCCTCAGGATCCAACAATTTCCCCCTTTTTGATGATGACAAACACTCAGAGACAAGACAAGACAATCAACCACAAGCAATACTAGTCATCTATCCACTGAATCATAAATGGGAACAATTCCCCCTAAGCCCAAGCAAGGACCTGCAAGTAGTATCAAGAACAGATACCTGACATGATTCCCTCTGTATAGATATCCCACTAACTCTTCCCCCTTTTGGCATCATCAAATAAGGGTTAGATAGTTAAAACACATTAACCATCAATAGAGTTAGTCAAAACATGCAATAAAATTGAAATCATGCAAACTTCAAAATTAAATGCAAAATGTGAAGAGTGCAAAGTTCAGGGAAAAACGAAAAGATTAATGCGGTGGGGAGCAAGGAATGGATGAGTCTATGATGGCGTAGGGTATTAGCATTCTCTGATTCAGGTTCTTGAACCTGACCCGGATACTAAGTTCCCAACCCTGACAATCTCTGTCACCGCCTTATCGACTGCTTTCTTCACTGCACCAAACTCTGAGTTCAGCCGTGCCATCCTTTCCTTCAACTCCAAGATCCCATCCTCGATCTTCTGAAGTTTCTGCTCCACACTAACTTTTTCATCATTTTTAGGTTCCTGAACCTCAACTTCATCACCCTCATCGAACAGTCCACCATCCAGCTTTCTCAGTAAAGATCAATCCATCTTTTTAAAGACACTGGGATAGAACTTCTTGACTGTGGAGATCTCATCCTCTGGGTTCCCATACACCTGATGGTCTCGAGGATCTTGACCTCCTCACTGTCCTCCGAGGCGGCATCCTTCTCGGATTCCCCCCATCATGGTCTGAGGTGTTTCCTCAGTCCTCATCTCTTCCAGCTCCTCCAGAGCTCTTTGAATGAGGGCCTCTGAAGCATCCACTCCCTTGGTGCTTTCTTCAGGATTCGGTTCCTTCTCCGAACCATCCTAGTTCACAACTTCCACCTCATCAGGCGGACTACTGACCACCTCAGCAACATCAATCTCCTGGTTCGTTCCTGAACCTCCTGCAACCACTGGCATCTCCGCATCCTGGGTGCCTTCGACGGTCGGTCCCTTGACCGTCGGCTGGTCCGCAATATCCTTCGCGTCCCCATTGCATCTGGACAGGTATCTGACTGGTACACATACCTCAGTGTTCACTCAAGTACCTGGATCTGATCTCTGACCTGAACAAGTGAATGCCATACCCATACCTTTTCATAGACTCCTCAAGGGGCGTTGTGATGGATCGACTTAACCGAAAAGGTTATATAATGTAACAACATCACAACTTAAATCACTCATTCAAAATCACACAAGATGTACCTCGAGTGTTTTTCGAGTCTCAAATGGGTATATGGCTAAGGTGGCTTAGTACACTTCCTTCATGAGGTTTGTGAGGTTGAAGATCCGGAAGGTACATAGGCTAGGAATGAAAGAAATTCCAGCACAAACATGACAATTTCACATTTAATCGAGAAGTGAGACATGCAATCAACTTATCACACATTGACAGGATCGCATACCTCAGGCTAACATGCATAACTACTCTACCCCTACTCTAACCAATCATTGAAGGTTAAGTTAGAGGTACCTCACTGAGTAGATATCATGCCAAGCGCTATCCTGAACTTCTCGAAAGGCTCTCTGCTCAGAGGCTTGGTGAAAATATCCGCCACTTGTTCCTCAGTCGTGCAGGTCTCCATAGAAACAAGTCCCTTTTCTACACAATCCCTAATAAAGTGATGTCTAATTTCTATATGCTTCATCCTACTGTGATGTACTGGATTTTTAGCAACACAGATGGCACTTGTATTATCACAATAGATAGGGATTTGATCAAAGAAAAGGTTGAAGTCACTTAGCTGGTTCCTCAACCAGAGGAGTTGTGCGCAACATGAACCTGCCGCAACATACTCGGCCTCCGTTGTGGACAAAGCTACTGAGTTTTGTTTCTTGGACCCCCAGGAGACTAGACAAGACCCAAAGTATTGAGCCATGCCAGATGTTGACTTCCTGTCAGCTCGATCACCGGCGTAATCAGCGTCAGTGTATCCTTTCAGAGTCAGGGACTTGTACCTCGGATACCATAGAAACAGGTTCTTGGTTCCCTTCAAGTACCTCAGAATCCTCTTCACAGCCTTCACGTGTGATTCCCTTGGATCTGCTTGGTACCTGGCACAAACACAGACACTAAACATTATATCGGGACGACTTGCAGTTAGGTAAAGAAGTGAACCTATCATCCCCCCGTAAAGTGTTGGATCTGTCCTTGGTGAGTTCTCGTCCCTGGACACAGAGATACTGGTAGAACTCGGAGTAGGCGAGGGCTTTGACTGATCAAGTCCATACTTCTTGACTACCTCGGACAGATACCTCTCCTGATGTATCCGAGTCCCATTTGACTCCTGCTGGATCTGCAGCCCCAAGAAATAAGTAAGTTCTCCAACCATACTCATCTCAAACTCACTCTCCATAAGCTGGGTGAATTTCTGGACCAACTCCTCACTGGTCGACCCGAAGACTATGTCGTCTACATAGACCTGCACCACCAAGAGATGCTTCTTCGTCCTTAGAAGAAACAACGTCTTATCCACGGCTCCCCGCTCATATCCATGAGCTATGAGAAAATCTGATAACCTCTCATACCATGCTCTAGGTGCCTGCTTTAATCCATAAAGCGCCTTGTCAAGAACATATACCTGGTCTGGATGCTCTGGGTCTTCGAACCCTGGAGTCTGCTTCACGTACACCTCCTCCTTGAGGTTTCCGTTCAGGAACGCCGTCTTCACGTCCATCTGATGGAGCTTGAAACCATGCTGGACAGAATAAGCAATGAGCAACCTGATAGCCTCCAATCTTGCTACCGGTGTGAAGGTCTCATCGTAATCGATGCCTTCCTGTTGATTGTACCCTTGTACTACCAACCGAGCCTTGTTCCGAACAATAGCTCCCTTCTCATCTCGCTTATTCCTGAAGACCCAACGAGTACCTATCACCTTCCTCTTGTCCGGTCTAGGTACAAGTCTCCACACCTTGTTCCTCTCGAACTAATGCAACTCCTCATGCATCGCCTGAACCCAGTCGGGATCCTTGAGTGCATCCTGGACTGTCTTGGGTTCCATCAGGGACACGAACGTAGTCTGCACTTGTTCCCCCTGAAATGCAGAATAACAATGAAAATCTTGAAGTCTAGTATTAGGTTGACTAACCCGAGTACTTCTTCTCAGTGGAATCACATCTCCTATGGCTTCCACATCATTGTTATCACCCTCAGATACTTGATCTGGTTCAAGTACCTGACTCTGATCCTCATGCTGTTCACCTGGTACCTGTACCTCGGCTGGATCTTCATCAGCAACATCTGGATCCTGATCAGCTTCCTCCTGATCCCCATCAGCACCCTCTTGTGCTGGAACATCAACACCTCCTTGTGTTGAAACACCTTCTGTGTTGTCTGCATCTGGCCGTGCTAACACAAAGATTTCCTCTTCAGGTTCCTGTCTGACACGAACCTCCACAGGTTCCCGAACCTCTGCAGGATTCCCTGGCATGACGCTCTCATCAAAGACCACGTGTACACTTTCCTCGACCGTCCTAGTCCTCTTGTTGTACACCTTGTAGGCTTTACTATGTGCTGAATACCCTACGAACACCCCTTCATCGCTCCTCGGATCTAACTTCCCAAGTTGATCTTTCCCATTATTGTGAATGAAGCACCTGCACCCAAATACTCTCAAGTGAAATATGTTCGGTTTGCGTACCTTCAACAACTCATACGGAGTTTTATTCAAAAGCGGCCTTAAGTAGGCTCTGTTCAGCACATAACACGCCGTGTTCATTGCTTCTCCCCAAAATCTTTTTGGTAGGCCACTTTCCAGCAACATGGTCCTGATCATATCTTCCAGGGTCCTGTTCTTCCGCTCAACTACCCCATTCTGCTGTGGAGTCCTCGGCGCTGAAAAGTTGTGTTGAACATTTTGCCTAGCACACCAGCTCACGAACTGCGCGTTGTCAAACTCAGTACCATGATCTGATCTGATACTCTTGAGTTTCTGACCGAGGGACGTCTCCACTGCCTTGGCCCAAGCTTCGAACTCCTCAAATACCTGAGTCTTAGAAGACAGAAAAATGGTCCACGTGAACCTAGAATAATCATCAACCAGTACGAACACATACTTGTTCCCTCCAATGGTCTGAGTCCTCATTGGTCCGCATAAATCCATATGCACCAACTCCAAAGGTCTACTGGTACTCACGACCTTCTTTGGCTGAAATGAGGTTCTCGTCTGCTTACCCCTGGTACAAGCAACACATACCTGATCGGGTACATGTCCCACCTCTGGTAAACCACGGATAAGTTCCAGTCTTTGGAGCTTTCTCATTAACCTCAGATTAACATGGCCCAGACGCCTGTGCCATAAGCTGGAGTCATCTATCCTAGATGACAGGCAGAGGTACTCATCCGGATCCCATTCCGGATCGGTCTTGTATACCCCATTTTCAACCGTGCCCTTGAGAAGAATCTTACTTGTACTCAGAGACTTCACATAGCACCCATTAATGGTGAAAACAACCTTGTTGTTTCCCCCTTGACAAAGTTGAAATACACTGAGTAAATCAAACTTTAAATTGTGAACAAAATTCACACCATCAATACTAACCTTCTTATTTAAATTCACCATACCTATTCCGAAGATCTCTCCTTTACTTCTATTGCCAAAAGTAATGGAACCTCCAGAATGCTGCTGCAGAGAAGAGAAATGGTCCATCTTTCCAGTCATGTGACTTGAGCACCCATTGTCTACATACCGGGGACCTGTTCCTCTCTCCACCTGCACACAACCAATCAGTTCTTACGAACCCAAATTAGCTTTGCCTTTTTGGGTTTATCAGAACTAAAATCAACACAAGTAACAGGTTTGGAAGAATTCAAATTAGTATCAGTTTTGACACTCTGATCATGCCGGGTACGCGTTCCTCGCTTGGAACCACCTGGTTTCTGATCCTTGTCTTTGGAGGCTTGCCTAGCAGTACACTTTGCCCAAAAGTGTCCCTCCTTTCCACAGTGGAAACAGATCTTCTTCCCTCTGAAGTTCTTAAAATCAGCAACCTTCTTCTTTTGTTTGCTGAAGTTAATGCAGGCTGGTCTCTGTCCCTGAGCGAACTTTGTCCAAATATGGTAACCCTTACCATATGTCTTAGCCTCATCTCCGAGATCCACCTTTACCCATGGAGTACTCCTGGGCTCTCCAGCTTTCTGAGCTCTCCTTGCGATGGTAACATCACCATAACCCAGACCTGGTTTGGACTTCTTTGTTCTGTGAACACTCGCCTTCACCTTAACGTCAGGTTTATGTACCTGCAATCTGGAAACAACCTTTTGTTTCCCAGCAAGTTCCATCTGAAGTTGCCGAATCTTGGCAGACTTCTCACCAATCTCAGCTTCTTGCTCAGCAAGAATGTTAGTCAACTCATCATTTTTATCACAAAGACTTTTAATAATGAGTAACAAATCAGCACGTGATTTAAATTCAGAAGGATTAGAGGAAAGATTTACCTCTGATGTTGATGACCTTCCCTTGGCCATAAGACACAAGTTCCTCCCTGAGGACTTGTTCTCGCACTGACTCCCCGAGTCACTGTCCTCTTCTGAATCTCCCCATGCTGCGATCATTGCCCTCTTATCCTTTGATTTCTCATCATTAGATTTCTCCTTGTTGGACTTGTCCTTCTGTTTCTTCCGCAAAATGACCCTTTTTGCCACAATAAAAGCACTCATCAGACTTCTTTGCAGTGCGCTTTGAAGATGAACCCTTTGGATTCAATCTCAGGTTCGCGACCTTCAGTGCCTCAGTCAGGAGTACCAACTCAGATTTGTCTTCTGTTTTTCCTTCCGACTCAATTTCTTTCCCTTTGGACTTCTGGGACTTCTCTTTCTCAGTAACCAGTGCTACTTGCTTGGCTCCTTTCTGAGGTTCACGTCCCTCGAGCTTGCATTTTTCAATGAGCATGTTGCTTTCCAGTTTGGAGACCAGCTCTTCCAACGTGATTCTCTTTGTCTCAGCAAGGGCAGCCAGAGTCCTTGAGATGTCATCCCATTCTGGATCGAGTCCTTGTAGGAAATGATGAGTAACTTCCCATTGCTCATACTCCTTTCCCAGTTTTGAAAGGATTGACAGACACCCTTGAAACCTTGAATGGTAGCCATGTATAGATTCGCCCTTAGCTTGACGAAGGCTGTTGTACGTCATCTGGGAAGTGAGGATCCTATTCCTCCTGACATCTGCAGAACCATCATAGATCCTCCTGAGAGCATACCAGACCTCTGACGGGTCTGTGTAGATCAGGACCTTGGCAAGATCACCTGGTTCCAGTGCTGAATGAAGTACGTTCATGGCCTGAGCATTCTTTTGCAGCTTTTTAAAGTCCGCGGTAGTGTAAGCAGCTCGTGCTTTCTCCTTAGTTTTGTGTACATCATCCATGATGAGTTGTCTACCTTGCTCAATTATCTGCCAGACCTCGCCATCCAGTGAGAGGACATGTTCCTCAAATCTGATAGCCCACGAGTCATATTCGCCTGCCTTCAACTTTGGAGGGGTTGCAAACGAATCACCTGACATACCTGCAATGCTAATCAAAATCTAGAACCAGCGGCTCTGATACTAATTGAAAGGATCGTGATTAGTAATAACACCCTAGGTATAGGAACTGTTAGGAACCTAAACTTAGTCGGCAGGTACCTGTACCTCAGAGTATCAATGCACAGCGGAATTCGTCTAAAGATTATTTTATTAATCTATAGACTGTACAAATACTTACACTATTCGTACACAAGTAATAGTATCGCTAACTATCACAAAATCAAGTCACCTAAGCCTGATGATCCCAGATCACCAATCGCGACTTCCAGAGAGAAGTCCCTCCAACGATTCCCCGAATCGTCCACTCGTCTCACACACTCCAAAGGCTAGCTCTTGACGCACGCATGGCTTACTCAAGCTTCTGCTATCCTTCCCTTGATTCGTCCGTGTGTGTGTGTGTGTCTTTGGTTGCTTTATCCCTTTACTTTTAATGTGCAACAAGAATATACATCAGGATCACGACCTCCGAGATTTTCGGATCTACTTCCTTAAATCTCTCCAACAATCTCTGTGACTTAGAGATTTTCGATCCTCCAAGAATCTCTCGGAGATTCTCTTATCATGTTGTCCGTGATTCTCTCAACTGATCGGTTGACTCGATTCTGACTTCTTTTCCTTCAAGTCCCTCTGTGTCCAACACAGGTTCTTGTCCCTCGCCTGACTCTCTGACTTAGAGTCCTTCTGTCCATCAGATGTTCACATCCTGACACAGGTTCCTACACACTCAACTTAAAGTGTTAGTCGAGTGTTGTCATCATCAAAATCACACGGGGTACATGATCCTCAGGATCCAAACCCAATGAAATAAAAATTGGCGTGGCCATGGAAATCGAGGAATAAAATACTTTAAGTGAGTAGAGAAGTTGCGCTGTTTATCAGGTGGTGTAACCGTGTAAGATTAAGTGCATTCACCTGACATAGAAACATTTTATTCGATAAAGTGTGTAACGGTGTATGAAAGAGTTATTGGCGGAGCAAATGACATCACCTTATTTGAAAAATTGGAATCATCCGAAGAAGGGCGCATGTCAACGGTGCAAACTTTTAAATTGATGACAGGATCATCCTTACCGATAAAGGTTTTGTGCATCTGGTGTCAGATGAGCTATTATGATACCTTATTTCAAGCTGAACTGACTTGCTACCCAAAATCACCAGCTTTGCTCGTGATGTATAAGCTTTTTGGGCCATCTGACGTCGTTTAATATTTTATTTCGAGTTTTTAGGATCTTTTGTGTTCGTTTTTCCTATTTAAGTAAACTTTTTTACGCTTTGGAGGTAGTGGAATTTGATTAACAAAAAATCGAGGTTTTTTCCTTCCTTCAATTGTTTATATTCTACAGAATCGACGAGCTTTGATCTATCCCCCTACGCGCGCAGCATCAGATAGGTATTAATTTCCAGGCGATCTTGTGTTATGCCACCTCGAAGACAAAGGAGAACAGAAGACGAACTAGCAATGGATGATTCTGAGTTGATCTGCGAAGAGATAATGCTGATCTGCGAAGACAGGTCGATTATCTAACCAGATGACTGGACGCGCTAGCATCGTCACGGATGATAATCCTTTCGGGACTGATCAGAATCCTCCCAAAGATCGACGTTGGGAATTTGACTTCAAGGTGAATATTCCAAAATTCAATGGTAGCCTCCAAGCTCATGACTTTCTTAATTGGCTTTATCAAGTTGAAAAGATTTTAGATTTCAATTGCGGCGAGACTGGTCATGGCTGATTCTGTTCCCATTGATGGTCCTTCTATTTTTGACATTTATGGTGATGAGGCGAAATTGGCGGAGGAATATGTGACAGAAGATGTCGGTCCTATTTTGATGTTGAGGCGAACATTCTTAACCCCTCGTGCACCGGAGCAACCTGAATGGTTACTTAACAATTTGTACCGGTCTACTTGCACAATTGAACGAGAGGTTTACACCTTCATTATTGATGTAGGGAGCTTTGAGAATGAGTTTTCGGAAGTTGCGGCTTCGAATTTGGGGCTCCCTACTGAAACTCACACCAAATCTCGTGTGTCATCTTCGGTTAATGCGCCCCACAATCTATTCTATTGTCTCGCGCTTCCTTGCAGGCTACTATAAAAGATTCAGACTTACCACCTCCACGTGATATTCAACATCATATTGATTTGGTGTCGAGCGCTATCAACAAGCTTATTCGGATTTGACGAAGAATCTTCTCTACCCTGAAGAGATTGATGCGGAGCAAATGACACCATCTAATTTGAAAAACTGGGATCAACCGAAGAAGGGCGCACGTTGGCGGTTAAGTTAGCAGGTTTTGTGCATCCGATGTCACACAAGCCTGCGACCCAAAATCACTAGCTTTCGCTTGGTATTTATGGGCTTTTAATCTGACGTCGTTTAGTATTTTATTTTGAGTTTTTAGGGGTTGTCGTGTTCGTTTTGCCTATTTAAGCAAACTTTGTTAAGCTTTGGAGGTAGTTGAATTTGATTAATAAAAAAATTGAGGGGTTTTCTTCTTTCATTTATCGGTATTCTACGGAATCAACGAGCTATGATCTATTTCATCCCGCATGCTGCATTAATTATCACATTAATTTATTTAATTTTATGTACTCGCAAACAAAAGTGTATATTCACCGGTTTGTCGAATATGTTCACTAAAATCAGGTTTAATTTTTCTTTCCAAGTATTAGTTGTGTGAATGCATATGTGGCGTCTTGCACAAAACTGTTCAAAAAGTTGTCCAGACAGTAATGCTGAACTCTCTATACTATACTAAATAGCCGCGATGTTGATACGAAGTTAAAGATTAAGTTACGGATAATGTAGATATGCCTATCTTCAGGATCCTAACTAACATTATTGAGTGCATCAAAATCAAAACAAATCATCACGAAAAAGATGGCTTAGAGATCACAACAAACCTGCAAGAAAAGTGGATTTGCTAGGGTATATATATTGAAGAGATGCAGCCGCACAATTTAACCTGACGATTATCTTTGAAGAACAAGATTACACCCTGTGAGCTGCGTCTTCATAGTGAGTAGCGTAGCACTGTTTTGGTCAGTAGCTAGTTGTGGGAAGTGACGGGAGGTCTCACATTCAGGGGGAGCCTGAGTGTCGATCACTAGTAGATAAGTAGAGGATAGAATAGGGAGGGAGTCCGCTGTTCTGTAATACCTTTGTACTTGATCGGAAACTAGTGTGTCGGTTCCCACGGGCTTGGGATAAGCCCCCCAGACGTAGGCTGATTTATAGCCGAACTGGGTCACCATTCCTTGTGTCCTTAGCAGTAGTTTTTATCTCTGTCATTTTAATCCGCTGCGTAACTTGTTGAAGGAAGAAGTCCGAACAACAAGTTGGACAAGTTCTAATCATCCTGCGATCAGCAATTTTAATTGGTATCAGAGCAAGCGTGCTCGACATACAGAGTTAGATCTCGGGAAAAGGCCGCAGGAAAAATGAGTATGAAGGAAGGACAGAGCATAACACGACCCCCACTGTTGGATGAAGACAATTACGGGTACTGGAAAGCAAGGATGAAAGCATACATTCAAACTGTTGATGACCGTGCATGGAGAGCTATTCTGAAGCCCTGGAGTGTCCCAACAAAAAGTGACAAGGACGGAAATGTGACTGAGAAACCCGAAGAAGAGTGGACAAAGGATGAAGAATGGGCCCGAACTAGCAATGCGAAAGCCCTGAATGCCATATTCTCCGGAGTAGATGAGAAGATCTTCAAGCTCATCTCAAAATGCGAAGTTGCCAAAGAAGCTTGGGACATATTGGCTACTCATCATGAAGGAACTGAGAAGGTTAAGCGGTCCCGGATGCAGATGATCAACACACAGTTTGAAGAGCTGAAGATGATAGAAGGCGAGACCATAAGGGAGTTCTTTGCAAAGTTAGGAGATCTGTCGAACCAAGCGTTCAACTTGGGAGAGCCCATGGCTGAGGAGAAGTTGGTTAGAAAAGCTCTGCGTTCCCTTCCTGCCAGGTTCGAAATGAAAGTAACTGCAATCGAGGAGGCACAGGATGTAAAGAATATGCGTCTTGATGAGTTGATGGGACGCTCACGACCTATGAGATGAGGATTACCAGCAACCAGTCAGTGGCTAAGGAGAAAGCTATCGGGCTGAAGGCAGAAACCCAAGGGCATGACAACACTGAGGATATGACAGAAGATATGGCTCTCCTAACCAAGCAGTTCGGAAGATTCATGAGTAAGTTGAACAGGAAGATGGTAAGACAGAATGCCCAGAACAATGGTCAGTACAGATTCAGAGGAAATTCTCAGACCAGAGGCAGACAGCTCGATCTGAAAGAGCAGAACAGACCAAATCATCCTAAGGGTATTCAGTGTAGAGAATGCGAGGGATATGGACACATTCAAGCAGAATGTGCAAACACACTCAAACGCAACAAAAGAGCTCTGAACGTGACCTGGAGTGATGAGGAGTCCGATGAAGAAGGATCGGAAGTAAGCTCGGAAAAGATAGTTGCACTAACTTCTGTTGCATCAATGACAGGCTCAGATAGCGAGGGAGAAGAACCAACTGACGAATGCATCATCTAGAAGTTCTCTCTGCTACTCTCAAAATGGACTGAAGTTGTCAGTATCAACGCAAAGCTCAACAAAACTCTTAGCAATTTGAAGAATGAGAATGTTGAACTACAACACCAGAACAACATGTTGGACAGAGAGAGGACGGAAGATCACAGAGTTATCAGCCAACTACGACACAAACTGTCTGAAGTTACGGAAGAACTGAGCTCATTCAAGAAGGGTCATAGGATGCTCAATTCAGGAACTGAAAAGTTGGATTCAATCTTATCTATGCAGAGGCCGAGTCATGACACACGAGGGATTGGATTCGCCGGATCCAAAGCAGCCAACAAACTGGTGTTCGTTTGAGAAACTGAGAAAATCACCCCAGTTGTGTCCAGACGCATCAATCGAGCATCAAACTGGAAGGAGAAACGGATATGTTATTACTGTCATCTCACTGGGCATATCAGAAGGATTTATCGGATCATAAGGATGAACTCAGGGGTTCGTCAGGACAACAAGTGGGTCTAGAAAGTAAAAGAGAAAAGAGACACCTGCCTTGTCGCCTATAGCATGACCACTCTCAACGAAGAAAGCAGATGGTACTTTGACAGCAGGTGTTCCGGGCACATGACAGGTAATGAGAAGTATCTTACTGATATCAGATCAACTCGGAATCAACATGTAATCTTTGGGGACGGAAAGAGAGGAAAAGTCCTAGGAAGTGGGACTCTTAACACTGACGGATTGCCCATGCTTCGCAACGTTCTACTAGTTGAAGGCCTAACGGCAAATCTACTCAGCATAAGCCAGCTCTGCGACGGAGAAAATCAGGTGGAGTTTAACCGAGACTTCTGCAAAGTCGTAAACAAGCAAGGGGAATGTATTCTCAGAGGGAATCGTTCGATGAACAATTGCTACCTGCTGGAGCACAACACCACCAGAAGGCCAATCTGCCTCAAAGCTAATACTGAAGAACTCCAACTATGGCATAGAAGAATGAGACATATTCACGGTAGGTTACTCAAGAGGCTGGCAGCAGAAGGACTTGTTCGCGGAATACCTGCGTTCACTGGCGAGGTAGATCTCCTGTGTAAAGAATGTCAAGTCGGGAAGCAAACAAGAACAGCACATGGGAGGACAAATCAGATACGCACCTCAAAACCTCTAGAGGTTCTGCACATGGATCTCATGGGACCAATGCAGGTAGAGAGCATCGGTAGAAAGAGGTATGTCTTTGTATGCGTAGATGACTACACCAGATACACATGGGTCTCTTTCCTCAGGGAAAAGACAGAGACTGTCCAAGTAGTTGTTCAACTCACTACTCAGCTGGAACAAGCAAGAAGGAGCCGGGGAGAATATGTGATAGCTATCAGGAGTGATCATGGACGAGAATTTGACAACGAACAAATGATGGATTATTGCATTAACCACGGAATCATGCACCAGTTCTCCTCCCCAATCACACCTCAACAGAACGGAGTAGTGGAAAGGAAGAACAGAATGCTTCAAGAGATGACCCGGGTGATGCTTCACTCCAGAAATGTTCCACTAAAGTTCTGGGCAGAAGCCATGAGTACGGCGTGCTACACTCTGAACCGCGTGTGCATCAGGGAAGGACTGAAAAAGACCAGCTATGAGTAAGATATTTCCATGCATTCGGGAGCACATGCTATATCCTGACAGATCGTGAATATAGACAGAAGCTGGACGCAAGGAGTGACAAGGGCATATTCCTTGGATACTCCACAAATAGCAGAGCGTACAGGGTATTCAACAAAAGGACTGGAACTGTGATGGAGTCTATAAATGTCGTGGTTGAAGATGACAGACAAAATCTCGCTAGACATCAAGACAAAAATGAGGAGATCACTCAGAGGCAATCAGGAACAGATACTCTCAGTGTCCCAGAAGTTGTCCCAACAGGTGATCCGGTACGCATGGAAGAAGCAACCACCGAAGAGGAAGAACCAGAGGAGTCTCCTAAGGAGGAAAAATAGGGAGACTGTCCAATGTCAACCAGCAGGATTCAGGTCAATCACCCGATTAATAACATCATTGGAGACCTCACTGAAGCCAGGCAAACGCGAAAGATTCCCAGAGTCAACTATCGCGACATGATAAATCACTCATGCTTCCTATTTACGGTGGAACCAAAGAACATAAAAGAAGCAATGAAGGGTGAATACTGGATTCTAGCCATGCAGGAAGAGCTCGGAGAATTTGAAAGAAACAATGTATGGGATCTTGTCCCACGACCAGATGGAGTAAATGTTATTGGCACCAAATGGGTGTACAAGAACAAGACGGACGGAAAAGGGAATATCACTCGGAACAAGGCAAGGCTAGTAGCTCAAGGATATACTCAAATCGAAGGAATAGACTTTGACGAGGCGTTTGCACCCGTTGCTCGGCTTGAGGCAATCCGACTACTAATAGCTTTTTCATGTCACATGCAGTTCAAGCTACATCAAATGGATGTAAAGAGTGCATCCTGAATGGAGTTCTGTCCGAAGAAGTGTACGTAGCTCAGCCAAAGGGATTTGAAGACCCAGCATTCCCAGATTATGTCTATCGCCTCAAAAAGGCTCTCTACGGCCTTAAGCAAGCTCCACGGGCGTGGTATGAGCGGCTAACAGAATTCTTAATTCAACAAGGTTACTCCAGGGGAGGGGCAGAAAAAAAACTATTCGTCCGAAGCACCAAAGAAGCTATTGTCATCGCTCAGATCTATGTGGACGACATCGTATTTGGATCAATCTCTCAGAAACTGGTGGAACAATTTGTTGGACAGATGAAGAGCGAGTTTCAGATGAGCATGGTCGGAGAAATGTCCTACTTCCTTGGGCTTCAGGTGCTACAGAAGCCTTCTGGAACCTTCATATCACAGAGCAAATACGCCAAGAATTTAGTCAAGAAGTTCGGACTCGAAAAATCCAGCCACAAGAGAACACCAGCAGCTACACATGTAAAGATCACCAAAGATGAGAGTGGGAAATTAGTGGACCAACCTCTATACCGCAGCATGATTGGCAGTCTGCTCTACCTCACGGCAAGCAGGCCGGATATTGCATATGCTGTCGGAGTGTGTGTCAGATATCAGGCCGACCCCAAAGAGTCACACATGTCTCATGTTAAGAGGATCATTTGATACATCAGCGGCACTGCAGAATTCGGACTATGGTACACACGTGATACAAGTGCCTGCCTTATTGGATATAGTGACGCAGACTGGGCAGGTAGCGCTGAAGACTGCAAAAGTACCTCAGGAGGCTAATTCTATTTAGGAAACAATCTTGTGTCTTGGTTCTGCAAGAAGCAGAGCAACATCTCCTTGTCTACTGTAGAAGCAGAATATATCGCTGCTGGAAGTTGCTGCGCTCAACTACTATGGATGAAGCAGATGTTGTCCGAGCTAGGTGTTCAACAAGAGGTTATGACAGTCTTCTGTGACAACATGAGTGCCATCAGCATCTCAAAGAACCCAGTGCAACATTCCCGGACAAAGCATATAGACATACGACATCATTTCATCCGCGAGCTGGTTGAACAGAGAGTGATCAGTCTGACTCACATCTCAACGGAACAACAAGTGGCTGATATCTTTACCAAGGCGTTGGACTATTCTCTCTTTGAAGCTCACCGGTCCACTCTGAACTTGTGTGCCCCCCAACATTGAAGCTGGACGTGTTTCAAGAGGTATCCCTGATATTCAGATATTATTTATTTTAAGCGGGAATCTCTTGCAACAGGATGGTGACACGTGGCATACAATGCACCAGTGAGAGACCGTTCATCTGCTGGGCCCCATACAATGACTCACTTGCACATAAAAGGGGCACACTATTTCCCCAAAATTTCCACGGCTTTGTTTTTCTTCAACCCTAGAAATCAAGAAGGCTCAGAATCATCTTCCAATTAGCCGCAAAATGGTGCGCACCAGAGGTAGCAAGACTCAATCGGCAACCAGGTCTGGCTCATCCAGGACCGCAGCTTCCTCTAACTCCCTGGACGATGACGTTCCTCTGTCCCATCTTACAGCTCGCCGACCCTGGACCAGACTGTCCCAAAAGATTGTTCACTGTCCCACTCCGACGAGTTCCGGGCAAATCAATCCACCAGACTCTTCCCCTAACGACGATGTGTTCATCGTTGAGCATATCAGCCCACTGCATGAAGACGGGGTCAAGAGAGCCGCAAGGGTGCCATCCACTGCGCGTCCATCGTCGGTGCCTGTACCAGATCCTGTCCCAACACCCTTCGGTGTCCCTATGGGTGCACCAGATCCAGTGGTAGTTCCAGAAACCCCTGTTGAAGAGTCTCCTGTTGATTCTGTGGCTCGTGACTCCTCCCCCACAATTCAAGATTTATTCAGCTCTATGGAACCTGTCCGTGAGCTTACTCGGCAGAAGACAGTGGGAAGAAAAGGCGGAGTCAAACTTCCTGAAGACTCGCCTCCAGGGTCGGACCCATTGCCTGAACAAGCCCCACCTGTCCCCGCTGCCATGAAGCCAGTCGCTCAAAAACGCAAAAACTCGTCAGCACATGGCAGCTGCCGGCTTACCAAGAAGAAGAAGAAGACCAAGGTTGCTCCTGCTGGAATTATTGTTTATTATTCAGACGAGGATGTATGGAACTGTGTCCCTGGCCCGTCGATATGATGAATGCCTTGTTAGGGAGATTATTGCTAACCTGCCTTCTCAGTTCGGAGATTCTACCAGTGCTGACTATGGTGTATTAAGGGCTAGAGGTAAGTCCCTGTCGATTACCGCTGCGCATATCAATGACTATTTTGATATTGAGATTGAGGATGGCGAATTGCTGGAAGACGATTTTGACTTGATTGCACCCACCATCACTGGAGGCACCCGAATAATGTGGACTGACTTCACTGTTCCATCTGCTGAACTATCAACCAAGCACTCACTGCTGTATCATATCGGGCACCACAATTGGTTTCCTACGCACCATCGTGGAACCGTCAACAAAGATGTTGGGAAACTTCTCTATGCCTTGGGACTGGGGCGCTCGGTAACTTTGGTCAGGTTGTGTTCAACAATTTGTCGGTACATGCCACTTCGACACGAGAGCAGCATCCTATTGGGGTTCCTTCACTCTTATATACTATGTTCACTACTGCTCACCCTGATTTGAAGGCCCCTGATCATCATCTCTCTCCGCCAGCTCTGTATCATCATGCCGACTACAAGCTCTTCATTGGCCAGCATCTCAATGACCTCGGTGCTGATTCTGCAGATGCCTCAGAGGCACCTCTGCCAGCGACACCTCCTGTAGATATGCCTATCTTCAGGATCCTAACTAACATTATTGAGTGCATCAAAATCAAAACAAATCATCACGAAAAAGATGGCTTAGAGATCACAACAAACCTGCAAGAAAAGTGGATTTGCTAGGGTATATATATTGAAGAGATGCAGCCGCACAATTTAACCTGACGATTATCTTTGAAGAACAAGATTACACCCTGTGAGCTGCGTCTTCATAGTGAGTAACGTAGCACTGTTTTGGTCAGTAGCTAGTTGTGGGAAGTGACGGGAGGTCTCACATTTAGGGGGAGCCTGAGTGTCGATCACTAGTAGATAAGTAGAGGATAGAATAGGGAGGGAGTCCGCTGTTCTGTAATACCTTTGTACTTGATCGGAAACTAGTGTATCGGTTCCCACGGGCTTGGGATAAGCCCCCTAGACGTAGGCTGATTTATAGCCGAACTGGGTCACCATTCCTTGTGTCCTTAGCAGTAGTTTTTATCTCTATCATTTTAATCCGCTGCGTAACTTGTTGAAGGAAGAAGTCCGAACAACAAGTTGGACAAGTTCTAATCATCTTGCGATCAGCAATTTCAAGTTGCTTTATCTTGCATATATTCTTATGCATATCTAAATTTACACACCTTGAGACGTGTCATCACATTTGAAAGCTATTGACAATGATGACGAGTTTGGTGGACATTGAAGAAGGCCGGCCTTATAATAATTAATCAAGTGTCATGAGTTTCAACTTCAAGCAGTGGAAAATTGATTGCGTGTGAAAGAGTTGGGAACAGTTAAATGGATCTAATATGCAATGAGCCCAGCTGTTTAGCCTGCAGCAGTACGTATCAACAGGTGATGAGATTGTGACTCATGCATGTCTCGAGAATGATATTAATTAGGTAGTAGCTTCCTACAGAATGCAAAGCATTCAAGAATACACATACATTTACGCCATCACAACAACTTCCTCCCTTTTCTATTTAATGTCAATTTAAGTGTCTCACTTATCTCTGCAATGAATATCATCTTTGCTTTGCGTTTATGTGCATCTGAATCCTATCCATAAATCAATGAATGCACAAATTTGCAGGACATCATTGCATGTATCTATAGCTTCTTCTTCTCAGGACATTTGTTATGATGACGTACGACTGATATATATATGTTTAATTAGGGTTTAGCTCTCCATTCATTCACAGTTGGTTAATGAGAGTCTTCATATTTAGGTGGTTGAGTAACATGTATCAGGTTTTAATTAATGTATGCACAAAAGGAAGTCTATCTAGCCGAGCTAATGTTCTAGTGAGTAGTTAGGTCTGCGTTGATCAAATGCGCACGGAGCTTTCATTGCTTGGGTAGATTTTAAGTGTCAAATAAACAGACAATGGTAACTAATATAAGTGTAAACACGAGAGGCATGTTTGCTGGGTGTGGCCCTGATATATATATATATGCTGTGCGTGATATAATTAATCAACCCACCTTATGAGATTTTCAGTGCTGCAGACTTCTAGTTTCATTTGATAGATACGTGTGTGCAAATGTCAAGGCATTTCAGGTATAGTATTGTCGATCCGGCTTAGAGAGAGGTTCGGTGTAAGCATATGTCACGCTTCATCGTTCTACGGGCTAAATTTGATTACTTCAGCTCAACACTAGTAAAGCGGCAAGTAGAACATGAAACTGATTCTCGCCATGTTATTCCTGTAACATTAATGAAAAGGAGGTTGTGAGTAGTTTGTGGCACAAGAAACAAGTAGAGACATTGAGAAAATCTACCCAGAACAATCATTTGTGACTAACGTTTATAATAGACAGTAAAGATCATAAATCATAACTCTTGCAGTCTTTTCCGGCATACTAATTGATATATCCAGACAAATGTGATATAGTCTAACTCTCCTAGGCACTCATATCCCTGCAAAAGTGTTGTGGGCCTAGTCTAGTTGTTATTACTTGTCTTTATAATAAAGTTTCCAACAAGTGTTAACTGTTGAAAGTAAATCAAAAAGAATATATCACACCCACATATCCTCTAAATCCAGTAATTTAAGATCATAGAATATGACATAAGCATTAAAATCAAGCCCCAAAACGAATTGTAACAAGTTTATGTACTGAATTAAAACAAATATATTAATTGTTAGACATACACATAATTAAACAATAATAATAAAAGAAAAAGAAAGAGGTAACAAGAAGATAGTCATAATTAAATAATAATAATAAAAGAAAAAGAAAGAAGTACAAGAAGATTGTTGTAGTCGAGCTCCAAAATTTCGTCGCTTTGCTCCCCACTATTTCTCTACACCCTCAACTCTCTTGTATGAGACTTGTACTCTCGTTTCTTGAATGGTTCGTACTGTAGTAGAGGCACTCTTTGTATATCGTCAAGGCTTGCCAAACCCTAGTGCAAGTATGAATCCTTTCCCAAATATTTTCTGACTTTTTTGGAATTATCTTGTTCTTGAAAAGATTCGGAAAGAGAAATCTTGAATGATTTACAACCTGAAAAGATTATCAGAACTTAAGATCACCAAAATAACAATTTCAAATATGTTGACATCATCATTCTCGGTTGCTGATGTCATCCGCACAACGACCAAATTATGGCCGCGCGCACAAGCCAAATTTTGAGCTTGCACACAGTCATAATGTATTTTCAGCTTGCGGTGCCTACTGAGTTTGGTTTCTCGATTTTTTGTCTTCTTTTATTTTTTCCGCTCCAAACGTCAAAATTGTTTCTTGATGTCCGACTACAAATTTATAGAGCATTGAGTTAGCTTTCCAAGAGTTTGTAGCTCATCTACTTCGAATCATCCATGAATGTGCAATGAGCTCCCGAAGAATCAAAGGTCATTCTGCCTTGTAGTGAAATGTTGCCAAGAAATTGCCATTTTAGCTCTTATCCCTTCCTACCAGTGAGAATACACCTAAGACTCAAAACTATACGAAATTGAGTAATTTTGAACATATAAATGTACAAATGCATGTATTAAGATAACTAGATCACAAGGATGGGTGTTCTCATACACATATCTTCGATATTGATAAATTTCATATAATGTCTGATGAAAGGAATGTGACTAAATAACTTTGAAAGACAACAAAGGTTGTAACTATCAGTAGCTCAAGAAGAATTGGCTCTTGGGGGTCTACATGCTCCTATAATGAAGGCCAGGTATAAAGCTTTCCATCTTAAAGTGATGGAGCTAGCACAATCACTTGATGAGCTGTAAAAGGCAATCGCATCCTGCTACTGAAAAATCAAAAGCTCTCATCATATTAATTATATTGGAGGAGCTAGCTAAAGTTATAGTTGCAAGGGAATTGGCTTAATTTGGTGGCCCTCATCTGATCTCCCTTTCTCGCAATATCTGAACTCCCTAATGCTTCATCTTTATGAAACATCTTCTCACATACTCGCTCAACTCTATGCATTGTATCCATCTTGGCAGCACTCTTCTTTATGCAATCAAGCAAATTGAAGCCTTATCTTATTGTGATGATTAAGCTAGCTAGGGTGCGTCAAAAGCCAGACTCTTGGATGATGAGCAAGACTTCTGGTTGGAGGATCTTCATCTAGATCGAGCTGATACCCATTTCAGTACTGCAATGACAATTAATTGTTGAAATAATGGGTATAGAAACAGATGCTACTTGATGATGAAGGACGCAATGTAGTAAGTAATGGAGGCTGAGAGAAGCAAGTGTGTTCAAGTATCACACATTTACTCACACCCTCATTAAGATTCAAATTAACACTTCTCAGCACTTATGACACCAATAACATCATCATACTTATTAATTTTTGCATTCATCATCTCTGGAGATAAGACTCTCTCCCTACCTTTATTACTTGCCATTGCACTCAGTTTCTAGTCACCATGAAAACTTCCAACCCAACCAGACCCACATGCTCCAGCTTTACCTCTTGTGTGATCACGATCCCTTCATTTCTCAGTGAATAGTACCTTATCACCCTATTTTAACCATACATATATATCAAGTAGTTGGCTAATTTGTACATATATGAGTGTAGGGCCGGCATCTTATCAGAGATCCTAATAATGCTCCTACAAATCACTTGAAATCAATTTTTTACATCCAATTCTCAGGAAGTATATATGATCACTCAAAATTCCAGTTCATTAGCATCTCGCCTGCACTATATATATGGATATGCAGATCAAGCTCCGAATCACAAGAGTTAGATATAGCAATGTACGTCCATTGATCGATCGATGTATCTGCAATAACACAATAATTAAACTGAATAACTTCATTCAGATTGCCTTTACATATGAATTCACAGTAGTTAAGTTGACAAGAAAACACAGTAGATCAGCATCAGCCTAGCTAAAGTGACATCTACTGCTAGTCTAAAAACATCATATATATGTATATATATATATACATGTCTCCTAGGTCAATCCATAGCAGGTGCTTGTGAAACCTAGTTAACAGCTGCCTGACGTGCTTTCCTCCTGACACGCCTTAAGCCTTGAGAAGCAGGCCTCACATTGAACACTCCATTCCATATCTCAGTGAAAGCTCTGATAATGATCCCATGGTGATAAGGTGAGTTCAACTGCAAGAAGCAGTTCAACAGCTCTCTCAGATCTTCCTTTGAGTATATCTCATTCTCTACTATCATTTGCAGCATAGACTGCCTAAAGTCAAGATATGGGTCATCTGAATCCTTCTCCACCGCCACCCCATCCCCGCCCGTTCGACCAAATCTGCCTCCCACAGATGCTGGACTCTTCATGTTGGGAGATTCGTAGTAGGAACAGTACTGTGATTGTGAAGTAGCAGCTCCCACATTACTATCCTTCCTTGCAGGCTGCTTTGTGCTAGTTTGTGTTGTGACTGAGGATCTGGGTTTCGGATCCAATATGTCTGACATTTTGGGTTTCATGCAGCTGCAGCTCAGGCTGACAGTGATCACCTTGCTAAGGTGGAGCTTTCTTCTGCTCATGGCTGATCAAGAGGGTCAGAGCAGCAGGAAGTATGCAAAGAAGAAAAAAGTGGAAGGCTGCTTGTAAGATTGTGCATGTTCAGCCATCTGGGTCTGCTTATATATATACACTGATCCCAAACATGACAGCAGTGCAACCTTTAATGAATACATCAATACCAACAAAAATATATATTTGGAGATCAATATGAGCAACTGACCGAGTTATCTAGAATACTTCTAATGTAACATAGATTGATGTAGTTGCATTTATACTTATCGTAATTATGTACTTGTTCGATTAAGAAACTTACACATTCGCATAAGCGGTCTTATGCGACAACTACAAAACGACTTTAATAATTTGGTCGCGTAAGTACTCTTATAGGACTGTCCGTAAGTGCGTCGCTTAAGAACGCAAATGTGAAGGTTATCATTTGATATTTCTATCTATGTCGCTTATGGTTTTAAATTGCATTGTCATGTCTCCTTTTGAAAAAGTAGAACACAAATGAGTAGGTCGCATTGATGGTGGCTGGTGCAACAACTTTTCTCTTAAGCGACTGACATTGTGAATATTTGTCGCATAAGACATTTTTATAATTAATGATAGCAGTAGCTCCCCCGACCATCAACACATAAGGATTTATAAGGAAATTTCCGACAAAGGTGGGACTCAAAATTTTACTTTTTGTGCTTCTTGAGGGACTGACTTTCTGACGTATGTCGTATAAGAGTAAGCTAAATTTTAGAGGGAACTTTTCGACAAAGGTGGCAGTCAAAGTTTTATTTTTCGTAACTTCCTAAGCTTGTGGCGTATGTCAAATACGTAGCACTAAAAAGCGGAAGAATTTTTTTGAAAAATGGGGAAACATTATTTAGTAAAACAAACATCTAAACAAACTGACAATTATGATTTTTAACCTCTTCTTATATCAAGTTTGAGGATCAATGTAATCAAAGAATTTATATACTGAAGCCCAAGTAGTGTCCCAAGGAATAAGCACATGTACTAAGTAAGACGATGTTTTGATTTAGCTATTCTAACTCGATTAATAAAGTGTGTAACCTAAAAACTAATGTGATCCGAAACTTTATATTATTTCCTTACCAGTTCAAGATAATATTCCAAGGTCACGACTTCACCTACATGTACCGTTCAAGTAGATAATGAATGAAGCATAGATCCAATGGTAAATACGAGATGAGAGTAGACCGTGTATGTATCCGAGTAAATACCAACTGTTGTTGCGCATCTACCCTTCAAATATACACCTTAAATACGAGTCCCCTCTGTCAAGGCATATACTCGATTATTTCTAGCTCGTTTAATCACCAACTATCGTTGCACGATTAACCGAGGAGATCAAAAATGCCAACTTCCCCAATAAGATTGTATGCCATCGTCGTGGTCACTACTACTTAAGGTTGATTCAATTGTTAGTCGAGTTTTCTACCTCATCTTGTCGGTTTATTGGTATTTAACTTATGTGTTTATGCTTTGAGACGTTTCATCAATCATCTTATATGCATAAACTAAGACATGTAATCATATTGAATCAAATCTTCAAATTGACATCAAACATGTATTCATAGCATAATCATGAGTTGAGTATAAGTAGGATTCGTAGAACCCTAGAACAAGGGTCTCTACTCACAAATCAAGCTGATCAGAATTGTGGTGGAGAGGGTGACTGAGGCCAAGGTTATGGAGCCATCGACAACACTCTCTATTTTGAAGCAGAAATTATCTTTTATTTCGCAGAAGGCTTCGGCGGACAGACTTTGATGTGTGAGTAGAGACCCTTGTCCTACTTATACTCAACTCTTGCTTTATTGTCATCCAGCACGACTAGAGATGAGTCTTATGCGACATACGAATACACATCCTAACATTTTTTGCGAGATACTTAATTAATATGAACGAAGCCAAACATGCATTTATGTGATAAAACTACGACATCACTTATTCAACCGTACAATTACTGTAGCATATAAGTAAAGTGATTTTAGGAACTCAAGATGAATTGGTAACCGACTGGCGTCAAATACCTTAGTCGCGTATGACATATACTACTTAGCATATGTGCCTGGTTATATGCGATTATTAGTCAATCACAATATGACATATGCAACAGAAAAGGCACTTATACCTCCGTCACATCAAATAGTTTTTTGCTATACATTTTATGATCTTTTGAAAATTTCACTATGCCATTTTACATCTTATGTGACAACTTTGAAATGTCGTTTATGAATGGTTTGTGTCGCTGCAGCTAATATGACAATACATGTGTCATATATGTCACGTGGCGTAAGTGTTGTCGCATAACCCATTTGCGACATGATAGTTTTAGACATGTCACATAAGCTTTAGCACTAAAATAACATAAGTTTGTGCGTCGCGTTAGTATATGTCAAACGTGTCGCATAAGAAACCTGCCATCTCAAACTCCTCTTAGGAGATATGAGTATTTGTCACGAGAATCGTCTTATGTAACTCTTGTTTGTGTCATTTCAGTTGGGGGTATCGACAACTTACTAATATGACAGTTATTACATTAATAAGTTGTCATCTAAGGTATCTTATGTACAATCTTCTAAAAAACAATTAGGAAGGAAGATGTCACAATAGTAGTCACAAAAGGGTCAAAAGTCACATAGGCCCCAGATGACAAAGGATCAAAAGTCACATAAGTTCCAACTGACAAAAGTCACATAAGTCCTAGGCCTTAAACATCAAAAGTCACATAAGTCCCGGAACAAGGTCACATAAGTAACAAAAGTCACATAGTTTTCCAATCCATCAAAAGATTCATAAATTGCTCTGGGACGCACCCATCAATTAAGGGTAGCTTGCACCATCACTTGGGGATGCACCCGTCGATCCATACTTTATAAAATGCTCTAATGCGCGAATTCGCTCCTCAAACTCAGCAGTCTTAGCCTTCGCTTGTTCATCTCTTACATCATTTTCTTCCTTGGCTTTCATTAGCTCTTCTCGCAATTGAATATTCTCCGCAGATTGATCTGGAACAGTTCTAGGGCGTGGAGGCCTTTGAAATAAGCTGCGAACACCATCGACATTGGCTGCCTTGTGTTTAGAGATCACCTCACTAATAATGTTTGCTTGAGTTGCTTCCGGCAGAGCAGCATCATCAACACAACACGAGTCATTCTCAGCCCCCTCATCCAAAACTTGTTAAACTTTTTGTTTCATCTCTTCCTACATAAAACAAGTACAATCAAATGATATGCATATAAAATAAAAACTGGATATAAAATACTAAGTTTGCTGTAAAATACCAACAATATGTAAAATACCAGCAACATTATATCAATTATCAACAGCAACCAGCACATCCACATCAACATCATATAAAATACCAGCATCATATAAAATACCAACATCATATAAAATACTAAGGTTGCTGTAAAATACCAACAACATAATACACAAACTGCATAATACACAAACTGCATATAAAACCGACTGCATATACACAAACTGATATACACAAACTGCATTTGTGGAAACATCATATACACAAACAACATATACACAAACTGCATATACAAAAACTTCATACACACAAACTTCATATACACTTAAAGTACTATCAACATATTGAAAAAAACAGTAAAATAGGTTACCACTAATGGAGCACCAACAGGGTCGGCACCATATGCTACTTCATGCGTCCCGACATATGGTGCCCTATGTCCTTCTTGCTGTAATTTTTGAGCTCTATGATAAAAGGATAGCTTTCTAGAATGATGGGTAGGTCGGGTGGCACTATTACGAGTGACCTTCATATTATCACATTTTTCGTAACCAAATCAAATTAAGTCAGTAAGTCAGACAACATAATTCATTCAATACAACTGGTGATTAGATACTAACATAATACCTTATATGATTGTTCTTGGAAGTGGTTAACCAGCCAACGCCATTCATTCTCTCGATGCTCAAACTCAACCGGAACCGGCTCAACACCAAACTCCAAAAAATGCTTTCTGCAGCTATGCTTCCATCCTCTATATCTGGCGGTAGAAATCTTACAAATGTAGTTCCACATCCAATTGTTTGACACCTCAATTTCGAAATTATCCTAACATTGAAAAATTAATTAAAAGCAACACAACAAGAAAACCCACTGTATTGAACATAGAAAACACAACTAGAGTCTGGTTTCTGAAATACAGAAATTACTGCAGACTACAATCATTGAAAAGACTGCAACAGCTTCATCCCAAAAGAGCCTTGTATAACTCTACTAAAAATAAATGCCAAGTACAAAGTTTAATCAAGGTATGATCATCAACCTTTTGATGTTGGGCATTGGCCACTGCAACCTTGTTTTAGACGAACAAGCTTCAAACTTTTCTATACAAAGAGCCTTTTCCACCAAACTAAAGCAGGAAAGTTTATTTGATTTGTTTGATGCCTTGCCTTACCGTCATGCACCTCAAATTAATTAAAAGTAACACAAGTTTAAAAGACAAATGAAAGCGTCAGTAGATAAATAAATGTATTACCATTAGATGTGTGTAAACTATGTTCCAGTTCGCCTTTGGAAGTTCAGCGTATGACCTTGCTAACATAGGCACTTTTCCTTTGATGCAACTGCCTATTTCATGGACAAGCAAACTTTTCACATTCGGGTCAGCTGGGACAAGGCCACACACTCCTGGCTCTATTTTAATCTTTGCCTTCAGCAGTGTTTTCATTGAATACACCTTGGTACCATTGACCAATCCATGTTTATGCTTCTTAATTTGTTTCTCTCCTAAAATGAAATTTGAGTTACAACCAGATTCATAAACACTATGGAAATTATAATTAAGATACAATATGTTACCTATGCGGGTTGGTCTGGATCAGATTTGCACCTGATGCTCCTCCGTGGTAGTAGTGGCAGAGTTGTAGAATGAGAATTCACGGTTTGCTGAGACTGATATGTTGAAGGGTTAAGTGGTGGTGCGGCCAGAGGATTCAACGGAGATGAGGGCGGAGGATTCAATGGGGGTGAGGGCAGGGGATTCAATGGGGCTGAGGGCAGGGGATTCAATGGGGGTGAGGGCGGAGCATTCAGTGAGGAGGTACTGCATGTCGCGGATGTTGTCGCTCTGATGGTTTTTCTGTGATGGACATATTTTCCAAAGGATTCTGGTGGAGCATTCGAAGATTGTTGTGGTGGTTCAGAGGGTTCAAAGGGTTGCTGAGGCGCCCTGTTTGGCTTCTGCATTGGTGGAATAGCTGGAAGGGGTTGTTGATTTGCTTGAGAACCGACTTCTTCGCTCACTATTTGGACTTCATTCTCCAGGTTCGACCGAAGTCGGTTTCTCGAGGTTCCTTCCGGCATAAGCTTTTTTGGCGGATGTCTCAATCTGGGTGGGCGGAGCATCATACGGCGTGTAGTCTCTCCATGAAAGCTCCTCAAACTCCTCTTCTTAGTCGGTGGCATTTCTGTGCTTTGTGGTGTATGTGGGTATGGGGACTGGGTACTGGGTTGCAGAACTGGGGTTTACAGTAGCTGGAGGGAGATTTACAGAGGAGTGTAGCCGGGGACAGAGAGAGACGCATTCGTAGAGACGAAGACGAAGCAGAGACGAAGATGAATTTCGGAAACCCTAAAAGTGCAATTGTGAAAAATGTGTGAAGGAAGGGGCGGCGGGAAAAAAAGTGTGTAAACCTAAAACTCAATAGTCACGAGCTTAACACAAACTCCCAACCCCTAAACTCAAACCCCAAACCTCAAATCTCAAACCCCAACCCCCAAACCCCAACCTCGAACCTAATCATAAATCCCATATCGTAAACCCAAACCGTAAAACATAAACCTTAATCCCTTTACTTTTGTCGCTCCCTCCATTTGGCATACTGATTAAAAAAATACAGTAAAAAAAAAAAGAAGATTAAAAAAAAGCCGCAAAATACAAATAATTGAAAATAAAAAACACATTTAGTCACGAGCGGTAGCTCGTGATTTCCGTTAAATCCATTTTTTCCATTAAATTTGTTAGCTGCCGACCGCCATGGATGACATTCATCAAGCCATCTACGATGCCTCTGATAAGCCATTCTGCCATAAATATGTTGAGCATCAACTTCGTTTAAGCACATTGGACACGCTTTGTACCCTTTGGTTTTCAAACCCTCTAACATTCCCAATCCTAGAAAATCACTTATGGTCCATATAATTGCTGCTCGCATTAGAAATGATGAACCATCATACCTATCAAATGTGACAACACCTTTATTCCATAATGTTTTCAACTCATCAACTAAAGGTCTCATGAAGACATCCAAACATTTTCCAGGGGACTTTGGTCCTGAAAGCAACATAGTGAGAAGTTGAACTCTTTCTTCATACACATCGATGGTGGTAAGTTATAGGGCATCACAACAATTGGCCATGTACTATGAGAAAAACCGGATACTCCAAATGGGTTAAATCCATCTGTTGCAAGTCCAAGACGAACATTTCGGATCTCATGAGCAAAGTCTGAAAACTCTGTATCAAAATCTTGCCACGCTTTTCCATCGGCTGGATGTCGAATAATATCATCATCTCTGCTATGTCTATAACCATGCCATCGCATTTCTTTTGCTATATGGGATGATATGTAAAGTCGTTGTAATCTAGGAGTCAACGGAAAATATTTAACCACTTTTTTAGGGACTCTGCTTGTCCCTTCGTCTTGGATATATCTCGATTCGTTGCAAACTGGGCAGTTGTGTAGGTTCTTATTCTCCTTGTACTATAAAATACAACCATACTCACATGCGTGAACTGTCTCATAGCCCAAACCCATATTTCTCAGAATTTTCTTCACATCACGGTAGCAAGCAGGATGCTTATTTTCAACTGGAAGTTAATCTTTAGCATACCACTGAAACTCTTATCAGACCATCCATTATCAACCTTGAGCTGCATTGCTCTCAAAATTGTATCAAGCACAGTTTTGTCACTACCAGCATGAATTGGAGTTTGAGCTTCATATAGAAGCTTGTGATACTTCTCGGAAGCTTCCTTTCCAAAACGATCATGTTGAACATCCTCGTGCATAGTATGTGTGCCCATGTCATGTGCATCTCGGTATGCGAATGCATTGTTAATGATCTCCATTGTTGGATTTGTAGCGTAAGTATCATCAATATGATTCATTTTTTCTCGCATAATCTGCTCTGAAACATATTGTTCGCTCATCATGTATACAGAAGGACCGCTAGCAACTTCCCCGTGAGAAGTCCAAGTGATATAATCACGCATCATACCACTATGAATCAGATGCCCATACATTTCATCCAATGTAAGACGTCTTATGTTGTGCAATTTGCATCGTCTACATGGGCATATATATGCATCCCCCAAATAATTCTGTCTAAAAAATTCAATAAATTCGAGAATTCCTTCAGTATATCGAACATCACATCTCTCAAGTTCCATCCATCTTTTATCAATTTCTTGCTGTAAAAATTTATATCATATAAATTGAAAAACTTATAAAACTTATATGACACAATTTGTACGTCGCATAATGTTCGTATCATATATGACAGTATAAGTTATAGCAATTAAATATACTAAAATTATTCGTAGTTGATACAAACTAAATTAATGCTAACACATAAAAAGTTTAGAATTACCTAGAACTTAAATGAGAACGCTTGATGGTGGAAAACAACTTCCCCAGAATTTGCAAACAACTTCAAACAACTTGAAAATGGAGGAAAGTGAAGATGGTGGTGGGATAAGCTATAAGTTTTGTAGTAGGATTTATATAGGTTGAAGTCATAATTAGTTGGTGAAAATTTGTACTATGCATTTATTTTTTACTATTAGTTGATACAACATTGTGTTCAAATTCAAATATGAATTGTACTTTTGTGACAGCTTATGTGACAATTTGCAGGTTGATGTGACAAGTCAGATCAGTCTCCAACAAAGCTGCATAGTACAGAAACGAAATCTGCAGTAAAAAGTAAAAGCATATTTTTTTTCATAGAAGCTGTGTCACTTCATGCCTCCTATATGACAAACACATGTGTGATGTATAAGCTGTGTCACTTCATGCCCTCCTATATAACAAAAACATGTGTGATGTATAAGTTGTGTCACTTCATGCCTCCTATATGACAAACACATGTGTGATGTATAAGCTGTGTCACTTCATACCTTCTATATGACAAACACATGTGTGATGTATAAGATGTGTCACTTCATACCTTCTATATGACAAACACATGTGTGATGTATAAGCTGTGTCACTTTATGTCTCCTATATGACAACCACATGTGTGATGTATAAGCTGTGTCACTTTATGTCTCCTATATCACAACGACATGTATGATGTATAAGATGTGTCACTTTATGTCTCCAATATGACGGTTGTTTCTCGCCACATAATATGCGTTGTTACGTCACATACTTGTGACATATGTTTATATTACACAATCCAAAAACGTCACATAAGTTGTAAAATGTAGTGTTTGTTGCATGCCATTATAAATGAATTGAAGTTTATGAGGGGTTACAGTTGATCATGTGGTTGCCATCACTATTGAGAAGGTGTTGCTTGAAGTCAGCTGTAGTATATTAATGAGAAGGTTCTGTTCTACTCTTTAAATGGCGAAGAAATCTGGTACATGATTAAGCAAGATATCTTGGAGTTGAAGATTAACTAGGGATCTGGGGAGTCATATGCAACACATGTACATTGGATTTTGTAAATGAAATCTGACAGCTGAGCCTGCAGAAGAGCATTTTATATGCCAGCCATTCGCAACCACTAGATGATGTGACTGGTTTTTGGTGTAGCCGACTGGTAGGCGACACTCTGAAGCTCCCATTGCCTTGTAGATGAAGGTCGGCAGCCTCAACCTCAAGCCAACAATTTGACAAAGAGTGATAAAGGAGACTGGAAGCGCAATGAAGCTGGTTTTGCGACTTCTTCTTTATTATAAGAGCTGAAAGATTGAGAAAAACTGGAATTAGCGAGGGTCAATGCACAAATGGATGCATTCTGCTAAGATGGTCAGATGGATGTTCAAGTGGGATCTCATGAGGAACAAGTCATGAAAATAAATATAGGCACTTGCAGTCAATCCACAAACTGATGTTATTAGGTTATTTTTACTACTCCATAATATTATTGAATTGTCTGAACTTTCGCATAATTTGTGTGTTAGATATTGATGAAATTTGATCTTTGAACTCTTTCTCTAATTAAATCAACCTCTTACTTTTAGCGTCATTAAGATAATTTGTATAACTTCTTGCAATTTCTATTAGGACTAGATAAACACGTTATTTGTCAGCTAGTATATACACACGCCTATTCCTAGGATCGACCATTCGCTTATCAAAATTTATAAATTATTTTTGACTGCAACTTGACCCCTAAAATATAAATTGATAACCGTAAAGGGTTAAAAATACGCTTACAGCTGGGCCATCTCAGAGGGTCTCGAAAAATCATATTTTTGGCGGGTTTGGTCTCCAACCGGGCTACTGTTCACTTTGCACGATGATGCTGATTTTGCTCGCTTTTTTTACACTTTAAGCCTTCGAATTTTGTCTTGCTGTAAAACTAAAAGTTGTAGCCCTTTGAATTATATTTCCAATGAGATATGACATGCCTCAATCAGAATAACAATCATGCACTCGGCAAGCCTTTAAAGACGAATAGGTCAATCTGCCCAATATTTGGTTTGTATTCGTCTGAATCTGTGTTTTTCCTTATTTTGATCCAAATGGGCTACAAAGCGTTCAGTTTAGTAAGCTTTGATATAGAATAAGAGTAGCTTGGTAAAATGATGATAAAAAGTCCGTGAAACGAACATAAATCTATTATCAACGAGGGAATATTTAGTCGATAAATGGACCGGTCAATGGGACAATGTTGTTTGCTATAGGCCAAAGGGTCAAGGTTAACCTAGGAAAGGTTATCTTCCCACAAATCAAAGTGCTAGCTGGATCAGCCAAATTCAATCAAGGAATAGTCTTCCCCTCACTCATATACGAGCTGGTCACTAAACAACACCCTCAGCTCAAGTTGTCTCCAGAAGGATTATCTTGGTGAACCACAAGCTGTTTAAGAGAAAGCACATCGTGGATGTAATAGATGTAGACCCGGTTATGGTAGGAGTTGCAACAGCTTGACTGGAAAGTCTGGGACCCCTACTACGGAAGGGCAATTTGACTGAGTAAGTTGCTGTAGCATCGCAACTTGACTGAGTAAGTTGCTGTAGCATCCTGTCATAAACTGAGGTGAGTAGTTGACAGAGTAAGCTAGTCTATGTGATCAGACTGAGCAGAGATTCTAACTAGGTCATAAGTAGAAGTTGTTCTAGCAGATGCTGAAAACTGGTACATGTGTACTTTAACCGATAATAGTAGAATATTGGGGACTGGAGAGAAGCCCCCCCAAACGTAAGTTGTAGCCGATTTGGATGACAAAAGTGCTTGTGTGCTTTATATCTTGGTGTTAACTATATTATCCGGAAACATCACAATTAGTTACTATAACATCTTGATTGACCGAGACACCAACAACACATCGATTTCACATGCCAACTACGAGTTGTTCCTATTGGGCAGTGGTTTGAAGAGACAAAATACAAAACTTATTTAATTGTTAGGCCCAATGTCAAATGGGCAATGAAGCTAACGCCAAGCTCACTCATATACCACATGCCCCAATTTTGGTTATTAAATTGTCAGTTCTTCATTCTGATCGTTTCTCACTCCACTTTAATTTGAATCTAATAAAACGACAAGTCATAAGTCACAATCTTTTATTTATTTTGTCAAAATAATTGTTCGTAATTAGTCTTGTGTTACATTACATTTGTAACGCTCCAAATCATATTTCTCGAAAACAATATCACATCCGCCACATATTCCCTTCATCATTTAGGAGAAATACAAAGCTTCAAGTATAAGTATGCAATAATTAAGCATCAAACTTATAAATCTATTATGGATTATGGCATCCATTGATAGCTGTTGGAGCAACTTAAAGACTGTTGTCGCGTAAAACTTCAAGACATCGACAAAATTACTATGATCGGAGTTCATGATAAGTTTTCTAAGAGGTTAGGACTTTCCCATAACAATAGATTGGCCAAATAACTCGCAAAGATTGAGTAGAAGATATGGTTTCTAAAAAGGTTATTAGAAAGAAGGTTGTTACAAACATATCGCATCAAACTCCTAAGATCTTGGGATATATCGGGATTATCAAAATGGATTTAGAAAGAGTTCTAAATTGCTAAGATAAGTATCCCAGTAGACTGCTAGTATAAAAAGGAGCATCGCACGCTTGGAGAATACACAACTCATATGCATAAGCAGAAGCAAGAGCTAAAAGGTTGAGCGCATAGACAAAGAGTTGTGAGTGCATAAGCAAAGAGCGATCATGACTAGCAGAGTCTGATCCACGCTTGATCATAAGAGTTCAACTGGAGCGAAGCCTCTCTGAAAGATCAAGTATAAGTTAAAAGCATCGTGGCTGGTGAACCTGTCACGGACGACGGAGTGCAAAGAAAGTTTCCTACAATTGGTAGGAGGTCACCGATCAAAGGGGATCATCACCAGAGTATGGAGAACTCGTGAAGATTTGATTGCTCAATCGGAAGAGCTTGGAGAGTCCTGGACATCTGCTACTAGAGCAACTTGATATTGTAAGTTGTTATAGCATCCTGTCATAACACATTGTCTTAGAATAGGCTAAGTCTGTGTGATTAGAATTGTAGCATTCTATTACTGCATTGTGTTGAATAGTTGTTTCGAGCATTCTATTACTACACTGTGTCGAAGAAGGTGCCTCTGAGGAGGCAGTGAACAAAGGCAAGGATCCCATAGAAATTGACTCGAGTAGTGAAGAACCTGAGTTGGAGTCTGCTGATTCTAGACTGCCTCCCCCAACGCAAAATGGAGTATCATCCCGGAGACCTCATGTGCCCCCAAAGATGATGGTTGGCTTCGAGCACAAGGGCATTTGGTTCCGGAGCAAATCTCTGTCAAGGTCATGGGAGGTGGTGGTGAAGCGCACCATGATTTGTGAGAGGCTTCTGGAGGCCGAGAGGTACAAGATGCCTGACAATGCGTATTTTTAACCCTTTATAGTTGTCAGATTTAAGTTTCAGGGATCAAATTACAGTCAAAATAATTTATAGAACTTGCGCGTGTATATACTAGCTAGCAATCAATGTGTTCAGCTATTCCTAATAGAAATTCTGGTTTTTGTTCTAATTATCTAATTGTCCTAATTAATGTAACTAACGGTTGATTCGATCAGAGAAAATAATTCCAAGATCAAACTTCACCCATGCTCGCAACATAATTCATGCAATCAGTCACACCATATAGTCATGCAAAATAGTTTTGGAAATAGCCTAATCTAACATCAAGTGAGCCTTCCATTCAGGGATCATCACCTGAATTAATCTACATTATTGAACGCCGCCCAATCACGAATTATCAACAGTTTCAATTTAGTAAGCCTAGGGTTTTCAGACAAAAGATGTCAACTTTCCTATCGATTCATGTACTAACAATATAACTACCATGTTTCGATATCAACTCTACTCAATCCGGTTAATTACCTCAGACCCAATCATCTTTTTGGCATCTAACCTAGTTTTGTTCTAACATGCAGTCATTCCAATCAATGATCGACAATGGTAAAACGGTAGAATGAAGTATAGTAGAATTGAAAAACATAAACTTGCATTAGACTAAAACTGATGTTCGTACAAATCACATGAAATCAAGTTACAGACATGGGATCTGTAAGATCCCAGAACTAAAAGACTACTCGTTACTCATGGTGATTATTACCAACACAAGAATGAGGAGAATATAGAACGATGAACCCGTGACGATGATCTTCACTACAAGCTTGTCTCTTCTCTCCTGCTTTCGTTCTCCAAATTGTCCAACCCTAGCAAATGAGTTCTCAATTTGTATTTATACTCAATATCAATTGGACTGATTTTTAGAATTAAGCTCCGAGCCAGTTTGGTGTCCAACCGGCGGTTCAGTGTCCAAACCACCGGTTCAATTGGTAAACCGCCGGTTCTCCATTGAACCGGGCTGTCTCAGTGGGTTACAAAATTTTGCACTTTGGCCGGTTCAAGATCAAACCGCCGGTTTGACCAGTAAATCGGCAGTTTGATCAGTGAACCGGCGGTTCTTCCTTGACCCGGACTACTATTCACTCAGCATTGTAAATCTGACTTTCCTTCCGTTTATTACCATATAAACCTTCAAATTAGGTTTTATGGTAAACTATAACGTTGTAGTCCTTTGAGTTAGCTTTCCAACAAGATATAGCACGTCTCAATCGGATGAAAATCATGTTCTATGCAAGCCTTTGATGGATAATAGCTCAATCTGCCCAGTTTGGTCTGTATTCGTTTGAATCTTTGTGTTTTGCCTTATTTTGCTCCAAACGGACTACAAAGCCTCGATATAGTATAATTTGACCTGAAATGAGATTAGAGTGGTAAAAACACAATGAAAAGTTTGGGAGAGGTGCGAAATTCATCATCGAACGAAGCGAAGAAACAATAAGAAATTAACCGATCAGTGTCTGAGATCATAAAGTTGCTCAATGAGGTAAACTTGCTTAAATTTGTGTTGGCACGTCGTTGTGTGCACCAAATTTTTATTTATAATCTCCTACTAACTAGCAAGCAGTAAGCAGGGTCGAACCCACGAGAGAGCAATCAGTTATAAAGTTCTACTAATAATTGTAACACTAAAAAGGGTTTGCAGGAATAATGTCCTTGTTTATCAAATTCAGATAAAAGTCAGTTCAAGGATATGCATTGCAACTGGTAATCCTCAATTGAATCATGCATCAACTAGTAAACTACTGTTCTAGTCTAACAATCCTGCTAGGGTAATGTCGAACTCTAGTGTTCTACCTACTCTTAACCGCTAAGTTCTCGAATAGGTTTAACAATTACTCGATTAACAACACTAATTAGGTTATACCGCTAGGCTTAGCTAATAGAGAAGTCAATCTAATATCATAAAATAGATATCATTTCAATTTCACCGTTAGGCTATGCTAACTTGATAATCAGAGCATGCAATTCAAACGAAGAACAAAAAGTAACTAAATTGAATTACAAAACATAAGTGTCTCAAACCATATGGCGCAATACAAAATCTCCAAACTGAAATTAAGGGTTTAGCTACGAGAATCCATTTAATAACAATGAAAGTAAAGTTCAAAAAATACTAAAACTCTTGTTCTGCGATGTTGTTGCTTTTCCTGATCCTCGTCTCTACGCTGTGCTCTAGAGTGGCGGCTGAATCCTCTCTGACCAAAGAAGACGGCTTGGGTTTTTCTTTTATTTTTCTCTTTATTTCTTTGAATTGGGCCGGGCCGACTCTTCTTGCACGAATCAGAAGTGATTCGTGCAAGGCTTGTAAAAGTGACTCGCCTAGCTTAGGCGAATCAAACTGTCAGTGCTGCTCCCTTACTGCACGAGTCACATTTGACTCGGGCAAGGTCCAAAGTGACTCGGCCACTGCTGCACGAATCAAATACTCAGTGGCGTTCCTCTGCTGCGCGGATCACTTCTGATTCGCCCATTGCTTAGGCGGATTACTTTTGCTGCGTTAGCATCTCGCTCGTTTGACCCTTTAAACATTCGAATCACGTCTCGGTGTACACTGAGAAGTTTTTGACCTTTGAATTAGCTTCCCAACAAGCTATGGAACGCCTCAATCGGATAAGAATCATGTGCTCGGAGAGCTTTCGACGCCGAACAGGTCAATCTGCCCAGAACTGGTCTATATTCGTCCAAATGCGCAATAAAGTTCCGAAGCGGTCTTGATAAATTTGCGATGCGAAACACTACCAAGAAGTAATCTTTCACACACAAAATGCAATTAAACAATGGGAATAAATAACTCGATGGATCGTATAAATACGCGCCATCAATCTGTTACAATGTCAAAAAGATATAGTGGACAACTAGTTAGGGAGGTTCTGGTGAACCTGCCTGAATATTTTGTGGAGGAAGGGAAGGCTGACTACGGTAAATGCCGTATGAGAGGAAAGGAGGCATTGATCAGTGCATATTTTGGCATCGAGAAGGATGTGAGACCCTCTGCAGAGGTGAGCCCAAATGAGCTAGCAGTCACCCTAACCGGTGGGTTTGTGCACGGGGTAGGTGGCTCACAACCTTGCTGATGCCGATCTGACCACCAAGTATGCACTCCTCTACAACATATCAATGAGGAACTGTACATCAAATACTCACAAGGGCAAAGTGAGCAAAGAGATGGGTCGGCTCCTCTATAGCATCAGGCAGAAAAAGAAGGTGGTCTTGGGGCAAGTCAGCTTCTCACAAATTGCAAAGCATGCAACCTCCTCCAGATCAAGGCAGAGGATTGCCTTCTCTTCACTGATCTACGAGCTAGTCACCCATCAACTATCAAAATTGGTGAGGCCATCAGAGGGACTCTCTGAGACTCCCCAAAGTTTTGTGGTGGATCAAAAACTATTCAAGGGAAGGCATATAGTGGATGTCACGGAAGGAGAGCCGTTTTTGGAAGCTATCTCGGGAGGACATGAAGATGCTACAGCAGACTCTACCGCTCCACCTGCTGCTCTGAGATCCGCAATGCAATTGCGTGTGATCAACCTACTAAAGTCGGAGCTAGAACACCTGTCGGCCAAGGCCAAGAGGAATGCAGCTAGACGCGATCAGATCATAAGCCTTCTCAGAGATTTGAAGTTCTCTGTCATTTGTGACAAAAAGGGGGAGAAGAAAATTGTAATTTACTGAACTTTGTTTTGAACTGTATGAGAAGTAGCTATAGCATAATAAAGCAGGTAGATAGTTGACAGATTTTGCCAGTCAAAAATATTTCGAGTAGTTTTGTCAAAAATGCCAAGGGGGAGTTTGTCACGGATATGGCTTCTGTGATAAAGCCGAGCGGAAGAAGAAGCTATACATCCTATGACGATTGAAGCTGGTACATATGATCAGAAGGGATAATGACAAGAACTAGAAGAGGCTATAGCATCCCCTGAAGATTCAAGGCTAAAGCATCAAGAGAGTATCTTTGTAGCCATTCAATCTGGAGGAGCTCGAAGGATGTCCAGGTGATTGCTGCTGGCGTAGAAATGGCCAGAGAGAGTCCCAATCGATCAGAGATCTTCAACAGAGGCTCGGATGAAGGTAAACAAAATTTTTTTCTAAGTTGTGTTTTGGGAAACAAATCTCAAAAACTTTCAGGAATCCAGGGGAGGATTCGCATCATGCCATTATCGTTTAGGACAAGTTCCTAAGTCTAGTCGGACTGAAGTTTCTAAGTTGCCGAGGTGCTGAAGCTATATATGCAGGCGGAGACCGAAGCAACAAGCATTGAATCAAGTACACACACATAGAAAAGATCAGAGTTCACGGAAGCAGAGAGTGTTGGATTGTTGATTGTGTGAGAGCAGAAGAGTGATTAGGACTGAAGAAGTTTGATCCTACACTGATTCGAGGGAGTCAACTGGAGCGGAGCCTTGTTGACAGACTGAGCAACTGTGTGAAAGACAGGAGCGAAGTGTGACTTGCGTAGGCTATCTGAGCGTGCTTCTAGATAGTGACGGGAGGTCATTGATCAAGGGGTAGCAGCGTAGAGTGTCCGACTGAATCAGCAGAAGGTTGATAGAAGAGTCGTCGACAGAAGCGTCAGCAACTTGGCGGAAGAAGTTGATGCAGCATCATCTAGGTTCACTTTGTAATAGGATAGGTTGAGAGTTGTAAAACTGCTAGCTATCTATTATTGAAAGTAGATTACCTGTGTAGCTAATCTGTGTGATCAGATGGAGCGCAAATTCTAGCTAGGTTAGAAATAGAGGTTGTTCTAGTGTAGGCTGAGAATGAGATCTTTTGTACTTCAACCATGAATAGTAGAATCTTGAGGGCCGAGAGTTGTCCTCCCCAAACGTAGGTTGTTGCCGAACTGGGTGAACAAATCTGGTTGTGTATTTCAGATTTGTCCAAAGCATTAGCAACTTAGCGGAAGAAGTTGCTGAAGCATCCTGTGGTTTCTCGTCAACAGTAACGCGGTGCCAATTTCAACGAGGACATAGCAAAATGGATATTTTAAAATCAAACTGAACGGCTACAACCCAATCATGTAAACAAGGGTTCCGGGACACTATCGACGTATTTGGCCGTACGATTGGTAATAAAAATACCATATTTGGCCCCATGGTTAGTGATCAACATTATTTTTACCTCTAGAGTACAGTGAAGTCAAACAATAATTGTAAACCTAAGTAACTAGGATCGTCTAATGATTTTATGTTACACTCACACTGGTTATGAGTCAAAAAGTGAACAATGATAAGCGACTCAGCTTATTAAGAAGAGAACTCACAGCCTATTAGGGAAGAACTAATGCACGAAAAATATCGAGTGATGAGTGTAATGCACGGAATCATTGTATAAAGGAAAACAACAAGAGCGGAAAAATTAGGGAAGAACTAATCCTATCACAAAAGAACTCTCATTTGAGTGACGAATCGTCGCTTCGTGTGATCTTGGGCCTTCTTGGCTAAGATTACAGCTTGTCTGCTTTCTTTGGACTCTACGAACTAGATTTAAGCATCAAATCCGAATAATGAATGCGAGACATCCTTATATACTTGATCTCAGGCGTCGCCTGGAATAATGATCAGGTATTTCCTAGAATGATGAGGGGTCGAGTGGAATAATTATGAGACAACTCCAGGAATGATAAGGCGTCGTCTAAAATCTTCTCAACGGAGTGAGGTATCGCATGGAGTAGAGGTGTCACTCAAAAACTTCTAATAAAAGTGAGGCGTTGCTGGGAAAAGTGGGGCGTTGATGCACGCGTCGTTGTGCGCGTCAAATTAATCCTTCCTTCTCCACTTAGTATCGCGGCTAAGTCAGGGTCGATCCCACAGGGAGCAAGCAGATTCGCTCTAACTAGTGACCTACACTTACGAAAATTGGGGTGTGAGTGATTGGGTTGCGCAGGCGCGCGAATAAACAATAGTTAACGCAGGAATTGCACTAGACGTGCGCAGGCAGTAGAGATTAAGTACTATGACTATGAAAAGTATCGGTGCAGACAATCCTCTATGAATGTATTCCTTATCATCGACTCTAAACGTCTATAGTTCGATTTACTGAAGTTAGTGTCCGATTAAGGCTTCCTAACATGTGCGCATGTTCCGATCAAAGTTCATGAGCTATTAATTCTTGAAACTAGTCTAAGCAGCTACGAATCCTGTCACAGTAGCAGCTGAATATCCTAGCGCGTTACTCCTAGTCGTCACCGTCAAGCTATCAACTAGTTTAACATATAACAAACAAGTAGCAAGAGTAAGATTGCGGTTCAAGGCTTCCCCTACTCATGCAACTAGCTGTCAACAGTGTGCACAGCATTAATACAAGCAAACAAACTATGCATTAAGCACTAGTCTCAAAGGAAATACTCATAGAATCATGCCCAACCGATACAAAGCGTTTAGCTAGACATGCTAGTAGTAAACATCATAGAAATAGTAAATAACAACTAAAGTATCCAAGAAAACAGTAACAAGCGGGTGTGTGCAGGTTGCAGTGCCTCGGCTGGCGCAGTCGGCTAGCACAGGTCCTCTCTGTAGCTCGTGTGCTTTTCAGTTCTGCCTCTCTCTCGTGTGCTGTGATGTGTCTGTGTGTGTATGTGTATGTATGTTCAAACCCTAGCTTTCCTCTCTTTATATACTGCTCATGAGGCCCTAGGACGGCCTTGGCAACTTCCAAATCTGATGGTGTCAAGATTTGGAAACACCAATATCCTGCGCATGGCGCACCGCACACATTGGTTAGTGCAATCGGTCTACGCACCGTAGTCGACTCTGCCACTTCCTATCTTGTTTGCGCTGCTAGCTCCGCAGGCTGTGTTGCGCTCCTTAAACGCTGCCTGTTAGCGCGTATCCGACTTAGGCCCTCGTTTAGCCCTGGAATACAAAAACACCGGAAACCAATAATCTTGTACACAAAATGATGCAAACAAGCATAGTGTTAGGATCTAAATAGCGCGTATAAATAGGCTCTATCAAACCCCCCACACTTGCCCTTGTTCGTCCCGAACAAGCACTCGAGCACGGATACAATTACCTCTCTGGAGTCTAGCGCACAGTCTTGCACTCTGACGCGATCTGCACTACCATTCACCTTGCGCTGCTCTATCATCTGCGCATCTGCCCTCAACAGTTTAATATAACAATTTCGAAATTCGTTACCTCTCAGCTGGGATGAAGATCATTTCGGATGGCTGGGAGATAGCTCTTCATAGGCTCTGGGTTGTCAGCTTTTACTCCGAGGATGGGTATATGGTTAATAGCGCAAACTTCTTCCGGTGCGTGATTCTTCCGCGCACTTCCTGGGAACCCGAGCCTTCTTGATGATTTTCTTGTGAACTTCGCGCAAACTGGTACGTATTTGTGCGCATGCTGATTCTTTTGTAGCGCATATCATCTGCTGGTGTTTTTCTTTTTGTACAGCTTTATCTATGGTTCCTATGTTCCCAGAACGGTTCCAGTTTCGGCCTCTAGATAGCAGCTATGGAACAACGCTCCGCTCTCCGTCCTTGGTCTATTTGCGCAGGTCAGCGCACGCGTTTACACCCGCGCCCGCCTTCCCTAGCTCGACTTCCAGAGGAAAGGTGGTCTGTTTTCCCACCTCGCCACGCTTGGGTATTCGCCTTCGGCATCTGCGTGGCTGAGCGCGCTCTCTTGTTCCGAAGGTCGCGAAGCACCGGCCTCCACTAGCGCTCTCGACCATATACCTCACCTTCGAAGCAAAAACGACTAACCGCCTCTCTAGAGCGTTTTTGTCAACTCCACATCCCCTGTATATCCCAACTAAAAAGAGCAGAAAAAACGAAAAAAATATACTAAAACAGTTGATAGTAGCGCATGCAATATGAATAGCGCAATACAAGCTGACGAGTGTGCGCAACCCGCACACAAGCGCACTACTGCTACTATTTTCTTCAACTAAACTAAGCTAGGGGTCACAAGCTGCAACTAAACTAAGAGCGCACACAAGCATGCAAGCAAAACAAAGAACATAAGAAGAACATATAGTCAGCGCAGCAACAATATAGTAAGGGGTCACAAAATATTCAGCACAACATAGCAAAATATAGCAACATCGAGCAATAGTAAATGCTGAAATTATTCTAAGTCCTGGCCTTTTATACCCCCTGTCTGGCGCAGCTGTTCTGCGCACTGAATTTGCGCGCTGACCTGTGCACTGCTGCTCGACTAAAACTATAAGTCCTAAACTAGCTAAAACATACTAGAAAAACTAAAAAAAACGTGTAAGGGTAGTTCCTAGTTCTCCCTCTGGTGCATCTGGTGGCGACTCTGGCGCAGCAACCTGCGCATCTGCTATCTCTGGCTCTGCCAATTCAACTTCGCGCGCTGTGCCATCCCAAGGTTCTCCTAAATACTTTTTGACTCTCTGCCCATTGACCTGAAAATGATGCCGGTGCTCGTTTTCTAATTCGATTGTTCCGTAGGGGAAAACCTTGGTAACCATGTATGATCCCGTCCACTTGCTGCGCAGCTTCCCAGGCATGAGCTTTAGGCGCGAGGAGAACAATAGTACCTTGTCTCCTGGCTCAAAAGTGCGTCTGAGGATGTTTTTGTCGTGAAATGCCTTTGTGCGCGCCTTGTAATCGCGCAGTCCCTCATATGCATCCAGGCGCAGCTCTTCTAATTCGCTTAGCTCAAATGCGCGCTCCTTACCAGCCTCGTCTAGGTTCAGGTTGCAAACGCGCAATGCCCAGTATGCCTTGTGTTCCAACTCCACTGGCAGGTGGCACGCTTTTCCATAAACCAACCGAAACGGTGAAGTTTCGATTGGTGTCTTATGTGCGGTTCGGTATGTCCATAGCGCATCGTCAAGGTGCTGGCTCTAGTCTTTGCGCGACGGTCTCACAGTTTTCTCCAGGATGCGGTTGATCTCTCGGTTGGAAACCTCGGCCTGTCCATTCGTCTGAGGATGGTAAGCAGTGGACGTCTTGTGGCGCACTCCATAATGCTTGAATACCTGCGCCACTATCCTATTGCAAAAATGCGTCCCCTGGTCGCTTATGACTGCCTTAGACACTCCGTACCTGCAAAAAATGTTAGTTCGCAAAAAGTCAGCGACCGTCTTACCATCATCCTTCCGGGTGGCCTTAGCCTCAACCCATTTGAAGACATAATCCACCGCGACCAATATATACTCATATCCGGAAGATGGAGGAAATGGCTCCATAAAGTCAATTCCCCAAATATCGAATACTTCATCCACTAGAATTGGCGTGTGCGGCATCTCATTGCGCGCTGATATGCCCCCTGTGCGCTGGCACCTGTCACAGTTCCTGCAGTGGTTATACGAGTCGCTAAACAAGTGCGGGCAATAAAATTCGCAATCCAGGATCTTTCTGCTCGTGCGCTTTGGACCAAAGTGTCCTCCACATGCGTGCGCATGACAAAACGTCAAAACAGAGTTAATTTCATGGTCAGGCACGCATCGCCTCAAAATCTGATCAGGTCCTATTCTGAGCATATACGGATCATCCCAAATGTAATACCTGGACTCATGCTTTAATCTCATGCATTGGGTTTTAGTGAAATGAGAAGGAAACGTACCTGTGACCAGGTAATGTCTCCGTGATCCGCCCTGGCTCCTCTGCTTTCACGATCCGGCTCAGGTGGTCAGCGACTGTGTTTTCCGTGCCCTTCTAATCCTTGATTTCCAAGTCGAATTCCTGAAGTAGGAGCACCCAGCGCATCAGGCGCGGCTTAGTCTCCTTCTTGGACATTAGGTAACGTATTGCTGCGTGGTCTGTGTAGACGATGACTCTGGCGCCTAGGACATATGCGCGAAACTTCTCCAGTGCAAGCACGATTGCCAGAAGTTCCTTCTCCGTGGTGGTGTAGTTCCTCTGCGCAGCGTCCAGTGTGCGCGATGCATAATAGATGGCATGCGGCTTCTTGTCCACGCGCTATCCTAGGACTGCACCCACTGCATAGTCACTTGCGTCACACATCAGTTCAAATGGCAGGCTCCAGTCTGGCGCGCGCATCACTGGCGCACTTGTCAGCGCCTCCTTCAGCTTATCAAACGTGGCCTGCACTCATCAGTAAATTCGAAACACACATCCTTTTGCAAGAGGTTAGACAGGGGTATACAAATCTTGGAAAAATCTTTTATGAAACGCCTGTAAAACCCAGCATGCCCAAGGAATGATTTCACATCGCGCACGTTAGTGGAATAAGGCAGATTAGAAATAAGATCTATTTTGGCTTTGTCTACCTTGATCCCCTCCTGCGAGATAATATGTCCTAGTACTACTCCATGTGATAGCATAAAATGACATTTTTCATAATTGAGCACTAGATTTTTTGAAATGCAGCGCGCTAAGACCTTATCAAGATGAGTTAAACATGCGACAAAGGTACCTCTGTACACAGTAAAATCATCCATGAACACCTCTATGCATATACCAATCATATCAGAAAAGATGCACATGACTAGACGTTGGAACGTACCTGACGCGTTACACAGCCCAAATGACATGCGCCGAAACGCAAACGTACCGAATGGGCAGGTAAACGTGGTTTTCTCTTGATCTTCCGCAGCAATGGGTATCTGATTGTACCCTGAATACCCGTCCAAGAAACAAAAGTATGGCTTTCCTGCTAACCGATCTAGCATCTGGTCCATGAAGGGTAGTGGAAAATGATCCTTGCGCGTGACTGCGTTAAGCTTCCTGTAGTCTATGCACATGCGCCATTAAGTTTGCATGCGCTTGGGAACTAGCTCGCCCTGCGCATTCTCCTCTACTGTGATTCCTCCTTTTTTCGGCACAACGTGCAATGGACTTACCCATTTGCTGTCCGAGATCGGGTAAATGACTCCTGCGTCAAGCAGCTTCAGGATCTCTTTCTGCACCACCTCCATCATATTCGGATTCAATCTGCGCTGAGGCTCCCTGGATGGTTTGGCACCATCTTCCAATAGAATCCTATGCATGCATACGTCCGGGCTCACTCCGCGCAGGTCAGCAAGTGTCCATCCTATAGCGCGCTGGTTCTTGCGCAGCACCTGCTGTAATTGCGCCTCCTGCTCCTCTTCTAATCCTTTCTTTATGATTACTGGCAGGGTGTCCTCATTTCCCAAGAATATGTATTTAAGGTGCTCTGAGAGTTGCTTCAGCTCGACCTTGGGTGCCTGTTCAATAGAGGGCAAGATTTTATTAGCCGTGCAGACATTAACTATGTCATGTACCTGTCTGGGTACTGGTTCAGTACTGCTCAGCTCATCCTTATGCGCCGCCAACTCTGCCTGTGCCAGTGTCTCAGGTCCTTCTGCTGCGCTCGCACATTGTGCATCTGCAACCAAGTCATCTATGCTGTCCATCGCGTGCACTGTGGCGTCCTCATGAGGGTGCTGCATCCCTTTGAATATGTTAAAATGAATTTCCTCGCCATCAACCTCCATCGTGGTAGCTGAATCGTGAGACCTGCAGGCTTTAGTGGTCCAAGGCGCAATGACGCATATAGGGAATAGGGTAGCACATTTATAAATGCGCCTAAGTCAATCATGCAATTGCTTACTGTGGTCTTACCTAAAGTGCATGGGATGGTGAACGTACCTGGGTCTCGGCATTTAGGTGGTACCTTATGTTGTACGATTGCTGAGGCCTGCGCATTTAGCATTACCTGTGCGCACTCGCCTTTCCTCCTCTTGTTTGTGCACAGCTCCTTTAAAAACTTGGCGTACCTAGGGATCTGCCGAACTGCTTCAATAAGGGGAATGTTTATTTCCACCTTACTGAATAACTCGTAGAGCTCCTTATCAAGCGCTTCTTTCCTAGCCGATGGTGCCTGTACAGGGAAAGGTGCAGGTATGTTAGTACGATTCATGCCTTTGTCTTTTGATTGCACCATACCTGGCGCCTCGCCCTGCTGGCTTGTGGCTGGCGCTTCTGGTTGTGCATCTTGCTCTGCTGGATCTGGAGCTTGTGCAACTGGTTGCGCGGGCGCCTTTGCGGTCTACTCTGTTCCTACCGTGCGCCCAGTCCTCAGTGTCACTGCGTTGACTCCTCCCTTGGGATTCTGGATTACTTGCGAAGGGAGGTTGCCATCGCTCTTTTTCAGCTCATACACCGTGGTAGCGATCTGTGACAGCTACTTTTCAATGGACTCGAACCTCTTGTCATACTTCTCATCATTCTTGCGCACTGTGTCTGCTAGCTGCCCCACGATATCTTCTAAGGATCGCCTCGGCTGCTGGTTGTTTTGCGCTGGTGCGTCAGCTGTGGTGCGCGCTGATCCGTGGACTGCCTCTGGAAATTATTTTCCTCCTTCCATCTGAACCCATTTGCGGCTAGTCCAAAACGCGGCTGATTCTGCCTCTGCAGCCCTCTATTGTCCCATCCTCCAAGAGCATTGACATCTCCTGATTCCTCGAAAAGTGTGGGACATGCGTCGGTTTTGTGCTCAGTGGACTTACAGAATTCGCATGCCTTTGGCGCAGCTGGTTGCGCCCCCTGCGCATGCATCAACTTCTGCAGCATGGCCTTCATTTCCTTTATCTCAGCGCTTGTTTCTACCTGATGCACAGAACGAGCACGACTATTTTCAAGTGTTAGCTGATGTCTTACCTGCCCAGCAGAGTCTTCTATCAGCTGCCACGCATCCTCTGGGTACATGTTGCAAATGTCGCCTCCTGCGCATGCATTCAATAATCTTAGCTCCATGGGTAACAATCCATTCAGGAAATTCTCTATCAGCATATTTTGGGGCAGGCCGTGATTGTAGCAGTTGGCCTCCAGCTCCCTGAAACGCTCATAATACTCTGATAGTGATTCTCCTGCGCCCTGCCTAGGTGCGGCCAGCTCCCTCCTGAGTAGCGCGATCTTTGCTGCAGGATAGAACTTGTCCAAGAACTTCTTCTGCAGCTGCTCCCATGTGTGAATTGATCCTGCTGGTAAGTTCATCAGCCAATGCCTGGCCGTGTCACACAATGAAAATGGGAACGCTTTCATCTTCAGCGCTTCGTCGCTCTCCCCTTCGGCCTTCATGTTCTCGCAAATGACTACGAATTCTCGCACATGTTTGACTGGGTTCTCGTTGTTCATCCCGTGGAACTTGGGCATGTGATGAATGAGCGAGCTCCTTAGGTCACCATGGCTGGTTAACTGTGATTGGAGCTGACATCTCGCGCACTGTTCTGCGTCGCGCAACCTGTCACGCGGGTGGCGCATTGTACATTTCAGCGGCCATCCTTGGTTCAACTTCGTGCTGCACTTCTTCTCTGAACCGAATTGCGCGGTTATCTGCTCCTGCATTGTCTGGGGTTTTATCCCCTAAGTTGTCTCCAACGACACTGTTATCCTCCATAACCTATTCTAAATCTCAAAGAAAACGAAATTAAAAGACAACTAAGCTGTTGCGTCTGTCAGTGCGCAACTAGAATCTGCGTAGCGCATTTGTTTCAAGGTTGCGCAGGCTGATGTTGATTACGCGTTGTCAGAAACAACAACGAGAATAAAGCAAACAGAAATAACTAACTAAAGAAAACTTAAGCTGGTTAAAGCTTATCTGTGTTGCTCCCCGGCAACGGCGCCAAAATTTGATGCACGCGTCGTTGTGCGCGTCAAATTAATCGTTCCTTCTCCACTTAGTATAGCGGCTAAGTCAGGGTCGATCCCACAGGGAGCAAGCAGATTCGCTCTAACTAGTGACCTACACTTACGAAAATTGGGGTGTGAGTGATTGGGTTGCGCAGGCGCGCGAATAAACAATAGTTAACGCAGGAATTGCACTAGACGTGCGCAGGCAGTAGAGATTAAGTACTATGACTATGAAAAGTATCGGTGCAGACAATCCTCTATGAATGTATTCCTTATCATCGACTCTAAACGTCTATAGTTCGATTTACTGAAGTTAGTGTCCGATCAAGGCTTCCTAACATGTGCGCATGTTCTGATCAAAGTTCAAGAGCTATTAATTCTTGAAACTAGTCTAAGCAGCTACGAATCCTGTCACAGTAGCAGCTACGAATCCTGTCACAGTAGCAGCTGAATATCCTAGCGCGTTACTCCTAATCGTCACCGTCAAGCTATCAACGAGTTTAACATATAACAAACAAGTAGCAAGAGTAAGATTGCGGTTCAAGGCTCCCCCTACTCATGCAACTAGCTGTCAACAGTGTGCACAGAATTAATACAAGCAAACAAACTATGCATTAAGCACTAGTCTCAAAGGAAATACTCATAGAATCATGCCCAACCGATACAAAGCGTTTAGCTAGACATGCTAGTAGTAAACATCATAGAAATAGTAAATAACAACTAAAGTATCCAAGAAAACAGTAACAAGCGGGTGTGTGCAGGTTGCAGTGTCTCGGCTGGCGCAGTCGGCTAGCGCAGGTCCTCTCTGTAGCTCGTGTGTTTTTCAGTTCTGCCTCTCTCTCGTGTGCTGTGATGTGTCTGTGTGTGTATGTGTATGTATGTTCAAACCCTAGCCTTCCTCTCTTTATATACTGCTCATGAGGCCCAAGGACGGCCTTGGCAACTTCCAAATCTGATGGTGTCAAGATTTGGAAACACCAATATCCTGCGCATGGTGCACCGCACACATTGGTTAGCGCAATCGGTCTGCGCACCGTAGTCGACTCTGCCACTTCCTATCCTATTTGCGCTGCTAGCTCCGCAGGCTGTGTTGCGCTCCTTAAACGCTGCCTGTTAGCGCGTATCCGCTTAGGCCCTCGTTTCGCCCTGGAATACAAAAACACCGGAAATCAGTAATCTTGTACATAAAATGATGCAAACAAGCATAGTGTTAGGATCTAAATAGCGCGTATAAACAGGCTCTATCAGGCGTCTCCTAAAAACCTTTCATAATTCCCATGAAATGCATGTACTTTGTAGGCTCCATTTAGGCTTCTTTTTGCTCCCTTTTGCCTCAGTTGCACGTTTTATTCCTTACACGTTCCTTTAAGTGCAAATTTCCTTAAAAATAAGCAAAAAAAACATCGACATATGTTGCTTGGAACTCATCCGAAATCCATAAGAAATGGAGCATAAAAGCTTAAACAAATCCACTCATCATAACTTCATACTTAGGATTCATTCGTCCTGAACGAATAATAAACACTAGGCACATGTCATATAATCATTTTCGGAAAAAAAAGAAACTAAATAAAGCATGGAAATCCTAACTCTTTTGAAATTCTGCTGCGTTGCTGATGCGGAATTATACCTTCTGCTTAAGCACTCTCTATGTCTTTCTGCGAAATTAATCTACTGTCAGAATAAGAAAGACGCAGTATTTTTTCACCCAGTTCGACAACTTGCCTACGTCTGAGGAGGATGCTCCTATCTCAGTTCGAAGTACAAGAACTCACACCTCTACTTCTCACCTAGCTGAAATCTAATGCTCAGTCTAATCTCCTAGACTAACTAGCAGTCTGATCGCACATACCCTCTTCGTGCAACCTAGACACTCTCAGTAATAAATAGGTACATCTCTGACACTAAGACTTAGCCTAATCTATTACAATATGTAGCTCACGGAATGCTTCAGCACTCTCTTCACCAGAGTTGTTGTATCTTCAGTCGATGACACTCCAAGATCTCCCGCCAAGTAGTCGGATACTCTGAGTTCTTCAAACTCAGCTTCAGCTCCCCCTCAATTAGTGACTCACTCTGTCACTATTGGGTAGCTTCTATCTCTGCCTTGCAGCCCACGACAATGCCTATCTGCTGCTGATCACTGAGCTCCGATTGTTCCTTCAACGAGCATCGCTCAAGTTGAACTCCGGATCAATCCTGAATCAAACTCCACGAGTTCTGATTTCTTCTGCACACCACACCAGTCTTCAACTCAATGCATAGGCCCTACTATCGTGGTTGATCTCTGTGTGTTTGCTCCGTGCTCTCTCAGTTCTGCTCTCGTGTGTTGTATTGTGTGCAGCTGCTCTCAGCCTGCCTTTTGCAGCGCACCAATCTCCAGGGGCGGAAACCTCGTTTTCATCATTATCATAATCTCCTCCTACATTCTAGCAAGGTAGTTGAGAAGATTCTGTTGCCAAATTTGGATGTTTGCATCTTTATCTTTTTGACCACGTGTTGGCGATTTGTTGAGCTCTTGATGACGTCTGCATAACTCTCTAAGTGTAGGATTCAATATATCTCAATCACAAAGGTCTACGAATTTTTAAAATGTCTTTCTCAGGAAATTCTCATATCATTAGACACAAAAACTGCCAATTCCCAAAATAGATTACTCTAAAAGCTTAAAGACATGCTTTAAGATAAATAGGAAGTCAATATTTTTATGGCTAGTTAGCATGTGCTATTAAGAAGGATAGTCTATAGGCATTTTATCATTAATTTCATTTCCAAGTCTACAAGTCAATGCTTGTGTTCATAAGGAAAGCGGAAATTGATCCAAAGATGTTTATACAAAATCATGGCATACAAAAGACTTAGTGAAATGATCGTTTTTAAGTTTTTCATTCATCACAAGGATGTGATGCATGTAACTCATTCATAAAAGGATGGCGGGATGTAACAATTATTAAGTGTGGTGTTAAGAGTGGAACTTACCTTATCCAACTAAACGTATTTAATTTTTTTCAAAAAGAAATTTATTGGGCCAATTTTGTGCCCTCTTTTGACTGTCATCCGCAATTCGGTAGAACTCCACACTTAAGAGTGAAACATATGGGTGAGAATGATTATCAGTGAGAAGCAAACATATTATAAGAGTTCATAAATGAAAAACATAAATCATGGGTAGTGTTGCTGGTTTGATTCTTTAGAATCCTAGACATGTTTCTAGCGTCTAGAGTACTAAATTGGTAGTTGATGAAAAATTCATGGTATGAAGAGATTTAACTAAGCAAGATATCATCAAATATTTGACCAAAGTTAAAGTAATCACGGGAGAGTCCTAGCTAACTCATGAGGCACGAGAATGATGCGTAGTAATGACATTTGAGCATATGCACATGATGCTATATAATGGAAGACTAAAATTAAAAAAAAAAAAAAAAAAACACAATGTAAGTGACTATGTTCCCCACTCCATACTTCAAAAAATATGCTTATTCCCTGGGCATGCAATAGATTTCAAGTTGAATAAGAAACGGGTACTGCCCAAAAAGTAGCCGAGTACCTGTTAATGCAAAAAGTATAAAAAAACAAACAAAACAACAAAAATGTACTTATGTACAATGGGTGCCTAGTTTAACATCTTGGCGAGACTGGACTGTCTTTATAAAGTGTAAAAATAGTATGTTAGGTCGCCTCCATCAAGGTCGTCTGTCACCAATGCGGCTTGATTTTGACAGTGTTAGCCTCCGCATTGGGATACTAAATGGTTGATTGCAGGTCAAAGTCGGCCCGCGCTATATACTCAAGGAGCACTCGCTCTCGCTGAGGTTGCTCTCTTGCACGCATCGTGACTTCTCATTGGTCTGCCATCATATCAAGTGTTGGATTCTCTACCAAGCCGCTGGTTCGATTCACCGTTCTCAAGCTAAGAAGGGTCCTCTCTACTTTGTGTTCAAGAGAAGATTCTTGCGAGAAGAGAACTCACTTATGAGCGTCGAATCTTTTAACGAAAGAACTCCCTTATGAGCATCAAATCATTGATCCACGTGATCTTAGACCTTCTTGGCTGAGTTTCCAGCTTCTCTGCTCTTCTCTAGACTTTACGAACTAGGTTCAGTGCGCCAAACTTGAATGATGAATGCTGGATTCGAGTCCTCCTTATATTGGCTCACTTTAATAATGATGAGGCCCAGCCTAAAATGATGAGGCATCCCCCAAAATCTTCTCAACAAAGTGAGGCGTCATCTGAAATCATCTCAACAAGTGGGGCATCGCCTAAATTTGAGGCACTGCCTGAAAATGTCCCATGTTGGTCAGACGTTGCCTGCAAAACTGAGGCATTGCTTGAACTCTGCAGCCTCCATTTCAGCTTCCTTTTGCTCCTTTTTGCTTGTTTGCATGTTTTGGTCCTCTTTCAAGTGAAAATATCCTAAAAATAAAAAAAAGAATACATCAAACCACATTATGTCGCTCGGAGACGAAACGAAATCCATAAAAAATGAAGCTTAAAAGGTGTAACAAAATCCACTCATTAGTTAGGCAACAAAAGCACCACATTTTACCTTGTGGTTAGGCAGCAGAGTTACCCTAATTTGCCTTTCGGTCAGGCAATAGAAATCATAAATAGATTGTGAGCCTTCAGAGTCAATCAAGAATGGTACATAAAATATGAACAGGTAGATGAGACAAGTCATCAGTCGAATTATCGATCGATTATTCATCTTATTTATACTAGAATTTTTTTCATTTCCCCGGACTTTTTATTGTCATTTTATCGCGTTACTCTTGTTTTAGGTTAAATTCTATTAAGTTGAAGGTTTATAGTCCTTTGGAAGCAAATTAAGCCAAAACACAAATATTCAGACGAAAATAGACCAAATTTGGACAGATTAACCTATTCAGCTTCAAAGGCTTTCCGAGCGCATGATCATTGTCGGTTTGAGGGGTGCCATAGCTTGTTGGAAATATGACTCAAACAGCTACAATTTTCTAGTTTACACCAACACCAAATTCGAAGATTTAAATGGCCAAAAAATTGACCAAAATCAGAATCATTGTGCGAGTGACCAGCAACCTTTATTACATGTATCGACCACGCGATACGACCGATACGGTTGATTTGAATCCGCTGAGATTGTATCGGTCATATCGGCATGTGATACGGCCGATACGAGCAAACTGCCCAAAAATGCAAGAACCGAGAATATAAAAATAAAATTGGTATTTTTGAGAGGGGTCCAAAATTAGATTTCTTGACCTAATTTAAGAAAAAAGAGGGAGCTCATACAATTCCAAAGTAGATAAAAGGAAGGCAACATCAAGGGAAGTGAAGATTCAACATACATAAAGAAGTTTCATCATTCCTCTATTATTTGTATTTTCCAGATTTATCTTCTATGATGTATGATATGTCCAATAGCTTGATGTGTGAATAGAGACCCTTGTTATAGAGTCCTACGGAATCCTACTTGTACTCAACTCATGATTATGCTGAATGTACATGTTTGATGTCAATTTGAAGATTTAATTCAATATGATTGCATGTCTTAGTTTATGCATATAAGTTGTTTAACGAAAGGTCTCAAAGCATGAACAAATAAGTTTAATACTAATAAACCGACATGATGAGGTAGAAAACTCTACTAACAATTGAATCAACTTTAAGTAGTAATGACCACGACGGTGGCATACAATCTTATTGGGGAAGTTGGCATTTTAGCTTGGAAGAATAGGACTTTTTGATCTCCATCTCGGTTAATCGTGCAACGATAGTTGGTGATTAAATGAGCTAGAAATAATCGAGTATACCTGATAGAGCCTGTTTATACGCGCTATTTAGATCCTAATACTATGCTTGTTTGCATCATTTTGTGTACAAGATTACTGGTTTCTGGTGTTTTTGTATTCCAGGGCGAAACGAGGGCCTAAGTCGGATACGCGCTAACAGGCAGCGTTTGAGGAGCGCAACACACAGCCTGCGGAGCTAGCAGCGCAAACAGGATAGGAAGTGCCAGAGTCGACTACGGTGCGCAGACCGATTGCGCTAACCAATGTGTGCGGTGCGCCATGCGCAGGATATTGGTGTTTCCAAATCTTGACACCATCAGATTTGGAAGTTGCCAAGGCCGTCCTTGGGCCTCATGAGCAGTATATAAAGAGAGGAAGGCTAGGGTTTGAACATACATGCACAGACACACACAGACACATCACAGCACACGAGAGAGAGGCAGAACTGAAAAACACACGAGCTACAGAGAGGACCTGCGCTAGCCGACTGCGCCAGCCGAGACACTGCAACTTGCACGCACCCGCTTGTTACTGTTTTCTTCGATACTTTAGTTGTTATTTACTATTTCTATGATGTTTACTACTAGCATGTCTAGCTAAACGCTTTGTATCGGTTGGGCATGATTCTATGAGTATTGCCTTTGAGACTAGTGCTTAATGCATAGTTTGTTTGCTTGTATTAATTCTGTGCACACTGTTGACAGCTAGTTGCATGAGTAGGGGAAGCCTTGAACCGCAATCTTACTCTTGCTACTTGTTTGTTATATGTTAAACTAGTTGATAGCTTGACGGTGACGACTAGGAGTAACGCGCTAGGATATTCAGTTGCTACTGTGACAGGATTCGTAGCTGCTTAGACTAGTTTCAAGAATTAATAGCTCATGAACTTTGATCGGAACATGCGCACATGTTAGGAAGCCTTGATCGGACACTAACTTCAGTAAATCGAACTATAGACGTTTAGAGTCGATGATAAGGAATACATTCATAGAGGATTGTCTGCACCGATACTTTTCATAGTCATAGTACTTAATCTCTACTGCCTGCGCACGTCTAGTGCAATTCCTGCGTTAACTATTGTTTATTCGCGCACCTGCGCAACCCAATCACTCACACCCCAATTTTCGTAAGTGTAGGTCACTAGTTAGAGCGAATCTGCTTGCTCCCTGTGGGATCGACCCTGACTTAGCCGCTATACAAAGTGGAGAATGAAGGATTAATTTGACGCGCACAACGACGCGTGCATCAATACCTCTTGACCGAGGGGAATCATATTTAAAATTTCGCAGATTGTGTACAAGCAGTTGCTATAGCAGACTCTTGTACACTCGGATCTTGTGCAGCAAGATGAAACAATGAACAACGATTTGTTCACCCAGTTCGGCCAACTGCCTACGTCTGGGGAGGACTGTACTCCAGTCCTCAATCCACTAGCCTCAAAGGTCTCTCGTACAACATGGTTCTACCCAACGCAACCTATGCTACTCAACCATAGCTAGTCAATCACACAATCAGAACAGGCTCTGACTTGTGTTTCACACACCTACACACTCGAATTAATTCAGAATAGCTACTCCTCTAATCTCACACACTCAGCCTATTCTAATTAAATCAAAGCCGTAGGCTTGCTATAGCACCTGCTGTAGCACACAGCTGGTGCACGTTCTGTCCGCGTCGCTCCAACCCTTCTACTGAGCCGATTGAACCTCTTCACGAGCACTGCGCACTCTGAAATGCTCCCCCTCACTCATTGACCTCCTGTCACTAGCGAGACCTAGCCTCCTGCTGATTGTCCGAGTTCCTCCACTAGACAACTCTGCCTTCGCCTGCCTTGATCAACCAATAAGCACGTCCTGCTCTGAATTAGTATTCTCTGATCAGACTCTGCAAGTCCTCAATCAACCTTTGCTCCAACCACTCAGCTATGCATTCACGCTCTGCTCTCGGTGGTGATCCACTCTCTCCGCTCTAGCAATTTGAATATATCTCTCGGTATATTGCTTTTTCTTTTTGCTTCGATTCTAACTTTCATGGATACTTTGCTGCTCTGCCCGCGTTATGCCATCAAAGGCCCCTTACCATCGGACTCATTGAATCGTAGCCTCCTTTAAATAGGAACTCCATGCTCCATATCGAATATAGGAAGCCTTCCAAAAAGCTCTCCTAGATTCTTGCAAGTTTGTTGAGATTTGATTTCTTAAAAACCAACTTTAGGAATCTTATCTTTACCTTGGGCTTGCTGAGTTGTTTGTTGCTGCTGGAATTTCCTAAGTCCATTAGGAAACCTTCCAAAACTCCATGCTCCATCAATATCAAATTTAGGAAGATTCCTTAAAGATCTCAACAGGATCTTATCTTCTAATTCGTAAGAGATTAGATTTGTTTGGAGAAACAAATCTTTCCACAATCAAATCTTCTCCTGGATACGGGAATCTTTACTAGGATATTCACTCTGAATATTTAGAAGCTCCTCCAAGATCATATCTGGGCAAATTGTTCTTTGCGCCAATACTGCTGCTACAGCTCCTGCTGTAGCAACTGCTTGTTCACTCTGGCTGGATTTGCACAAGCTGTTGTCTTTAAACGGGCAGCTGCATCATCTTGCTCTCTATCTTCACGATACTCTACCAACCTGTTGCGATGCTAGCAGTAACCCTCCGTACGTTCTTTGGGCTACTCCAAGTTAATCGGCATGCTATTGACTCTGGGAATTGCATTTAGAAAGCTTCTGTTGCTCTTCTCTTCAATTCTGGGCAGCTTCTAACTCACATGGAAATCTGCTATTTAGGATGCTCCAGCTCTCTGCTACACAGGTTGCTGTAGCAACGCCTTGTGCACTCTGCGTGGTCATTCTGGAACGCTCTGCATCAGCTACTGTCTTCACACTTTTGCTGTAGCAGACTCTTGTGCACCTTGTTGGAGTTTGGCAATGATGCCATATACCTTAACAATCTCCCCCTTGGGATTTTGACAAAATCCAAAGACCCTTCTAATTTTAGGCAATCCTCATCTCGTCTTCAGACTCCTTCTCTAGCAGCTTTCTCAGCTTCTTCAAGATTCTGTAACAACTTCTTCAATCTTTGCGGGATGCTGTAGCAACTTCTTGCGCTGGTTTTGTTCAAGGATGCCATTACTTTAACAATCTCCCCCCTGGCATTTTTGACAAAACAGAGCATCTTCTGCAGGGGCTCCTCTTCTCCCTCTGGGGTTGACTGGCAAAACCTGCCACATAATACGAACAGCTGAACACATCTTCTCCCCCTTTTTGTCATAAATGATAAGGGGGGAGCCTCAAGCTAAACTCAGCGAATAGGCCAACGCCTCTTCTCCAACCACCGAAGAATGGGACCTCTTTGTCTCTCAGCATGTGTCTCTTTGATGATTTAGGGGGACTATCCGGTGGCTGTTTCTCCATCACTGCCCGCTCCGGCTTCAGTATCCAACGCTTCCGAGGTCTGTTGTGTCCAGTAACTCTTTCTTTCCTTTCGGCATTGTTTCGATGTCTCACCTGATCTGCACCTGTATCTTTTGCAATCCTCATTCTCCAGTTCGTTGTCCTTCCAACGTATCTGTTGTTTTCGTGCACAACTGTACAGTGACAGTCCTTCATCGACTTTGATGAGCTGAAGGTCACCTAGGTGCCATGTCTAATCCTTGGCTTCATCTGGCGTTGTCCCTCTGAATGTGTCCCTTATGATCACAACAATAGCATTTGCGACCATCGCTCATGGGCTTCTTCTCTGCTACAGGTGGTTGATATATCGGTTGCTGTAACAGCCTCTTGTTCACCCTTCTAGGCACCTTCTTCTGAGCTGGTTTCTGGGACAGGACCGGTTTCTCCACGCCATTCTCAGCATCTTCTGGCTCCGTAGCTTTGACGAATACAGTTCTTTCAGCATTTTCTTCTCCAGTGTATCCAAGACTTGAGTAGCCTCCTCCATATCTTTGGCATGCTAGAATATCTTCAAGAGTGCTTGAGCCACTGTTAAGCATCTTTGTGGTCTTCCTGTAGAGGTTGAGCTCTTCCTTCTCTGCAGCAAGCTTCTCTTCTTGTTGGGCAGCCTGATCCGTAAGAGAAGTGATCGTCTTCAGCAGCTCCTCTTGTTTTTCTTCCAGGTCTGATACTTTGTCAGTTAATCCTTTGTTGATCTTCATGACTTGCAGCAACTCTTTGTGCAACAGGGCAAAGTTTCTTTCAATGTACTCCTCAGTAATTTCCTCATCCTCATTATTGTTTGACTCCTCAACACCATGAACAATTTCTGGCTTTGTTGAAACGGTGTTCTTCATATCAGTTGCAGTTATCAGAGCAACATTGCTCGTTTGTTCAGAGTATTCTTCACTGTCTTCTTCTCTCCAGTTTGCAGCAAGAGTCTTGATCCTTTCATGAGCCCTCTGGAGGATCTCCCATGCTTGCTTGGCAACTTCACAATTGGAGATCAGCCTGAAATTATTTGCATCAACAGAGGCAAATATCGTTCAAGACTTTGGAGTTACTGGTTGCTACAGCTTCTTCTTCAGCTGTCCATGTCTCCTCTGGTTTCTCCCGTGCAATTCCTTTGTTGTCGATGGTCAGTGTGTGTGACCACCCAGAGACTACTGCTCTCCAAGTCTTCTCATCCATCGCCTTTAGGAAGACCTTCATTCTCTGCTTCCAACAACTATAATTTCCTTCTTCCAGTAGAGGCGGCTGACTTGTGCTTTGTCTCTCTTTCATATTCGCTCGATGAACTCAGCAAGGCGCTCAGGATCTTTACTCTGTGTGTCGAGTTCCCGCTCTGATACCAATTGAAATTTCACAGCGCCTCTGAGTTGCAGATTGTGTACAAGCAGTTGCTATAGCTGACTCTTGTACGCTCGGATCTTATGCAGCAAGATGAAACAATGAACAACGATTTGTTCACCCAGTTCGGCCAACTGCCTACGTTTGGGGAGGACTGTACTCTAGTCCTCAATCCACTAGTCTCAAAGGTCTCTCGCACAACACGGTTCGACTCAACGCAACCTATGCTACTCAACCATTGCTAGTCAATCACACAATCACAACAGGCTCTGACTTGTGTCTCACACACCTGCACACTCGAATTAATTCAGAATAGCTACTCCTCTAATCTCACAGACTCAGCATATTCTAATTAAATCAAAGTCCCCGTAGGCTTGCTATAGCACCTGCTGTAGCACACAGCTGGTGCACGTTCTGTCCGTGTCGCTCCAAGCCTTCTACTGAGCCATCGAACCTCTCCAAGAGTGCTGCACACTCTGGAATGCTCCCCCTCACTCAATGACCTCAGATCACTAGCGAGACCTAGCCCCCTGCAGATTTTCCGAGTTCCTCGACAACTCTGCCTCCGCCTGCCTTGATCAACCAACAAGCACGTCCTGCTCTGAATTGGTCTTCTCTGATCAGACTCTGCAAGTCCTCGATCAACCTTTGCTCCAACCACTCAGCTATGCGCTCACGTTCTTCTCTCGGTGGTGATCCACTCTCTCTGCTCTAGCAATCTGAATACATCTCTCGGTTTATTGCTTTTTCTTTTTTCTTGGATTCTATCTTTTATGGATACTTTGCTGCTCTGCCCAGCCTCCTTTAAATAGGAACTCCATGCTTCATCAATATCAAGTTTAGGAAGCCTTCCAAAAAGCTCTCCTAGATTCTTGCAAGTTTGTTGAGATTTGATTTCTTAAAAACCAACTTTAGAAATCTTATCTTTACCTTGGGCTTGTTGAGTTGTTTATTGCTGCTGGAATTTCCTAAGTCTATTAGGAAACCTTCCAAAACTCCATGCTCCATCAATATCAAATTTAGGAAGATTCCTTAAAGATCTCAATAGGATCTTATCTCCTAATTTGTAGGAGATTAGATTTGTTTGGAGAAACAAATATTTCCACAATCAAATCTTCTCCTGGATACGGGAATCTTCACTAGGATATTCTCTCTGAATATTTAGAAGCTCCTCAAAGATCATAACTGGGCAGATTGTTCATTGCGCCAATACTGCTACTACAGCTTCTGCTGTAGCAAGTGCTTGTTCACTGAGCTTGTTCACCCTGGCTGGATTTGCACAAGCTGCTGTCTTCACACGAGCAGCTTCATCATCTTGCTCTCTATCTTCACGATACTCTACCAACCTATTGCGATGCTAGCAGCAACCCTCCGTACGTTCTTTGGGCTACTCCAAGTTAATCGGCATGCTATTGACTCTGGGAATTGCATTTAGAAAGCTTCAGTTGCTCTTCTCTTCAATTCTGGGCAGCTTGTACTTCACACGAAAATCTGCTATTTAGGATGCTCCAGATCTCTGCTACACAGGTTGCTGTAGCAACGTCTTGTGCACTCTGCTTGGTCATTCTGGAGCGCTCTGCATCAGCTGCTGTCTTCACACGTTTGTTGTATCAAACTCTTGTACACCTTGTAGGAGTTTGTCAATGATGTCATATACCTTAACAGTATTTAAGGTGAATGTTTGAAGGGTAGAGACGCAACGACAGTTGGTATATACTCTGATACATACACTGTCTATTCTCATCTCTTATTAGACATTGCATCTATGCTTCATTCATTATCTACTTGAGTGATACAAGTAGGTGAGGTTGTGACCTTGGAATATTATCTTAAATTGGTAAGGAAATAATATAAAGTTTCGGATCACATTAGTTTTTAGGTTACACTTTATTAATCTAGTTAGAATAGGTAAATCAAAACATCGGCTTACTTAGTACACATGCTTATCTTGCTTCCTTGAGACTCGACTTGGGCTTGCCCAATATATGTAAATTATTGACTACATTGATCCTCAAACTTGACATAAGAAGAAGTTAAAATTTAAGCATGTCAACAAGACATGCTTAAGTTTTACAAATGACGAGACACAAAGAATCACACTCATGATAGAGTTTTAAGAAAATAAGCTTTTGAGAATAACAGAAATGCCAAAATAAGTTTACAAAATAACTAAAACGGGTTCATATCACTTCCTTAAAAGCACCTGAACAACTTTGATAATAATTATATCAGATTGCAAACCAAATTGATCACCACCTCCAGATAATATAAAAATCGTTCGTATAAATCTTTCCAGAGAAAACAAAATCAATTCAAGCATTCATTAAAATCAATTTTTAAATCATAAGTTATAATTTAATAAGTTTTATCGGCAACTTTAAGGTACGTGATTACAAGCATTATCTTCAAACTCATTTTATAGAATCTAAATAAAGAATTAAAACCTATTTCTTATATCATTAGAAAGATCTTTTAAAATAGAGCGTCTTTCGACTTAAAATCATTTGAACATAGGAGATATAGCCATTTGAACTTTTTTTTTCTCTATTCTACCTCAAATCCTCACCAGAGCCCCCGCTCTGACCCCATCAGAAATCGAGCCCTAGTCGCTGAGATGTATGACACTCTTTTTTCAAGTAGAGGCACCATTCGAACTTTCACTGTCAAATCTGTCAAGACCTACATTATGGATTTTAACACTCTTCAAATCTCATTTTAGAACAATTCAGATTGAATCAAATGAAAACCCATATATTTTTAGAAAACTCATTTCAAGTAGATTATCATAGAACTCAATACTATTCAGTTTCAACATCTTAGAACTTATATTTATTTAGAATGTCATTGTTGGAACTATGGCACAATAATCAGTTTGTGAACCTTATTTTTCAGTTGTATTTCTGAATCACCCGGATTGAATAAACAGACATATCATACACTGCTAGAAAGATAGTTTTATGTAGGAAACCATAGGCTTTAAAATGTTCAATTTGAGTAGTAAAAATAGGAATTTTAAGGGTCTGTTGTTTAGAGCTAAATTTATACTTAACTTAACTGAATTTAACTTAACGGAATTTAACTTAACTTAACCTAAGTACTTATGTTTAAAATACTATAATTTTGTGGGTGTTCACATAAATGAATTTTGCAACACAAAGCATACAAGAATGAATTTAGACATTGATTGAAGAAGGATTGTATTTTGGTTCGAACCGATTTCATTATTTTTGGTTCAATTGATTGAACAAACTTGGTCTGATTCGTTCCATTTCAATTGAATCATAAAACAATCTTCACTTTCCTTTAGTTGGTGTAATGTAAGTCATTGATCTGCATTAGGGCAGATCCAACGGTGGGTAGAGGGAGCTGCGTTCTTGAGATTGGTTTTCAGCAAGAACAGGAAGGAGCAGATCTCTTGTGCGTGACGAGTTTGGCTTGAGAGCTAAGGCTGCTAAAGGTTGCAGAAGAGGCTGTTGGTACAGGGAGACTTCTGCTGTAAGTGGCTGGCCGGTTGCTCCCTTGAAGATTAGGGAGTCGCGCAGGTTGGCCCGGTGAGGGGTGGATCTGGCCAAGCGATATACGCAAGTCAGGTTTGCTGTTGGTAGCTTTCTTGAGTAGCACAGTGTAGGGATTGTAGCTTGGTGATTTCTTGTAATTCGTAGGTTTGATTGTAAACTTCTACCCGGTATAGTGCATCATTCTACGGATTTGGACAGATTTGTGGTTGCTAAGAATTGTGGTTGTTAGAATTGCTTGTGTTCAGAATTGCTTAGAATTGTGGCTGTTGAATTGCTTGTAAACTTTACACCACTTTCTCATAAATCAAAGAACATTCATGGCAAATTGTATTCTGAAACGAAAAGGGGAAGCAATTTTCTTAAAGCATGTTCACAAATGTACTTAACTGAATTTAACTTAACTTAATTTAAGTACTAAAAATTTAAGCTCTAAAGAACAAAGCCTAACTCTATTTGAAAGTTAGTTCACAAAACTGTCCCTAGTTGCAAAATAGAATCCAACTTTCGTGGTTAAACTCAATTTTAGTAAGATTCAAATTGAATTAGAACCCATGCAATGTACCGTTGAAAAGACTTTTCGATTAAAATGTATTAGAATCAAGAATCATCCAGTTTGAATAACTCAAATTGGACGACCTGATCTTATTTGCTTCAATGGGATGTTCATAAACATCATGACGTAACAAATTACGTACCTAGACGAAGTGAACTTTTCAACCACCTTAAAAGACCTTTCTTTTTATGTCTTTCCAATGAAAAGAACACTACTCACTACTCATGGTAATAAAATCAAAATACATATATAAAAGGAGAACCAAATGTAAAGAAATTGATGGTAGAGAAGTAGGTTAAATCTAGTTAATAAGCATCCATTCTACACAATTCCGGTTAATTACCTCAACTATGGTGATATTGATTCTTCATTTAAGCATCTTTGCAAAACATTTGCATAGAACATAATGTTAAGCATGTAGGATTGAACATATCACATAATTCAAAGCAAACATTATAGTTCATCACATGAAAAGATTTGATACAATCCCCGATCCAAAGGATCCTGGAATAAGATAATTACTCACTGCTCATGATAATAAAACTAGATTACATATATAAAAAAAAGAATTAAAGAAAGAGAAACCGAATCTTCAATCTTTAATCTTCTTGGTTTCTTGAGTCGTCTTTTCTATCTTAAAGAAGTAGGTTAAATCTTGTCCACATTTAGAATATTGAACTCTAGGTTTTAGGTCTCTGTTTATAGCAAAACAATTAGGAAAAAGGAAAAACTAGTTCGGGTCGATTGAGGAGCAAATGGGCGGTTGACAAGTCTGAACTATCGTTTTCTTAGTGAACCTTCGATTCTTGCAATGAACCGGGCCGGCTCAGAAGAGTCTTGAAAATCATGTTTTGGCTAGTTTTCTAGATATCGATGGTTTACTGGTTCAAACTGTCAGTTGTATTGTTTAGCCGTCAGTTTTTTTTCGAAACGGCTTGCTCAGAAGGTCTCAAAAAGACTATTTTTGCTGGTTTTGACCTGAATGTGCAGCTTCTTAGGCCTAGCCGGCTTTTTCAGTTTTCAAACAGGGCAGATGTCTACGCTGCGCAGTAGTTCTCACTTTGCTTGTTGATCCTCTTATAATTTGGTCTTGATGTAAACTAAAACGTTGTAGTCCATTAAGTTAACTTTCCAAAAAGTATAGCGTGTCTCGGTCAGACAGTCTTATGTGCTCGGAAAGCCTCCATACGTAAGAAAGGTCATTCTAACCATATTTTAGCATGTTTTTGCCGAAATGTTCATGTAATGCCTTGTATTTGTCCAAACAAACACCGAAGGTTCCTTTTAATTAAATTTGACATAAAAAGATTAATGTGGTAAAATTCCACTATAAATGAGTGAATAATTAGTTGATAAGTCGACTGATCATTATGTTAGATGCTACAACGAAAATTATTTGAATTTTGTATGTAGAGAACCCCCATATTATTACACAATTCTCGTACCTTTCCAAACACTTTGCATATATATACCCTAATCTTATATTTATAAGCGCTCAAATGCGGCCTCGTCAATATGGTACATCCATAAGATACTTTGTGAGTCATTTGATCAAATGGCTCACAATATGTCAATATGTCACTCATTAAACATTACTTTTGAAATAACAAATTGATCAAATGGTAAATTTGACTTCTTACCCATAAAACTTTCGTTCTTCAATCCTTCTTTATCTTTCTCTCTCCAATCATCCTCTCTCTAGTTATTTCTATCTAGGGTCTGTTCTTTAGAGCTGAACGTATACTTAACTTAATTTCACTTAACTGAATTTAACTTAACTTAACTTAAGTACTTAAGTGAAATACTGTAATTTTGTGATAGTCTAGTAGTGGTATGATTGGGGTGGTAGTGTTGTGGTGGTGGTGTGGTGGTGTAGTGTTGGTTGTGGTTTGAGTTGTGGTGTGGTGTGGTAGTGTAGTAGTGTTTTGGTAGGGCTGGTGGTGTTGTGGTGGTGTATTAGTGTGGTGGTGGTGTGGTGATGTAGTAGTATTATGGTTGGGGTGGTGGTGTAGTAGTGTTATGGTTGGGGTGGTGGTGTTGTGGTGGTGTAGTAGTGTGGTGTGGTGGTATAGTAGTGTTATGGTTAGGGTGGTGGTGTTGTTGTGGTGTAATAGTATGGTGGTGGTATGATGATGCAGTAGTGTTATGGTTGGGGTGGTGGTAGTGGTGTATGGCCGAAAGAGATGATGAATAGGTTGATGGTGTTGTTATGGTGACGATGAATAATGGTGGTACTTAACTTAACTGAATTTAACTCAACTGAACTTAACTTAAGTGCTGAAAATTTAAGTTCTAAAGAACAGGGCCTAACTCATATGTGACATGTATCCTACTATGAATAATATTATTTCCATTTATTCATTCACTTTAGTACAAGAAAAAAATTTAGCAATGCACGTTAGCTTTTATTAATATAGTAAAGCACTTATTATAATATCGAAACATATATAGATAAGGGCTTAAATGAGGCCACTTCAATAAGGTACATCTGTAATGTCTTTTTCTAGTCTTTGGATCAAAAGATCAAATAACTCACATACTGCCATGTGTTCACTATTATTCTCATTATTAGTTGAACTTCCAGTTTGAAATGAACTATAAATGGCATTTGGGTCCTTACTCATTCATCTTTTCTCAATCAAATATCATTATTCACATATCATTTTCTTTAATCTCTCTCTTACATCATGTGTCTCATTATCCATAATACTATTTCAATCAAATTTCAATTCATTTTAACACAACCCAACTATTTATAGTAATGCACTTTAAGATTTAGAAGATTTTGAATAGTATTTGGGCAATGCACTTAATGTACTTTAGGCAACACACTTAATATGTAGACTTTAGAAGGTTTGGGAATTGCACCTTTGCTATTATATGTCGCAATTGGCTAGTTTGTTTGAGCATATATGTAACAATGCAATTTAAATCTTTCGATGATTTCACAAAATATGTAGCAATGCACTTTGCTACTATTTGTACCTTGCTAGGTTGTTTGAACATATATGTAACAATGGACATTCATAATCCACTTTCCAGTAAAATCTAATATTTAAGTGCATTACATTCATAACGTAATCTCAATATACTTTGTGTGCTTTGAACATCGAATTCAATATAGTAAAATGGGTTTCCATACAGTAATATGGGTTTCGCTAAGTTTGATGAGATCTGGAGAGAGAAAATTAAAGTGCAAATTGCCTTTACTATCCTTTGATGCACATATATATATCATTGAAATTTGTTACATTGAAAGCATCAAATGGCAAATGGCTCATAAAGTAAATCAGGGATATTCCTAATTAGGGGGATCAACTGACCGCAATTATATATATATGAGCGCTCTAATGAATCCCTCTCAATAAGGTACATCACTAAGGTATATTGTTAGTCATTTGATCAAATGGCTCAAAAGAAGCCACGTGTCAATCATTAAACATTACTTTTGAAATAACAAATAGGTCAAAAGGGTAAAAATTTAACTTTTACTCATAAATTTTTCTCTCTCCAATCATTGTTTTATCTTTATCTTTCCAATTATCTACATTTCTCATTCTCTCTCATTATTTTTACTCAACCCACATGTGTCATGTGTCTGATTACGCATAAATTTTTCTCTCTTCAATTCTTTTTTAACACAACCTGTAATGCACTTAAATATACAAAAACACAACCTCATAGATGTATCAATGCACTTAAGGTTTTTTGAGCAAATGAACATACATATAGCAATGCGCTTTTACTTTTAAAGTTTTATGTAGCAATGCACTTTATATTTTTAAAGCATTTGAGGGTTAATGCACTTTCATATGAGAGTTTTAATGAATAATATCAATACACTTTATTTGCAAACCAATGCACTCTTTTTTAAACTCATATTTCAAGAATCAAAATTCGTAATATCCACAAGACAAAAGGACAAAAGTTAATACAAAATGTCTAACATATCATTTCAACCTACTAAAAGACAAAAAAAAAAAATTACTTTTGTCTATCGCTACGTGGTAATTTGTGAATAATTTAATCAAATGGCTCACAAAGTACTTTCGGAATGTACCTTATAATGAGGACTCAATTGAGTGACCCTATATATATAACTACATTGTAATTAATTTTTGAATAAAAGGGAAACTGTGATGCCTAATTCCATGATTTTTTCGTAACAAAGGGTTATTATTACATTTTGTGTTCCACACTATCAGAATTTTTTTTTCAAACCTAGCAAAAAGCCTCTGGTTAGCCACCCGCATAATTAAGTTCAACTGCATTCACCTTTCTAATGCATATACAATAATAATGCTAAATTATGTTCATCTCTAATTAGGTGTTTATGGTTGGTTTATTGCTTTCATCCACATGGCCACGTATAGGGTTTAGTATGAACCTCAAAAGGTGCCAATTCGAGTTACTTTTGAGTAGATAATGCCATAATTGGCTTTTATTGTGATTGTAGCTTTAGTGAGTTTGTTTAAGTTAGTGCTTGTCTTTTGGGGAAAGAATATGTTGTTTATGCTCAGTTATCCTTGGATGGAGATCTAGCAGTATGGATGCATTTTGAAGGGGGTAGGTGAAATGTAAGTGTTGGTTAGGATGGATGGATGGATTAGCATAACATTTGTTAATCAAATCAACAAGAGGGCTTAATTCTCTCCCTTTTTGAGTGTGAATCAACTTCAACTAGGGTTTCTAATTTTGTTATGCAAAAGTTGTATTTCTCAGGTGTTCCTTTACGAGGAGATAATGCATTTCTCACTTGAACCAACATCAGGGAATGTTTATACAATGCATCATACCTAATAAATGAATTTTCGAGAGAAGAATCATACTTGAGAGTTCACATATCTTTAATAAAGGGAAACTAAAGTCACGTAAACGTCACACATATGCATCTGCGAGATCATACCTCTCAAATGTTAAGACAGGTTGCAAATTGTTGATGGTTGGAAATTCGGAATGAGTGAATTTTCTATCTATAATCCATTTAGATTACAAAATCAAGTTATGTTGTAGATGGATCTTTTATGTATAGATTATTACCTTCAATGCAAGTATACACTTGCATAGATAATAAGCTTCCATTAGTTTCTATAATTTCTTGGATGCAATGATGCCTTAAGATATGAGGTTGGAGTACCACATATTGTCATAGAGGAGCGCTCAAACGAGGCCTCGTCAATAAGGTACATCATTAATGTTCTTTGTGAGTCATTTTATCAAATTATTTATAATATGTCACATGTCATTCATGAAACATTACTTTTAAAATAACAAACTGATCCAAATGGTAATTTGACTTTTTACCAATAAAGTTTTCTCTCTCAAATCTTTCTTTTCTCTTTCTCTCTCCAATTATTCGCATTTCTTTTTCTCTCTCATTTTTTCAACCAACTCACATGTGTCATACTATGCATAAATTTTTATTTCTCCAATTTTTTAAACACATCCAACAATGCACTTAAAATACATGAACCAAAACTCATAGATGTTTAGGTTTCTTAAACATTTGGACATAATATCGCAATGCAATAGAGTTTTTGAACATACATGTAGCAAAGTACTTTATGTTTTCAGAGCATTTTAATGATAATATCAATTCACTTTTATTTACAAATCAAACTTTTTTAAAACTCATAATATTTAATGCACTTTAAGAAAAATAAATCAAAACTCATAAAATTCAATGCATTTTAAACAAAACTCATCTTTCCAAAATCATAACCCATCAAAACTGATAAAAGGACAATAAGGACAAAACCAAACGAAAAAGTATAATATAGTCTTTAAACCCACTACAAGACAAAAAAATTCTAACTATTACCTACCGACAATTTGTGAGTCATTTGATCATAAGAACTTGAAGGATCTACCTTATTTGGGTCCTCAACTGAGTGCTCTTTTTTTATCATATATGCAGATAATCATTTCAATACATATCAAGTAATTACCCTTGTTCAATTGAGAGCACTTAGACTCAAAAGGTCACTTACTAGTACTCCCTAATGGAATGGTCTAAAGGGTCATATTGATAGTGAAAGGAGGAAAAAGTGATGACACTAAGATCACTTTGGACACAAATTTTGATGGTTTCCAAACAAGAAATACTAGCAATGAAACTATGTTCAATCGTGGCCTCTTTATGCTTTCACATGCACCAATAATGCATTTAAAATCTGTGATGCTGTGTACTGATAGAGAGAAGGAGATGATGATCAGGAAATGAAAAAGAAAAGGGGAGTTGGGAAGAAGCGATGATGATCATCTTTTTTAAGGAAGTGGTTTTTATTCCTTTCTTGCATTCAAACACTTCTTTTGTAGCAAGCACCATTTATATGTACAGTGACAATAAACACTACTTGGCACTCTATTGCTTGGCTTCCCTTCCTTGCTTTTGTGCCCATTCATTTCTTTTGAGACCATCAAAAGATTGACAACCTTTTTGACTGAAGACTGATCGATGATCCGATCATATACCTCATAATACAAGTTACTCACTTAAAAATGACAAAGCTGCAAACTGCCAGCACACCTCACAAAGTTTGGGTCATCTCTACCATATATATGTGCAAAATATGACCTCTATCAAAATTATTGATGGGTCGACCTAACCCTTGCTTGGCATGCAGTGCAGAGACATGTATAGCTGATTCACCACAAATAATATCTAATTCAATACAATTCTTTCTAGTGCATGCTCATGTATGATAACCTCTAAGATAATAATTCAAGATGGGTTAGGATAAGTTTCTGCCTATCTGGGAAAATTTAGTGAGAGCATGAACTAAATTAAGTGGCAAGTTATTTCTATCCGACAAAACTTTAGATCATTCTCCATCCTAGTCGAGGGTCGTTGCTACTGGCATTAAATCAAATAATGTCGACCTAACCTTTTCTCGAAACAAACTAAGATGCAAACTTTAAGTGTGCTACACAAGAAATTCTCTGATACTTAAGATATATGGCTTCTATCTTTTTCTTTTTTGTTAAAGCACGGCTTTTCAATGATTAAGGAGACATTAAAACTCAAAGGAGCCTCATATTTGCCAACATCAAAAGACACGCGTAGATCCTTTGTTTCAGACAATTAAGACCTGAGCCTGATCTAATATTGTTGAAACAAAGAATTTAAATGATGATGATATTAGCTAGTAGAAAAAGAACATAATTTAAATTATGAGTGAGAGGATCTGTCGCTTGTCATGTAAGCAAAATGTATGCGCTGATGAAACGTGGGTTCAACTGTGTGTTTTTCCTTTTATGGGTATTTCATTCCTCGACCTGGCGGGTGGTACCCTAGAGCTCACCTTTCTATGCAAGGGCACGCTTAGATATATATGAAGACAACCAACACTAACTTACAGTAGTTATATATGGGCCACCGAGAAGGCAAAAAAGATTAATATATACAATTCTAGAAAACATACACAGTACAGTAGTGACTTACGATCAAAAATCTAGTTATTTTGAATGGTAGAGAATTCATGAGACCATGTATACTACACATACAGGACATTACAGGACACTTATTAACTGATATATGTACCTAGTTTGATTATCGAACTGAACTTTGACCCATTAGTGTTACAGTGTATATATATATATAATGAAACCCTAAACCAATAAAACTTCATGACAGAGAGGAGAGGATAGTGCCGTGTATCATGGGGCTAGTTGTGGTAAAAATGCATGCAGTGAAAATGAAAATGATAATAAAAAGCTCTTTATTCCATTCCATGACCAGTACAGTACAGAAACAAAATCGTGTACGGTTTTCTGTTGCTACAGACTTCATGTCTCTTGTTCAACTTTACTTCAGGCACTGTAATATCCTTCCACTAACCAACCTCACCTACGTTATTGCACTACTCTTGTCAAGCTATTTATTTATTCTATTTCCAAATTTCAGCAGAGATGATAAAATTTACAACACGAACGAAAATAATTTTTATAAAAAAACCATACATATATGTAATTTGCAAGTTTTAAGTGGATTATATGGGGAAAATATAATCAGTTTTGTACTGATCTTAAAGTGATTGATCCAGGGTGCTTTTTCACATCCACTAAGATGATTCATTGATAAGATTAATGGAGGTTCATTTGCAGTAGAAGTACTGTTTGCTTTATTTAGGTAAATGTGATGAAATATTCTTTTCTCAAAAGATTCAATAATAATGTGTTTCATTTTGGGTCAATAACTAGAGATCATCCCAAGATTTTGTTTCACACAACTTTATGTGAGAATAATGGGTGGTGTAGGGTTTCTGGACATTCTTTTCTTTTGCATCAAAGGAATATCAAGTGTCTCTACTGTAACTGTAACTGTAACCATATCTATCTTTGATTGACAAATAATTAACAAAACGTTTTCAGCGCTTGGCTAAGTAAATGATTTGGCTTTGGCACATGCGGCATTCCACTTTACACAATACAAATCAGCCCTCCGGCCCTCACCAAATTCCACTTTGGCAAGCAAGGCACAACTCCAAACCTCTATATACATCCTCATATCTCTCCAAATCTTTCTCTAACACCTGCAACCTCTCATCTCATTCCACATTTTTAGTCAGTAGGGTATCGTAAACCAGCTACAGTCACCAGTCAAGAACACCCTCTCGCTTCCTTTCTCATCAATTCCTAACCCAGGCTCAGTAGAAAAACCAAGTGTGTTTGCTTCAGGTATAACTAACCATGCGAACGGGAGGTTGCACGGTGCACCAAGCACTAAGTAATGATGCAGCAACAATTATCAAACAAGCAGTGACTCTTGCAAGAAGGCGCGGACATGCTCAAGTCACCCCTCTCCATGTGGCCAGCACCATGCTCTCATCTTCCTCAGGCCTGCTCCGAACGGCTTGTCTCCAGTCTCATTCTCATCCTCTACAGTGTAAGGCCTTAGAACTTTGCTTTAATGTTGCCTTAAACCGCCTCCCAACCTCTTCCTCCAGCCCATTGTTGGGCCATCTCTCTCATCCTCACCCTTCCATATCTAATGCCTTGATAGCCGCCTTCAAAAGGGCTCAGGCTCATCAGAGACGCGGATCAGCTGATACCCAACAGCAGCCACTGTTGGCTGTTAAGATAGAGTTGGAGCAGCTCATCATTTCCATATTAGATGATCCTAGCGTGAGCAGGGTTATGAGAGAAGCTGATTTTTCCAGCACTGAAGTCAAAATGAACGTGGAGCAAGTGGTCTCTCTAGAGATTTGTTCTAAAACAAAGGATTCCAGCCCTTCCAGCTCCTTGTTTCAAATTGGTGATAAACCTGCATCTCCAGATGTGTCAAAAGTGATTGAAAACCTGATGGACGTCAAGAAAAGGAACATCATCGTCGTCGGAGAGTGTGCTGCTTCCCTTGAATCTGTTATTAAAGGAGTTAGGATTAAGGTCGAGAACAAGGATGTTCCTGAGACTCTAAAAGATGTGAAGTTCACAACTCTACCATCCCACACTTTACCAAATCTCTCAAAAGAAGTTGAGCAAAAGCTTTCAGAGATAAGGCGTGACTGTAAAAGAGGTTTGATTATATTCATTGGAGACCTCAAATGGATTTCCGATTCTTGGACCGAAAGCAATTCATGTACAAGTACCGATCATCAAGGTAATATTCATCATCCTGCTGAGCATATGGTGATGGAGCTTGGAAAATTGGCTGCTTCTTATGCAAGATTATGGATCATGGGTGTGGCTTCTTTCGAAACTTTTAAGAAATGTAGAGATGGCCATCCTTCAATCCAGAGTCTTTTGGATCTTCATGCGGTTACTATGGGCATAGATAACTTGGCCTTGAGGTTAAACACTGAGAGGTACATATTTATTTACTAATTCCGGCCTATTTATTACATTCTAATGAATCATTTATTGAAACAGTATCACTGACTTGCGAAACCTACCACGGTATAGTAACACTCAGTGCTCCAAGGATACTACTTCAACCCTCCCTAAATGGCTCCAACAATGTAAGAATGAGATTAAGAAGACAACAATAGTTGATCAGGCAAGCGGGTTTTTTAATTTTATTCTAGTCCATTTATATATATCATTTGAAGATAGTGAGAAGCTCTATTGTATATATGCATGCAGGAGTGTATTCCAGTGGCTGATTTGTGCAAGAAATGGAATTCAAAGTGCACCACAGTCAACAAGCAACAGTGCTCATCGGAAAAAACCATGGTTTTCTCTTCACTTCTTTCACCTTCATCGTCAACTTCTGCGTCATACTTGGACCGTCAGAGTAGATCTTATTGTATGCCAACAGTATGGCCACCATCACTTGCTGTCACTAAGAATAATATGTTGAAGGACGGCCATGATAAGCTCAGCTTCTTCATTTCTGAGGGCGGTTATCCATTCAATCCAAAGTCCTATTCGTATCCTAATTCACCTTCATACAGTGATGCAATGGAAGCAGATCAGTCTCAGTCTGCTTATAGCAAATCTGAGGAGCTCAATGTGGATAATTTGAAGAAGATATGCAGTGCCTTGGAAATCAAGGTACCTTGGCAGAAGGCTATAATCCCTGAGATTGCTAGCACCATATTACAATGCAGGTCTGGCATGGTAAAAAGGAAAGGAATGTGGCAAAACAAGTACGATACGTGGCTATACTTCCAGGGTATGGATGTGGATGGGAAAGAGAAGATAGGGCGTGAGTTGGCTAGAGTTATTTTTGGGTCCTACACCAAATTTGTCTCCATTTCTCTAAGTAACTTCTCATCTCCTAGAGCGGAGTCGACTGAGGATTCAATGAGAAACAAGAGAAGTAGAGATGAGCAAAGTTGCAGCTACATTGAGAGATTTGGAGAGGAAGTGTCTTCTAATCCACATAGGGTTTTTCTAGTTGAGGATGTTGAACAAGCAGACTATTCCTCTCAGTTGGGTATCAAGAAGGTCATCGAAAGAGGAAGAATCATGACTTCAAATGGGGAGGAAGTAAGTGTTTGCGACGCTATTGTAATCTTGAGTTGCGAGAGTATTAGTTCTAGATCAAGGGTAACATCTCCGCGCGGTGGGAAATATGATCATGAACATAAGGCTAATGTTGCTTGTCTTAACTTAGAGGATATTAGCCTTTGCGCGTCCTTGGATTTGGACTTGAATATCTCAGTGGATGATTATGGAAGTATTGAAGATGAGTCAATGGATGAAATTGGAATACTCGACTCAGTCGATAAACGGGTTGTTTTCAAGCTGATGTAGCACTAATTTTGATCGAGCTAAGTGGTAGTTACACTTTGCTCTTTTCTTGTTTATCTTCCAACCAAGAGCGGTATAACTTAGCTAGTATTGGTGAGAGATGGTTTACACTTTATCATGTTAATCCATCAATGTATATATTGCATTTACCATTGGCAAAAATCTGCATGATTAAAAATGCAGTCTTGTTTTTTTCATTTCCATGACTCTTCTATCAACCCTAAAAATCAGTGCAGTCTCGTTTTTTACATTTCCTTGACGCTTCTAGTACATCTCGGTACATGATCTAACAAACTTTATGCATCGTGTAATATTTCCCCTTGATTATGAACTTCTAATTACAGTACATGTTGTTTTTGCTCCGCATAAGTAACCTTGTTTGGAGTTTAGGGTTCCATGGAGCATGATCTCTTCCTACCAATCAGTGGCAAAGTAGTGTTCCAATTAACAGATAGACTATTTGGTTTCCATTATGTAGTAAAATGCACCTTGCCTGTTGGTGTGTAACATTGGAAGACCCTAAAGTATAGATTACAAAAGATGTGAAAAGAGGCTTTAAAACATTATTATACAAAAAGATCATAAAGATATACGTAGTGCATCATTTTAAATAAATGAATGTTGGGAATGCACAAAGGTGAAAAATGGGGCTATGATCATCCACAAGGTATAATTAATAAGGATAGTTTTGCAAAAGGAGAGGCAACTTTTGTTACATTTTTATGCCCTAATAAACACCAAAAGATAGCACTACTTTTCATGTTATTGTGCAATGCATTTTACTCAAAAGCATAACTTTTCCTACATTCTCACCTTTGGGGAATTAAAGCAAATAGAAAAGTTGTGGTATAGATTAAGTGTTGAAATCAAATTAACGTGAAAGCTAAACTCATAGAATAAGTTAGGAATCAAACTAGGCTAGGCATCTTCTAGATCTCTAAACCTTAAAGAGTCATGTTATCTCTTTTGCTCAAGAGATAGTAATCAAATGTGACTCTCACATATCAAGAAATAGGGTTTTATAAATCAGCTATATATATAAGGTTTCATCTGGTTAGACCCAATGCATGTGTATATTACATGAGTATCCATTGAAGCCGCTATTGACTAGTAGGGTTTATGACGCGAATGTTTCGGACAATCTTTTGGAATCTGAAAAATTCCCTCAAAAGCAGGAGGTATGAGCGCATAAAGATATGAGCAGCAACTAAAGAGACACTCCTACATACCATGAACACATTTATGCTTGTTTAGCTGCAGAAAGTGGGTGTGAAGCTTTTAAGACACAACTAAAGCACCTTTATATAGGGTTGGTTTTTATGCTTAACCCACTTCATGGAACATCCCAGCAAGTCAAGAAAGCTATCCAACTAGGGCTAACTTTTATCATCTCTTTAATCTCTTAGTACTGTAATCGTATAAATAATGGAGTAAAAAGGAATATGTTTATGCGGGTTGGAAAAAGAGATCAGTGCTATTTACTTCCGGGTTTTACATTAAATTTCTGGAAATTTTAACAAACAGTCTTTTTCAAAATCAACATAAAAAAGTAACATTTAGTTTTAATACAACAGAGAGTAGCTTAGTTTTTATAGATTGAAAACATCTCATGATTATACATAAAAAGCTTCTTTTTATAATCAGTCAATAAAATACTTTGTATAATTTTATTGTTTATGAAAGTTATTGCATTAAGTGTTGTATTCATGGTTTCTTATATCTGATTGAGATATCAGCATTAATAGTCATCGTAAAATTATGCTCTTCGACTTCTCACATGTCTCATTCACTACAATGCATTCATACGTTATGTTGGATCGTAGTTACCGTTTCATAGCTAGTAATAAAAGTTTCGATCATGGCTAGGTAAGAAAGCAAGTGAAAATATGCAGAAAATAAATGTGTTTACTCAATAATGTATAGTGGAAACTCCGTTACCTTTATCACTACCTGAGAGAAAAATTACTACCTTCTAGCAAGCTAGAAGAATTTTGGAATGTCTCTTTATTTAAGTTTTTATCTGTTATACTAGGACAATGAACAACTAGCATTCAGACATTCTAGTTCACTGCCTGCTAGGGCACACTGCTAAGATAAACCGTACCACAAGTAGCGTCTTCCTTGTGAAACAGATCACAACACCGTCTTGTGTTCCCTCTGGAGTAGCATGCTCCTCCAGTCCAATTCTTATAGTGGCGCAATCTTCCAGGCCTCCGCTCCAAGCTTTGGGTGTCAAAGACTTCCAGGGAGAACCAAGAAATAATGATAGGTACGCCTTATATTTATATCTTGTTCTTCTAACAAGAAACCCTTGATTTGCTCAACCGCAAATCCTAGATTTTATATCCTAATTGGATCAGAAAATCTTTCAAGTTGATAAAGATCATCCCATACTAATCTTATCAACTACCCAACAAAGATTATCCCACACTAATCTTTGTTCACCGGATCTTGATATCTTGAATATCTTGTTTCTTAACTTGTAGCTCGATGGATCTTGGTATCTCTTATATCTCAGATGGACCTTGATCTCTTTCATTCATGTTTTCTAAATTGACGCGCACTAGATCTTTAACTTGTTCATTCTAGATCTTCTTGAACCGATCGTTACTAGTGGATTGCTGCTTGCTAAGGTTAGGAGAACACCTCCCCCACCCCCCCCCCCCCCCCCCCACACACACACACACATTACTGACACATTGTCCGGAAGTGGGTTACCAAATCTCTGTGTCTTGTATTTACTTTCACTCGAAATAGTCGAAACATTCCTAACGCGTTTCTTGAAGAGTTGTCATAACAACAGGTGGGACAAGTTCTATCATCCGCACTAGAACTACAAGTGGTATCAGAGCAGACATCCGACACACAGGTGGATCAGAGGAAACTCAGAATGAGTGGAAGAGATATGGGAAGACCTCCCAGTTTAGAGGAAGATGAGTTTGGCTACTGGAAGTCAATGATGAAAGCTTACATCAGATCGGTAAATGAGTATGTGTGGAAGGCTGTTGTTGAAGGTTGGGCTATACCAATAGGTGCTGCAGATGCTAAGGGAGTAAAAGCGCCAAAGCCAGAAAAAGACTGGACCGAGGAGGAGAAGAAACGATTCCAAGGGAATAGTCAAGCTTTGTATGCTATTATTTCTGCTGTGGATAAGCAGAACTATAAGTTGATAGCTGGTGTTGAAATAGCAAAGGTCTCGTGGATCATTTTGGAAACAAATTTTGAAGGAGATGCCAAGGTAATGCAGACCAGAATGCAGATGTTGAGGCTTAACTATGAGCAGCTGATGATGAAGGATGATGAGACCATAGCTGACTTCAACAACCGTCTGATGGATATAGTGAATAAAATGGGCATACTTGGGAAGCATGTGTCAGAGGTTGAGCAGGTTGAAAAGGTTCTCAGATCACTTCCTAAAAATTTGATGTCAACAGCCATTAAGGAAACTACTAATTTGGAGGAGAACATGAAGATGGACTCCCTCATGGGATCACTCATAATCTATGAGATGAAGATGAACAGTAGAAAGCTAGTAGAGAAGAAGACTAGAGGAATTGCACTAGAGTCTGCTACAACAAAACGCTGACTCAGAGTCGAATGATGAGATGGAGGATGGTCAAGTAGCTATGATGGTCAAAGAGTTTGGAGGTTCATGAAAAAGATGGATAAGAGAAGATCAAATTACGAAGCTCGTAGTGATCAAAGATATCCAGTGAGGAAAGATGACAAATTTCAAAAAGGCAAGAGTATGGAGAATGATCAAAATCCAAATAAAGAGATTCAATGCAGAGCCTGTCAAGGATATGGTCATATACAAAGGCAGTGTGCTAACACATTGATGAAGAAGAAGTAACTTTGTTGCACTAACAACTATAACTAAGGATGTCACGGATCTTATGACATTAATGTGTGGTGAGACATTAAAGGGAAGTTCCAGCTTTATCTACAGCAACCGCTATAACACTCCCTGGACCAAAAATACTAGGATCTGTCATTACTGCCATACTCGAGGACACATACAAAGATAGTGCAAAAAGTTCCTAGTTGAGTATGGACGTACTGAGAACCGCATGATGAAAGAATGGAGACCAAAGAAACATGGAAAGGAGGTATGCTTTGTTGCTTATAGTTCAACTGTCAACTTGATATGTGGTACTTTGATAGCGATTGTTCAACACATATGACAGGTAATTCAATCGTTCTTAAGCATATAACACCACTGGAGGGGAGATCAGTGACATTTGGAGATGGTGGGAAAGGAAAAGTTGTTGGAGCAGGTGTTCTGGAATTACCTGGATTGCCCAGTCTAACAAATGTTCTTTACGTTAAGGGTCTGCATGCAAATCTCATCAGTATTAGTCAGATATGCGATGATTTTTGTGAGGTAAAGTTCACCGGAAATTCGTGCCAAATTCTCAATGCTGATGGAGATTGTGTGATGAGTGGCTGTCGTTCTACTAACAACTGCTATTTGTTAGATGTTACAGGAACTGTTGGATGCAAACTGTCTACTTACTTAAACTTGTGAGATGAATCTGTGGCACAGAAGGTTGGGGCACCTGAATCTGAAAGCTCTGAAGAAGCTGTCAAGCAAGAAGCTGGTAAGAGGGCTTTTTGTTATCAAATGAGAGGAGAACAGAACAGATAAACACGAAGCGTAACTTTGAGGTGCTCCATGTGGATCTTGTTGGATCATTCCAAGTAAAGGGGATTGGTGGAAAAAGGTATGCTTTGGTAAGTGTTGATGATTTTTCTAGATATGCTTAGGTTGAGTTTATTAGAGAAAAATCAGAGATTGTTGAGCATCCTGTTGAGCTGATTACCAGATTACAGCGTGAGAAAGGATTACCTCTTGCGTTCATCTGAAGTGATCATGGCAGAGAATTTCAAAATCAGTCATTTGATGAGTTCTGCAAAAAGGAAGGCATTGCACATCAGTTTTCTTCACCTCTGACGCCGCAACAGAATGGAGTTGTTGAGCGGAAAAATCGATCAATTGTGAAAATGGGGAGGACGATGTTACAGGCCAAAGATGTAGCACTACACTTTTGGCCAAAAGCTCTTAGCACGAGTTGTCACATCCTTAACCGTGTAACACTGCGGGGGAGTACTGACCAAACGTGCTACGAGCTCTGGAACGGTAAGAAGGCCACGTGAAATATTTTCATGTATTTGGTTCTACGTGCTACATTTTAGATGACAGAGAGTATAAGCAGAAGCTAGATGCTATAAGTGATGAAGGTATTTTCCTAGGATACTCCCGTAACAGTTGTGCCTACAGAGTCTACAATCGAAGGACAAAGACTATTATGGTGTTGTCAAATGTTGCAATAAATGATGAAGAGGTTAATACCACTGACGGTGCAGAAGGTTGGATTCCACAGACGACTGATAAAGATCCAATAAGTAATGTTGAGGCCCCAGCAGAAGAAGCTGTAATAGAGGCTGATTAACAACCACCCATTATTGAGGAATATTCTAAGGACAGTGTTGATGCAGAAGAAGAGATCGAGATGATTCCTTCACGTCATGTTCAGAAACACCATCCTTTGATCAATGTCATTGGCAGTGCAAGGGGACGTATGGTCACTCGAGTGATTAAGAAGAATTACAGAGAGATGGTTCGCTTCGCTTGCTTTGTATCTACCATCGAACCCAAACGAGTACAAGATGCTATAGTAGATGAATATTGGGTTGTGGCTATGCGGGAGGAACTTAGAGAGTTTGTCAGGAATGCTGTCTGGGAACTGGTTCCACGACCCACTGATGTGAACGTGATTGGCACAAAGTGGGTGTTTAAGAATAAGACTGATGACAAAGGGTACATCACCAGGAACAAAGCAAGATTGGTGGCACAAGTTTACTCACAGATTGATGGGGTTGACTTTGAGGAAACCTTCGCACCAGTAGCTAGCTTAGAAGCTGTTAGAATCCTGATGGCCTTAGCTTGTTTCTTTGATTTCACATTGCATCAGATGGACGTGAAGTGCGCCTTCCTAAACGAAGTGTTACAGGAAGAGGTGTATGTAGCACAACCTAAAAGATTTATTTACACACATCACCCTGATCATGTGTACCGTTTAAAGAAGCATTGTATGGTCTCAAGCAGGCGCCCAGAGTCTGGTATGAGATAGACACAGTTTCTTCTCCAACAAGGCTATGAGCGCGGGGGAGTTGACACAACGTTGTTCATCAAACGGACAAGCTGTGATTTTATAGTAACCTAGATATATGTCGATGACATAGTGTTTGGATCCACATCTACGAAGTTGGTGAAGCATTTTGTGGAGCAAATGCAGAGCGAGTTCCAGAGGAGGCTAGTTGGGGAACTAACCTATTTTTTGGGCTTTCAGGTACACCAAAAGAAAGATGACATATTTATCACAAAAAGCAAGTACGCAAGGAATCTGGTGAAAAAATTCAATATGGAGAAGGCAAGTCACAAGCGTACCCCGCTGCCACAAGTCAGAAGGTGACTAGAGATGATGCTGGAGCAAATGCTGACCAAACGCTATACAGAAGTATGATCAAGAGTCTTCTTTACCTGACAGCTACTGATAGAGCCTAGTTATATGCTCTATTTAGATCTTAACACTGTGCTTGTTTGCATTATTTTATGTACAAGATTACTGGTTTTCGATATTTTTGTATTTCAGGATGAAACAGGAGCATAAGTCAGATGTGCGCTAACGGGCGCTTTTAAAGAGCGCAATGCACGACCTGCGGAGCTAGCAGCGCAAAAGGAGATAGGAGATAGCTGATTCGGACTGCAGTGCGCAAACCAACTGCGCGAAGCGAGTAGCGCAATCAACGTGCGCAGTGAGCCATGCGCAGGATAGCAGAGTTTCTAAATTTTGATCATCATTATCCCTACAAAATTTCCTAGATTTGGGAAGTAGCTAAGATTCTCTCGGGCCAAATCTAAGCATTCCTTGGGCTTCAAGACCAGCATATAAAGAGGAGGAAAGCTAGGGTTTGGAGAGGACATATAGAGAGAGAGACACATAGCATCAAAAACACACGAGCTACAGGAAGTCTGCCGCCAAGATTCTGCGCGAACCCCCTGCGCCAGCCGAAAATAGCAACCTGCAATTGCGCCGACCTGCTACTTTTCCTTGGCTGCTTTAGTTTTATTTATTATTTCTATGATGTTTGCTTCCAGCATGTCTAGCTAAACACCTTGTATCGGTTGGGCATGATTCTATGAAGTATTTCCTTTGAGACTTGTGTTTAATGCTTAGTTCGTCTACTTATATTAATTCTATGCACATGGGTGATAATTAGTTGTGCGAATAAGAGAAGCCTTGAACCGCAATCTTATTCTAACTGCTCGTTATTGTATGTTAAACTGGTTGATAACTTGACGGTGACAACTAGGAGTAACACACTAGGATAATCAGCTACTACTGTGATAGGATTCGTAGTTGCTTAGACTAGTTTCAAGAATTAATAGCTCATGGACTTTGATCGGAACATGCGCGCACGTTAGGAAGCCTTGATCGGACACTAACGTAAGTAGAACTGCACTATAGATGTTTAGAGTCAATGATAAGGGTGATAGAGCCTATTTATGCACACTATTTAGATCCTAACCCTACGCTTGTTTGCATTATTTTGTGTACAAGACTACTGGTTTCTGGTGTTTTTGTATTTCAGGACGAAACAAGGGCCTAAGTCGGATACGCGCTAACAGGCAGCGTTTAAGACGCACAATACACATCCTACGGAGCTAGCAGCGCAAACAGGATAGGAAGTGGCAGAGTCGACTACGGTGCGCAGACCGATTGCGCTAACCAGTGTGTGCAGTGCGCCATGCGCAGAATATTGGTGTTTCCAAATCTTGACACCATCAGATTTGGAAGTTGCCAAGGCCGTCCCTGGGCCTCATGAGCAGTATATAAAGAGAGGAAGGCTAGGGTTTGAACAAGGAATCATCAGACAACACCACAGCACACGAGAGAGCGGCAGAACTGAAAAACACACGAGCCTACTGAGAGGATCTGCGCTAGCCGACCGCGCCAGCCGAGATACTGCAACCTGCACGCACCTGCTTGTTACTGTTTTCTTGGATACTTTAGATATTATTTACTATTTCTATGATGTTTACTACTAGCATGTCTAGCTAAACGCTTTGTATCGGTTGGGCATGATTCTATGAGTATTTCCTTTGAGACTTGTGCTTAATGCATAGTTTGTTTGCTTATATTAATTCTGTGCGCTCGGCTGACAGCTAGTTGCATGAGTAGAGGAAGCCTTGAACCGCAATCTTACTCTTGCTGCTTGTTTGTTATATGTTAAACTAGTTGAATAGCTTGACGGTGACAACTAGGAGTAACGCGCTGGGATAATCAGTTGCTACTGTGACAGGATTCGTAGCTGCTTAGACTAGTCTTAAGAATTAATAGCTCATGAACTTTGATCGGAACATGCACACATGTTAGGAAGCCTTGATCGGACACTAACATCAGTAAACCAAACTATAGACGTTTAGAGTTGATGATAAGGAATACACTCATAGAGGATTGTCTGCGCCGATACTTTTCATAGTCTTAATACTTAATCTCTACTGCCTGCGCACGTCTAGTGCAATCCCTGCGTTCACTACTGTTACCCGCGCACTTGCGCAACCCAATCACTCACACCCCCTAGTTTTCGTAAGTGCAGGTTACTAGTTAAAGCTCATCTACTTGCTCCCTGTGGAATCGACCCTGACTTAGCCGCTATACTAAGTGGAGAAAGAAGGAATTAATTTGACGCGCACAACGACGCGTGCTATCAAAGGGATACGTTCATAGAGGATTGTCTTTACCGATACTTTTCATAGTCATAGTACTTAATATCTACTGCCTGCGCACGTATCGTGAAATTCTGTTTTCACTACTGTTCATTCGCGCACCTGCGCAACCTAATCACTCACAACCCCCAATTTCGTAAGTTGTAGGTTGCTAGCTAAGACGAGTCTGCACGCTCCTTGTGGGATCGACCCTGACTTAGCCGCTGTACTAAGTGGAGAAGGAAGGATTAATTTGACGCGTACAACGACGCGCGATCAAATTTTGGCGCCATTGCCGGGGAGCAACACAGATAAGTTTTAACTAGTTCAAGTTTTCTTTTACAGTAGTTAGTTATTTCTTTTATTTTTCGTTTTTGCTTCTCACAGTACGCAATCAACATCAGCCTATGCAACTTTGAAACGGTTGCGCTGCACAGATTATAGTTGCGCACCGACAGGGGCAACAACCTAGTTGTCTTTTAAATTCGTTTTCTTTAAGTTTAGAACAGGGCATGGAGAATAATAGTGTCATCGGCGATAACTTAGAGGACAGAACTCCAGAGGGACCTAACAATGCAAGGGCAGATAACTGCGCAGCTCGGTTCAGAGAGGAAGTACAGTGCGAAGTTGATGCTCGGATGGCCGTTGAAGCAGTGTATAAGGCGCAACCCGTGCAACAGATCGTGCGACGCAGAACAGTGCGCGAAATGTCGGTTCCAATCACAGTCAACCAACCTTGGTGCACAGTACTTCCACCGGATGGGCATTTTGAACTACGGAGCTCATTCATTCATCATATGCCTAAGTTTTCGTGGGATGAACAACGAGAACCGAGTCAAGCATGTGCGGGAATTCCTAGTTATTTGCGAGAACATGAAGACCGATGGGGAGAGTGAAGAAGCACTGAAGCTGAAGGCGTTCCCTTTTTCATTGTGTGATACAGCCAGGCATTGGCTGATCAGCTTACCAGCAGGATCTATTCGCACATAGGAGCAGCTCCAAAAGAAGTTCTTGGATAAGTTCTACCCCGCAACTAAGATCGCGCTACTCAAGAGGGAATTGGCCGCGCCTAGGCAGGGCGTAGGAGAGTCAGTATCAGAGTACTATGAGCGTTTCAGGGAGCTGGAAGCCAACTGCTATAATCATGGCCTGCCCCAAAATGTGCTGATAGAGAATTTCCTGAACGGGCTACAACCGATGGAACTTAGATTATTGAATGCATGCGCAGGAGGTGACATATGTAACATGTCCCCGGAGGATGTATGGCAGATGATAGAGGATTCTGCTGGACAGGTGAGGCATCAATTGACGCTCGAGAACAGCCGTGCGTGCGCCGTGCATCAGGTGGATTCCAGTGCTGAAATAAAGGAGATGAAAGCCATGCTACAGAAGCTGATGAGTGCGCAAGGCACGCAACTGGTTGCGCCGAAGGCATGCGAGTTCTATACGTCCACTGAGCACAAAACCGACGCATGTCCCACACTTTTCGAGGAATCAGGAGATGTAAATGCTCTAGGAGGATGGGACAATAGAGGACCGCAGAGGCAGAATCAGCCGCGCTTTGGACTAGCCGCAAATGGATTCAGATGGAGGGAAGACAGCAATCTCCAAAGGCAGCCCGCGGAATATCGCACGCCACAGCAGGCGCAGCAAGTATACAACCCACCGCACCGCCGCAATGACGCACCAGCACAGAATAACCAGCAACCGTGGTGCTCCTTGGAAGACATAGTGGGTCAGTTAGCAGACACTGTGCGCAAGAATGATGAAAAGTATGACAAGAGGTTTGAGTCAATTGAGAAGCAGTTGTTGCAGATTGCTACCACGATTTATGAGCTGAAAAAGAACGATGGCAACCTACCTTCGCAAGTGATTCAAAACCCTAAGGGAGGAGTTAATGCCGTAACGCTGAGGACTGGGCGCACAGTTGGGATAGCTCCGACCGCGAAGGTGCCCACGCAGCCAGTTGCGCAACCTCAAGAGCCAGCACAGCCGGATGCGCAACCAGCCGCGCAAGCTACAAACCAACAGGGGGTGGCGCCAGGTATGATACAATCAGGAGAAAAGAGTATCAATCGTACTAACGCACCTGCACCTTTTCCTGTGCAGGTATCTTTAGCAAGGAAGGAGGCGCTAGACAAGGAGCTGTATGAATTATTCAGTAAGGTGGAAATAAACATTCCCCTGATTGAGGCAGTTCGGCAGATCCCTAGATACGCCAAGTTCATGAAGGAGCTGTGCACAAACAAGAGGAGGAAAGGCGAGTGCGCACAAGTAATGCTTAACGCGCATGCATCAGCAATTGTGCAACACAAGGTACCACCTAAATGCCGGGATCCAGGTACATTCACCATACCGTGCGCCTTAGGTAAGACCACGGTAAGCAACTGCATGATTGGTCTCGGTGCATCTATAAATATGCTTCCTTACTCCTTATATGTATCATTGCACCTTGGTCCACTAAAGCCTGCAGGTCTCACCATCCAATTAGCAGATCGGTCGTGCAAACAACCGACGGGCATGATAGAGGACGTTCTCGTCCAAGTGGGAGAACTGGTTTTCCCAGCAGATTTCTAAGTCTTGGAAATGGAGGGTGAGCCGAGCAAGGGAAGCGCGCAAATCCTACTGGGCAGACCATTTCTGATGACAGCGCGCACAAAGATAGACGTGTGGAAAGGAACGCTCTCAATGGAGGTAGATGGCGAGGAGATTCACTTTAACATTTTTAAGGGGATCCAGCATCCTCATGAGGACGCCACAGTGCACGCGTTGGATAGTATGAACGACTTGGTTGCGCATGCGCAGTGTGCATGCGTAACAGGGGAGCCTGCGCCACTGACACAGACAGAGATGGAGGCACATGATGATGAGCTGAGCGGCACAGAACCAGTGTCCAGGCAGGTGTATGATCTGGTTAATGTTTGCGCTACTAATATAATCCTGCCTTCTATTGAACAGGCATCCAAAGTTGAGCTGAAGCAATTGCCCAAGCACTTAAAGTACATCTTCCTGGGCAATAAGGACACCCTGCCTCTCATTATAAAGAAAGGATTAGAGGAGGAGCAGGAGGCGCGATTATAGGTGGTATTGCACAAGAACCAGCGCGCTATAGGGTGGACATTAGCTGACCTGTGCGGAGTAAGCCCTGATGTGTGTATGCTTAGAATTCTGCTGGAAAATGATGCCAAACCATTCAGGCAACCTCAGCGCAGACTGAATCCGATTATGATGGAGGTAGTGCAGAAGGAGATCCTGAAGCTGCTTGACGCAGGAGTAATATACCTGATCTCAGACAGTAAGTGGGTAAGTCCAGTGCACGTTGTGCCCAAGAAAGGAGGCATCACAGTAGAGGAAAATGCGCAGGGCGAGCTAGTTCCGAAGCGCATACAAACTGGATGGCGCTTGTGCATTGACTACAGGAAGCTAAACGCAGTCACGCGCAAGGATCATTTCCCGCTACCGTTCATGGACCAGATGCTCGACCGTTTGGCAGGGAAATCGCACTTTCGCTTCCTGGACGGTTACTCAGGGTACAATCAGATACCTATAGTTACGGAGGATCAGGAGAAGACAACCTTTACCTGCCCATTCGGTACCTTTGCGTTCCGGCGCATGTCGTTTGGGCTGTGTAATGCGCCAGGTACGTTCCAACGCTTAGTCATGAGCATTTTCTCTGATATGATTGGTTTATGTATAGAGGTATTCATGGATGACTTTACTGTGCATGGTGAGACTTTTGATGCATGTTTGGATAATCTTGATAGGGTCTTAGCGCGCTGCATTACCAAGAACCTAGTTCTCAATTATGAAAAATGTCACTTTATGGTGTCACATGGAGTAGTGCTAGGACATATTATCTCACAGGAAGGAATTAAGGTTGATAAAGCAAAAATAGATCTTATCTCAAATCTGCCTTATTCCACTAATGTGCGCGACGTTAAGTCGTTTCTTGGGCATGCAGGGTTCTACAGGCGTTTTATAAAAGATTTTTCTAAAATATGTATTCCATTGTCTAACCTCCTTCAAAAGGATGTGTGCTTTGAGTTCACTGATGAGTGCAGGAATGCTTTTGATAAGTGGAAGGATGCGCTGACCAGTGCGCCAGTGATGCGCGCACCAGACTAGAACTTACCCTTTGAGCTGATGTGTGATGCAAGTGACTACGCCGTAGGCGCAGTATTGGGTCAGCGCGTGGATAAGAGGCCGCACGCTATATATTATGCGTCGCGCACACTGGACACTGCGCAGAGGAACAACACCACGATGGAGAAGGAGGTTCTGGCAATCATATTTGCGCTGGAGAAGTTCCGCGCATATGTTCTGGGCGCTAGAGTCATTGTCTACACTAACCACGCTGCTATCCGTTACCTGATGTCCAAGAAAGAGACTAAGCCGCGCTTGATGCGCTGGTTGCTTCTGCTCCAAGAGTTCGATTTAGAGATCAAGGATAAGAAGGGAACGGAAAACACTGTTGCTGATCACCTAAGTAGGATAGTGAAAGAAGAGGAACCAGGGCAGATCACGGAGACATTCCCTGACGAGCACCTGATGGCGCTGAACGGTAAGGTACCATGGTATGCGCATATTGCAAATTACCTGGTCACAGGTGCGTTTCCCCCTCAGTTCACTAAAGCTCAATGCATGAGGTTAAAACATGAGTCCAAATATTACGTTTGGGATGATCCGTACATGCTTAGAATAGGCCCTGATCATGAGATGAGCTCTGTTTTGAAGTTTTGTCATGCGCACGCGTGTGGAGGACACTTTGGTCCAAAGCGCACGAGCAGGAAAATCCTAGATTGCGGTTTTTACTGGCCGCACTTATTTCGTGACTCATATAATCACTGCAGGGCTTGTGACAGGTGTCAGCGCACAGGAAATATATCAGCGCGCAACGAGATGCCACAAACGCCAATACTGGTAGAGGAAGTGTTCGACTTGTGGGGGATTGACTTCATGGGGCCGTTTCCTCCATCTTGTGGATACGAGTACATACTAGTTGCGGTGGATTATGTCTCGAAGTGGGTCAAAGCTAAGGCCACGCGCAAGGATGATGGTAAAACGATTGTTGAGTTTTTAAGGACTAACATTTTCTGCAGGTACGGAGTGCCTAAGGCAATAATCAGCGACCAGGGGACGCACTTCTGCAACAGAATAGTGGCGCAGGTACTAAAGCATTATGGAGTGCGCCACAAAACGTCCACTGCATACCATCCTCAAACGAATGGCCAGGCCGAGGTTTCCAACAGAGAGATTAAGCGCATTCTGGAGAAAACCGTGAGACCTACGCGCAAAGACTGGAGCCAGCAGCTAGATGATGCACTTTGGGCATACAGGACTGCGCACAAGACACCGATTGGGACTTCACCATTTCGGTTGGTATATGGAAACGTGCCACCTACCGGTTGAGTTGGAACACAAGGCATACTGGGCATTGCGCACTTGCAATCTGAACCTCGACGAGGCTGGTAAGGAGCGCGCATTTGAATTGAGCGAGCTAAAGGAGCTGCGCCTGGATGCATATGAGGGGCTGGGCGACTACAAAGCACGCACGAAAGCATTTCACGATAAGAACATCCTCAGACGCACCTTCGAGCTAGGAGACCAGGTGCTTTTGTTCTCCTCGCGCTTAAAGCTGATGCCCGGAAAGCTGCGCAGCAAGTGGACTGGACCATACACAGTCACAAAGGTTTTCCCATATGGAACTATCGAGTTAGAGAACGAGCGCAAGCATTGTTTTCAGGTTAATGGGCAAAGAGTAAAGAAATACTTGGGAGAACCTTGGGATGAGGCCACGCGCGAAGTTGATTTGGCGGAACCAGAAATAGAGGATGCGCAGGCTGCTGCGCCCGAGATACAACCTGATGCACCGGAGGGAGAACTGGGAGCTACTGCTTATATATCTTCTCCCTCATTGATTAACCTCGTTACTTATGATGTGTCACATGATTTTGGCCACACTGACCACCTATCTGTTCCTTTGCGCAGGACTAAGGAAGACATAGCACGCGCGGATGCGCAGGGACGCGCAGGAGCAAGTGTGGGGTGGTCACGAGCGCAAACTTGAGCAAGTAACGAGGTACTGTCTAACCAACGACGTTAAACAGAGGCACTTGTCGGGAGGTAACCCGACACGTTTTCCACGTTTTATTTTTTTTACACGTTTTTTTTAGGATTTGAATTTTTAGCTAGTTTAGTGCACGAGTGCGCTCTCCGTTGCGTTTGAGCATGAGTCATGGGGACACGTCTCTGTTTAAGTGGGGGGGGGGGGAGGGGGGGGGGGGGCGTTACATTTACATTTCATATTTATCATTGTAGTTTAGCTTAGTTAATGTAGTTAAAGGAAATAGTAGCGGTTGTGTGCTTGTGTGCGGATTGCGCACACCTTTCGACTTGTTTTGTCTTATTCATCCTACATGTGCTGCTATTAAGCATTTTAGTATATTTTTTCGATTTTTGTCTTTTTAGTTGGGACATACAGGGGATGTGGAGTTGACAGAAAAAGCTCTAGAGAGGCGGTTAGTCATTTTTGCTTCGAGATTAAGGTACATGGCTAAAAGCGCTAGTGGAGGCCGGTGCTTCGCAACCTTCGGAGCAATAGAGCGCGCTCAGCCACGCAGATGCCAAAGGCGAATACCCAAAGCGTGGCGAGGTGAGAAAACAGACCACCTTTCCTCTGATAGTCGAGTGTAGGAAGGTGGGCGCGGGTGTGAACGCGTGCGCTGACCTGCGCAAGTAGACCAAGGAGGGAGAGCGGGGAGTTGTTCCATAGCTGCTATCCGAAGGCCGAGACTGGAACCGTTCTGGGAATATAAGAAAAGTGGATAAAGCTGCATAAAAGGAAAGAAACCAGCGTGCGCACACAACTCCATATTAGCGCATGCGCAAGTCCAAAAGTAAAAAAAAATCGTCAAGGACGAAAGGCTTGAGTTCCCAAGAAGCGCGCGAATGAATCACGCACCTGAAGAAGCTTGCGCGATTAACCATGTAACAGAAATCGGAGTAGAGACCGACAACCAGGAGCCTATGGAGAGCTACCTCCCAATCATCCAAATTAAATTGCATCTTAGCTGAGAGGTAACAAATTTCGAAGTTATTATATTAAAATTGTTGAGGGTATGTGCGCGAAGGTGATAGAGCAATGCAGGATGAACCGATGTGCAGATCGCGCATGAGTGTAAGGCTGTGCGCTAGACTTCGGAGAGGTAATTGTGTCTGTGCTTCAGTACTTGTTCAAGACGAACAAGGGCAAGTGTGGGGGATTTGATAGAGCCTAGTTATATGCGCTATTTAGATCTTAACACTGTGCTTGTTTGCATTATTTTGTGTACAAGATTACTGGTTTTCGGTATTTTTGTATTTCAGGATGAAACAGGAGCATAAGTCAGATGTGCACTAACGAGCCCTTTTAAAGAGCGCAATGCACGACCTGCGGAGCTAGCAGCGCAAAAGGAGGTAGGAGATAGCTGATTCGGACTGCAGTGCGCAAACCAACTGAGCGAAACTAGTAGCTCAATCAACGTGCGTAGTGAGCCATGCGCAGGATAGCAGAGTTTCTGAATTTTGATCATCATTATCCCTACAAAATTTCCTAGATTTGGAAAGTAGCTAAGATTCTCTCGGGCCAAATCTAAGCATTCCTTGGGCTTCAAGACCAGCATATAAAGAGGAGGAAAGCTAGGGTTTGGAGAGGACATATAGAGAGAGAGACACATAGTAGCAAAAACACACGAGCTATAGGAATTCTTCCGCCAAGATTCTGCGCGAACCACCTGCGCCAGCCGAAAACAGCAACCTGCAATTGCGCCGACCTGCTACTTTTCCTTGGCTGCTTTAGTTTTATTTATTATTTCTATGATGTTTGCTTCCAGCATGTCTAGCTAAACACCTTTTATCGGTTGGGCATGATTCTATGAAGTATTTCCTTTGAGACTTGTGTTTAATGCTTAGTTCGTCTACTTATATTAATTCTATGCACATGGGTGATAATTAGTTGTGCGAATAAGTGAAGCCTTGAACCGCAATCTTATTCTAACTGCTCGTTATTGTATGTTAAACTGGTTGATAACTTGACGGTGACAACTAGGAGTAACACACTAGGATAATCAGCTACTACTGTGATAGGATTCGTAGTTGCTTAGACTAGTTTCAAGAATTAATAGCTCATGGACTTTGATTGGAACATGCGCGCACGTTAGGAAGCCTTGATCGGACACTAACGTAAGTAGAACTGCACTATAGATGTTTAGAGTCAATGATAAGGGATACGTTCATAGATGATTGTCTTTACCGATACTTTTTATAGTCATAGTACTTAATATCTACTGCCTGCGCACGTGTCGTGCAATTCTGTTTTCACTACTGTTCATTCGCGCACCTGCGCAACCCAATCACTCATAACCCCCAATTTCGTAAGTTGTAGGTTGCTAGCTAAGATGAGTCTGCACGCTCCATGTGGGATCGAGCCTGACTTAGCCGCTGTACTAAGTGGAGAAGGAAGGATTAATTTGACGCGTACAACGACGCGCGATCAGCTACCAGACCAGACATTGCCTATGCCATGGGAGTTTGTGCCCGTTACCAAGCTAATCCCAAGGAGAGGATTATACGATATGTTGTAGGTACTGCTGAACTTGGACTCTGGTACACTAAAAATACAACATCCAGCATTGTAGGATATTATGACGCAGATTGGGCAGGCAGTGCAGATGATAGGAAAAGCACTTCAGGAGGAAGCTTTTACGTTGGAAATAATCTTGTTTCTTGGTAAAACAGAATAGCATCTGTGATCGCGCGTTGTACGCGTCAAATTAATCCTTCCTTCTCCACTTATTATAGCGGCTAAGTCAGGGTCGATCCCACAAGGAGCAAGCAGACTCGTTCTAGCTAGCAACCTACAACTTACGAAAATTAAGGTTGTGAGTGATTGGGTTGCGCAGGTGCGCGAATGAACAGTAGTTGAAAGCAGAATTTGCACTAGACGTGCGCAGGCAATAGAGATTAAGTACTATGACTATAAAAAGTATCGGTGCAGACAATCCTTTATGAATGTATTCCTTATCATCGACTCTAAACGTCTATAGTTCGATTTACTGAAGTTAGTGTCCGATCAAGGCTTCCTAACATGTGCGCATGTTCCGATCAAAGTTCATGAGCTATTAATTGTTGAAACTAGTCTAAGCAGCTACGAATCCTGTCACAGTAGCAACTGACTATCCTAGCGCGTTACTCCTAGTTGTCACCGTCAAGCTACCAACTAGTTTAACATATAACAACAAGTAGTAAGAGTAAGATTGCGGTTCAAGGCTTCCCCTACTCATGCAACTAGCTGTCAACCGTGTGCACAGAATTAATACAAGCAAACAAACTATGCATTAAGCACAAGTCTCAAAGGAAATACTCATAGAATCATGCCCAACCGATACAAAGCGTAGGCTCCGGGTTGTCAGTCTCTTCTTCGAGTACGGGTATATGGTTAATAGCGCAAGCTTCTTCCGGTGCGTGATTCTTTCGCGCACTTCCTGGGAACTCGAGCCTTCTGGATGATTTTCTTGTGAACTTGCGCATGCTGGTACGGAGTTGTGCGCATGGACAAAGCATATAGAGATCAGAACCACTACATTCGTGAGCTTGTGGAAAAAGGAGTTGATCTTGACTCATGTTCGCACAGATTGCCAGAAAGTCGATATCTTTACAAAGGCTGATGGCTGATTGCACACAAAAATTTGAGACCTTGAGGGCTGAGTTTGGACTGGGCATAGTCGAAGACTAATCATGGCATGACTTCTTGTAGTCCTTGAATAAAAAAGAGGGCTAAAGTTTGGGCTACCAGAAAAAGGAAATGTAACACATATATTTCAGCTAACGGTATAACATTTCCTATTTGCGGGCTATTTCAGATCTGTGAGCAAAATGTTGAAGGCGTTGTTGAACCCACTACTGAGGAACCTGTTGTAACGATTGTTAAAATCTTATGTTGGGAACAAAGAAATCACGGAGGGTACAGAGGTAGTTGTTGATGAAAAAGCTGAGGATACCTCTGGCATAGATGTAGGTGGAGCGGACCAGATTGGTGATGTGCACACTCAAGGGGTATCAGCTGCTAATAATGATTCAGAATCAGAATCAGACATTCGATGGGGAATCCAAAGAGGAGAGTGTGAAGAGTCCAATTGGTGTTGTGGAAAGTGAAGAGGCCGTTGCACAGGCCATTGCTAAAGATTTTGGTGATGAGATGAGTTCTGAGTATGGACATGTATGGGTCAAGGGTAGCCTGATCAAGATTATTCCAGAGGCTATTAATGAGTTTTATGGCATAGATGTTGAAGTTAATGTTGAGGATAATGCTGACTCGGATGCAGTAGCAAGGAAACTGGTAATACTTGAACCCCTCATTCAATGAAGTACTTTGGAACATTTGAACTTGTATCCCCTTGCCGAGTTTGTGGCAAATAGAGGAAGAATAATTGGGGGAGTAGTTCGAACTTGAACAACTAACTTTGTAATTAGTCAAAAAATGCCAAGGGGGAGATTGTTAGTCCTATGATTATGTATGACATGTTTTTGTGCAAAGAGTTGTTCAAGTAAGTTAGAAATATGTGTAGAATAGTTAGGTATTAAAACTGCAAAACTGAAGTCAGGAGATGCTTCGCAAGATGTTAGAGCAATAGCTGAAGTTCGTGATGGCTGTGAACCGAAGGAGTATATCCGCAGATTTCGAGAATCAAGGATGAGATTCCGAGAATCAAGGATGCAGAGTATATCTGCAAGATCACTGGAGTCTTGGCTGGATAAATATCTAGAATATCTTCAACTAGATTCTGAATACGCAATCTTCTGGTTTGGCAACAAGATAAAGATAAGGTCAATAAATATTCAAATTGAATATTTGTTGAGATCTTTAAGAAGATTGGCGAGTGCTTTAAAAGGAGGGAGAACGAAGTTGAAGAGCATGCAGATACAATAAACATTCATGGAGCTCTCTTGCATTATAGAAATATACAAGAGAAGTCGAGGTTAAGTGATTGAGTGCACCCATTAGAGACCGGAGCAAAGTTATCACTCAATCACGAGAACCAGGAGCATCTGCTGAAGCAATACGTTTCACAAACCCTGTTGCAAAACAGATCTGTCTAGCTATCTTGGAGGAAGCCAGCGATCCGGGAGGACGTTGAGTGGACGAGTAGCTGTTCGGGTGAACGAAGCTGTTGTGACAAGCCATAGAGAGGGATCTCTACACTGAGGGTAGCTCAGTGCGCATCCAGACGAGTCGGTGGTAGAAGGTATTGAAGAGGGAGTCTTGCAAGTTTGTACTTCGTTGTCTGATCGTTAATAGTGGATTGCGGCTTGTTGGGGTTAGAAGAACCCCCCCCCCCCCCCCCCCACACACACACATTACGGACACATTATCCCGAAGTGGGTTACCAAATCTCTTTGTCTCGTATTTACTTTCACTCGAAACAGTCGAAACAATCCTAACGCGTTTCCTCAGGAGTTGTCATAACAACAGCTAGGACAAGTTCTATCATCCGCACTAGAACTACAATGAGCACTTTTTTGAGGATGATTAAATGTGCTCATCAATCTTCTAGGTGTGGGCTTTCCACATTAAATTTGTACCCAACGCTAGTTGGATAGGAATTGGGTATCCCACTAATAGAAAATTATATGGGTCTTAGTCCCATCCCCGTTACAGACTTAGAGACCAAGTCTCTAGCTAATCCCTTCGTCAAGTGATCGGCTAAATTTTTTTGTGACCTTACAAAGTCAATCGAAATCACCCCATGCAATATGAGCTCTCGAATTGCACTATGTCTCACACCCAAGTGTTGAGACTTACCATTGTATGCATGGCTATATGCCTTAGCCAAAGTTGCAGCGCTATCACTATGTATCATTAATGGTGATATCGGATTTTCCCACAATGGAATCTCATATATCATGTTTCTAAGCCATTCGGCTTCTTTTTCCACGGCAGCTAGTGCCACAAATTCAGATTCCATTGTTGAACTCGTGATGTAAGTTTGTTTCTTAGAAGCCCAAGAGATTGCACCTCCCCCGAGTAAGAATACCCATCCACTTGTGAACGAATGATCCTCCTCATTCGAGATCCAACTTGCATCCGAATACCCTTCAATTACCGAAGGAAAGTTAGAGTACACAAGACCTAAATTCATAGTCCACTTAAGATAACAAAGTACCCTATGGACTGCCTGTCAATGTTGCATACTAGGGTTACTACTATAACGACTTAGCTTACCCATTGCGAATACAATGTCCGGCCTTGTGCTAGTCATAACATACATTAAACTGGCAATGACCCTAGAATATTCTGGTTGAGACACAGGTTTGCCCGTGTTAGGCATAAGCCGAATTGAGGGATCAAATGGAGTACTTGTCAGATGGCATTCCAACTAATTAAACCTCCTTAACACTTTCTCAATGTAGTGAGATTGTGTCAAAGCTAGACCTCCCTCGACCCTTTTAATTCTTATCCCAAGAATTACCTCAGCCTTCCCCATATCCTTCATAGAGAATTTAGATGACAAGAATTCTTTTGTTTGATTTATGCACTCCATGTTAGTGCCAAAAATCAGCATGTCATCTACATATAGACAAATGATTACTCCATTTTCGGAGTTATCAAATTTGCTATATACGCATTTATCCGACTGGTTCAAGATGAATCCATTGGATAACACAACGTCATCAAACTTTTGATGCCATTGTTTAGGTGCTTGTTTAAGTCCACACAAGGATTTAACAAGTTTGCACACCTTGTGCTCTTGTCCTGGCATAACAAATCCTTCCGGTTGTTTCATTTACCTCTTCTTCCAGCACTCCATTTAGGAATGCAGTTTTTACATTCATTTGATGTACTAGCAACTTATGAATAGATGCTAGACTAATCAACAATCTAATAGTAGTGATTCTTGCAACCGGTGCATAAGTGTCAAAGTAATCGGTCTCATAATTTTGTCTAAATCCTTGGACCACCAGCCTTGCTTTAACTTATCAACTGTTCCATCTACTTTCATCTTCCTTTTGAAGATCCATTTGTTACCCAAAGGCTTACATCCGGGTGGTAAGTCCACTAAAATCCAAGTGTTATTACCCATGATGGAATCTATCTCATCATTAATGGCCTCATTCCAAAATTATACATCTTGGTATTTCATGGCCTCATCAAAATTCTTAGGGTCATTTTCAACCCCTTGACAATACATATATTGAGTGCCAAACTCATTCCTAGCCCCTTCCACTAGGTAGACATGGAAATCGTCACCAAATAATTTCTTCTTTCTTGACCTCTTACTCCTAATTTCTGGAATTTGTTCACTAGGGGTGACATTTTACTCTTGATTTGTACTAGGCATAAGAGTCAGGTCCTTAGCCATGCATATTGGCTAGCCATGCCATGCCTAGCCAAAAATTTAGTGAATTTCAAACAATAGTTACCTCTTGTAAATGGATTATAGGGAATCTAGTCTCCGAAGCTAGTTTGATCTATGAACGCAGGAATAAATGGACGAGACTGGGAATTCGGGCGGAGAAGAATGGGGTAATGTCAAGGAAAATTAATTAGAGAAAGGAAGGTAGATTTTGTTAGATAATATTGACAGGAAATTTGTAGATCATGTTTGTGTGAATTATGCAGTAAATTACAACAAGAAATAAAATACTGCATATACAAGTCTACGACTAACAGGTGCATCAGCTATGCTCAATAAATGCTAGTAAACCCCACAGATGCCTCTCATGTAAACAAACAAACCGCAAATATGTAACAAAATTAATCAAACTAGAACGAGAGTAATAATAAAATTAAGGAAGAGACACAAAATCGAATATGGGGTTGAGGCTTGCTCGGTAATTTCCTTATAGTCAAATTACCCCCGTCTGGTGCTGGGTGTGGAATGACAATCGACCTCCCAGGATACAACAACCAGACCTTCTTTCACTTGCACCGATATAAGGAAGGCAAAAGGCAGGCTGACTTCGCTATCACCGAATAAGCACACAAATCGTACTCACACAGGAAAACAAAGAAGAAGAGAGTCGTAGTCGTTTTCGGACTGATGATTTCATAAGAAGGAATCAACCTTCATTTATATAGATTATCTCAAAATCGTCGTCCCATGAACCAGGAAACCACCCACCTTCATCGTGGTTGGAACTACCTTCAACGGCATGAAACCGATTCCCACAACTCGGTCAAATAAGAACGACTATGTGAAGATATGGCTTTTAGAAGCCCAACTTCGTTTCCCACAAAACTACGTCGTTTTGTGTTAGTAGATGTTCAACTTTCTTCACAAAACTACGTTGTTTTGGTGACGTTGAACCATTATTTTTCTTCACACACGTTGTTCTGGTGACGTTGAACCATTGTTTTTCTTCACACAAATCAATATAATTTTTCCAATAATCCCCCACATGAAGAAAATCGATAGCATCCTTGACAAAACTGCTCAAGAGAATGTTGAAGCACTCCCTGAAGATCGGTGATTGGAGCACAATCTGAAGACTGACAAAACAACAACAACAAAGATCCAGAGTATGCATCAGCAATCCCTGAGATTTGAAGCTGAGACACTATTTGAAGAATGGGCAAAAGATAGGTATGAAGAGACAGAGTCTGCTTCAGCACTATGTGATGATCCAGAGCTAGAGCAGAATTCCGGCATTGCACGGTGTGGCTCCGGAGTGATCCAACTATCATCAGGAAAGATCAGCGAAGTATGCAGATGTCATTAAGAGCTCAGTAGTCGCCAGCACGTGCTCAAAAAGATAAAGATCCAAGGGGTTCAAATTTGGCAACAGTATCTTCAACAAACTTGCTAGAATATGGGAGTAAGATTATGATATTGATGCTTGGCGCTTTTGGGGGGTGCAAGAGCTCAAAAAGAGGGGTAGAGGGCAGCGATACGATAGACAAACACAAAGCGCAAGAGAAGAACACACGGAGAGATTAACTCATGGTAGCAGGGTTTTATACACTGAGTTAAAGGCTTGTGTCGCACAAAGGAATCAGAACTCGTGGAGTTTGATTCTGGGCTGGTTCCGAGTTCAACTGGAGCGCTGCTCGCTGTTGGAATAGTTAGAAGCTCGATGATCAGCCGCGGACAGGCATAGACGTGGGCTGAGGAGTAGTGATTGAGGCCACTCATTATTGGCAGAGTGTGTCATTGATTGAGGGGGAGCTGAGGTTGAATTTGGAGAACTCAGAGGGTCCGACTACTTGGCAGGAGAGCTTGGAGTGTCGTGGACTGAAGATATAGAAACTCTGGTGAAGAGTGTGCTCAAGCATTCCGTGAGCTATACACTGTAATAAAATAGGCTGAGTTTGAGAGGTAAAACTGTAGCTATTTATTACTAAGAGTGCGTAGAGTATACGAAGAGAGTCTGTGTGACTAGACTGCTTACTAGTCTAGAAGATTAGACTGAGTTTTAGATTTTGGCTAGGTGAGAAGTAGAGGTGTGAGTCCTTGTACTTCGAACTCTGATAGTGAAATCTTGAGGATCGGAGCATCCTCCCCCGACATAGGCAAGTTGCCGAACTGGGTGAAAAAACGTACTATGTCTTTCTTATTCTTCAGTAGAGTAGTTCCGCAGAAAGATACAAAGAGTGCTTAAGCAGGAGCTATATCTCCGCATCAGCAATGCAGCAGAAATTTCAAAAACAAAACCCGACTCAACGTGGTGATAGTTGCTACAATCTATACCTGCAAAGGATAGGTAGACAACACCCTTGAACTTTTCCTTTGAAAGTTATGCATTGTTGACTGTCACTTCAGTAGATGCGATGTCCTTGAAATGTGAAATTTCACAGCGTCTCACTTAGACAGATTTGTGAACTAGCAGTTGCTGCAACACACTCTTGTTCACAAGAAATAATCTCAGCAAGCAATGAACAAAGGCACAGGTTTGTTCACCCAGTTCGGCCAATCTGCCTACGTCTGGGGAGGACTATTCTCCAGTCCTCAATCCACTCAACCAAAGGTTCCAAGAACACTAGGTTACAACGCACGCAACCTATGCTACTCAACCTCTTGTTGACCACTCAGCACAATCAGAACAAGCTCTGATTTGTGCCAGCACACCCCCTACAATATGTCAGTCTAGAATAGGTACAATCCTCTCAAAGAACTCAGCCTATTCTATCCTACACTACTCAGCAGGGTTGCTGCACCAACAGCTGTAACACACAGCTGAAGCACAATGTCCGCGTCGCTCCAAGGCCTTCTGCCGAGCCGATCGAACCTCTCCAAGAGCGCTGCACATTCTGAGTAACTCCCCCTCACTCAGTGACCACCTGTCACTAGTGAGTTCTTCCGCACGAACCTCGAACGAGCCTTCCACCCGTCAGTTCTTCCGCGGCTGCCTTTGATCAACCAACAAGCTCCACAGCTCTGAATTGGCTTCCAGATCAATGCACAAATCAGTCTCTGCAAGACCTGATTCTCTTCTGCAATGCTCACCACAGCTCTGCGCTCGACGCTCTGCCCGTGTGTGTTTGATCGAAGAACAACGTCCGTAGCACCCAGAAAATCCCTTCTCTGAAATCTGTGTCTACTCTCGTGTATCACTCAGCTTCGATCACCCTCTTCAGCCCTAACACCTTCTGCTTAAATACCCACACCACTTTAAGCAGTTTCCAAGTTTAGGCCATTGATCCACAAGATCAATTATCTCCTAAAATCTAGGAGATTAGATTTGATTTATATCTTCAATGCAAATCTCCTTCCTCTGACCAGTAAACCTTGCTGGAATATGCTCAACAGCATTTTAGAAATTCTTCTAAGAGCAAGAACACAACTGCCATACCTTCAAAGCTCACCAAGTACATAACTGCTACTCTGACAGTTGATACAGCACTTGAACCAGCACCTGCTGCAGCATCCCCTGCTGTATCTGCTGTTGGCTGGCCTGCTTGATTGATTTAGCTGCAGCAGCTCCTTGTTCACTTATGTTAGTTTTGTCAACCTGCCATACTGCATCATCAAAATGTTCGTCATTTTATGTCAACAAAATACATATCTCCTACAAATATATTCCTGACACCCTTTCATTTCTCATTGGTGGGCTCATTTCGGCCATGAAACCCCTGCCTGATTCAGCGAGAGTTGCTAAGGAATTAAGCCCTTAATTAATTCTCCTTGAAGCGGCCACACTTCTCTCTCACATAGGTGATTCTTTACAAGGTAATCTCGTATTACTAGTTTATGGTTTCTAAACCACGGAATCATTAAAAGTTAATAGCTTAAACTCGTACGGGAATCACTATTTGATAAGAAATGGGCTGGAGTTAACCCCCACAGTGACTTCACTTCATCTTAGCAATTAGGTTGTCCCATTGAACCAATTTTGTGGGATCTCCAGTCATCTTGGTTGGGTTTTCCTTCGCCTCGACATATTACTCTAGGGATTTAATCCCATTTCTTATGTTATTTTCCCTGTTTAACCCTTTGGTTAGCGGATCCACAATATTATCTTTGGACCTTACACAGTCAATACTTATGACTTCTGTAGAGAGAAGTTGTCTAATTGTATTATGTCTTTGACGTATATGTCTAGACTTATCATTTTACAGCACACTTTGTGCTCTACCAATAGCCGATTGATTATCACAATGTATGCATATTGGTGGCACAGTTTTTGTCCATTTAGGAATATCCTCAACAAAATTTCTCAATCATTCAGCTTCTTCGGCAAACTTATCTAATGCAATGAATTCTGCTTCCATCTTGGATTTTGTTATCATAGTTTGCTTTAAGGATTTACAGGACACAGCAGCTCCTGCTAAGGTAAACACGTAACCACTAGTGGCTTTTGAATCTTGTATGTCAGATATCCAACTGGCATTACTGAATCCCTCAATGACTTCTGGATACCTGGTATAATTCAAACCATATTCACGTGTATATCATAAATACTTCAACAGATTAACAACTGCCTTCCAGTGTTCTAATCCTGGATTAATGTGTACTTTGCAAAGCTCACTAAGTAGGCCAAGTCTGGTCTTGTACAATTCATTAAGTACATCAAACTGCATATTAGTCTCGCATACTCTAACAGACTGCATATTAGTCTCGCATACTCTAACTGATTGACACAGTCATTTTTGTTCTTAGATAAGATTTTTCCAACTTTGATTGGAGTTCTAGAAGTACCAGAACTATCTTTCCCAAACTTGTCCAAGATAATATCAACATTATGTGACTGAGTCAATTTTAGTCCATTTGTTGTACATGTAATTTTTATTCCTAAAATCACATCGGCTAGTTCTAAATCTTTCATATCAAACTTAGAGTTCAATATTGATTTTGTGAACTTAATCATGCTATCATTGCTGCCTACAATGAGCATGTCATCAACATATAAACAAAATCCTTGATCTGTTTCCTTAATGTATATACATTTGTCACATTCGTTGAACTTGAAACCATTTGACAACATTACATTGTCAAATTTTTCATGCCACTGTTTTGGTTATTGTTTCAAGCCGAAAAGGATTTGACAAGTTTACTAACTTTCCTCTCTTGACCTTGCACAACACAACCTTCAGGTTGTTCCATATAGATTTCTTCTTCTAGTTCTCCATTGAGAAATATAGTCTTCACATCCATTTGATGAATTTCCAAATTGCGCAGAGCTGCAATTGCTATTATCATCCTAATGGAAGTGATTCTCGTCACTGGAGAATAAATATCAAAGTAATCTAGACATTCCTTTTGTTATGTCCTTTGATTACAAGTCTCACCTTGTATTTATCTATTGTGCCATCCACTTTCATCTTCCTTGTAAATACCCATCTTGAACTAAGGGGTTTATTTCCTGGACGAAGATCTACTAACTTCCATCTATGATTTTGCATAATGAAGTCAATTTCACTTTGTATGGCCTCTTTCCACAAAGGACCCTCTACCGAGCTCACCGCTTCCATGTAAGTTTGGGGCTCAGTCTCAAGCATATATGTTAAGAAGTCAGGGCTAAACGATCTTTTTGTTCTAACTCGTTTACTGTATCTCGGTTCTTGCGAGTCAGTTTCAATTACAAGCTCATCTTCTTAACTTTGAGATCACTCCTCAATCTCTTGGATTAATTTCTGGTGTTGATAATCTTTTTCTTTGTAAGGAAACATACGTTCAAAGAATGATGCATTCTTAAATTCTATAATGGTATTTTCCTCTACATTTGGATTCATTAATTTATACACCAAGAATCTATATGCATTGCTATTCCACGAATAGCCAATGAAAACACAGTCAACCATTTTTTGCTCTATTTTCATTCGTTTAGGCCCTTATGCCACTACTTTAGCTAGGAACCCCCAGGCTCGCAAGTGTTTATTGGAAGGCTTATGTCCCCTAAACTAAGGAGAATTATCCTTCTGCTTGTGAGGTACCCTATTTAATAGATCATTTGCTAATAAAACGGCTTCCCCACACATTGACTTGGTTGCCCAGAACTTAACAGCATTGCGTTCATCATCTCTTTTAGTGTCCGATTTTTCCTTTTAGCAACACCATTAGATTGAGGTGAGTATGGTGGAGTAACTTCATGCATAATTGAACGTTGTCAAAATTGTGGTAGTAAAAATACTAGTCCAATCACGGTACGCAAATCCGAGTGACCTCGAGTCGAACCCAAGAGAAAAGCCTAGATTATTCTAAAGCTAGCTAGTAATGCCTAATGCGAGTCTACTAAATAAAAATGGGAGGTTTTTCTTCAATGCGAGGTATATCTAGTGAATACTAAGGACAAGATCAAATTTGGTTAAAAGAAAATTAAAAAAAAACGTAGTCGGAATCCTATTTCACCCCTAGATCATACGATTGGCAATGCAAAACAGAAATATATTCATGAGTTAATTTGATTAATATTTTAGGCTAAAGTATCACACATTCAAAATTCAACTCTCGCTCCTTCTCTAGAATGGGAATGATACCTAAGTGACACAATTCTCAAACTCTTGCTCTGTTGAACCGTGTAGAACAAAAGTCTCATAATCTCAACCTCTCGGTCTATTTATAGTTAACTAAAGTCCGCTCTATACTTAGCCTAATAGAAGGCGAATGTCACTCTCGCGCACAAACGCTATCTAAAATAATCATGCTTAATCTTCTAAACAACCTAAGTTCAATTCTCATTCCATCCCTAGGTATTTTATCAATTCATACTCATTCATGTGTTTCGTCAAACACTTGATGTGCATAAAATTAACATGAAGAACAAGCATAAGAATTTTCAATCAAACTTCACTCATATAGATAAAACAACATGTTTTTCATTACAATCTAGCCTAAGGGATCCATAAGGACCCCAACTACAATGGGACTACTCACTCATGGTGAGTTTGAAACAAAACATAGTTTTTAATTGAAATTGTTCACCAATTGAATGCAAAGAGGTAGGGGTTGAGTAGAGGGTTGATATAGAATGGCCAATTGCGTGTGTCTTCTCGAAATCTTCGACAATCCTTCAAGTCGTCCAAGAGCAATCGTCTAGGGTTTTGTTTTCTGGAAAAAGCCCCTCTAATTTTGCATATCTTTCTTATTTATATTATATCGGAAAATTACTATTTTGCCCGCAGTGCCCGAATCAATATCTCAGTGTTGTTTTGAGCTGGGCGAATCACTTTGTCCTGGGCAAATCACTTTTGATTCGGTCAAGCCATTCAATCGGTTCGGTCAAAATCCTTATAGAGCCAAGCTGATTAGGACAACACACTTCTTCCTTGGGAGAATCATTTTCTGATTCGATCAAGTCTGTTTGATTCAGTCAAGTCTTCTCCTCGAGTCAGGTTGATTCGTGCAGCTGGAGGATGATTCGGCCAAGGCTGGTCGAGTCATATGTGATTCGGTCAGGCTGCTGGGTGAATCAAAACTGATCCGGAATCACTTTTGCAGCTTGCATCAGTCTTGCTATTTTTGCTCTCGATCGACCGGAATTCATCCAGATTTTCTTCGGGTCACTTCATATCGTGTAACACACATTTTAAACCTGAAATGGACAAAGAAAGCATCAAATGACTTTATAAAATAACGGAACAAACAAGAAGTAAGGGGAAAATGTGGATAAAAATAAGATTATTTGCCCGCACATCAAAACGCCCCACACTTAAGTCTTGTTCGTCCCGAACAAGTATATGCACAGGTCAAGCGGAAAGTAAGATGCTAGATCATATATGACAGTATCAAAGCACATGGCAAATCTTACCCACATAAAATACATCCATCCCCTACTCATGTAACATAGCATAAAGATAACTAAACAAAGAAAATTAAATCTACTCCTAACACACTGTCGTAAGAATCACGGATGCATTTAGCGTATGCATCAAGCTTTTAAACCCCTAGGCTGCCCTAGTGGACGAGTTATAGTCTCGTGAGAGTTTTCATAATAGGAATACTTACAAATCCTACTCGTAGTCATCCATAAGAGTTCAAAATCCAAATATAGTTCGCTAAGCAAGTAGTTCTTTATCAGCCCACATAATAATAAAGTTGTGCAAATCATTCCCTTCACGCAAACTCTAAGGATCATTCACTTCATTGCGATAATAAATATTCATAGAATCGATATCAAAACTAGCATTCGTCAAATTCAAATTACCACTCAATTTCCAATGCAAGTAGTATGAGGAAAAACGTCGCTTACACAAAAATTTTGTCGAGTCAATCACACATGCTTGCTAAGGGCAAGTCCATAAGCTCAAGTCAACAAACTCATTCTCAAGTTTTAGACTATACGTCATAATCCGTAAGAGAAGAGGAGTTTCGACATTAAAAATTGTAAAATTCACTCGTACAAATCTTTATGCTTAAGTAATAAATTACAAGGGTCATACCTTAGACATTTCCTAAAAGCGAAATGCAAATGCCTTACTCACACACATGTGAAAGAACTTGCGGAAAAGTCATAAAGTCTAGAATTAAGTGTGTTTAATATTTTTCTTGCGTTTATACAAATGCTTTCAAGGGGGAACTTACCTTCCTAACCCTCGCCATTTGTAAAACTTTTTCTTGACCCAAAAAACAAACAAATAATATATTGTGTTTATACAAAAGCTTTCAAGGTGGAACTTGCCTTCCTAACCCTCGGCATTTGTAAAATCTTAAAAATATAATTTTTCTTTCCTGCGCCCCTTTTTCTTTCTTTTCGCAAACACTTTATTTGATCCCACACTTAATACTTGACAATGTGCCTAAGTGATATACAATGGAGCATGAAGTGTGAGCTAAACAAATGCAAAGGCTAAATAGGAACGCTAAAGTCACCTAAAAGCAAACAAGAGCAAGTACAAGGTTTTTATATGAAAATATTTTTATTTTATTTTTGTGCTCGCTAAACTTAACTTCATTTTTCATGCACGGAAAGAGCTTAAAAATAAATCAAACTAAGCTAATCAAAACACCGAATCATGTGAATAAAATCATCACAAAGAATGTCAATCGACTTAAATATACGATTCATGAATTCAAAGCACAACTCATTCCAATTTTATTTTTTTTAAAATGATACCACTTAATTGTTTAGCAAACATTACTTCGTGTGATCAATATTTAAAGCTAGGATGAAAGCAATCATGCGATTATAATGCGCACAAAAATAAATATGTAGCATAGAATCATGTTTTTAAGAAAAGAAAAGCGAAAGAGCAAACACCCCACACTTATAAGTTTGCTTAGTCCCTAAGCAATATAAAGTAATAGAATTAAGAAAAAAGTTGCGAAGGAACTTCTCTTGTGTGGAGGTAGCCAAATGTGCTTCCGCTCACATCCGTGAATGATGCTCTAATCAGTTGCATTAAATCGGAAACTCAAGAAAAAAAGTTAGCGCAACACCTGAATTCGCATATTAAAACAGCTAGCTATTAGAGATAAATGAACGTGAAACATATAGCTAGGCAAAAGATTGGAAAACAAATGTGCGACAATTCATACGATGAGTTTACTTACATATGCTCGTGTAAATCAAAAGTCATGAACTAGTGTATTATAGTGTGTGAAAAAAAGTTTCGAACAAACGCGAGTAAAGTTGCAAAATTTTCCAAAGTTAACTGAAAATGGTTCTGCTCAAAACTGCCCGAATCACAATTGATTGGGGGTGCATATAAAGTGATTCAACCACACCCTGGTCGAATCATGGCAGTTCGGATAACATGAGCTTACCCGAATCAAAAGTGATTCGAGCAAGGCAAAGAAAGTGATTCGGTCAGGGTGGCCAAATCAAACTTGCTCGGATAGCATTAGGGTCCCCGAATCAAAAGTGATTCGGGCAAGGCAAAAAAGGTGATTCGCTTGAATCAAACTAGCAGTGGTGATAATAGCCTTAGCCGAATCATTGTTCAAAGGGAAAAATCTGCCAAATAAAAGCAACACAAGTTCGAAACACACCTGTCATGCAAATAAAATCACGGCGAAGAGCCTTAAAATACAAATGGACTAGTCAAACAAAGTACATAGTTATAATAATGACACAAGTCATGACAAACATAAAAGACAATCGTAAACATCATTCATATTCTTCTTGCGGGTCTCATGGTTACGGTCATTCGAATTGTCAGAATATCCGCTGCCACTCCCGGTGTCTTCCTCACCGTCACTACCTTCGGTTGAGGCATTGGCCGCATCAATCCCACCTTCGACCATGGCTGAAATGGAATCGTCGTCCGCGTCTGCTATTGGCATAGTCTGTGGAGGCGGCGGCTGAGCAAAAGGCGCTGGCAGAGGTGGAATGTGTATAATGCCCAAGTGCTGCCATACGCGTCATGATACCTCCTTGCCATGCGACAAAATTGTGGACAAGGTGGATTATACCTCGTGGGAGCAGATGAGCGTCGTGTGAGAATCTGAGAGGGAATCCAAACGCGCGCTCATCAACCTCAGGTCCTCGCGTACACCTGGCTCGGGCTCAACGGGAGGAGGGGAAGTGGAGGATGGTCGGAAATATGGGATATGTTCTGAAGTAGGGGAAGGTGCAGGAGCGGACTCTGGTGCCGGGGACTGCTCTTTTCGCTTCTTCGCTATCCGCTTCTCTAATTGTGCCGGCACATCTGTGCGAATAATCCATGCACGAGTTTTCGCCTCTATCATATGCATCCTTCGAAGACTCTCCAGGTTAAGTACATTCTTGGGCAGAGGCGTGCCATGGTCCAAAGTGAAACCCACATGCTTCACGAGAAGCGTAATAAATGTCCCGCCACCTAAGGCACGCCCCGTGTACTCTGATTTCTGATAGGACTCAAACTGGAGCGTCAAGGCATTAACAATGCAAACCGGTCTCTTGAAATGAATTAGAAGCATCAAGTCCAAATCCGAGGTGTTAACATACCGGCCACCATCCTTGCTGATGTGAATGGGCGTCGCAATAAGACGATGAATCAGCCGCCAAACCGGGGAATCAATCATAAATTGCTGGCTAAGGGGACGCGAAGAAAATATCCTGCTCGGTGAGTTCCGCCTAGAACTTGTACCGATCACCTGCCCCAAATTTCGGGTACTCACCATCCTTAGTAAACCCGAATGCTTTGCTGATATCAATGGAAGGCAAGTTAAAAACCTTCCCGCCTAAACGGAAATTCCAAAAGCATACTTGGCGCTCCTTCTTGCTCTTATACATATAATTACCTTCGACATCTTCCCATGTCGTAGAAAAAGAGGCCATGAATTCCTTTACCAGCCTCGGGTAAGTACTCGGATCATCCATCAAAATATAGTGGAGATCACTTGCACGTAGATGATTACAAATTCTATCCATAACATTAAAGATCACGTAAGGCGGCATGATCCGGGTAAGTGGGTGCGAGTACCTCATAGCCACTGTACTGCGCAAACAGAGTCTTCATTCGAGCATCAGCAATCTGAATCTCTTCACTGAAAGGGAAGGGCCTCTTTGCTCTTTCCGCTCCCTCGTGCTGGACTATAGCCAAACTTGATCGCGCGCGAGAGGACTCCCCCACATGTCTGGCTTCCTCAGAGGAAGATGATGATGGTGTCTCGCTGACTGGAGACGGCGGAGGAGAGGATCGAATAACAATGTCGGCAGCAGCTCGCCTTGGCCTCCGTTTGGGTTTGGTTTGGGGATTAGGTTTAGCTAGTCCTTTACCCTTCTGAGCAGCGGAAAGCCTTCTTGGGTGGTGGCTGTTCTGGTTTCCCAGTTGAATTTAGTCGGTCTTAGCCATCGATTGGGGTAGGGCAGGGAGTGATTCGCCTGGATCAGACACGGGAGGCGACTCGGGAACTTACTAATGATTCGGGCGAAACGGGACGGAGGAGTGCTAGGTCGGACGGGAGCGGCTTAGGTTGCAGTGCTAGGTCGGACGAGTTCTAGCTACTGTCGACGGACGGAGGAATGCTTAGCGACGGACGGAGGCTGGGTTTTAGGGTTCGGGAGAGATGTGAGAGAAACAAAATTTGAACGAGTGAAACTTAAAACCCGAATGAAATTGATTCAGGGAAGTGGGGCGAATGGCTTTGCCCAAATCAAAAGAGATTCGCTCGAATCAAATACTCAATGTCGTTTTGAATAGTATCAAATTGCATGAATCAAATATAATTTGGGGAACCCTTGTCCGAATCGATTCTGGTTAGCATACTTTGCCCGAATCACAAGTGAGTCGAGGAGGCCAAAAGTGATTCGCTAGAATCAAATACTCAGTGGGCAATGAAAGTTTTTAACTGCCCGGATCAATTGTGATTCGTGCAAGCTAAAAGTTGATTCGGGCGAGTCAGTTGCTGTGTGTTAACAGGCACTCTGCATGAAAATCTTCACAAAAATTTACCAGGTTCCATAAATTGAACAACCCCACACTTAAAACTCCTACATATATATAATCAAACCAAAGGATAATCAAACACAAAATCCCTAAAACCACTAATCAAATATTTGCACGACGCAACACAAAGTCTAAAACGATTCTATACTACCAACAAGTAGAAATAAAAGCACAAATACTCACCGGCCTAGTTTAACGTCTTGGCTAAGACGTAGCTGATTCCTTTCTTCGTTAGAAACACACTTGAGATGTCATTTGCGAGGATCCCTTCTCAAGTGGCATGCGATAGTGTGGGAATTAGGTAGAATCATCGAGCTTGAAGTCTCCAAGCTCCAAGCTTTGCTCGTCTCCATGGTACGCCTTGATTCGATAGCCATTCACTTTAAAAGTTTCACCGTCTTTGTTCATCAATTCGAAGTGACCATCTTCGTACACTTTTTCGACTTTGAAAGGGACCACCTTGATTTCAGCTTTTCCGGAAATAGTCTAAGCCTGGAGTTGAAAAGCAGAACGCTATCTCCCTTCGAGAAAGTTCTCCTTTGAATTTTCTTGTCATGCCACTGTTTGGTTTTCTCCTTATAAATTCTGGCACTTTGGTACGAGTCAAGTCTGATCTCATCGAGCTCGTGAAGCTGGAGTAATCTCTTCTCCCCTGCTGATTTCAAGTCAAAATTCAACTTCTTTACAACCCACGTGGCTTTATATTCGAGTTCCACAGGGAGATGGCAAGGTTTCCCGTACACAAGTCTGTAAGGGGACATACCGATTGGTGTCTTAAACGCCGTTCGGTAAGCCCATAACGCTTCATCGAGTTTCGTTGACCAATCCTTGCGAGAACTACTAACCATTTTCTCCAATATTGCCTTGATCTCACGATTAGATACCTCAACTTGGCAGCTGGACTGAGGGTGATATGGCGTCGCTATCTTGTGGTAGACATCACATTTTCGGAACAATGCCTCAAACTATTTTTTCTTAAAGTCCGATCCATTATCGTTGATCACTGTTCTTGGCGCGCCGAACCTTAGAAATATTATCTTGGTGAAAAGTTTCTTTACCACGTTAGCAACGCAAGAAGGAGCAGCGACGGCCTCCACCCATTTGGAGACATATTCGACGGCGACCAGAATATATTTGTTCCCGTGTGATGATGGGAACGGCCCCACGAAATCTATACCCCAAACATCGAAAATTTCAACCTCAAGAATTCCCTTCTACGGCATCTCATCACGCTTTGATATATTTCACGTGCATTGGCAAACGTCACAAGACTTTACAAATTCATACGCGTCCTTAGACAACGTAGGCCAATAAAAATCGCATTGAAGAACCTTCGCCGCTGTTTTGGAGCTGGAACCATGTCCACCGTATGGGGAAGAGTGGCAGCTTCGTAGAATATCCTTTTGATCATCCTCTGCAATACATGACCGATATAACCCATCAGCGCATAGCCTATAGAGAAATGGCTCATCCTAATAATAACGACTTATGTCATGGAGGAATTTCTTCCTTTGATTGTGATTTTCCCCTTCCGGTAAAATTCCACAAGCAAGAAAATTCACAAAATCGGCATTACCATGGAGCTTGCGTCGTCTCAATGCTTAGAAAATATTCACCAATGAAAGAGGCTTTAATTGGCACATTCCTCTCACCACATCCACTGCTTTGCTCAAGCCTTGATAGGTGATCCGCGACTACATTTTTCACTCCTTTCTTATCTTTAATTTCCACGACGAACTCTTGTAAAAGGAGAATCCAGCGGATTAGTCTAGGCTTCGCCTCCTTCTTTGCCATAAGATATTTGATCACTGCATGGTCCTTGTAGATAATTGTTTTGGACCCGATCAAATATTGTCTGAATTTCTCAAAGGCATAGACGATAGCAAGTATTTCTTTGTCTGTGGTCGAGTAATTCTCTTGTGTAGAGTCAAAGGCCTTACTCACGTAATAAATCACGTGCAAACGCTTGTCGACCCTTTGACCCAATACCGCTCCAATAGCGTTATCGCTAGCGTCAAAATTAGCTCAAATGGAATCTCCCAATTCGGTGGTTGAATTATCGGGGCGGACACCAAAGCTTTCTTTAGCGATTGAAATGCTTGATGCCACGTTTCATCGAAATTGAACTCTACCTCAATACATAGCAGATTTGTAAGAGGTTTAGAAATTTATTAGAAGTCCTTGATGAACCTCCTATAAAATTCAACGTGCCCGAGGAAACTCCTTATTCCTTTCGCGTCTCTCGGTGGTGGCAGCTTCTCAATAACGTCGATCTTGGCTCTATCGACCTCAATTCTTCTTTTTGAGACAAGATGCCCCAACACAATACCCTCTTTTACCATAAAATGGCATTTCTCCCAATTTAGCACTAGATCCATTTCAATACACCTAGCCAACACAAGAGATAAGTTTGTGAGAGAATCGTCAAATGAGTAATAAACACAGAAAAATCATCCATAAATACTTCCATAGAGTTCTCTAAAAATTCAGCAAAAATGGACATCATACAACATTGAAAAGTTCCCGGTGCATTACAAGGACCAAAAGGCATTCTCTTATAAGCAAATGTGTGGTAGGGGCCAAATAAATGTGGTCTTTTCTTGGTCATCGGGGTAGATAGGAATTTTAAAGAAACCACTATACCCATCAAGAAAATAGAAATATTCATGCCCTGCTAGACGTTCTAACAATTGATATATAAAGGGAATGGGGAAGTGATCCTTCTTAGTGGCTGCATTTAATTTCTTATAGTCTACGCACATTCTCCACCCCGTGACCGTATGCATAGGTATCAACTCATTTTTCTCATTTCTAACTACGGTGAGCCCGCCCTTTTTAGGCACCACATGAATTGGGCTCACCTACTCAGAATCTAAGATGGCATAAATAATTCCTGTATTTCGCAACTTTGTGACTTTCTTCAATACAACTTCTCCTAACTTAGGACTTAAAAGCCTAAGGAACTCCCGACTGGGCTTCGCATTATCTTCTAAACTAATTCTATGCATGCAAACATCGGGGTTAATCCCCTTCAAATCAACAGTGGAGTGCCCAATGACACCTTTATATTCATGCAACACATTCATCAATTTAGAAGTCTCAATATCATTCAATGAAGCTTCTACGATAACATGTAAAGACTCGTTCGGCCCCAAGAATTCATACCTTAGATTCGGTGGAAGTGGTTTCAACCCCTCAACGAATTTCTTACTTTTGGCGCATCATTTATTTCGTTCACGCCATCATCAAGTCAGCGGGATCTTCATCAATTTCCATTATAGAGGCGAACAATGAGCTATTTTCCTCTTGTACATGTAGCTCATACTCAAAGCTCGTTAGTTTACCAAGAGAGTCAAAAACATTATACGCATCATATGATTCAATCAAGTGAGAATCCATAGAATTGGTAGGTGTCCTAAGCATGCTTTTCAAATCGAATTTGATCATTTCACTACCAAAATTTAATTCGATTATACCTTTCCCGCAATCTATAATAGCCTTAACCGTATTCAAAAATGGTCTGCCTAGGATTATGAGAATTTCCTTATCTTCATCCATGTATAAAACGTAAAAATCAACCAGAACATAGAATTACCCAACTTTAATGGGAACGTCCTCTAGGATACCCTTAGGAGCCCTAGAAGAGCGGTCCGTTAACCTCAAATTAACCGTGGTTGGAGTCAATTCTCCCATATCTAGCTTATTGAAAAGCGAATAAGGCATTAAAGATATGCTAGCACCTGGATCACAAAATGCACTAGCTATGCTAATTTCTCCAATAAAAATGGGAATAGAAAATGATCCATGATCGCTAAGCTTTCTAGGCATGGCACGCTGAATTATCGCACTACAATTTGCGTCTAAAGATACATAGTCTAAATCATGCATTTCCCTTCTATAAGACATAATATTTTCAAATTTTAGCATAGGTAGGCATTTGAGTGTTTACCTCCGTAAATGGCAAAGTCACCTGCAGCTTTTTCAGCATCTCCGCAAAGCGCTTGAAATGCGCATCCTCCTTCTTCCTTTTGAGCCTTTGTGGGAAGGGAATTGGCGGCACATAAGGCGCTGGCTCCTGCGGCTTTTCTGCGGCAAAGACCCTTCTTCGACAACTCCATCTGCTGCCTTTCCCACCTTGGCCTTGGGCTGCGGCTCCTCTAGAACTCTCCCGCTTTTGAGTGTAATTGCTGTTGTTGCAAGTATGGCAGTGCTTGACAAAACCAACATATGTGAACAAGGAGCTGCTGCAGCTCAAACAATCAAGCAGACCAGCAGAAGGAAACCAGCAGCAGATGCAGCAGAGGATGCTGCAGCAGGTGCTGGTTCAAGTGCTGGTTCAACTGTCCGAGTAGCAGCTTTGTGCTGAGTTCGTTCTGGAGGTATGGCAGTTGTGTTCTTGCTCTTAGAAGGTTTTCTAAAATGCTGCTGAGCATTTTCCAGCAAGGTTTGCTAGTCAGAGAAGGAGATTTGCATTGAAGATATTAATCAAATCTAATCTCCTAGATTTTAGGAGATAATTGATCTTGTGGGTCAATTGCCTAAACCTGGAAATTGCTTAAAGTGGTGTGGGTATTTAAGCAGAAGGTTTGAGGGCTGAAGAGGTTGATCGAAGCTGAGGGATACACGAGAGCACACACAGATTTCAGAGTGAGGATCCTTGATGTGTGACGGGAGTTTTCTTCGATCATCACCCGTGAGCAGAGCGTTGAGCGCAGAGCTGTGGTGAGTATTGCAGAAGAGAATCAGGACTTGCAGAGTCTGATTCGTGCATTGATCTGGAAGCCAATTCAGAGCTGGTGAGCTTGTTGGTTGATCAAAGGCAGCCGCGGAAGAACTGACGGGTGGAAAGCTCGGTCGAGGTTCGTGCGGAAGAACTCACTAGTGACAGGTGGTCACTGAGTGAGGGGGAGTTACTCAGAGTGTGTAGCGCTCTTGGAGTGGTTCGATCGGCTCGGCAAAAGGCCTTGGAGCGACGCGGACAGTGTGCTTCAGCTGTGTGTTACAGCTGTTGCTGCAGCAACCCTGCTGAGTAGTGTAGTATAGAATAGGCTGAGTTCTTTGAGAGGATTGTAGCTATTCTAGACTGACATATTGTAGAGGGTTTGCTGGCACAAATCAGAGCTTGTTCTGATTGTGCTGAGTAGTCAACAAGAGGTTGAGTAGCATAGGTTGCGTGCGTTGTAACCTAGTGTACTTGGAACCTTTGGTTGAGTGGATTGAGGACTGGAGAATAGTCCTCCCCAGACGTAGGCAGATTGGCCGAACTGGGTGAACAAACTTGTGCATTGTTTGTTGCTTGCTGAGATTAATTCTAGTGAACAAGAGTGTGCTGCAGCAACTGCTTGTTCACAAATCTGTCGGATTGAGACACTGTGAAATTTCAATTGGTATCAGAGCGGGACCTCGACACACAGAGTTAAAAGATCCTACAGTGTCTCTGAAGAAGCCAAGACAATGAAGGAAGGACAGAGCACAAGTAGACCTCCACTATTGGAAGAGAGCAATTATGGTTATTGGAAAGCTAGGATGAAGGCTTTTCTTAGGGCCATTAACGAGAAGACATGGAGAGCTGTTGTAGTTCAGTGGTCTCCCCCAATCACCATAGATGAGCAAGGAGTGACAAGAATAAAACCTGAAGAGCAGTGGACTGCTGAAGAAGGTGCTGCAGCAACTGGTAATTCAAAGGCTTTGAATGCAATTTTTGCTGCAGTTGATGCTAACAATTTCAGGTTGATATCAAACTGTGATTTGGCCAAGCAAGCATGGGAGATTCTGCAAACTGCCCATGAAGGAACTGATAGAGTGAAGCTATCAAGACTCCAGATTATTGCCACACAATTTGAGAATCTGAGGATGCTGGATGAGGAAACAGTCACTGAGTTTAATGCTAAACTCTGTGATCTCGCAAATGAAGCTCATGCTCTTGGTGAGCCCATCCCTGAAGAAAAGCTTATCAGAAAGGTTCTCAGATCATTGCCCACAAAATTCGACATGAAAGTGACAGCCATTGAAGAGGCACAAAATGTCAGATTCATGAGGTTGGAAGAGTTGATGGGGTCTCTCAAACAATTTGAGATGAAGCTGGTTAAAGGAGACACCACTCCTAAGGATAAGAACATTGGATTGAAAGTTGAAGCAGAAATCAAGCAGACAGGCTCAGAGGAGCAGCTGAGTATGATTGTCAAGAATCTTGGAAAACTCCTAAAAAACATGGACTCAAGAAATGGACAAAGCTCATCTTCTCGAAAATTCAGAAGGGGTGGAGAAAATAAAAGGAAAGGAAAAGAATCTGCTCAGAATGAAGAGGAGAGGAAAGATATGAAAAAGGGTGTTCAATGCTGGAACTGTGAAGGGTATGGACACATTGAGGCTGACTGTCCAAGCAAATCTCTCAAGAGCTCAGAGAAAAAGAACAGTAAGTCTATGACAGCTAAATGGAGTGACTCTGAGGAAAGTGATGAAAAAAAATGTGTTGTGCTGACCAGTATATCTGATTTCAACCTCAAGGAGATTAAGAAGGACAAAATTCACTACGGGATTGAAGTATCTGAAAGTGAAAATGAAAGTGACTCATCTGCCAGTGAAGATGAGGAGGATTTATCTGGCACTCTTGCTAACTATCTGGAGAAGATACTCAAGCAGTGTGAAGCAGTTCTTCAGGCAAATCAAGCATTGACTGACAGAGTTAATCTCTTGGAAGAAGAACGAAGGAAATGTCCTCTTTCTTCCAACAGTCAAATTACCATTCTGAAAAGGGAAGACACTGGAAGAAAGGGTACAGATATAGGTGCTTCACAAGCAACAGCCAAGGCAGAAAACTCCCAGAAAAATATCTTGGACGAAATATTGTCTTTCCAAAGACTTGGTAAAGGGAGAATGGGTCTTGGATACACTGGTGAAGAAAGCTCTAGAGGGACAGTGTTTATTAAAGCTTCAGCTGTTGAGACAGATGAAAAGAAGAATTCAGATGACTCCTCAAAATCTGCAGACAAAGATGGAACTAGACATGTGAACAAGAGGATGCTGCAGCATCGGGGACAACATTTTTCTAAAACAGTGCAAAAGGCTCAGATTAAACGGGGTTTTCGTACAAGGGTTGGGAATCAGAAGTTCAACTCAAACCTGAAGCAGCAGCGCAGAACCTGCACAGTTGAAAAAGAAGGAGTAAAATCCAGGAACTACACTTGCTGCACAAAGACTTCGTTTCATGCTACTTCACGGAATCACAGTTGCTGGGAAAAATCACAGATAAGGAATGCTAAGACTGGTACACAAGGGCACTGGATTGCTAAAAATGCATGTAAACAGCAGTTTTTGCGGATATGGAAACCCAAGCATGACAAACGAAGAGATTGGAGGCTGGCAGATCAGAAGAAGAAAAGCTCTGGTGTATCTCAAGTGTGGGTGAAGAAAGTTCCACCAGAATCTCTTAAGGATCCTCTGAGCAGAACTGCAGCCTGAATTGAATAGATGAACAAGCTCACATGTGCTGCAGCAACCTGGTCCAAATTAGCTTGTTCACATGTGTTGGTTGCTGAGGATGGAAAGGAAAATTTTTGCACATGGGAGGCACGTGTCTTACATCTTCAAAAAGGAAAAAGAAAATAACGGGTAAATATTTTCTAGGTCAAAGATCAAGAGCAAAGGGCTTCTCAGAAATCTCTGCCGATCATCCTCTGTGCGCTCCTCATACCTTCCACATCTCTGCAGAAATGGTGAAGACACGCGGGTTGAAGAAGAATCTGGCTGCAGACAGGCAGGGGAGGTCTGAAAGAAGGACCAAGGCACGCAATGAAGACCCCACTCAGCGCCTGGATGTGGTAGTGTGGGAACCAAACCCTCTCCCTGAGTCGCACAGTGTGCCCTCACCCTCTGAAGGAGCTTCGCAGAAGAGGAGGCGGCTGGTACGTGATGGAGAACCTGTCTCCAGTTCTGGTGTGCTGCCAGAAGAGGCTGTGGCCGAAGTTGCCTCTGGTGAAGAACAAGCAGCAGAGGCTGCTGTAGCAGTCTCTGCAGAAGAAGAGTACAGATCACTGGTCATGTCCCCAGGTATTATTGGTGAAGGGGTTGAAACAGGTGCTGGTTCCCCTGAACAAGAACCTGCTCCAGCACATCCTCCTTCTTCAGACAAGGGAAAAGCTCCCATCCTGATTCCAGTCACCAGCAGTGAAGGATCATCCAGTGAAGAGGAAGAAGAAGGTTCGCTTGGTGGTCCCTCTGAGAGAGCTCCTCCTGCAGAAGATCTGTCTGCTCTCACAGTGGGAGGTACATGGTTCAGAAATAAAAGCGTCTCTCAAACCTGGAGTGCTGTAGAGAGGAAGCACATCGTGCATGAGAAGAGACTGGTCCAAGACAAGTACAAATCAGCTGTTATGATTCAGCTTCTGTCAGAGGTAAATCTTCTCAAGTCCCTAACCTTCCCTCTTCGATTCAATATTATTCTGGTTAGAGAGTTTATTGTGAATATGGAGGAGAGATTTGGAGATGAAGGAGCGGCTGAGTATGGGAAAAGCTGGGTACGGGGTAAGTCAGTGGTTATTACCCCTGAAATTATTGATGCATTTCTTGGAATTTCTGAGAATGCAAGAGCTCCCACTGATGTTAAGCCAGAGTTTGTGGCGAAGATTCTGACAGGGGGAGTGTGCCTGTCTTGGGGTGGACCTAACCTCAATGCTGCTGAGCTTACCTCCAAGTTTGCCCTGCTGTATCATCTGGGCATTCGAAACTGGATTCCTAGCTCTCACAGGGGGAAGGTTAACAAAGACTTTGCTAACCTTCTCTATTCTATTGGGAAGAAGAGGAAGATCAGTCTGGGCAGTGTTATGTTTCCTCAGGTGGCTACTCATGCCGGGAGTGCCTCCTCCAGCAAGCCTATTGTGCTACCATCTCTCATCTATGGGATCATGGTCTCTCAGCACCCAGAGTTTGGCGAGATTTCTGAAGGTTTATCTGAGGAGCTGCAGGTCTTCACAGTAGATCACAAGCTATTCAAGGGAAAACATGTAGTGGATGTTGCGTATGAGGATCTTCTAATGGTTGGTTCTTCAGCTCCAGCTCCCCTGGAGGACTCTCTTCCCCCTGCTGCATCCATTCAGCCAGCTCTTCGTGCCAGAATTGTGAGCCATCTCAGGTCTGAACTGCTCATCCTTGATACTGAGGCCAAACGGAGGGATGCCAGGCGTGGCCAGATTCGGAGCCTCATCAGAGACTTGGAGTTCCTGGAGGATGAGGAGCAGGCCCCTTGAGCATCTATGACAAAAAGGGGGAGAGAAGATTTGTATGCTGCTGAATATTGCTGAATATTGCTGAATATTGATACACTTTGTTTTGACCCTGCGTGGTCGTATCTTCGGCCGTGTGTGACCACACCACATCTACTTACTCTCTATTGTTTTATTTAGAGTATTTTTTTTCTGGTTCATGGAAGAGTGCATATGCTCCAGAGGTTTTGTCAAAATGCCAAGGGGGAGATTGTTGTTGCAAGTATGGCAGTGCTTGACAAAACCAACATATGTGAACAAGGAGCTGCTGCAGCTCAAATAATCAAGCAGGCCAGCAGAAGGAAACCAGCAGCAGATGCAGCAGAGGATGCTGCAGCAGGTGCTGGTTCAAGTGCTGGTTCAACTGTCCGAGTAGCAGCTTTGTGCTGAGTTCGTTCTGGAGGTATGGCAGTTGTGTTCTTGCTCTTAGAAGGTTTTCTAAAATGCTGCTGAGCATTTTCCAGCAAGGTTTGCTAGTCAGAGAAGGAGATTTGCATTGAAGATATTAATCAAATCTAATCTCCTAGATTTTAGGAGATAATTGATCTTGTGGGTCAATTGCCTAAACCTGGAAATTGCTTAAAGTGGTGTGGGTATTTAAGCAGAAGGTTTGAGGGCTGAAGAGGTTGATCGAAGCTGAGGGATACACGAGAGCACACACAGATTTCAGAGTGAGGATCCTTGATGTGTGACGGGAGTTTTCTTCGATCATCACCCGTGAGCAGAGCGTTGAGCGCAGAGCTGTGGTGAGTATTGCAGAAGAGAATCAGGACTTGCAGAGTCTGATTCGTGCATTGATCTGGAAGCCAATTCAGAGCTGGTGAGCTTGTTGGTTGATCAAAGGCAGCCGCAGAAGAACTGACGGGTGGAAAGCTCGGTCGAGGTTCGTGCGGAAGAACTCACTAGTGACTGGTGGTCACTGAGTGAGGGGGAGTTACTCAGAGTGTGCAGCGCTCTTGGAGTGGTTCGATCGGCTCGGCAGAAGGCCTTGGAGCGACGCGGACAGTGTGCTTCAGCTGTGTGTTACAGCTGTTGCTGCAGCAACCCTGCTGAGTAGTGTAGGATAGAATAGGCTGAGTTCTTTGAGAGGATTGTAGCTATTCTAGACTGACATATTGTAGAGGGTTTGCTGGCACAAATCAGAGCTTGTTCTGATTGTGCTGAGTAGTCAACAAGAGGTTGAGTAGCATAGGTTGCGTGCGTTGTAACCTAGTGTACTTGGAACCTTTGGTTGAGTGGATTGAGGACTGGAGAATAGTCCTCCCCAGACGTAGGCAGATTGGCCGAACTGGGTGAACAAACTTGTGCATTGTTTGTTGCTTGCTGAGATTAATTCTAGTGAACAAGAGTGTGCTGCAGCAACTGCTTGTTCACAAATCTGTCGGATTGAGACACTCAATTGCATTAATCATTTCGGAGGAGTTCACATCGGGTTGCGAGGGCAGCTTCCATTGATATTTCGAAGATTAACTGATAGAGCTTATTTATACGCGCTATTTAGATCTTAACACTGTGCTTGTTTGCATCATTTTGTGTACAAGATTACTGGTTTCCGGTGCTTTTGTATTCCAGGACAAAACAAGGGCCTAAGTTGGATACGCGCTAATAGGCAGCGTTAGAAGAGCGCAACACACAGCCTGCGGAGCTAGCAGCGCAAATAGGATAGGAAACGGTATATTCAGAGTGCGGTGCGCAGACCGACTGCGCTAACCAGTGTGCGCAGTGAGCCATGCGCAGGATAGTGGTGTTTCCAAATCTTGACACCATCGGATTTGGAAGTTGCCAAGGCCGTCCTTGGGCCTCATGAGCAGTATATACAGAGAGGAAGGCTAGGGTTTGAGGACACACACAGACACACAACGAAGGAGGAGAGAAAGAGGAAGAACTGAAAAACACACGAACTGTTGTGAGGACCTGCGCTAGCCGACTGCGCGAGCCGAGACACTGCAACCTGCACTCACCTGCTTGTTACTGTTTTCTTGGATACTTTAGCTGTTATTTACTATTTCTATGATGTTTACTACTAGCATGTCTAGCTAAACGCTTGTTTATCGGTTGGGCATGATTCTATGAGTATTTCCTTTGAGACTTGTGCTTAATGCATAGTTTGTTTGCTTGTATTAATTCTGTGCACACGGTTGACAGCTAGCTGCATGAGTAGGGGAAGCCTTGAAACGCAATCTTACTCTTGCCACTTGTTTGTTATATGTTAAACTAGTTGGTAGCTTGACGGTGACAACTAGGAGTATCGTGCTAGGATAATCAGCTGCTACTGTGACAGGATTCGTAGCTGCTTAGACTAGTTTCAAGAATTAATAGCTCATGAACTTTGATCGGAACATGCGCACATGTTAGGAAGCCTTGATCGGACACTAACTTCAGTAAATCGAACTATAGTCGTTTAGAGTCGATGATAAGGAATACATTCATAGAGGATTGTCTGCACCGATACTTTTCATAGTCATAATACTTAATCTCTATTGCCTGCGCCCGTCTAGTGCAAATTCTGCGTTCACTACTATTTATTTGCGCACCTGCGCAACCCAACCACTCACAACCCAATTTTCGTTAAGTTGTAGGTACTAGCAAGAACCAGTCTGCTTGCTCCTTGTGGAATCGACCCTGACTTAGCCGCTGTACTAAGTGGAGAAGGAAGGATTAATTTGACGCGTACAACGACGCGCGATCAAATTTTGGCGCCGTTGCCGGGGAGGAACACAGATAAGCTTTAACTAGCTTAAGTTTTCTTTTACAGTAGTTAGTTATTTCTGTTTGCTTTATTTTTCTCGTTGTTGTTTCTGACAGCGCGCAATCAACATCAGCCTGCGCAACTTTGAAACAGTTGCGCTGCCCAGATTCTAGTTGCGCACTGACAGACGCGACAGCTTAGTTGTCTTTTAATTTTGTTTTCTTTGAGATTTAGAACAGGTCATGGAGGATAACAGTGTCGTTGGAGATAACTTAGGGGACAGAACCCCAGACAATGCAGGGCAGATAACCGCGCAGTTCGGTTCAGAGAAGAAGTGCAGCGCGAAGTTGAAGCAAGGATGGCCGCTGAAGTGTATAATGCGCCACCCGCGCGACAGGCCGCGCGACGCAGAACAGTGCGCGAGATGTCAGCCCCAATCACTGTTAACCAGCCATGGTGCATAGTGCTTCCACCAAATGGTCATTTTGAGCTAAGGAGCTCGCTCATTCATCACATGCCCAAGTTCCACGGGATGAACAATGAGAACCCAGTCAAGCATGTGCGAGAATTCCTAGTCATTTGCGAGAATATGAAGGCCGAAGGGGAGAGTGACGAAGCGCTGAAGATGAAGGCGTTCCCTTTTTCATTATGTGACACGGCCAGGCATTGGCTGATGAGCTTACCAGCAGGATCTATTCACACATGGGAGCAGCTTCAGAAGAAGTTCTTGGACAAGTTCTATCCTGCAGCCAAGATCGCGCTACTCAGGAGGGAGTTGGCCGCACCTAGGCAGGGCGCAGGAGAATCATTATCGGAGTATTATGAGCGTTTCAGGGAGCTGGAGGCTAATTGCTACAATCACGGCCTACCCTAGAATGTGCTGATAGAGAATTTCCTGAACGGATTGCTACCCATGGAGCTGAGATTATTGAATGCATGCGCAGGAGGCGACATTTGCAACATGTACCCAGAGGACGCGTGGCAGCTGATAGAAGACTCTGCTGGACAGGTAAGACATCAGCTAACACTTGAAAATAATCGTGCTCGTTCTGTGCATCAGGTAGAAACAAGCGCTGAGATAAAGGAAATGAAGGCCATGCTGCAGAAGTTGATGCATGCGCAGGGGGCGCAACCAGCTGCGCCAAAGGCATGCGAGTTCTGCACGTCCACTGAGCACAAAACCGATGCATGTCCCACGCTTTTCGAGGAATTAGGAGATGTCAATGCTCTAGGAGGATGGGATAATAGAGGGCCACAGAGGCAGAATCAGCCGCGTTTTGGACTAGCCGCAAATGGGTTCAGATGGAAGGAGCACAACAATTTCCAGAGGCAGTCCATGGAGCCGCGCGCACCACAGCAGATGCAACAAGCTGCGCCCTACAATCCACCGCATCGCCGCACTGACGCGCCACCGCAAAACAACCAGCAGCCGAGGCGATCCTTAGAAGATATCGTGGGGCAGCTAGCAGACACAGTGCGCAAGAATGATGAGAAGTATGAAAAGAAGTTCGAGTCCATTGAAAAGCAGCTGTCACAGATCGCTACCATGGTGTATGAGCTGAAAAAGAGCGATGGCAACCTGCCTTCGCAAGTGATCAAGAATCCCAAGGGAGGAGTCAACGCAGTGACACTGAGGACTGGGTGCACGATAGGAACAGAGCAGACCGCAAAGGCGCCCGCGCAACCAATTACGCAAGCTCCAGACCCAGCAGAGCAAGATGCGCAACCAGAAGCGCAAGCCACAAGCCAGCAGGGCGAGGCGCCAGGTATGGCGCAATCGAAAGATAAAGACATGAATCGTACTAACATACCTGCACCTTTTCCTGTGCAGGCACCATCGGCTAGGAAGGAAGCGCTTGATAAGGAGCTCTACGAGTTATTCAGTAAGGTGGAAATAAACATTCCCCTTATTGAAGCTGTTCGGCAGATCCCTAGATACGCCAAGTTTTTAAAGGAGCTATGCACAAACAAGAGGAGGAAAGGCGAGTGCGCACAGGTAATGCTGAATGCACAGGCCTCAGCAATCGTGCAACATAAGGTACCACCTAAATGCCGGGACCCAGGTACGTTCACCATCCCATGCACTTTAGGCAAGACCACAGTAAGTAACTGCATGATTGACTTAGGCGCATCTAAAAATGTGCTTCCCTATTCCTTGTATGCATCATTGCGCCTTGGACCACTAAAGCCTGCAGGTCTCACCATTCAGCTAGCGGATCGGTCGCGCAAGCAACCGACGGGCATGATAGAGGACGTCCTCCCCCGAGTAGGAAAGCTGGTGTTCCCAGCAGACTTCTATGTCCTAGAGATGGAGGGTGAGTCGAGCAAAGGAAGTGCACATATCCTATTGGGCAGACCATTTCTGATGACAGCGCGCACAAAGATAGACGTATGGAGGGGTACGCTCTTAATGGAGGTCGATGGCGAGGAAATTCATTTTAACATATTCAAAGGGATGCAGCACCCTCATGAGGACGCCACAGTGCACGCGTTGGACAGCATAGATGACTTGGTTGCAGATGCGCAATGTGCGAGCGCAGCAGAAGGACCTGAGCAACTGACACAGGCAGAGATGGAGACGCAGGAGGATGAGCTGAGCAGTGCTGAACCAGTATCCAGACAGGTACACGATATAGTTAATGTCTGCACTGCTAATAAAATCTTGCCCTCTATTGAACAGGCACCCAAGGTCGAGCTGAAGCAACTCCCATAGCATCTTAAGTACATATTCTTGGGAAATGACGACACCCTGCCGGTAATCATAAAGAAAGGACTAGAAGAGGAGCAGGAGGCGCGATTACAGGAGGTGCTGCGCAAGAACCAGCGCGCTATAGGATGGACACTTGCTGACCTGCGCGGAGTGAGCCCGGACGTATGCATGCATAGAATTCTATTGGAAGATGGTGCCCAACCATCCAGGGAGCCTCAGCGCAGATTGAACCCGAATATGATGGAGGTGGTATAGAAGGAGATCCTGAAGCTGCTTGACGCAGGAGTCATTTACCCAATCTCGGACAGCAAATGGGTGAGTCCAGTGCACGTTGTGCCGAAGAAAGGAGGAATCACAGTGGAGGAGAATGCGCAGGGCGAGCTAGTTCCCAAGCGCATGCAAACTGGATGGCGAATGTGCATCGACTAGAGAAAGCTTAACGCAGTCACGCGCAAGGATCATTTTTCGCTGCCCTTCATGGACCAGATGTTAGATCGATTAGCAGGAAAGCCCTACTTTTGCTTCCTGGACGGGTACTCAGGGTACAATCAGATACCCATTGCTGCGGAAGATCAAGAAAAAACCACGTTTACCTGCCCATTCGGTACGTTTGCGTTTCGGCGCATGTCATTTGGGCTGTATAACGCGCCAGGTACGTTCCAACGTCTAGTCATGAGCATCTTTTCTGATATGATTGGTATATGCATAGAGGTGTTCATGGATGATTTTACTGTGTACGGAGGTACCTTTGACGCATGCTTAAACCATCTTGATAAGGTCTTAGCACGCTGCATTTCAAAAAACCTAGTGCTCAATTATGAAAAATGTCATTTTATGGTATCACATGGAGTAGTACTAGGACATATTATCTCACAGGAGGGGATCAAGGTCGATAAGGCCAAAATAGATCTTATTTCTAATCTGCCTTATTCCACTAACGTGCGCGATGTGAAATCATTCCTTGGGCATGCAGGGTTTTACAGGCGTTTCATAAAAGACTTTTCTAAGATTTGTATACCCCTGTCTAACCTCTTGCAAAAGGATGTGTGTTTCGAATTCACTGATGAGTGCAGGGCTGCGTTTGACAAGCTGAAGGAGGCGCTGACGAGTGCGCCAGTGATGCACGCGCCAGACTGGAGCTTGCCGTTTGAACTGATGTGCGATGCAAATGACTTTGCAGTAGGTGCAGCCCTGGGACAACGCGTGGACAAGAAGCCGCATGTCATCTATTATGCATCGCGTACACTGGACGCTGCGCAGAGGAATTATACCACCACAAAAAAGGAACTTCTAGCAACCGTGTTTGCACTAGAGAAGTTCTGCGCATATGTTCTAGGCGCCAGAGTCATCGTCTACACAGACCACGCAGTAATCCGTTACCTGATGTCCAAGAAGGAGACTAAGCCGCGCCTGATGCGCTGGGTGCTCTTACTTCAGGAGTTCGACTTGGAAATCAAGGATAAGAAGGGCACGGAGAACACAGTCGCTGACCACCTGAGCAGGATCGTGAAAGCAGAGGAGCCAGGGCAGATCACAGAGACATTCCCTGACGAGCATCTGATGGCGCTGACAGGTAAGGTACCATGGTATGCGCACATTGCGAATTACCTGGTCACAGGTACCTTTCCTCCTCATTTCACTAAAACCCAATGCATGAGATTAAAGCATGAGTCCAGGTATTACATTTGGGATGATCCGTATATGCTCAGAATAGGACCTGATATGCGCACATCTTATGTTCTTTGTTTTGCTTGCATGCATGTGTGCGCTCTCCGTTGCGCTTGAGCATGAGTCGTGGGGACACGTCTCTGTTTAAGTGTGGGGGGGGGGGGGGGGGTGGGGGGGGCGTTACATTTACATTTCACGTTTTTTTTAAGCTTTGTAGTGTAGCTTAGTTTAGTTGAAGGGAATAGTAGCAGTGGTGCGCTAGTGTGCGGGTTGCGCACACTTTTCGACTTGTATTGCGCTATTCATCTTGCATGCGCTGCTATCAACTATTTTAGTATATTTTTTCGTTTTTTCTGCTCCTTTTAGTTGGGATATACAGGGGATGTGGAGTTGACAGAAAAGCTCTAGAGAGGCGGTTAGTCGTTTTTGCTTCGAAGGTAAGGTATATGGTCGAGAGCGCTAGCGGAGGCCGGTGTTTCGCGACCTTCGGAACAATAGAGCGCGCTCAGCCACGCAGATGCCGAAGGCGAATACCCAAAGCGTGGCGAGGTGGGAAAACAGACCACCTTTCCTCTGGAAGTCGAGCGAGGGAAGGCGGGCGCGGGTGTAAACGCGTGCGCTGACCTGCGCAAATAGATCAAGGAGGGAGAGCGGAGCGTTGTTCCATAGCTGCTATCCGGAGGCCGAGACTGGAACCGTTCTGGGAACATAGGAACCGTAGATTAAGCTGTACAAAAAAAGAAGAAGAAAAACACCAGCAGATGATATGCGCTAAAGAAATCAGCATGCGCACAACTCCGTACCAGCGTGCGCAAGTTTACAAGAAAATCATCAAAAAGGCTCGAGTTCCCAGGAAGTGCGCGGAAGAATCACGCACCGGAAGAGGCTTGCGCTATTAACCATATACCCGTCCTCGAAGTAAAGGCTGACAACCCGGAGCCTATGAAGAGCTATCTCCCAGCCATCCGAAATGATCTTCATCCCAGCTGAGAGGTAACGAATTTTGAAATTGTTATATTAAACTGTTGAAGGCAGATGCGCGCAGGTGATATAGCAGCGCAAGGTGAGCGGTAGTGCAGATCGCGCCAGAGTGCAAGACTGTGCGCTAGACTCCTGAGAGGTAATTGTATCCGTGCTTGAGTGCTTGTTCGGGACGAACAAGGGCAAGTGTGAGGGGTTTGATAGAGCGTATTTATACGCGCTATTTAGATCTTAAAACTGTGCTTGTTTGCATCATTTTGTGTACAAGATTACTGGTTTGCGGTGTTTTTGTATTCCAGGACAAAACAAGGACCTAAGTCGGATACGCGCTAATAGGCAGCGTTTGAGGAGCGCAACACACAGCCTGCGGTGTGGTGCGCAAACAGGATAGATTCAGACTCCGGTGCGCAGACCGACCGCGCTAACCAGTGTGCGCAGTGAGCCATGCGCAGGATAATGGTGTTTCCAAATCTTGACACCATCGGATTTGGAAGTTGCCAAGGCCGTCCTTGAGCCTCATGAGCAGTATATAAAGAGAGGAAGGCTAGGGTTTGAGGACACACACAGACACACAACGAAGGAGGAGAGAAAGAGGCAGAACTGAAAAACACACGAGGTGCTGTGAGGACCTGCGCTAGCCGACTGCGCAAGCCGAGACACTGCAACCTGCACGCACCTACTTGTTACTGTTTTCTTGGATACTTTAGCTGTTATTTACTATTTCTATGATGTTTACTACTAGCATGTCTAGTGATCGCGCGTCGTTGTGCGCGTCAAATATAATTCCTTCCTCTCCCACTAGTACAGCGGTTAAGTAAGGGTCGATCTCCACAGGGAGCAAGCAGTGAGTCTTAGCCAGTAACCTACACTTAAGAAAACGGGGGTTGCGTGAGTGATTGGGGGTTTTGCGCGATGCGCGAGTAACAGCGAATATCGTAACGCGGGGAATTGCACTAGACGTGTGCAAGCAATAGAGATTAAATACTATATTTATGAGAAGTATTGGGCAGACAATCCTCTATGAATGCATTCCTTATCATCGACTCTGAACGTCTATAGTTATCGGCCTACTTGGGTTAGTGTCCGGTCAAGGCTTCCTAACACGTGCGCATGTTCCGTTCAAAGTTCATGTGCTATTAATCCTTAGAACTAGACTAAACAGCTGCGAATCCTGTCACAGTAGCAACTGCCTACCCTAACTCGTTACTCCTAGTTGTCACGGTAAGTTTGCGGTTCAAGGCTTCCCCTACGCATGCAACTAGTTTAACAGGTGACAAGCAAGCAACACAAGTAAGATTGCGGTTCAAGGCTTCCCCTACTCATGCAACTAACTGTCTCAGTACGCACAGAATTAATACAAGTAAATAAACTATGCATTAAGCTCAAGTCTCAAAGGTAATACATCATAGGTTCATGCCCGACCAACACTAAGTGTTTAGCTAGACATGCTAGTGGTAAACATCATAAAATAGTAAGTAATAACTAATGAATCAGAGAAAACGGTAGCAAACAGTGCGTGCAGTGTCTTCTCTTGGCTGGCGCAGTCGGCTGGCGCAAATCCTCTTCAACAGGTCCGTGTGTTTTCCAGTTCTGCCGCGCAGTGCCTCCTCTGAGGCCGTGGTGCTGCCTCTCCGTGTTGTTTTTGTGAAACCCTAGACCTCCTCTCCTTTATATACTGCCCAGGAAGTTCACCTTTGGCAACTTCCAAATCTGGTCACTGGATTTTGCGCCTGGCGCACGGCATCGGCTAGCGCATATGGTTAGCGCACCTCTGCTGTCTTTCGCCATTTCTTCTTCTGTTTGAGCCACTAGCTCCTCAGGCTGATCTTTCACTCCTAGAACGCTGCCTGTTAGCGCGTATCCGACTCAAGGACTCGTTTTGACCTGATATACAAAAACATTGGAAACGAGTAATCTTGCTCATAAAATATTGCAAACAAGCATAGGGTTATGACCTAAATAATGTGCATAACTAGGCTCTATCATCTAGCTAAACGCTTTGTATCGGTTGGGCATGATTCTATGAGTATTTCCTTTGAGACATGTGCTTAATGCATAGTTTGTTTGCTTGTATTAATTCTGTGCACACGGTTGACAGCTAGCTGCATGAGTAGGGGAAGCCTTGAACCGCAATCTTACTCTTGCCACTTGTTTGTTATATGTTAAACTAGTTGGTAGCTTGACGGTGACAACTAGGAGTAACGCGCTAGGATAATCAGCTGCTACTGTGACAGGATTCGTAGCTGCTTAGACTAGTTTCAAGAATTAATAGCTCATGAACTTTGATCGGAACATGCGCACATGTTAGGAAGCCTTGATCGGACACTAACTTCAGTAAATCGAACTATAGTCGTTTAGAGTCGATGATAAGGAATACATTCATAGAGGATTGTCTGCACCGATACTTTTCATAGTCATAGTACTTAATCTCTATTGACTGCGCACGTCTAGTGCAAATTCTGCGTTCACTATGGTTTATTTGCGCAGCTGCGCAACCCAACCACTCACAACCCAATTTTCGTTAAGTTGTAGGTACTAGTTAGAACGAGTCTGCTTGCTCCTTGTGGAATCAACCCTGACTTAGCCGCTGTACTAAATGGAGAAGGAATGATAGAGCCTATTTATACGCATTATTTAGATCCTAACACTTTGCTTATGTACATTATTTTGTGTACAAGACTACTGGTTTCCGGTGCTTTTGTATTCCAGGGCAAAACAAGGGCGTAAGTCGGATACGCGCTAATAGGCAGCGTTCAAGGAGCGAATCAGCCTGCGGAGCTAGCAGCGCAAACAAGATAGAAAATGGCGAGAGTCAGCAGCGGTGCGCGGACTGAGTGCGCTAACCGAAGTGTGCCGTGCGCCATGCGCAGAATATTGGTATTTCCTAATCTTGACACGACCAGATTTGGAAGTTGCCAAGGATGAGCCTCTTGAGCAGTATATAAAGAGAAGAAGGCTAGGGCATCAGAGGCATCAGAGATCACAAAAAAGCATCAAGCCACACACGAGAGAGCGGCAGAACTGAAAAACACACGAACCTGCTGAGAGAACCTGCGCTAGCCGACTGCGCCAGCCGAGAGACGACAACCTGCACGCACTTGCTTACTGCTGTTTTCTTAGATGCTCTAGTTATTATTTACTGTTTCTATGATGTTTATCACTAGCATGTCTAGCTAAACGCTTTGTGTTGGTTGGGCATGAATCTATGAGTATTTCCTTTGAGTTGTGCTTAATGCATAGTTTGTTTGCTTGTATTAATTCTGTGCATACGGTGACAGCTAGTTGCATGACTAGGGGAAGCCTTGAACCGCAATCTTACTCTTGTTGCTTGTTTGTTATATGTTAAACTAGTTGAATAGCTTGACGGTGACAACTAAGAGTAACACACTAGAATAATCAGTTGCTACCGTGACAGGATTCGTAGCTGCTTAGCCTAGTTCTAAGAATTAATAGCACATGAACTTTGATCGGAACATGCGCACATGTTAGGAAGCCTTGATCGGACACTAACTCGAGTGAAAACAAACTATAGCCGTTTAGAGTCGATGATAAGGAATGCACTCATAGAGGATTGTCTGCCCAATACTTCTCATAGTCATAGTACTTAATCTCTATTGCCTGCGCACGTCTGGTGCAAGTTCTGCGTTACTACTGTTTACTCGCGCATTGCGCAACCCAATCACTCACACCCCCCAATTTTCGTAAGTGTAGGATACTGGTTAAAGCTGATCTGCTTGCTCCCTGTGGAGATCGACCCTGACTTAACCGATGTACTAAGTGGAAGGGGAAGGATTAATTTGACGCGTACAACGACGCGCGATCAAATTTTGGCGCCGTTGCCGGGGAGCAACACAGCTAAGTTTTAACTAGTCTGAGTTTTTCTTTATAGTAGCTAGTATTTCAGTTTGTTTGGTTTTCTCGTTGTTGTTTCTGACAGCGCGCAATCAACATCAGCCTGCGCAACCTTGAAAAAGTTGCGCTGCGCAGATCCTAGTTGCGCACTGATAGACGCAACAGCTTCGTTGCCTTTTGATTTCGTTTTCTTTAAGATTTAGAACAGGTCATGGAGGATAACAGTGTCGTTGGAGATAACTTAGGGGACAGAACCCCAGACAATGCAGGGGCAGATAACCGCGCAGTTCGGTTCAGAGAAGAAGTGCAGCGCGAAGTTGAAGCAAGGATGGCCGCTGAAGTGTATAATGCGCCACCCGCGCGACAGGCCGCGCGACGCAGAACAGTGCGCGAGATGTCAACCCCACTCACGGTTAACCAGCCATGGTGCATAGTGCTTCCATCAGACGGTCATTTTGAGCTAAGGAGCTCGCTCATTCATCACATGCCCAAGTTTCACGGGATGAACAATGAAAACCCAGTCAAGCATATGCGAGAGTTCCTAGTCATTTGCCAGAACATGAAGGCCGAAGGGGAGAGCGATGAAGCGCTGAAGATGAAGGCGTTCCCATTTTCACTGTGTGATACGGCCAGGCATTGGCTGATGAACTTACCTGCAGGATCAATTCACACATGGGAGCTGCTGCAGAAGAAGTTCTTGGACAAGTTCTATCCAGTAGCCAAGATCGCGCTACTCAGGAGGGAGCTGGCCGCACCTAGGCAGAGCGCAGGAGAATCACTATCAGAGTATTATGAGCGTTTCAGGGAGCTGGAGGCCAACTGCTACAATCACGGCCTGCCCCAAAATGTGCTGATAGAGAATTTTCTGAATGGATTGCTACCCATGGAGCTGAGACTATTGAACGCATGCGCAGGAGGCGACATTTACAACATGTACCCAGAGGATGCGTGGCAGCTGATAGAAGACTCTGCTGGACAGGTAAGACATCAGCTAACACTTGAAAATAGTCGTGCTCGTTCTATGCATCAGGTAGAAACAAGCGCTGAGATCAAGGAAATGAAGGCTATGCTGCAGAAGTTGATGAGTGCGCAAGGCGCACAACCAGCTGCGCCAAAGGCATGCGAATTCTGCAGGTCCACCGAGCACAAAAATGATGAATGTCCCACCCTTTTCGAGGAATCAGGAGATGTCAACGCTTTAGGAGGATGGGATAATAGAGGGATGCAGAGGCAGAATCGGCCGCACTTTGGACTAGCCGCAAATGGGTTCAGATGGAAGGAGGAAAATAATTTCCAGAGGCAGTCCACGGATCAACGCGCACCACAACACACGCAACAAGCTGCGCCCTACAATCCACCGCACCGCCGCACTGAAGCACCAGCGCAGAACAACCAGCAGCAGCGGCGATCCTTGGAAGATATCGTGGGGCAGCTAGCAGACACAGCTAGCACCACGGTGTATGAGCTAAAGAAGAACGATGGCAACCTGCCTTCGCAACTGATTCAGAACCCCAAAGGAGGAGTCAATGCAGTGACCCTGAGGACTGGGCGCACGGTCGGGACAGAACAGACCGCGAAGGTGCCCGAGCACCCAGTTGCGCAAGCTCCAGCGCCAGCAGAGCCTGATGCGCAACCAGAAGCGCCAACCACAAGCCAGCAGGGCGAAGCGCCAGGTATAGCACAATCAAAAAACAAGGACATAAATCGTACTAACATACCTGCACCTTTTCCTGTGCAGGCACCCTTGGCTAGAAAGGAAGCGCTCGATAAGGAGCTCTATGAGTTATTCAGCAAGGTGGAAATAAACATCCCCCTTATTGAAGCAGTTCGGCAGATCCCCAGGTACGCCAAATTTTTTAAAGGAGCTGTGCACAAACAAGAGAAGGAAAGGCGAGTGCGCACAGGTAATGCTAAATGCGCAGGCCTCAGCCATCGTAGGCGAGGGCACATAACCGCGCCTTGGTGCATAGTGCTTCCCTATTCCTTATTTGTGTCATTGCGCCTTGGACCACTAAAGCCTGCAGGTCTCACCATTCAGCTAGCAGACCGGTCGTGCAAGCAACTTACGGGCATGATCGAGGACGTTCTCGTTCGAGTAGGAGAGCTGGTGTTCCCAGCAGATTTCTACGTCCTGGAAATGGAGGGTGAGTCGAGCAAAGGCAGTGCGCAGATCCTGTTGGGCAGACCATTCCTGATGACCGCGCGCACAAAGATAGACGTGTGGAGGGGCACTCTCTTCATGGAAGTTGACGGCGAAGAAATCCACTTCAACATATTTAAAGGGATGCAGCATCCTCATGAGGACGCCACAGTGCACGCAATGGACAGCATAGATGATTTGGTTGCAGATGCGCAGTGTGCAAGAGCAATAGACGGACCTGAGACACTGACACAGGCAGAGTTAGAGGAGCAGGAGGACGAGCTGAGCAGTGCTGAACCAGCACTCAGACAGGTACACAATATAGTTAATGTTTGCACTGCCAATAAAATCTTGCCCTCTATTGAACAGGCACCCAAGATCAAGCTGAAGCAACTCCCAAAGTACCTCAAATACATATTTTTGGGAAATGAGGACACCCTGCCAGTGATCATAAAGAAAGGTTTAGAAGAGGAGCAGGAGGCGCGACTACAGCAGGTGCTGCGCAAGAACCAGCGCGCTATAGGATGGACACTTGCTGACCTGCGCGGAGTGAGCCCGGATGTATGCATGCACAGGATTCTATTGGAAGATGGTGCCAAACCATCCAGGGAGCCTCAGCGCAGATTGAACCCGAATATGATGGAGGTGGTATAGAAGGAGATCCTTAAGCTGCTTGACGCAGGAGGCATTTACCCGATCTCGGACAGCAAATGGGTCAGTCCAGCGCACGTTGTGCCAAAGAAAGGAGGAATCACCGTAGAAGAGAATGCGCAGGGCGAGCTAGTTCCCAAGCGCATGCAAACTGGATGGCGCATGTGCATCGACTACAGGAAGCTTAACGCAGTCACCCGCAAGGACCATTTCCCGCTACCCTTCATGGACCAGATGCTGGATCGATTAGCAGGAAAGCCCTATTTTTGTTTCTTGGATGGATATTCAGGGTACAATCAGATACCCATAGCTGCGGAGGATCAAGAGAAGACCGCGTTTACCTGCCCGTTCGGTACGTTTGCGTTTCGGCGCATGTCATTTGGGCTGTGTAACGCGCCAGGTACGTTCCAACGTCTAGTCATGAGCATTTTTTCTGATATGATTGGTATGTGCATAGAAGTGTTCATGGATGATTTTACTGTGTATGGAGGTACCTTTGATGCATGCTTAACTCATCTTGATAAGGTCTTAGCGCGCTGCATTTCAAAGAACCTAGTGCTCAATTATGAAAAATGTCATTTCATGGTATCGCATGGTGTAGTACTAGGACACATTATCTCACAGGAGGGGATCAAGGTAGACAAAGCTAAAATAGATCTTATTTCTAATCTGCCTTATGCCACTAACGTGCGCGATGTGAAATCATTCCTTGGGCATGCTGGGTTTTACAGGCGTTTCATAAAGGATTTTTCTAAAATTTGTATACCCCTGTCTAACCTTTTGCAAAAGGATGTGTGCTTCGACTTTACTGATGAGTGCAGGGCCGCATTTGATAAGCTGAAGGAGGCGCTGACAAGTGCGCCAGTAATGCGCGCGCCAGACTGGAGCCTACCATTAGAACTGATGTGCTACGCAAGTGATTACGCAGTCCTGGGACAGCGCGTGGACAAGAAGCCGCATGCCATTTATTATGCATCGCGCACACTGGACTCTGCGTAGAGGAACTACACCACCACGGAGAAGGAGCTTCTAGCAATCTTTTTTGCGCTAGAGAAGTTCCGCGTATATGTTCTAGGCGCCAGAGTCGTCATCTACATAGACCACGCAGCCATCCGCTACCTAATGTCCAAGAAGGAGACTAAGCCGCGCCTGATGCGCTGGGTGCTCCTACTTCAGGAATTTGACTTGGAAATTAAGGATAAGAAGGGCACGGAGAATACAGTTGCTGACCACCTGAGCAGGATCGTGAAAGAGGAGGAGCCAGGGCAGATCACGGAGACATTCCCTGACGAGCATCTGATGGCGCTGACAGGTAAGGTACCATGGTATGCGCACATTGCGAATTACCTGGTCACAGGTACGTTTCCTCCTCATTTCAATAAAACCCAATGCATGAGATTGAAACATGAGTCCAAGCATTACCTTTGGGATGATCCATATATGCTCAGAATAGGACCTGATCAGATTTTAAGGCGCTGCGTGCCCTACCATGAAATTAACTCTGTTTTAATGTTTTGTCATGCGCACGCATGTGGAGGACACTTCGGTCCAAAGCGCACAAGCAGGAAGATCCTGGATTGCGGATTTTATTGGCCGCACCTGTTTAGAGACGCATATGACTACTGCAAGAACTGTGACAGGTGCCAGCGCACAGGGAGCATATCAACACGCAATGAGATGCCGCAGACGCCGATTCTAGTGGATGAAGTGTTTGATATTTGGGGAATCGACTTCATGGGGCCATTTCCTCCATCTTCCGGATACGAGTATATATTGGTCGCGGTGGATTATGTCTCCAAATGGGTCGAGGCTAAGGCCACACGGAAGGATGATGGTAAGACAGTCGCTGATTTCTTGAGAACTAACATCTTTTGCAGGTACGGAGTGCCTAAGGCAATCATCAGCGACCAGGGGATGCATTTTTGCAACAGGGTTGTGGCGCAAGTATTCATGCATTTTGGAGTGTGCCACAAGACGTCCACCGCTTACCACCCTCAAACAAATGGACAGGCCGAGGTTTCCAACCGAGAGATAAAGCGCATCCTGGAAAAAACCGTGAGACCGTCGCGTAAAGACTGGAGCCAGCGCCTTGATGATGCGCTATGGGCATACCGAACCGCACATAAGACACCAATTGGGACTTCACCGTTTCGGTTGGTCTATGGAAAGGCGTGCCATCTGCCAGTGGAGTTGGAGCACAAAGCTTACTGGGCGCTGCACGTATGCAACCTGAACTTGGATGAGGCTGGTAAGGAGCGCGCATTTGAGCTGAGCGAATTAGAGGAGCTGCGCCTGGACGCATATGAGGGGCTGCGCGATTACAAGGCGCGCACCATGGCATTTCACGACAAGAATATTCTTCGACGCAATTTTGAGCCAGGAGACCAGGTACTGTTGTTCTCTTCGGAAGCTGGGAAGCTGCGCAGCAAATGGACGGGACCATACACAGTTACTAAGGTTTTCCCCTACGGAACAATCGAGTTAGAAAACGAGCACCGGCATCGTTTTCAGGTCAATGGGCAGAGAATCAAACGGTATTTAGGAGAACCTTGGGATGGCACAGCGCGCGACATTGAATTGGCAGAGCCAGAGATAGCAAACGCGCAAGTTGCTGCGCCAGACTCACCACCTTCCCTCATTTTTTTGAGCTTGGTAGTGTAGGGTTTAGGGTTTAGGGGGGGGGGGGCGTTACATTCACATTTCACATTTTTTTGAGCTTGGTAGTGTAGCTTAGTTCAGTTGAAGGAAATAGTAGCAGTAGTGCGCTAGTGTGCAGGTTGCGCATACTCTCCAGCTTGTGTTGCGCCATTCGTCTTGCATGTGCTGCTGCCAACCATTTTAGTACATTTTTTCGTTTTTTCTGCTCCTGTTAGTTGGGATTTACAGGGGATGTGGAGTTTACAGAAACGCTCCAGAGAGGCGGTTAGTCGCTTTTGCTTCGAAGGCGAGGTATATGGTCGAGAGCGCTAGTGGAGGCCGGTGCTTCGCGACCTTCGGAACAAAAGAGCGCGCTCAGCCACGCAGATGCCGAAGGCGAATACCCAAAGCGTGGCGAGGTGGGAAAACAGACCACCTTCCCTCTGGAAGTCGAGCTATGGGAGGCGGGCGCGGATGTAAACGCGTGCGCTGACCTGCGCAGATAGAACAAGGAGGGAGAAAGGAGCGTTGTTCCATAGCTGCTATCCGAAGGCCGAGACTGGAACCGTTCTGGGAAAGTAAGAAATTGCAGAGAAAGCTGTACAAAAGAAAAAAAAATACCAGCAGATGATGTGCGCTAAAGAAACTAGCATGCGCACTACTCAGTACCAGCGTGCGCAAGTTCACAAGAAAATCATCAAAAAGGCTCAGGTTCCCGGGAAGTGCGCGGAAGAATCAAGCACTGGAAGAAGCTTGCGTTATCAATCATATACCCGTCCTCGGAGTAGAAGCTGAGAACCCGGAGCCTATGAAGAGCTATCTCCCAGTCATCCGAAATAATCTTCATCCCTGCTGAGAGGTAACGAATGGCAAAATTATTATATTAGAACTGTTGAGAGCAGATGCGTGCAGGTGATAGAGCAGTGCAAGGTGAGCAGTTGTGCAGATCGTGCTCAAGCGCAAGACTGTGCGCTGGACTCCAGAGAGGTAATAGTATCCATGCTTGAGTGATTGTTCGGGACGAACAAGGGCAAGTGTGGTGGGTTTGATAGAGCCTATTTATACGCATTATTTAGATCCTAACACTTTGCTTATGTGCATTATTTTGTGTACAAGACTACTGGTTTGCGGTGTTTTTGTATTCCAGGGCAAAACAAGGGCTTAAGTCGGATACGCGCTAATAGGCAGCGTTCAAGGAGCGAATCAGCCTGCGGAGCTAGCAGCGCAAACAGGATAGAAAATGGCGAGAGTCAGCAGCGGTGCGCGGATCGAGTGCGCTAACCGAAGTGTGCCGTGCGCCATGCGCAGAATATTGGTATTTCCTAATCTTGACACGACCAGATTTGGAAGTTGCCAAGGATGAGCCTCTTGAGCAGTATATAAAGAGAAGAAGGCTAGGGCATCAGAGGCATCAGAGATCACAAAAAAGCATCAAGCCACGCACGAGAGAGCGGCAGAATTGAAAAACACACGAACCTACTGAGAGAACCTGCGCCAGCCGAGAGACGACAACCTGCACGCACTTGCTTGCTGCTGTTTTCTTAGATACTCTAGTTATTATTTACTATTTCTATGATGTTTATCACTAGCATGTCTAGCTAAACGCTTTGTGTTGGTTGGGCATGAATCTATGAGTATTTCCTTTGAGACTTGTGCTTAATGCATAGTTTGTTTGCTTGTATTAATTATGTGCATACGGTGACAGCTAGTTGCATGAGTAGGGGAAGCCTTGAACCGCAATCTTACTCTTGTTGCTTGTTTGTTATATGTTAAACTAGTTGAATAGCTTGACGGTGACAACTAGGAGTAACACACTAGAATAATCAGTTGCTACCGTGACAGGATTCGTAGCTGCTTAGCCTAGTTCTAAGAATTAATAGCACATGAACTTTGATCGGAACATGCGCACATGTTAGGAAGCCTTGATCGGACACTAACTCGAGTGAAAACAAACTATAGCCGTTTAGAGTCGATGATAAGGAATGCACTCATAGAGGTTTGTCTGCCCAATACTTCTCATAGTCATAGTACTTAATCTCTATTGCCTGCGCACGTTTGGTGCAAGTTCTGCGTTACTACTGTTTACTCGCGCATTGTGCATCCCAATCACTCACACCCCCCAATTTTCGTAAGTGTAGGATACTGGTTAAAGCCGATCTGCTTGCTCCCTGTGGAGATCGACCCTGACTTAACCGCTGTACTAAGTGGAAGAGGAAGGATTAATTTGACGCGTACAATGACGCGCGATCATTAACCAGCTTGTTGCGCAATCTGCGTTTCAAGCATTTTGTTGTGCGCTTGATCTAACATTTGAAGAATGAGCTGGTTGTCTTTTTGCTGCTGTGCTTGAGTCGCGGCCAACTGGGCAATGATAGAAATCAGGGACGGCTCCTCGTTGCTTTGTTTCTCTTCATGTCTTTGGTGCGTTCCCTGATTTTGATGGCTGAAAATTGTTTGGTCTTTGATAATTTTTGCTTTGATAGTTGCTCCTTGGCTGATACGTGTTGGAGGGGGCTCCTTGATTTTCATTTCTCAGTAAAAACCCTGGCGGTGCTGGTTTGGGCTCTATATTCAGCGATGCTCTTCTCGGAAAGTTTGGATCTTCTCGGCGCATATTCTCTCCCTTGATTTCTGACAAATAATTAATGTCCTCATACTCGTCCGCGTGCTTTGCGGAGCACGAGTCATCATCTTGCGCCGGGCTAGAACAAATACTGCAAACTTGCTGGTGGTCTCTCTTTTTATTGAATTTAAACTTCCAATTGATGCTGCCAAAGAATTCACCATCTTTGATAGGGAATTGAAATCTTCTTTTGTTACGGCTTTTGACGAATGCTCCTTCCCTTTCTTTTTTAAGTGATTTCTTTCTCCACCCCACTGATGCGAGTTCCGCGCTATCTTATCTATAATTTTGAAACCATCGGAGGCTCTCAAATCCATCATTGTCCCTCCACTCGCTTGGTCCATATGGCTTCTTGCGTCTTGATCCATTCCATCATAAAAACTTTGCATGGGCTGCCATTTGCAGAACCCGTGATGCGGACAATCTCTTTGTAGCTCTTTGAAGCCCTCATATGCCACGTGAAAATTCTCGTCATCTTGTTGTGTGAATTGGCAAATTCTGTACCGGATTTTCTTAGTCTTTGTCGGCAGGAAGAATTGAATAAGGAAAGCTTGGGAGAGTTCTTCCCAAGTGCGGAAAGAGTTCGCCTCGTGACTCATTAGCCAATCCTTGGCTTTTCCACTTAGCGAGAACGGAAACACTTTCATATAAATAGCCTCCGGTTTGACCCCCTGCACCTTGTAGGTGCGGCATAATTCTGTAAATTGCGCTAGATGCGCATTTGGGTTTCCATACCCTTCAAACTGATTTGCGGCTACCATGTGGAGAAGTGCCGACTTTATCTCGAATTCCTTATCGTCACCCTCTTCCAAGTATATGGGTGATCCATAATGTCTAATGGTCGGGGCAATGTATTCCCCAACCGGTCTCTCGTCGTCCAATTGCAAACGAATAGCATTCCCTAGCCTCCTCGGGTTTGGTTGATCAGCAATTCTTGCTGGTGGTTGGTCCACATTCTCCATTATTTGTTGATCAACTTGAACTTGAGGAAGAGGAGTATCAAAATCTGGTGTTGACGTGGAAGCTCGTTCTTGTGCCTTTTTCGTGCGTTATCGAGTTTGCATTCAAACTCCTACTAAGCGATCGAAGAAATCATTAATAAGTGTGAAATTAAATTAAAGTAGGCAAGAATAGCATGCAAACACCCAATCACGATCAACAAAGTAAAGAAAAAAATAAAGTAAACTAACTTAAAACAATACTGAAAACCAAACTAGTCTAATGGCTAATCCCCGACAACGGCGCCATTTTGAACGTTGTCAAAATTGTGGTAGTAAAAATACTAGTCCAATCACGGTACGCAAATAATATTTATAATCTGAGTGACCTCGAGTCGAACCCAAGAGAAAAGCCTAGATTAGTCTAAAGCTAGCTAGTACTGCCTAATGCGAGTCCACTAAATAAAAATGGAGGGTTTTTCCTCTATGCGAGGTATCTCTAGTGAGTACTAAAAACAATATCAAATTTGGTTAAAAGAAAGTGATAAAGAAAACGTAGTCGGAATCCTATTTCACCCCTAGGTCTTACAATTGGCAATGCAAAACAGAAATATATTCATGAGTTAATTTGATTTATTATTTTAGGCTAAAGTGTCACGAATTGTAAATTCAACTCTCGCTCCTTCTCTAGAATGGGAATGATACCTAAGTGACACAATTCTCAAACTCTCGCTATGTTGATAGTTAACTAAAGTCCGCTCTATACTTAGCCTAATAGAAGGAGAATGTCACTCTCGCGCACAAATTCTATCTAAAATAATCATGCTTGATCTTCTAAACAACCTAAGTTCATTTCTCATTTCATCCCTAGGTGTTTTATCAATTCATACTCATTCATGGGTTTCGTCAAACACTTGGTGTGCATAGAATTAACATGAAGAACAAGCATAAGAATTTTCAATCAAACTTCACTCATATAGATAAAACAACATGTTTTGCATTACAATCTAGCCTAAGGGATCCATAAGGACCCCAACTATAATAGGACTACTCACTCATGGTGAATTTGAAACAAAATATAGTTTTAATTGAAATTGTTCACTAATTGAATGCAAAGAAGTAGGGGTTGAGTAGAGGGTTGATGTAGAATGGCCAATTACGTGTATCTTCTCCAAATCCTCGACAATTCTCCAAGTCGTCCAAGAACAATCGTCTAGGGTTTTAATTTCTGGAAAAAGTCCCTCTATTTTTGCATCTCTTTCTAATTTATACTGTTCCAGAAAATTACCAATTTGCCCGCAGTGCCCGAATCAAAAAGTGATTCGGACACGCTCTTGTTGATTCAGTCGAATCAATATCTCAATGCTGTTTTGAGCTGGGCGAATCACTTTGTCCTGGGCGAATCACTTTTGATTCGGTCAAGCCCTTCAATCAATTCGGTCAAAGTCCTTATAGAGCCAAGCTGATTCGGGCAGCACACTTCTTCCTTGGGCGAATCACTTTCTCATTCGGTCAACTCTTCTCCTCGAGTCAGGTTGATTCGTGCGGCTGAAGGATGATTCGGCCAAGGCTGGTCGTGTCATATGTGATTCGATCAGGCTGCTGGGCGAATCAAAACTGATCCGGGTGAATCACTTTTGCAGCTTACACCAATCTTGCTGTTTTTGCTCTCGATCAACCAGAATTCATCCAGATTTTCTTCGAGTCACTTCATATCGTGTAACACACATTTTAAGCCTGAAATGGACAAAGAAAGCATCAAATGACACTATAAAATAATAGAACAAACAAGAAGTAAGAGGAAAATGTGGACAAAAATAAGGTTATTTGTCCGCACATCAATAATACCATGTTGTGCATAAAAGGCCCCAAATGGTTCTACATGTTCTCCACAACGGTCACTCCTCACTCTTTTAATTTTCTAATTGAGTTGGTTCTCAACTTCTAGTTTATAGATGACAAATTTATCACTAGCATAGTTGCTCTTAAACAAATACACATGACAATATTTTGTACTATCATCAATGAAAGTAATTTATTATCAGCTATTGTTGGCATGAACTTTAAATCACATAGATCACTATGTATTAATTCAAGGGGTTTTGATTTCCTTTCTACAGTATGAAAGGATGTCCTCGTTAGTTTTGTTTGGACACATTTTCACATTTGTGTTTGGAGTCAAATTGAAATTTGGGTATACACTCCAAATTCATTAACTTTCTTATTGACTCATTATTCGCATGTCCTAGTCTTTCATGCCATAAAGTAAAAGACTCAATCAAAAAACAGAAGAATCATTCTTATTCATCTTTTTCAGGGCTATTAATTCATTTCCATAACCCCTTATGAACATAAACCCTCCCCACATACATGCCATTCTTAGTGAGGATAACTTTCTGGGACTCAAACACCATTCTAAAATCATAGCTAACCAGCAACGTCCCGAATATGAGATTCTTCTTTATGTCTGGCACATAGAGGACATTGGTTAGCTTCAGCTCCTTCTCAGTGGTGAACTTCAAAACCACAATGCCTTTTCCTTTGACTTCAGAAGTCGCTGATTTGCGCATATAAACTTTCTCTCCATACTCATAATGCTCCAAGGTGGAGAAAGCCATTTGAGCAGATGTGGCGGGTAGCTCTAGTATCTAGGAACCATGTCTTCCTGGTAGTGTCCACCAGGTTCAAACTCAGAAATCACAGCCACCAAATCTTCATCGACATCAGCTATGTTGACTTTCCTCCTCTTCTTTAGGCACTCAGTAGCTTTGTGACCCTCTTCGTCACAGTTGAAGCATTTCCCTTGAAACTTTGGCTGCTGCTTCTTCTTAAAGGGTTTACCCTTTGTGTTAATATATCTGGCATCATTGACAAACTCCTACAAGGTGCACAAGAGTCTGCTACAGCAAGCGTGTGAAGACAGCAGCTGGTACAGAGTTTTCCAAAATGACCAAGCAGAGTGCACAAGGCATTATGATAAAGGAATGCGCAGGTTTTCAAGGGGGAGTCTTGGGCATGCAGAGTACTCATCTCTTATCTAAATGAGGCATGCTATATATTGTTGGAAAGCTGACTTGAAGAACTACAACTTTGTAGTTTGCACCGAGACGTGATTCGAAGGTCAAAAACGCAAGCAAAGTCAGAATCGAACAGCGGGTGGACAAGCAGCCCGGTTCTGAGTGGAACCGGCGGTTTCCTTGTGAGAACCGTCGGTTTGCACATGGAACCGGCGGTTTGGGTCCTGAACCGGCCCCGAAGGCAAAATATCGAGATTCTCTGAAAGGGGCCGGTTCCACAATGAAACCGCGGGTTCATAGCCAAACCGGGCGGCAAACCAATTCAGTCGATTTTCATTTAATTGGACGATTTTGGGAGAACACGAACGCAAAAGAGAAGAGGATAGCTAGGAGCTGTAGCAGCAGTATTGGCGCAAAGAATAATCAGCCCAGACATGATCTTGTTGAGATCCTGGAGGGTGCTTTAGCAGGAGCGATCCTGCTGAGATCCTGGAGGGGATGCTATAGCAGGAGCTTGTTCAAGTTGCTGCAGCATCTGTCCGAATAGCAGCAGCAACCTGGGCGATTGGCTAGAAAGCCTGGCAGCTCTGCGGAGAGCATCAGAAGAATCTTTTAAAGTGCTGCGGAGAATATTCCAGTGAGGAATTCCTTGCTAGAGAAGGAGATTTGTTTTGGAGATCAAATCAGGAGATAATTGATTCTTTGTGGGACATTGCTAAATTTTGTCCTTGATTGAAGCTGGCGCTGCTATTTAAGGGAGAACAGGTCAGAGCAGAAAGGTGATCGAATTAGAGAGCAAATACTGAGAACACGCGCAGAATACCGAGAGAGAGAAATTCAAGTGCGTGCGAGATTCGATCATCACCAAAGAGCAGAGCGTGCGCGCAGAGCTTAGGTGATTGGAGCAGAGTGTGATCAGGACTTGCGTAGTCTGATCCGAGCTTGATCTGGAAGCCAATTCAGAGCAGTGGTGCTTGTTGGTTGATCAAGGAAGGCCGCAGAAGAACTGACGGGTGTGTGGCTCGGTCTAGTGTCTAAGCGGTGGTTCTCTCTAGTGGCAGGAGGTCACTGAGTGAGGAGGAGTATTCCAGAGTGTGCAGCGCTCGTGGAATCGTTCGATCGGCTCGGCAGAAGGCTTTGGAGCGACGCGGACAATTGTGCATCAGCTGTGTGCTACAGCAGTTGCTACAGCAACCCTGCAGAGTTGAGTGTAGTTTAGAATAGGCTGAGTTCCGAGGAGACAGTAGCTATTCTAGATTGACATTTGTAGAGGGTGTGCAGACATAAGTCAAAGCCTGTTCTGATTTTGTCCAGTGATCCACACAAGGTTGAGTAGCATAGGTTGCGTGGAGTTGTAACCGAGTGTACTTGGAGACCTCTGTGATTAGTGGATTGAGGACCGGAGAATAGTCCTCCCCAGACGTAGGCAGTTGGCCGAACTGGGTGAACAAACTTCTGTCTTGTTCATTGTTTGTTGAGACAATTTCCGAGTGAACAAGAGTGTGCTGCAGCAACTGCTTGTTCACAAATCAGTCTGATAGAGACGCTGCGAATTTTAATTGGTATCAGAGCGGGAGCTCAACACACAGAGTAAAAGATCCTACAGTGTTTCTGAAGAAGCCAAGACACAATGAAGGAAGGACAGAGCACAAGCAGACCTCCATTGTTGGAAGAAAGCAACTATGGATGTTGGAAGGCGGGAATGAAAATATTCCTAAAGACGATGGATGAGAAGACTTGGAGAGCAGTAGTGTCTGGATGGTCACACCCACTGATCATCGAAGACAAAGGAGTTGCACTGGAGAAACCAGAGGAGACATGGACAGCTGAAGAGGAAGCTGTAGCAACCAGTAACTCCAGAGCCTTGAACGCGATATTTGCCGCTGTTGACGCAAATAGTTTCAGGCTGATCTCTGACTGTGAAGTTGCCAAGCAAGCATGGGAGATACTCCAGACGGCGCATGAAAGGAACAAGACCCCTGCTATAAACTGGAGAGACGAAGACAGTGAAGCAGATTCTGAACTGATAAGCAATGTTGCTCTGACATCTGTAACTGATATGGAGAACACCGTTTCAACAAAGCCAGAAATTGTTCATGGTGTTGAGGAGTTAGACAGTGGTGATGATGAGGAAATCACTGAGGAGTCCATTGCAAGAAACTTTACCCTGTTGCACGAAGAGTGGCTGCAAGTCATGGATGTCAACAAAGCATTGACTGCCAAAGTTTCAGACCTGCAAGAAAAACAAGAGGAGCTGCTGAAGATGATCACTTCTCTTACGGATCAGGTTGCCCAGCAAGAAGAGAAGTTTGCTGCAGAGAAGGAAGAGCTCAACCTCTACCGAAAGACTACAAAGATGCTTAACAGTGGAACAAGCACTCTTGAAGATATTCTAGCACGCCAAAGATATGGAGGAGGCTACTCTGGTCTTGGACACACTGGAGAAGAAGGTGCTAAAAGAACTGTATTCGTCAAAGCCATGGAGCCAGAAGATGCTGAGATTGCCGTGGAGAAACCGGTCCTGTCCGAGAAACCAGTTCAGAAGAAGGTGCATAGAAGGGTGAACAAGAGGCTGCTACAGCAACCGTTGTATCAACCACCTGTAGCAGAAAAGAAACCCAGGAGCAAAAGTCGCATATGCTATTTTTGTGATCAGGAGGGTCACATCCAGAGGAGATGCCCGATCCTGAACAAGCATTGGAGACCTCAGAGATCGCCCACAGACGGACAACGCCAGATGAAGCCAAGGATTAGACGTGGCACGCAGGTGACCTTCGACTCATCGAAGCCGATGAAGGATTATCACTGTCCAGTTGTGCAAGAAAACATCAGATACGTTGGAGGGACAACAAACTGGAGAATGAGGATTGCAACAGACACAGGTGCAGATCGGGTGAGACATCGAAACAATGTCAGAAGGAAAGAAAGAGTTGCTGGACATAACAGAGTTCGAAAGCAGTGGATTCAAAAAACTGTACCAGCAGTGGTGGAGAAGCAGCCACCAGATATTCCCCCAATGTCATTGGAAGAGGCACATGCTGAGACACCAAGAGGTCCCGTTCTTCGGTGGATGGAAAAGAGGCGTTGGCCTATTCGGTGAGTTTAGCTTGAGGCTCCCCCCCTTATCATTTGTGACAAAAAGGGGGAGAAGATGTGTTCTGCTGTGTGCATTGTGTTGGGAGGTTTTGCCAGTCGACCCCAGACGGAGAAAAGGAGACCTGCAGAACATGCTTAGGAGGTTTTGTCAAAAATGCCAAGGGGGAGATTGTTAAGGTAATGGCATCCTTGACAAAACCTGGGCAAGAAGTTGCTACAGAATCCTGCGAAGATTGAAGTTGGAGCTTCTTCAAAAGACTGACAAAATAACATTGAGCAAGAAGTTGGTACACCATCCGATGACAGCAGAAACTATCTGAAGACGAGATGAGGATTACCTAAGATCAGAAGGGTTTTGGATTTTATCAAAATACCAAGGGGGAGATTGTTAATGTATATGGCATCATTGACAAACTCCTACAAGGTGCACAAGAGTCTGCTACAGCAAGCATGTGAAGACAGCAGCTGATACAGAGTGTTCCAAAATGACCAAGCAGAGTGCACAAGGCATTATGATCAAGGAATGCGCAGGTTTCCAAGGGGGAGTCTTGGGCATGCAGAGTACTCATCTCTTATCTAAATGAGGCATGCTATATATTGTTGGAAAGCTGACTTGAAGGGCTACAACTTTGTAGTTTGCACCAAGACGTGATTCGAAGGTTTCGAACGCAAGCAAAGTCAGAATCGAACAGCGGGTGGACAAGCAGCCCGGTTCTGAGTGGAACCGGCGGTTTCCTTGTGAGAACCGTCGGTTTGCACATGGAACCGGCGGTTTGGGTCCGGAACCGGCCCCGAAGGCAAAATATCGAGATTCTCTGAAAGGGGCCGGTTCCAAAGTGGAACCGACGGTTCCACAATGAAACCACGGGTTCATAGCCAAACCGTGCAGCAAACCAATTCAGTCGATTTTCATTTAATTGGACGATTTTGGGAGAACACGAACGCAAAAGAGAAGAGGATAGCTGGGAACTGTAGCAGCAGTATTGGCGCAAAGAATAATCAGCCCAGACATGATCTTGTTGAGATCCTGGAGGGTGCTTTAGCAGGAGCGATCCTGCTGAGATCCTGGAAGGGATGCTATAGCAGGAGCTTGTTCAAGTTGCTGCAGCATCTGTCCGAATAGCAGCAGCAACCTGGGCGATTGGCTAGAAAGCCTGGCAGCTCTGCGGAGAGCATCAGAAGAATCTTTTAAAGTGCTGCGGAGAATATTCCAGTGGGGAATTCCTTGCTAGAGAAGGAGATTTGTTTTGGAGATCAAATCAGGAGATAATTGATTCTTTGTGGGACATTGCTAAATTTTGTCCTTGATTGAAGCTGGCGCTACTATTTAAGGGAGAACAGGTCAGAGCAGAAAGGTGATCGAATTAGAGAGCAAATACTGAGAACACGCGCAGAATACCGAGAGAGAGAAATTCAAGTGCGTGCGAGATTCGATCATCACCAAAGAGCAGAGCGTGCGCGCAGAGCTGAGGTGATTGGAGCAGAGTGTGATCAGGACTTGCGTAGTCTGATCCGAACTTGATCTGGAAGCCAATTCAGAGCAGTGGTGCTTGTTGGTTGATCAAGGAAGGCCGCAGAAGAACTGACGGGTGTGTGGCTCGGTCTAGTGTCTAAGCGGTGGTTCTCTCTAGTGGCAGGAGGTCACTGAGTGAGGAGGAGTATTCCAGAGTGTGCAGCGCTCGTGGAATCGTTTGATCGGCTCGGCAGAAGGCTTTGGAGCGAAGCGGACAATTGTGCATCAGCTGTGTGCTACAGCAGTTGCTACAGCAACCCTGCAGAGTTGAGTGTAGTTTAGAATAGGCTGAGTTTCGAGGAGACATTAGCTATTCTAGATTGACATTTGTAGAGGGTGTGCAGACATAAGTCAGAGCCTATTCTGATTTTGTCCAGTGATCCACACAAGGTTGAGTAGCATAGGTTGCGTGGAGTTGTAACCGAGTGTACTTGGAGACCTCTGTGATTAGTGGATTGAGGACTGGAGAATAGTCCTCCCCAGACGTAGGCAGTTGGCCGAACTGGGTGAACAAACTTCTGTCTTGTTCATTGTTTGCTGAGACAATTTCCGAGTGAACAAGAGTGTGCTGCAGCAACTGCTTGTTCACAAATCTGTCTGACAGAGACGCTGCGAATTTTTCTTTGGACCCAGCTTCTGAGAAGATTTCTTCTTCTTTGAGCTATCACCATGCTCCACCACATTAGCCCTCTTGGTTGTCATCTTCAACCTTTTGTCAGAGCCGCGGTTTTCTTCCTCAATCCGGAGCTTAACATATATCTCTTCAAGATTCATCTCCTTACTTTTATGCTTGAGATAATGTATGAATTCTCTCCAACCTGAAGGAAGATTCTCAATTACAGAGGCAAGTTGAAATGATTCACTTAGCATCATTCCTTCTGCATTAATCTCATGAAAGATGAGTTATAGCTCTTGCATCTGACTCACCACAATCTTAGAATCGATCATCTTGAACTCAAGAAATCGGCCCACTATGTAATTCTTGGAGCCAGCATCCTCCCTTCGGTACTTGTGGTCTAAAGACTGTCACAACTCTTTAGTCGTTTTCATTGATGTGTACACATTGTATAAAATATCAGCTAGTCCATTCATGACATAGTTTCGACACATATAGTCAGACTCCATTTACATGGCGTAAGCTATGCGCTTTTGGGTATCTGTCTCATTTTTACTAATCAAATAAGGATCCTCAGTAAGATAACGAGTCAATCCCAGAGTGGTGAGATAGAAAAGCATCTTCTACTGCCATCTCTTGAAATTTAAACCATTGAACTTCTCAGGCCTCTCAGTCGGCATAATTACAGGGGGCGTTCGTGCCACAGTCTCGCTCGGAATATGACCCGCAGATCCATTCCCGGCCGCAGTCGTAAGCAGCAATCCACTAGTAACGATCGGACAACGAAGTACAAACTTGCAAGACTCCCTCTTCAAGTCTTCTACCACTTACTCGTCTGGATGCGCACTGAGCTCCCCTCAGTGTAGAGATCCCTCTCTATGGCTTGTCACAACAGCTTCATTCTCCCGAACAGCTGCTCGTCCACTCAACGTTTTCCCGGATCGCTGGCCTCCTCTTGGATAGCTGGACAGATCTATTTTGCAACAGGCTTTGTGAAACGTATAGCTTCAGCAGATACTCCTGGTTCTCGTGCTTGAGTGATAACTTTGCTCCGATCTCCGATGAGGGCACTCAATCACTTAACCTCGACTTCTCTTGTATATTTCTATAATGCAAGAGAGCTGCATGAACGTCCGTTGTATTCATTGATCTTCAACTTCGTTTCCTCATCTTTTCTCCTAACCCCAACAAGCAGCAATCCATTAGTAACTCGGACAACGAAGTACAAACTTGCAAGACTCCCTCTTCAAGTCTTCTACCACTGACTCGTCTGGATGAGCACTGAGCTCCCCTCAGTGTAGAGATCCCTCTCTATGGCTTGTCACAACAGCTTCATTCTCCCGAATAGCTGCTCGTCCACTCAACGTTTTCCCGGATCGCTGGCCTCCTCCTGGATAGCTGGACAGATCTGTTTTGCAACAGGCTTTGTGAAACATATAGCTTCAGTAGATACTCCTGATTCTCGTGCTTGAGTGATAACTTTGCTCCGATCTCCGATGAGGGCACTCAATCACTTAACCTCGACTTCTCTTGTATATTTCTATAATGCAAGAGAGCTGCATGAACGTCCGTTGTATTCATTGATCTTCAACTTCGTTTGCTCATCTTTTAAAGCACTCGCCAATCTTCTTAAAGATCTCAACAAATATTCAAAAGGAATATATTTGAATATTTGTTGATCTTATCTTTGTCTTATTTTCAAACCAAGAGATTGCGTATCCAAAATGTGATTGAAGATTTTTTGGATCTTTATTTAGTGATCTCGGGGATATGCTCCACCTCCTTGATTCTCGGAATCTGCTGATTCCCGAGACCTTTGGTTCACAGCTAGCGCGTACTTCAGCACTTGCTATAACATCTTGCGTAGCATCTCCTGACTTCAGTTTTGTAGTTTCAATATCTAACTATTCTACGCATAGTTCTAACTTACTTGAACAACTCTTTGCATGAATAGAAACATAATCATGGGACTAACAAAACTAAATGCATAAAGAAAACTAAATGCATAAACATGTCAGACATAATCATGCCTAAACCCTAAACCCTAAACATGTCAGACATAATCATGGGACTAACAAAACTAAATGCATAAAGAAAATCTACTATACATAGGGTACAGAGGCATCAATAGAAACATGTTAACATATTTAAATTTGCACATCATCATGTTGACAAGACAAGTACCTATAACATAGGCAAGCACACACACTGCATGTATATAAAAACAAAGATTATATAAAAGAGATGTAGTCGTTATCTGATTGATGATTTCATAAGAAGAAATCAACCTTCTTTTATATAGATTATCTTCAAAACCGTAGTCCCATGAATTAGGAAATATAAGTGAGGTAAGTATGTTTGGAGAATATGATGGTTTCTATATTATGCTTGAGGCGTATAAATACAAGTTACATGGAAATATTCACCTTGAATAATTACGGAGCTAATCTCGCTATTAGAGATATCTAGACTAAAATTACGGGATTACATGAATTAGATATATGTGTATTAACATGCCCCGCAAGCTCATGGGCGAGGACGAACATTCAGCTTGTCTCGTAATGTCTGAAATCTATGAGTACCAACTGCTTTTGTAAAGATGTCGGCTATCTGATCAAGAGAACGAACATGACGAACGACGAGGTTTCCATCAGCAACTTGCTCATGAACAAAATGATAATCAATTTTGATATGCTTGGAGCGTTGATGAAACACCGAATTTTCTATCATGTATGTGGCACTTAGGTTATCACATAGTAAGATGGGTGAAGATCCACCGAGACACCCATTTCTTGCAAAAGTTGTTTTAAGTGAAATAAGTTCAGAGGAAGCAAAAGTTCTGCTTCAGTGCTAGATGGAGCGACACCTTTTTATTTTTGAGAACACCAACTGATTAAATTTCCACCAAAGTAAATAGCGAAACCGTGTTGAGAGCGATAATTTTCTGGATCAGATGCCCAACCGGCATCAGAAAATGTAACAAGACCTGAATAATTAGCTTTGTGAAGCACTAGACTGCTTGAGAGTGTTCCTTTTAGATATCGCAAGATACGCTTGACAACAACCCAATAAGTCTCGGCTGGATTATGCATAAACTGCCAACTCTATTAACAACATATGAGATCTCGGGACTGGTTATAGTAACATACTGAAGAGCCCCTACATTACTGAGATAAAATGATGGATCGGATAATGGATCACCAGATTGAACAAGACGAGACCCAGGTTCCTCAGGAGATGATATGGGTTTAGCTCCTGAAATTGAGCTGCGCTCAAGAATGTCACAAATATATTTTTGTTGAGATAAATAGAGAGCATTTGAGGATCTGAAAACGTCAATGCCAAGAAAATAATGTAGATCACCCAAATCCTTCAATGAGAAATCTGAGTTGAGAATTTTCACAAAGTGATCTATAAATGCCTAATTGGAGCTTGTAATAATCAAATCATCAACATATATCAATATGTAAACTTTGTGAAATCTGTGTTTTTTGACGAATAGAGACAGATCAGAGATGCAAGCACGAAATCCGTGATGAAGTAGAGATGCCCGCAACTTCTGAAACCAAGCAAGAGGAGCCTGCTTCAAACCATATAAAGCTTTACGAAGTTATAGACATGATTAGGAAACTCGGAGGAAATGAACCCTAGTGATTGATCTAGATAAAAAGTCTCAACAAGGTCTCCATTCAAGAAAGTGTTATTGACATCCACTTATCTGAGACGTCAGTCATTAGTAATAGCAAGACTTAAAACAAGACGTATAGTAGTCGATTTCACAACTGGACTAAAGGTATCAAAATAATGAATACCAGCTTCTTGACGAAATCCTTTTGCCACCAACTGAGCCTTGTAGCGATCAATTGAGCCATTAGGTTTTTACTTAATCCTGTAAACCCACTTACAACCGATAATGTTAGTGCCCGAAGGACGAGGAACTGAATCCCATGTACCACTTTTCATTAGTGCATCATATTCTAATTGCATAGCATGCTGCTAATGAGGATCTTTAGAGGCTTGATGAAAAAATTTTGGTTCTGTGATGGCTGTAAGAGCTATGGGAAGAGAATATTTTGTGGCAACTAAGAATTTTGGCTTGAGGTTCTGAGTGGTGGATCTGGTAGTCATTGGGTGGCTTGAAGTGTCAGGTTTTCGAAACCATGATGATGCACCAGTATAAGAAGCAGGTGGTTGTGGAGGTTTTGGAGATGAGGGATCAAGTGGTAAGGGAATCGTTGATGATGACCTGGAATCAGATTGCAAAGAGGAGGAAGAGTGAGGTGAAGAGGACAACTCATCTGATTGAGAATCGGAGGGCAAAAAAATATAATTAAACTCTGTATTCGATGAAGATGTGATTGGGTTAGACTTGGAATCACACTCCTGGTGATTTGTGGATGACAATCTGGGCTCACTTATCGAAGTAGCTGCTTGGTGCAAGAGAGACAGGGAACATGTACTTTATGATTTAAAGGTGAGTGAGTATATGAGATGCAGAAAGATGAGCAGGATACGGAAAGCGGATTCATCAAACACAACATGCCTAGACACATAAATTTTAAAGGTAGGGACATGAAAGCATAAATAGCCTTTGTGTTTAGAACTATAACCCAAAAAGATGCAGGGGAGAGATCGGAACTCTAACTTGCTTGAATTATACGGACGGAGAAATGGGTAACATAAACACCCAAATTACTTAAGAAAATTATAGTTAGGGGTCTTTTTGAATAAACACTCATAAAAGGACTGGAAATTCAGCAAAAGTGTGGGAGTTCGGTTTGTAAGATAGACGGCTGTGTGAAATGCTTTTTCCTAAAATTTTATGTGTAAGGATGAGTGAGCTAGCAGTGCAAGACCCTTTTCGATAATGATTCTATTACGAAGTTTAGATGATCCATTCTGCTCAGGTGCATAAGGACACGAAACTCGATGTTGGATTTCTTTTGACTCAAGGAAGGATGAAACGTTCATGTATTCTCCTCCCCAATCAGTTTGGAAAGCTATGACTGTAACAAAAAGTTGCGTTTGAATCATTTGGAGGAACATCTGAAAGATGGAAAACACTTGAGATTTATTAGATAAAAAATAGATCCAAATAAATTTAGTACAATCATCCACAAAATTGATGTAATAACAATTCCCATTTGAAGACATTTCAGATGATGGTCCCCAAACATCGGAATGAATTAAATCAAAAGGTTTTGACGACTCGAAAAAGGTAAACGATGACTTTTACCTAATTGGTAAGAGCTACAAATGGTGGGAAGTTTGTTGCATAACACCAGTAAATATTGACGAGAGATTAGACGACGTAATACTGTCTCATGAGAATGGGCAAGTCGGTGGTGCCAGCATTGTAAAGAGGCTCGCACACCGAGACAAGCGATCGGAGAATTTGATATAGGTAAAGAAGACGACTAAGGTAGACGAGGAAGACGGTAAAGGCCATTCTCAACGATTCCTTTAAGAAGTATTTGTCCTTGCAGAGTCTTGATATAACAGCAATCAGAGTGAAACTCAAAATAAACATTGTTGTCGCGGCATAATTTAGAGACACTACGAAGACTTTGAGAAATCTGAGGCACAAATAAAATGTTATGAAGATGAAGGGAGTAGGCAGCATGGGAAGCATTAAGAACAGAATGTGACCTAAATGAGTGATGGATAGAGATTTACCGTCCCCGAGAACGAGCTTGTCGTTACCTTCATAGTTGGAATGCAAACTGAGTTTTCCAAGATAAGCGGTTACATGATGACTCAGCTCCAGAATCAACAATCCATGGGTCAACCAAGTCAGAAGGACTGACAGAAGAGGCTGTCAAGGCAACTTTTCCTGAATGTTGAAATTGTGTTGCAACTCTTTTGTTGGTGGCTGGATAATCAGTTAAATTCAATCGATTAAAGAAGTTTACAGCCTCATGCCCTATTTGCTTGCAGATCTGACATTGTATGCAAGGGTGATCATTCGCAGGAGACAAATCACGAGAAGGCTTGCCCACGCGCTGTGAGCCGGAAGTGGAATTCAGACGGCGTAAATGTTGGATCTTAAGGATCACTTACCCCTGTAGGGTTTTGATGATGACACCACCCTACTAACACTTTAAGTTAAGTGTGCAGGGTCACGTACCTTTATGTAGGTACAAGGGAATTGAAGAAGTCAATTACCCGGATGACCATCAGAGGGACTTGATGACATGAGTCTCAGGAGGAGGACACTTACCTGTGTGCAACACAGAGGGAACTGAACGAGTTAGTTATTCAACCAAGCAGTTAGCCAACCCAGGAGTTGAAGGACGCGTAGATAATGGCGTCATGGAGTGCAGCCACGACCAGGAGCTTCGTGGGAAGCACGGCGAGAGATTCGAGCGTCATGGCGAGAATCTCGGAGGACGGTTGAACAAAGTGGAGAACGTGCGTGCGTGGCAGTTCCATTCCCAGCAACCGTCGGTGAGGCTTGCATATAAAAGGCAAGACCCAGAACCTTGCAAAGGTTCGCTTTCCTAGACATTCGAGTGAAACATTGCGCGTACCATCGGCAAATCACTCATTCCAGAGTTCGTGCGTTCTTGTGGCATCAAGGAGCAAACTTAAAAGCATTGCAAACAGTTCAGGGGAAACTGTTGGAAGCGAGTCAGTGAATTGCAGTATCGGGTTCATTACCCTCAAGAGGTCATTACCCTCGTTGTAAGCAATTCATTTGTAATAGTCAGAACACTATTACTAGGTACATTTGTACAGTCTAATTGATCAATAAAAGAATCATTAGACGAAATATTCCGCTGTGCTAAACTTTGTTTAATCATTACCCTGCGAACTAGTATCAGTTCCCTAACAGTTACTGTACTTAGTTTTGTTCTAATCACGATCCGTTCATTTGGTATCAGAGCAGCGTCTCTAGATTTTTGATTAGATTGCAGGTTAAGGATGTCAGGAGATTCATTTGCAACTCCACCGAAGTTGAAGTCAGGAGAGTATCACTCCTGGACAGTGAGGTTCGAGGAACACATTCTTGCCCTGGATGGGGAAGTGTGGCAGATAATCGAACAGGGTCGCCAACTCATCATGGACGATGAGGATAAGACCAAAGAGAAAGCCAGAGCTTTCTACACAACGGAGGATTTCAAGAAACTCCAGAAAAACGCCCAGGCGATGAAGGTTCTACACTCTGCGTTAGAACCGGGTGACCTCGAGAAGGTAATGATCTACAAAGACCCCATGGAGGTCTGGGATGCATTAAGGAGGACTTATGATGGCACTGGAGATGTGAGGAAGAACCGAATCCTCTCGGCACAGATGAAGTATACTGGACTTCGTCAGGCTAAAGGAGAATCGATACATGAGTATCATTCTAAATTTCAAGGATGTCTTGCGACATTGTCAAGACTTGGGAAGGAATACGAGTCATGGGAAGTCACTCATCACTTCCTTCAGGGATTGTCACCAGAGTGGGATGACATTTCAAGAACTTTGGCTGCCCTGCCAGACACTAAGAGGATGACTCTTGAAGACTTGGTGTCAAAACTCGAAAGCGACATGCTTATCGAGAAGATGAAAATGGAGAAACGTGAACTTCAGAGGTCAAGGAAGCAAGTGGCCTTGATCTCTGATAAAGGAAAGTTCAACAGGAACTTCAGAGGGAAACGATTCAGCCCTGCTGAGAACACAGAGGAGAAGTCAGATGTGAAGATTCTGACAAAAGCTTTCAGGGTAGCGAACCTGAAAGAGAACTCAAGGAATTCAGCGCAGAAGAAACCGATGGAGAGAACTGATGAATGCTACTACTGTGGCAGAAAAGGCCATTGGTCGAAGGATTGTAGGAGAAAGAAATTTGATCAGTCCTACAAAAAGAAGCCTCAGGATCAGAAGCCTAGAGAGAAGAAGGCGAAGATTGCTGCATGGGGAGAATCTGAGGAAGACAGTGACCTGGACAGCAAATGTGAGATCAAGTCCCAGAAGAGGGACATGTGTCTGATGGCTAGGGGAGAGTCCTCATCTTCGGAGGTAAATCACTCTTCTCACTCTTCTGTTTTTACACGTTCTGAATTGATATTTATCATTCGTGGATTATATGATAAATATGATGAATTGACAAACATTGTTGCTGAGCAAGATGCTCAACTTGCTGAAAAGAATGTTAGGATAAGACAGCTTCAGAGGGAGCTTGCTGAGAGACAGAAATCAGTTTCTGTCATGCGGGTTCATGAACCAATTGTAAGGGTGCAGAAGGAAGTTCTGGGAACTAAGACTTCAAGACCCGGGTTGGGCTATGACAAGGTGGTCATACCAAAAAGAGTTCATATGACCGGCAAGCCGAGGAGCTATGACAAGGTGAACATACCAAAAAGAGTTCACATGACAGGAAAGCCGAGGAGTACTCCACGGGTAAAGGTGGAACTCAATGACGAGGCGAAGACATATGGTAAAGGGTACCATATGTGGGCAAAGAATGCTCAGGTCCCTAAGTCAGCAGGGATAAACTTCAGCAAGTAGAAGAAGAAAGTTGCTGAGTTCAAGAAGGAAAACTTCAAACGGAAGAAGATTTGCTTCCACTGTGGGAAGGAAGGACACTTGAAGGAGAAGTGTCGGAAGTTTTCAAAGGAAAAGAAGGATCAGTACCCTGGTAGTCCCAAGCGAGGGAAATGTACCCAGAAGGAACCTACTGTTAAATCTGCTACTAAACCTTTGAAACCTACTACTTATGTTGGTTCTGCGTCTAACAAGAAACCCAAAAAGGCTAAGCTAATTTGGGTTCGTAAGAACTGATTTTGTTTGTGCAGGTGAGGAGAGGGACAGGTCCCTGGTATATGAACAGCGGGTGTTCAAGTCATATGACCGGGAGGAAGGACTACTTCTCTTCACTGCAGCAGGATTCCGAAGGGTCAATCACCTTTGGAAACAAGAGTAAAGGTGAAATCTTCGGAAAAGGTATGGTTTATTTGAATAAAAAGGTTAGTGTTGATAATGTGAATTTAGTTCGCAATTTAAAGTTTGATTTACTCAGCGTTTATCAACTTTGTCAAGGAGGAAACAACAAGGTTGTTTTCACAGCTAATGGTTATTTTGTGAAGTGTTTGAGTTCAAGTAGAATACTTCTCAAGGGAACTGTTGAGAACGGGGTATATAAGACCGATCCAGACTGGGATCCGGATGAATACCTCTGCTTATCATCAAGGAAGGATGATTCAAGTCTTTGGCATAGGCGTTTGGGCCATGTGAATGTGAAGCTGATGAAGAAACTTCACAGTTTGGGTCTTGTTCGTGGGTTACCTGATGTGGGAAATGTACCTGACGAGGTATGTGTTCCCTGTACGAGGGGTAAACAGACAAGGACCTCCTTCAAGCCAAAGAAGGAAGTGAGCACCAGTAAACCGCTGGAGTTGGTTCATATGGATCTGTGTGGACCTATGAGGACTCAGTCTATTGGAGGGAACAAGTATGTGTATGTCCTGGTGGATGACTACTCAAGGTATACGTGGACCATCTACCTCTCCTCAAAAACGGAGGTATTTGATGAGTTCAGTGCCTGGGTCAGGGCAGTGGAGACTTCGCTTGTCCAGAAGCTCAGAAGCATAAGATCACATCACGGAACAGAGTTTGATAATGCTCAGTTCATCGAATGGTGTGCTAGTCGGGGAGTACATCATAACTTTTCAGCACCGAGGACTCCACAGCACAACGGAGTCGTTGAATGGAAGAACAGAACCCTGGAAGACATGACCAGGACACTGTTGCCGGAAAGCGGGTTACCCAAGAGATTTTGGGCAGAAGCCATGAACACGGCGTGTTACATGGTGAACAGGGCCTATCTGAGGCCGCTTATCAACAAGACCCCGTATGAGTTGTTGAGAGAACGAAGACCCAACATATCCCACCTAAGGATATTTGGATGCAGATGCTTCGTTCATGACAACGGGAAGCATCAACTAGGGAAGTTTGACGAGAGTGTACATCCGACGGACTAGAACAGTCGAAGAAAGTATACATGTGGTGTTTGACGGAAACCTACAAAGTGTACATCCGACGGACTAGAACAGTCGAAGAAAGTATACATGTGGTGTTTGACGAGAGTGTCATGCCAAGGAAGTCTGCTGAGAGTCATGAACCCGGTGAGTTTCAGGTTGATCAAGAACCAGCAGAGGGCATCTTTGTGTTAGCAAGATCAGTTGCAGGGAACACAGAAGGTGTTGATGGGAATCCAGCACAAGAGAGTGTTGATGAGGTGCAAGAGGGTGCCGACAGTGAGCCAGTACCAGAGGGTATTGATGGGGATCCGGTCTCTGATGAACCAGAGGTGCAAGAACAGATGCATTCGGATCAGCAGGAGGTACTTGACCCAGATCAAGTATCCCAGGGAAGTGATATTGAAGGTGTAACCATGGGGGAAGTGATTCTGAAATTTCACAGCGTTTCAATTCGACAGATTTGTGAACAAGCAGTTGCTGCAGCACACTCTTGTTCACTTGGAAATTGTCTCAGCAAACAATGAACAAGACAGAAGTTTGTTCACCCAGTTCGGCCAATTGCCTACGTCTGGGGAGGACTCTTCTCAGTCCTCAATCCACTCAAAACAAAGGTCTCCAAGTACACTAAGTTACAACTCACGCAACCTATGCTACTCAACCTTGTGTGGATCACTTGACACAATCAGAACAAGCTCTGACTTGTGTCTGCACACCCTCTACAAATGTCAATCTAGAATAGCTACAGACTTCTCAAGACTTAGCCTATTCTAAACTACACTCAACTCAGCAGGGTTGCTGTAGCAACTGCTGTAACACACAGCTGAAGCACAATTTGTCCGCGTCGCTCCAAAGCCTTCTGTCGAGCCGTTCGAACGATTCCACGAGTGCTGCACACTATGGAATACTCCCCCTCACTCAGTGACCACCTGCACTAGTGAGTACTGCCGCACGACACTTGACCGAGCCACACACCCGTCAGTTCTTCCGCGGCTGCCGTTGATCAACCAACAAGCACCAAGCTCTGAATTGGCTTCCAGATCAAGCTCGAATCAGACTTTGCAAGTCCTGATTCCCTTCTGCTTCTATCACCGCAGCTCTGCGCTCACGCTCCGCTCTCGGGTGATGATCGAAGAAAAACGTCCGTCACACACCAAAATTGCTCTCTCTAAATTCTGTGTATGCACTCGTGTATCCCTCAGCTTCGATCAACCGTTCTGCTCTAAACCCCTTCTTCTTAAATAACATCACCAGCTTTAAGCAATATCCAGGTTTAGGCAATGTCCCAAAAAGAACACTTATCTCCTAAAATCTAGGAGATTAGATTTGATCTTTATTTTCAATGCAAATCTCCTTCTCTGACTAGTAAACCTCACTGGAAAATACTTCACAGTATTTTAGAAATTCTTCAGATGCTCTCCGTAGAGATTCCAGCCCTTCGATACAAGCTCAGGTAGCTGCTGCTTCTCGGACAGATGATGCAGCCAGTTGAACAAGCTCCTGCTATAGCATCCCCTGCTGCAGCTGCTGCTAGTTCACTTCTGCTGGCCTGCTTGTTTACTTGTGCTGTAGCAACTCCTTGTTCACTTGTGCTGGTTTTGTCAACCACTGCCATACTACATTATCAATCTCCTCCTTGGCATTTTGCCAAAACCTTAGAACATATGCACGCTTCCATGGACCAGAAAAAAAACTCTAAATACTAAAAAAATAATATAGAGTAAGTAGGTGTGGCCACACTCGGCCGTAGCAACCATGCAGGGTCAGCAAAAAAAAACAGTTCATCAGTAGCAGCAGTAGCATATAAATCTACTCTCCCCCTTTTTGTCACAGATGCTCAAGGGGCCTGCTCCTCATCTGCCGGGAACTCCAGGTCTCTGAGGAGACTTCTAATCTGTCCGCGCCTAGCATCCCTCCTTTTGGCTTCAGCTTCAAGGATGACCAGCTCGGATCTGAGATGGCTCACAATCCTGGCACGGAGGGCTGATTGAATTTTTGCAGCGGGGGGAAGCGAATCCTCCAGGGGAGCTGGGGCTGAATCACCAACCAGAAGAGGATCCTCATAAGCTATGTCCACTGCATGCTTCCCTTTGAACAACTTGTGGTCTACTGTGAAGACCTGCAGCTCCTCAGATAATCCTTCAGAAATCTCACCAAGCTCCGGATGCTGTGAGACCATCATTCCATAGATGAGGGAGGGGAGCACAATGGGCTTGCTGGAAGATGCGCTGCCTGCATGAGTAGCCACCTGGGGAAACATCACACTACCCAGGCTAATTCGTCTCCTCTTCCCAATAGAGTAGAGAAGGTTAGCAAAGGCTTTGCTAACCTTCCCCCTGTGAGAGCTGGGGATCCAATTTCTAATGCCCAGATGATATAGTAAGGCATTCTTGGAGGTGAGTTCAGCAGCACTCAGATTGGGACCTCCCCAAGACAGGCACACTCCCCCTGTCAGAACCTTAGCCAGCATCTCTGGCTGAACATCAGTGGGAGCTCTGGCATTCTCATGAATCTCAAGGAATTCATCAATTTTTTCTGGGGTAATAATAACTGTCTTACCCCGTACCCAACTTCTTCCATACTCATCCGCTCCTTCCTCACCAAACTTCTCTTCCATATTTACAATAAATTCCCTAACCAGAGCTATATTGAATCTGAAAGGAAAGGTTAGGGACTTGAGAAGGTTTACCTCGGTGAGAAGCTGAATAATTGCTGCTGATGTATACTTGTCTAGGTCCAGCCTCTTCTCTGACACAATATGCTTCCTCTCAACTGCACTCCAGGATTGAGAAGCACTCCTATTTCTGAACCAAATACCTCCCACTGTGGTTGCAGTTGTGTCTACCAATGCAGGTCCTCTCACAGAAGGTTCACTAGAAGCACCTGCATTTTCTTCACTTGATTCCTCTTCTTCACTGCTGGAGACTGGGATTAGGATAGGAGCTTTTCCTTTGTCTGAGGGAGGAGGAGGATGTGCTGCAGCAGGATCTTGTTTAGGGGACTCAGCTACCGTTTCCTCCCCTTCACCCACAATGCCCGGGGACATAACCAGTGTTCTGCACCTTTCTTCTGCAGAACCTGCTACAGCATCCTCTGTAGCTTGTTCTTCTCCAGGGACTTCCTCAGCCACAGCCTCTTCAAATAGCACAGCGGTACTGGATACAGGTTCTCCGTCACGTACCAGGCGCCTCCTCTTCTGCGAAGTTCCTTCATGAGGAGAGGGCTCGCTGTGCGACACAGGGAGAGGTGCTGGTTCCCACACCACCACATCCAGCCGCTGAGCAGGGGCTTCATTGAGCGCCTTGGTCCTCCTCTCAAACCTGCCTTGACGGTCTGCTGCCAGATTCTTCTTCAACCCGCGCGTCTTCACCATTGTAGCTAGATTGCAGAAGGTTTGAGGAGCGTACAGAGGATGATCGTCAACGATTTTGGGAAGCGCCTTGCACCTTGTCTTTGCCCTAGAAAATGATTTACCCGTTATTTTCTTTTCCATTTGGAAGTTGTTAGATCACGTGCCTCACATGTGCCTTCTCCCATCATTAGCAACCAAAACATGTGAACAAGCTCATTCTAACCAGTTTGCTATAGCAGACGCGAGCTGGTTCACCTACTCATTTCAGACGACAGCTTTGCTCAGAGGATCCTTAAGAGGTTCTGGTGGAGATTTCTTTACCCACACCTGGGATAAGTTAGAGTTTCTCCTCTTCTGACCCTCCAGCCTTCTATCTCTTCGTTTGTCATGTTTGGGTTTCCATACCTGTAAAACATGTGATTTTCCCTTGTCTTTAGCGATCCAGTGCCCTTGTGCAGCAGTCTTAGTGATCCTCCTCTGCGATTCTTTCCAGCAAAAAGCTTTTCCCGAAGCAACATGATACGGAGTCTTTATGCAGCATGTGTTGGTTCTGGATTTTGCTCCCTCTTTTTCAACTGGGGAGGTTCTGTGCTGCCGCTTCAGATTGGAGGTAATCTTCTGATTCCCAACATTTTTACAAGAAACCCTTTTATTCTGAGCCTTTTGCTTTGTTTTAGAAGAATGATGTGCCCGGTGCTGCAGCATCCTCTTGTTCACATGTCTAGTTCCATCTTTCTCTGCAGGTTTTGAGGAGTCATCTGAATTATTCTTTTCATCTATCACAACATCCGAGGCTTTAATGAAAACTGTCCCTCTAGAGCTTTCTTCACCAGTATACCCAAGCCCTGTTCTTCCTTTTCCAAGTCTTTGGTAAGACAGAATTTCGTCCAAGATATTTTTCTGGGAATCGGCTGTCTTGGCGGTTGCTGGAGAAGAGCCAACAGTGATCTGTCTTCCAGAGTTTTCCCTTTTCAGAATGGTAACTTGACTATTGGATGAGAAGAGACATTTCCTTCGTTCTTCTTCCAAGAGATTGACTCTGTCAGTCAAGGCTTGATTGGCTGAAGTACTGCCTCACACTGTTTGAGTATCTTCCCCAGATAGTCAACAAGGCTGTCAGATGAATCCTCTTCATCTTCACTTTCGGATACTTCAATCCCATAGTGAAATTCTTCCTTCTTTAGCTCTTTGAGGTTGAAATCTGATACACTGGTTAGCACAACACAGTTTTCTTCATCACTTTCCTCAGAATCACTCCATTTTGCTGTCATTGACTTGCTGTTTTTTTTCTCTGAGCTCTTGAGGGGTTTGCTTGGACAGTCAGCCTCAATATGTCCATACCCTTCACAGTTCCAGCATTGGACTCCCTTTTTCATGTCTTTCCTCTCATCTTCATTCTGAGCAGGCTCTTTCCCTTTCCTTTTATTTTTTCCACCTCTTCTGAATTTTCGTGAGGATGAGCTTTTCCCAGTTCTTGAGTCCATGTTCTTCAGGAGCTTTCCAAGGTTCTTGACAAGCATACTCAGTTGATCATCTGGACTTGCCTTCTTGGCTTCTGTTTCAGCTTTTAGACCAACATTCTTATCCTTAGAAGTGGTGTCTTCTTTAACCAGTTTCATCTCAAATTGTTTGAGAGACCCCATCAACTCTTCCAACCTCATGAATCTGACATTTTGAGCTTCTTCAATGGCCGTCACTTTCATGTCAAATTTTATGGGCAGCGATCTGAGAACCTTTCTGATCAGCTTCTCTTCAGGAATGGGTTCACCAAGAGCATGGGCTTCATTTGCAAGATCACAGAGTTTAGCATTAAACTCAGTCACAGTCTCCTCTTCGAGCATTCTCAGATTTTCAAACTGTGTAGCAATGATCTGGAGTCTTGACAGCTTCACTCTATCAGTTCCTTCATGTGCAGTTTGCAGAATTTCCCACGCTTGTTTGGCCATGTCACAATTCGATATCAACCTGAAATTGTTAGCATCAACTGAAGCAAAAATTGCATTCAGGGCCTTTGAATTACCAGTTGCTGCAGCTCCCTCTTCAGCAGTCCATTGTTCTTCAGGCTTTATCCGTGTGACTCCTTGTTCATCCATGGTGATTGGGGGAGACCACTGAACCACGACAGCTCTCCAAGTCTTCTCATCAATGGCCTTGAGAAAGGCTTTCATCCTAGCCTTCCAGTATCCATAGTTGCTTTCTTCCAACAATGGAGGTCTGCTTGTACTCTGTCCTTCCTTCATTGTCTTGGCTTCTTCAGAGACACTGTAGGATCTTTTACTCTGTGTGTCGAGTTCCCTCTCTGATACCAACTGAAATTTCACAGCGTCTCAATTCGACAGATTTGTGAACAAGCAATTGCTGCAGCACACGTTCACTTGGACATTGTCTCAGCAAACAATGAACAAGACAGAAGTTTGTTCACCCAGTTCGGCCAATTGCCTACGTCTGGGGAGGACTCTTCTCAGTCCTCAATCCACTCAAAATAAAGGTCTCCAAGTACACTCAGTTACAACTCACGCAACCTATGCTACTCAACCTTGTGTGGATCACTTGACACAATCAGAACAAGCTCTGACTTGTGTCTGCACACCCTCTACAAATATCAATCTAGAATAGCTGCAGACTTCTCAAGACTTAGCCTATTCTAAACTACACTCAACTCAGCAGGGTTGCTGTAGCAACTGCTGTAACACACAGCTGAAGCACAATTTGTCCGCGTCGCTCCAAAGCCTTCTGCCGAGCCGTTCGAACGATTCCACGAGCGCTGCACACTCTGGAATACTCCCCCTCACTCAGTGACCACCTGCCACTAGTGAGTACTGCCGCACGACACTTGACCGAGCCACACACCCGTCAGTTCTTCCGCGGCTGCCCTTGATCAACCAACAAGCACCAAGCTCTGAATTGGCTTCCAGATCAAGCTCGAATCAGACTCTGCAAGTCCTGATTCCCTTCTGCTTCTATCACCGCAGCTCTGCGCTCACGCTCTGCTCTCGGGTGATGATCGAAGAAAAACGTTCGTCACACACCAAAATTGCTCTCTAAATTCTGTGTATGCACTCGTATATCCCTCAGCTTCGATCAACCGTTCTGCTCTAAACTCCTTCTTCTTAAATAGCATCACCAGCTTTAAGCAATATCCAAGTTTAGGCAATGTCCCTAAAAGAACACTTATCTCCTAAAATCTAGGAGATTAGATTTGATCTTTATCTTCAATGCAAATCTCCTTCTCTGACTAGTAAACCTCACTGGAAAATACTCCACAGTATTTTAGAAATTCTTCAGATGCTCTCCGTAGAGATTCCAGCCCTTCGATACAAGCCCAGGTAGCTGCTGCTTCTCGGACAGATGATGCAGCCAGTTGAACAAGCTTCTGCTATAGCATCCCCTGCTACAGCTGCTGCTAGTTCACTTCTGCTGGCCTGCTTGTTTACTTGTGCTGTAGCAACTCCTTGTTCACTTGTGCTGGTTTTGTCAACCACTGCCGTACTACATTATCAGATTCCGTTGAGAAGAAGTGCTCGGGCTAGTAGACCTAACACCAGACTTCAAGACTTCCACTGTTACGCAGCGTTTGAGAGGGAACGAACACAAAATGCATTCGTGTCCCTGATGGAGCCGAAGACGGTCCAAGACGCACTCAAGGACCCAGATTGGGTTCAGGCGATGCACGAAGAGCTGCATCAATTCCAGAGAAACAAGGTATGGAGACTTGTACCCAGACCAGTCAATCGGAAAGTGATAGGGACTCGTTGGGTTTTCAGAAACAAGAGGGATGAGAAGGGAGCTGTTGTGAGAAACAAAGCTCGGTTGGTTGTACAGGGATATAATCAACAGGAGGTTAAGGGCAGCAACGTCTACCTGGACTTCACTTACCGAGGCCAGGAACTGAGGATCTTGAGCTTGGAGCTGAGCGGCATCCTCGAAATCCCTCACAAGGGATATGACCAGTTCTCGAAGGGAACTTGGCCAGCAGAAGCGGAGGACCGATTTGTGGTTCAGCAACGTGTTTGTGGGACTGTTGACCATGGAAAGATCTCAACCAAACACATCCCAGCCCAAACAAAGATCCTCCACAAGATTCTTGTGACCAACTTGCTGCAGCGTGGATCAAAGACCACATTCGTTCAGTTGGAGGACGTCTTGCTTAAAGACAAGCTCATAAGGAGGGAACCGATAAACCTGCCGAAACTAATTTTACATCAGTACCCACAAGCAGGTCGGGTTTGCTCGGGTGATCAAGAAGATTTTAGAGCATCATGAGGTCTATAAGAGGCCTGAGGACGAGGTTCCCATAGTGAAGAAGTTTGATGTCGGGGTGTTTAAGAAAACGGGGTTAATGTTCGATGAGGTCTTCGGCTGGGTAAAAGATGAGTCAAAGGCTGCTGCTGCTGAACCAGAGGAAGTGTATGATGATCCCATCCCTTCAAATGATGAAGGAGTTGATGTTGAGCTGAGGCTCAAATTTATGAATAATGATATTAGTTCCCTCGGGAGGGAAGTGAAGGAACTGAAGGCTGATATCAGTCAGCTTGGAGAGTTAATCCGCTCGGAGGTTGGAGCGGTGAAGGAAATGATTAGGGTGTCTGCATCAGGTCCCAGTACCTGATTTTGAGACTATCAGTGCCCTACCCCCCACCCTTAGACTCTCAATTCCTTGTTCCCTTCTCTTGTTATCTTTTTGTTTTCTCTATCAATAATAAATGCACGGGTGGTATGTTGCTTTTAATTTTGAAGTGTTACTACTTTCAATTTTATTTGCATATTTGACTAACTCTATTTTAGGCTAACTTGTGTTAATTACTTAACCTTGTTTGATGATGCCAAAAGGGGGAAGAGTTAGTATGTTTCTGTCCAGGGGGAATTGATATCAGGTTTCTGTCCCTGAATCATATTGAAAGGCCCTTGCTTGGACTGAGGGGGAACTATTTGCCATCTGTGATTCGGTATTGGTAGATAACAAGTAAATAAACTGCGTGCATTAGGTTGATTCTTTATTATGTCCTTGTGGGTGTTTGTCATCATCAAAAAGGGGGAAATAGATGGATCCTAAGGATCACTTACCCCTGTAGGGTTTTGATGATGACACCACCCTACTAACACTTTAAGTTAAGTGTGCAGGGTCACTTACCTTTATGTAGGTACAAGGGAATTGAAGAAGTCAATTACCCGGATGACCATCAGAGGGACTTGATGACATGAGTCTCAGGAGGAGGACACTTGTGTGCAACACAGAGGGAACTGAACGAATCAGTTATTCAACCAAGCAGTTAGCCAACCCAGGAGTTGAAGGACGCGTAGATAATGGCGTCATGGAGTGCAGCCACGACCAGGAGCTTCGTGGGAAGCACGGCGAGAGATTCGAGCGTCATGGCGAGAATCTCGGAGGACGGTTGAGCAAAGTGGAGAACGTGCGTGCGTGGCAGTTCCATTCCCAGCAACCGTCAGTGAGGCTTGCGTATAAAAGCCAAGACCCAGAACCTTGCAAAGGTTCGCTTTCCTAGACATTCGAGTGAAACATTGCGCGTACCATCGGCAAATCACTCATTCCAGAGTTCGTGCGTTCTTGTGGCATCAAGGAACAAACTTGGAAGCATTGCAAACAGTTCAGGGGAAACTGTTGGAGAGCGAGTCAGTGAATTGCAGTATCGGGTTCATTACCCTCAAGAGATCATTACCCTCGTTGTAAGCAATTCATTTGTAATAGTCAGAACACTATTACTAGGTAGATTTGTACAGTCTAATTGATCAATAAAAGAATCATTAGACGAAATATTCCGTTATGCTAAACTTTGTTTAATCATTACCCTGCGAACTAGTATCAGATCCCTAACAGTTACTGTACTTAATTTTGTTCTAATCACGATCCGTTCAGTAAAGATGAGCGATTTGAAGAGAGACCATTTGAGACTGCAATAGTTGCTGATGGAGGAGTTAAAAGACGGTTATCATCTTCAATATGCTGCTCCTCTTGAAGAAGGAGTCCCAAAAGTGCATCAGAACTAAGGGGCTCAACACGCAAAGAATAACCGAGCGGAAGGCACTGTATTGAGTCCCCAGACCGTATAAAATGTAGTCAACCAAATCATCATCTGTCATCGGGCTCATACATTCAGACAACGAGTCAGCAATAGCTCGTTTCTTCTCATAGTATTCAAGAATTGATAGAGATCCCTTCGTCATGGTTTGAAGCTGTTGACGCAGATGCATTTACTGAGCGCGATTTTGTGCATAGAAGGTGCGCTCAAGGATAGTCCAAGCCTCAAAATTGGTAGTAGCACGAGCCACCATACCGAGGATTGGAGTAGTAAGAGTGGATCGAATCCAAAGAAGAATTAAATGATCCCTTCCAATCCACATAACATAATTAGGGTTCAAAATGGAATGTTCTGGAAGAGCAGCAGTTTCCGAAGTGGCTGCTGGGACTAGAACTTGATGTGGGAGACTGCCATCCTTGAGAATGGATGCTAACCCGAACGCCTCTAAAGCGGAGGTTACTGTACTACGCCATAGGGCATAATTTGTACGATCGAGACGGATCGCAAGGGTAGGGAATTGGAAATTCTGATTAGAGACTATAGAGTCAGCGGAAGCAGTAACCAAAAGTTGAGTGGAAGGGTTGGAAGAATTAGAAGACATGATGAGAGGATCGAAAGAGTTAGGCTTATACCATATAAGTGAGGCAAGTATGTTTGGAGAAGATGATGGTTTCTGTATTATGCTTGAGGCGTATAAATACAAGTTACATACAAATATTCACCTTGAATAATTACGACGTTAATCTAGCTATTAGAGATATTTTGACTTAAATTTTGGGATTGCATGAATTAGATATATATGTATTGACAGGAAACCATTCACCTTCATCGTGGTTGGAACTGTCTTCAACGGCATGAAACCGATTCCCACAACTAGGTCAAATAAGAACGAGGATCTGAAGATAGGGCTTCTAGAAGTCCAATTTCGTTTCTCATAAAACTACGTCGTTTTGTATTACTAGATGTTCAACTTCCTTTGTCACAAAACTACGTCATTTTGGTGACGCTGAACTTTTTTTTTTCTTCGCACCGATCAATACAACTTTTCTAACAAATTTAATATAAATTTGGCAAATAAAGGAAATTTGAAAAAGATAAAATCGTTTTGGAAGCTTGTAAAGCTTTAGAGGGCTCACGACATGGTTTAAGATGGGATTTGGTATGCAGCAAGTGTCAACACAGAGGTTGGTTTTAAACAAAGGATACTTTGATTGAGAAGATTTCCCACATGGTCACATACGTATCTTAGTTGTAGCAGCTCTAATAAAACACTCATTTCTGTCTCCATATATATTTTTGAAAAAGATGCCACGAATTCCTGATTTAATTGCGACTGTTGAGATTTTAGAAAGTATTCATGACAAACAGCAAAGTTTTATTAATAATCTAAGATAGAAATCAATCAGACACTTCCCGAGCATTTATCCTTCAAACTCTCGACAGTGTCTTTGATGCTTGCTTCCACAGAAATGAAGTCAATACCAAGGGTCTTAGCTCTTTCTTTGGATACAAGATAAGGACCTGTGGAGGGTTTATCTTCTTCCCACTCTGGTGGAAACTGGAGTGCAGGGTACAATTCACACAAAACTTTTGTAACCTCTGACGAGTGAGTGACCCTCTCAACTATAACATATCTGCCATTGGCTGCAGGAATCTCAAATGCTTGAATGTGGGCAGCAGCAACGTCTCTAACATCTACAAATCTGTGATACCCAGTTCCAAGTTTTTTAGTTCCTTTTGCATGATTGACAATCAACTCCACTGTGATGTTCAAAGCTTCCTGCAGTGGCGGACCAATCACAAACCCTGGATGTATGGTGACTAAGTCCAACTCATGCTCTTTAGCGAATTTCAAAGCAGCCTCTTCGGCCAAGGTTTTAGAAAGTTTGTACCACAGCTTTGATTCCTTGCAATAAACTGGATCAGAATACCAACTCTCATCAACGACCACGTCAGGTGTCAGAGGCTTACCATTGAATATCACAGAGGATATAGAAGATGTTATTACAATTCTCTTTATAGAAGGAACTTTGGAGCATGATTTGAGAACATTGAGTGTCCCATTGACTGCAGGATCTATCAGCTCTGTCTGTGGATCAGTCACATTAACAAGAACTGGGGATGCTGTATGGAAAACCCCTTGACATCCTTGGACAGCAGAATCAAAGGACTCTTCTTTGATTAAATCTGCTTCAAATAGATGCAGTCTTTCTTTGGCACCATCTAGTGCGAGTAAGTGGGCTATTTTATTTGTATCATCGATGTTGCGAACAGTGGCATTGACGGTGTAACCACGCTGGAGCAGAAGCTTGACGATCCATGAAGCAATGTAGCCGGAAGCACCAGTGACACAAACTAACTTCTTCTCTTCAGATAAACTCATCCTTCTTCGTTGATTGTTATTTCACCGATGCTCCAAATTTTCCCTCTTATAGATTGCACACACAATTAGTCAGTACTTTCCAAAACTAGCACACTCCTTGCCACTTCACATTTAACATAATTATATCACTACAGTTTCAAACAAACTAGCATGCTCATTGCCATTTCGCCGCATATAACAACATTACACAATAATATTCTTGTCCATTTCTGAGATGCTATTTTATATCTGAACACAGTTTCACAACCCTAAATGAACACAAATTGATGGAACATTACGTGGCAAACTCAACATTCTGACGGAAAGATCATTCTCCTTTCAATTATACAAAGCATATGTCACTTCCTAAAATCGTTGCTGCAAAAGCATATTGTCCCAAAGATGAACCCTATTTCAATTAGATAGACTATAAGCCACTGGATAAGATCATTGCGACAAATTGAACATAAGATGGCATATACTTCAGAGTGTGTGCTTAAAAAAGTTCAAACACACAATACTCCCTGCAAAAGCGTAAACCTTGACAGTTTACAAAATTCATTCTAAGTTTTATACTTGCACTATCAATTTGGCTGATCTTATAACAATCCTAGACCAGCAAAAATCTGAAGCGTGATATGAAATTGAAGTAAGTTTCAACCTCACCTTGGAAACAGATGCTGTCGAGGAGATTGTGGCACGACAAGCTGCTGCGAACGATGCGGTTCTGCTACAGTTGTCGACTAAACCTAACCTGGTATACCGGTCAAACGGGGTGGCCCGAATACCATATAATTTTAAAACTTAGAATGTCCAATGGAGCTCGATAATTGTGCACTTGGGCATGCATATGCAACGTCGTCGTGTTAGTAGTATCATGCCTAAAAGTTATCTTGGTGCGAGGGATGTCTTTTACTACTTTGGAAGACCATCTTCTAAACTCGCTATGTCATAACCTATAGTCACTTAGAGGATGTTAGGTATCCTTTTGAGCTTGCCTGATCTTGTCATCAAATGTTTTTGTATCATCTTGCCTTATCCTTGTCAGATTAACCTCATTCAGCCCCAAATCTATAATGAGCGCTATCCTCATCTATATTTACTATAACACAATATCAACTACAAAATTAGCAAGTTTCTTTATTCTATAACCAGATTTAACCATTAACTTATGTATAAACATAATTTATGTTAAAAAAATCAATAAACTAAAGCAATTTTAAATATATGTCACTTAAACCAAAAACTAAATTACAATATTATTCGATTGAGTGAAGCCGCAAAATTGTTCCATGAATCAATAAATTCATTCATTACGATTCAAACGTTAATAACATCAAAAATGTCATTTCAACAAAAAATTGTTCATCAATCGTAAGATTGATAAACTCGATTACATGAAAAAAAAAAAGTATTATCATCAAATTAATCACAATGTTATGCGAAGAAAAATTGATGAAACATTTTTAAATACTTATGTAATATAATTATGTCAATATTTCGATTTTTTTTATTGAAATGAAATTATTATAAAATTCTGGACCCTATTCAGCTAATGTCATTGTCTTGTAATATATTTGAAAGGTACTAGCCTTTTTTTTACTTCAAAATATCTTGAATGTTATTTCATCGAACGTTAAACTGACCAGAATAATGAAGCATGAATGACAAAGGAAACCAACCATTCATATTTACTGCTGTAACTTTTGCTTCAACTCCCTCCACTAGAGAACTTCAGCTTCCTTATTTGGTGAAATGTTAAGGGTCATTTTTAGTCGTTTAATCATTAGATCAAATGATACATATTGTCTCTTGGGGTAAATAAAAGTTAAAATTTTTTATCTTGAGTGGATTGAAAAGATATATTAGACATTAAGTGTTAGCTTGTACTTTTGTATTTTTTTTATAAGTTTGATAGGGTTTCAAATTTTTAGAAATAAGTTTTGATTATGGGTTTTGGATTGTTTTGTATAAAGTGGATTGAACTAATGAGTTATGATTTTTAAAAAATTAAATTTAAAGAAAGTACATTAATATTATTTATTAATAATCTCATATGACAGTGGATTGACTCTAATATGCTCTAAATTATATGTTCATTAATACAAAATACTATAAACACAAAGTGCATTCATATATGTATTCTCAATTTCTCCAAAAAGCTAAAAGTGAATTACTAAATCTATAAATTTTTGTTCTTATATGTTAAAATACATTGTTAGGTTGAACCATTTAATCATAACTCATAATTTGCTCCATGTCAATTCATTCAACACAAATTTTAAAATAAAATATTGGTGAAAAGTAAATTTAAATTTTTATATATAAAGTTTTCTCTTCATTATTTTCTTTTCTCCTCTCCAATTACTTAATTTCTCTTTCTCTCACATTATTTTCATCGAAACCACATGTCACATGTGTCCACTTGTCACATTATTACTTTCATCAAATTTTATTTTATTTTCACACAAACTCATCAAAATTTATTTTTAAGAATATGGCAATGCACTTTGCTAGTGTATGTAGCAATGCATTTTGCTTTTATGTTGAATTTTGCTAGTTTATTTGAGTATATATATGTAGCAATACACTTTGATGTGTATGTACTTTGTTAGTTTTTTATTTTTATTTTGTTAGTTTGTTCAAACATATATGTAGCAATTCAATTATATGTATAAATGCATTTTCAACACCATTATTCAAACCTCATAAAATTTAAATTCTTTTAATCAAAACAAATCAAAGAAAAAAATTACTATTGTCAATTTTCTGAAACTTGTTTCACAATATACCCCTCTTTTGTAGTTAATTTTCCGTTTACTCCTTTTTGAACAAAGTGTCATTTAAAAAGCGCATTTACAACAAGGTTTGTCACAGTGCCTTGTGACACCTTGGCGCTGATGTGGAAAATTGCTAACATCTATTCAGTAGTTTAAGATAATGTGTTATAATGAACGAAAGACTTGCCTTTAAGAAAAATGAGAAGGGGTTGTCTTGTCTCTCATATATAATTGTTTAGCATATGTGAAAGACAAGGCGTCGTAACAACACATTGTTTTAAGCTGTTCATTGGATGTCAGCAACTAGACACGTCAGCACCACGGTGGCACAAGGCGTTGTTTAATTCAAAAGGAGTAAATCGAAAATTAACTTCAAAAAGGGTATATTGAAAAATAATTCTAAGAAAATGGGCAAATAATAATTGTTTTTCCAAATCAAAACCCGTAGAATCTAATGAACTTTATGTAAAATAAAAAAAAATTTATAAACCCATCAAAATCCATTTTTTGAATGAAAAATCATCAAAATAATAAAAAAGGACAAAACTTAACACAAAAGTTTAATATACCCTTTCAATTCACTATTAAAGATAAAAAAATTCAGTTTTATCTACCTTTGCATAAAAATTTGTGAGTCATCCGATTAAATGATCAAAATGCTCACAAGCAGAGACAGAGTCAGCCTTAGGCTACTTGGGTTATAGCCCAAGTAATTCTAAGGCAAATTTTTTTTTTTAGAGATTCCCGCATCCTCCTCTTTGCCCTTACAGCCTGCATGACCTATTCAAAGTTCTAACGTAGAAGCTGGTGGAGGCGGGAGCTTCAATTAGCTATCAATAGATCCGTCGCAGACCTATTCGTTGAGTCCTCTCCCTTGCCAGATCTGTCGCAGTGTTTTATTCCTCTGAGTCCTCTCCCTTGCCAAATTCGTCGCAGCTCTGTCTACAACTACAAAGCAGAGTTTTTTCGGATTCGGTCCTACACATTCTTGGTCCCACTCCCAACTCTCAAATAAGCTTCTCTCTTTTCCAAACTTTTAGCAAACTCTGAAGTCTGAAATCTGAAATCTGAATTTCGAATTGAAAGTTTGAGTCGAATTGTGAATTTGTCATGAAGTCACCATCAGCTATGTTGATAAATGATAATCTTCCCACTGCCAGTTATTTGCAAATCTTCATTCTTCATGTTATGTTTCTGGATTGGTTGGAGTCTTGGATATGTAGTCAGATTGTGATTTGTGAATGTGAAATGTGATGAAATCAGATTGTGATGAACTTAGCTACACATGTGAGTTGTGACATGTGTGATGAAGTCTAATTACAGATTGTGAATTCCAATCTGACTTTTATGTTTTTGTTCTCTGAATTTGTTGTTTGATTCGTTTCCTTCCATTATTGCTTATCTTTCAAGTTGTTGGTGCTCATTGCTCAATGTTCTTTCAAATCACTTTAATGATTAGAGATTAGAGCATACTTATACTCTGCCTTAGAGTCTTTATTTGCTCTATGCTGATGCTATCAAGATGATTGAAGACATGTTTGGTAATTGGTATTTAAAAGTTCTTATCGTCTTCTTTGACATATTATTATAGGTGTATAGTGTATTAAAGATAATGACGGATGAAGGAAATGCTAAAAAGTATGAAACCATGGTTTAAATGTGATGTTTCTTCAAGTACTAGTGATAGTGAATGTCAAGAGATTCGTAGTGGAAGTAGGGAAGAGAGTAGGAATTTTTCTGAGATATCATTAGAAGATGATCAAAATGAAACAATTGAGAAAGAAGAAATCTTTGATAATACTTGTCTTGAAAGGGATCTCGGAAAACGTCATCCAATATGCAAGTATCCTTTGAATGAACGTGATGGTGTTCAAAGAACTTATGTCATGCTAGGACCGAATCAACTTCACTTAAAATGTTATCCATCTACTCGGGATGGAGTTCAAGTTCGAAGATTTTGTCACAAATGGTTCATGGAGTGGCCTTTGCTTGAATATTCTCTTGAGAAGGATAGATCATATTGCTTTCCTTGTTTCTTATTTGATAGCTACCCTTCCCGACATCCACACTTCACTGAAATTGGATTTAATGGTTGGGAGAATGCAATGTTCAAGATGTTGGGCATCTTATGTCATATGGAAGGGATTAGTTTCGTACCTAATTCCTCAATGTCAAAGTGGAAAAACTTGAGAAACCCTTCTCAACATATTGAAAGAGTAATGAGCTCATTATCTTCACAGAAGCAGTAGATAACCGAAAGCGGCTTGTCGCTACTATAGAGGTTGTGAAGGTGCTGGCACGACAAGGATGTTCATTTAGAGGTAATAATGAATCGGTTGACTCTACTAATAGTGGCAATTTTAATGCGATTTTGGATCTTGTGAAAAGATTGAATGAGGAATATCACAAAGTTCTAGACAATGCTCCAAAAAATGCCAAGTATACATCTCCAACAACTAAAAAGCAAATTGCAAATATTCTAGGCAACAAAGTTAGAGCCATGATTCGTGAGGATATAGGAGAGTCAAAATTTTGCATATTTGTTGATGAGGCTCTTGATGTGGCAAATAAGGAGCAAATGGCAATCATCCTTCGGTTTGTGGATTGTAATGGATTGATTAGAGAACGGTTTTTCAAAGTGTTTAGTGTGGTTGACACTTGTTCTCAAACGTTGAAAGATGAGATATCCAGGGTCCTTGCTCAATATGAACTCAATGAAGAAAACATACGTGACCAAGGGTATAACGGTGCAAGTAACATGCATGATCAATTTAATGGCGTGCAAGCTTTGTTCCCAAATGCATATTATGTGCATTGCTTTGCTCACCGCCTACAACTGACTTTAACTGTCGCGACTAAAGGAGTGGCTGATGTGTGGCAAATCTTTTCTACTCTGACTACAATTGTAAAATTTGTTAATTCTTCTGCGAAAAGACATTCAATGTTAAAAGCTTGTAAGGAATGAGAAATTCTTGATTTGATGGCTCCCGGTACACTTAAGATAGGTTCGGGTATGAATAAGGCTTGCACTTTGCAATGAGCCGGGACTACTTGTTGGGGATCACGTCTTCGTTCTATTTCAAGTTTGATCAAGTTATTTGGAGCTAACCGAGCAACTATTGAGGATTTGTATAAAAATGGATTAGAAAAAGTTTAAGAGGAAGCAAAAGGAATTGCTAAAGCTTTGAAAATATTTGACTTTGTCTATTTTTTACTTTTGATGCATTAAGTGGTGAAGATTATCGAGTTTCTTTCTATAGCTTTTCAAAAGAAAGACATGGACATTTTGAATGTTATGCACATTTTTTCAATAACGAAAGAAAAACTTCAAGATATGAGAGACAATGAATGTGATGATTTGATAATGAAAGTTGAGGCATTTTGTTCTGAGCATGCTATTACTATGCAAATATGTCAGCTCCTTACAAGAAAGGTTTCAGAGATAGTGAATTGAATATAACAAACGAGCACTACTTTCGGTCAACATACTTTATTCTTTGATAGACTTTAAGTTGACAGAGCTTGATAGTAGATTCCATAGAATTCTATGGAACTTCTTATTTTTAGTGCATCATTTCATCTACACAATGATTTTCGAGCATTCAAAGCTGAAGATATGTGTAAACTTGCTCCAAAGTTCTATTCTTCAGACTTTTCATCGTATGATATGAATGCTCTAGTTATGGAGTGTGAGTTCTTTCTACCTGGTATCCGACAGGATCCAACATTCACAAATATGACTTTCATATCTGATTTGTGCCGGTTGTTGGTTACATTAGAAAAGTCATCATATAATCCCATGATGTATCGATTGATTTGTCTTATTTTGATACTACCGGTATCTACAACAACAACGGAAAGAGCATTTTCATCCATGAACATGATCAAGAATAATCTTACCAATAAGATGATTGATGAATTTCTTATGGTCCTTTATGTAGAAAGGACACTTACAGATTGTATCAATAATGATGATGTAGTGAATGAATTTGACATGAGGGGACCTCGTAAGGTAAAATTTAGTTAGAAGGGTATTTTGTTTAATACATTATCCTTTATAATATGTTTTGATTTTGTAAATTATTATATTCTTTCATTTGGTTTGAATTGTCAATTTTTTTTTCAGCCCTAGGAACTGATCATTCCTGGCTCTGTCCCTGCTCAGAAGAAGCCACAGGATCTACCTTATTGAGGGTTCAACCAAGCACTCCATGCACTTTAATACATTTGTGTATCAAATATTTACTTGTTGAATTAATTTTATATCATGTGTATTTAAAATGCTAAAAGAGAATTCCGATTGAAAATGTGATTATTCAGTGTTAATATATCATGTGTATCATTCTGAGGTCAATCCAAAGACAGTACAACTTTTTAGTTTATATCAAAATCAAATTTTCGGAATAAGAAATGTCAATTTCACAACCACACCATGAAAAGTAACGCAAAAAAAGAACATATAAATTGACACTAATGTAATAAAAAATTATCACCGCCCATATCAATTTAATTTGCACGTATCAGTTCAATACTCCAAATGAGCTCTAAAATACTTAACTTTCAAAAGTAGTAAAGTGGTGATGAAGAGAGACATATTGTTGAAACTAATACTTGAGGAGAAATGTCCCCCATCACAATTTAAAAATATACAAGTTAGATTATATTAAATTATATAATCATGATTGATAAATTTGATCATTATTATTAGAATGAGGCTTAGTGGTGAAGCTATGTTCTTTTGTACTTATATAAATATTTGTAAGTAATATAAATATATATAAATAAATTATTATTCATTACCTTTTTCATACCATCAACTCTACAACAGCACAACTCTACAATAAATTACTATTTATCACCTTTTTCATACCTTTTTCACAACCACAATACCACTACTACCATCACCACAACCATAACACCACAACATCACCACTATCCCAACCATAACACCACAACCACCACCACAATACCGCTACCACAATAAAAAAAATAAGAATTAATATATTTATAAATAAATATAAGTACATATAAATAATAAAATGAATATCAGTATAATTTATAAGTACAAGAATCAAAAAATTGAATAATGATGGACATTCAAGTTAAATTAAAATTCAAATACACACAACCTTCTTATCAACTAGCCATGTATTGTCTAGTTAAATCTCTTCATTTCAATGTCCTTTTTTATTTTTATTTCTCTATTCTTCTTCTCTTTCTCCTTGTATAGCGTTATTACTTCCTTAAAAAAAAAAAAAAATCAATTTGCCACGATTCAAAAAATAAATAATTTTCGTGCATCCTTTTAAGTATAATTATAAGTACTTTGATTTGGATGTTGCGAGGCGCCACCCTTGCAAATAAAAGTAAAAAAAATTACAATTCTTTCACTTTTCTAAGCTGTCATACCACTTTTGAAAAAATGGCATATGCGTACATCTTGACAAATGTGGCAAAGGGAAATTCTTTTCCTTCCTTCACCAAGTTGCCACGATTGTGGGTCACCACCACAAAAGGGTGTAAACTTTCTCAATCCAAATTGCTAGTGGAGGGACCAGAAAGTGAAACTCAACTCGTCTACCCTAAAAACTAATCTTGACACCCAAAACTTGTCCAGTTTCGAAAAAGTATTCAAAATATCCACTTCATTAAAGCATAACCCCCATTTTGACAAGTAAAGGATTTATCATAAATGTAAATAAAAAAAAAAAAAAACATTTTCTCCACAATCGCTAATACTAATCCGACACACTGATGGAAATATCATTCATTTCGAAATCAATTTATGACGATCATACTGTCACACCTACCTGACGGAAAGATATCCTCATTTCAATGAAACGATGAACTATAAGATGATGGCCAAAAACTAACTGTGAATTTTAGCTCGACCACAGTGTGCATTGCAAAGATGAATGAACAATAATCCAACAAAAGAATGCAATAGGACCAAATAAATCTAATAAAACCCTAGAGGGAAGATGAAGAAGAACTGGACGAATCTCAGCCGTCAATTCCACCATCTAAACATAATCAATATCGCACCTTTTAGCCTCAAACGCAATCCCCGAGCCACTCACTGGCACTTTCAAGTCGCAGTACACCTTCCCATTAAACTTCCCAACCCTAATCTTCAACAGCTTAATCAACCTGAACCTCACCCGAAGCCTCATCCTCAGCTCCACCTCGAAAATGCCTGCCCTCTTATCCGACGCAAAAGTGGCAGGATCAACCACTATTACTTGTTGCCCGCTGAACGTCATATCAAATTCGCTCGTGTTCTTATGCCCCTGGTAAAAAGATGTCAGATTTACAGTGCTGAAGCGCTGGTATCGGTAAAAGGCATCCACTTGGATGACGTCGTAATAGATGCCGACGCGGGAGTTAGGGTTGCGGACGGAGGCATTGAGGGCGAGATTGTATTTGAGAGTTGAATTGGTGAAATCGAACTGGGTCAGTGACGCGTCGGTGATGTGGAACTTGAGTGGGTTAGGCCGGAAAATGAGCCATAGGACGAGGATGACGAGGCCAAGAATGACGATGGCCGTGAAGATGAGTTTGAAAATGAGGTTAAAGATACACTTACACAGACAGGTGAATGGATTGCAGCAGCAGCAGCCGTCGGAGCTCCGGCGGTGGTAGCGCGGCGGCGGAGGAGGCGGCAGCACTGATGGGCCGTAGTAGGCGCCGTTGAGATGAGTTTGCCTGTCAGCCATGGGTTTCGAAAATTGAAAAGAGAAAAAAATGGCAGAAGCGATAAGAGATCTGGAGGTGTGAAGGACAAACGTAGATATTGATAGCTCTGTTGAGGATGATTAAAACGACAGCGTTTTGGAAGACAGCCGATTATGAGTTTATCAGAAAAACCCCTAGGGCGACACAAAAATTATGAAACTTCATATACAAAATCGCAAATTTATTAGGATGTCTCGAGCCTGTTGGGAGTCAACTTAAAAGCAGTTGCCTGGAAAAAGAGAGTTTGTTTGTCTGTTTTTTTTAATTATATTTATTTATTTAAATATTTATTTTATTTTAATTTAATTTAAGTACATAAATTACTATTCGTCATCTCTTTCTTATCACACCGCAACACAACACCACCATTATCACAACACAACAGCTATCACATCACCACCATCACAATACCAACATAACCAAACACCCCACAATACCACAACACAAACAACATCACACCTCAATACTACCATAACCAAACACCTCAATCTAACCACCACAATAACTCCAACACCCCACCACAAAATCACAATACCACCACCACAACAACCAATCACCATAAAAACACCACACAATCAATAAAAAATAATAATTAATATACTTAACTTACACGTATTTAACTTAACTTAACTTATTTACTGAAAATTTAAGTACAAAAGAATAGAGCGTAAGTGATGAATGGTGTGCTATTTTGATGTGTTAAAATTTACGACTTTTCAATGTTAGAAGATATGGGAAAGAGATGACAACTTAATTATGTAAATGGTAACGTGCATCGAAAATATTCAAATATTTTTTTCATGGTTTTGGTAGAAAATGTTAGATCAAAATCATACAGCAGAAACGAATTTAATAGGATCAAACCCATAACAGAATAATTAGCATACTTGATTACTGCAAAATAAAACATACCTGAATCCATTGCTGGAAGTTACCTGCAGTCCAAGAGTCTGGATTGGCGCTTCCAGTCTAACCGTGTGTCTCTTGGGTCAGTTTTTTTGAAAGTAAGAAACTGGAGAACGATATGATAGACCGGGGATCATAACTCATATTTATATCTTCTACACGAGAAGATATAATTGAGATAATCATGGACTCCGTCTCACGTATCTACACATTATATTACAAGACTAAAATTATACATGATAAGCTTTACAAAAGATTTGATCAAATTATTTAAACTTATCATAATGATAGCACATAGAATTATCTGATTATACGTTCGGTCACAATTAGATTAATCATAATAATCTAACAATCTCCCACTGGACCGCATGTGTAACCAAATAAATGTATAAACATAAATGTGCACAAAATTGCTATTATTCCAGAACAGGTATATCAGAAACTATTCGATCCATTAACTATGCAAACATAAGATCAAGGCGGCCTTCGTAATCATCATCGTTACTCGACTGTGCTTGTCACGTATGCCAACATAGCTAAATGACATGGATTTATCGTAGTGCGTAGCATGGAAATTACATGAAATGTGATCTTCACATGACTATTTCCAACTGGTCTCCTCAAAAGTGAGATCAACATAATAATCATACAGAGTGTACCGTGTAAACTTAATTTCTGCAGAACATAATCCAAAATGTATAGATAGAAAAATCTATGCATCTCATAGAGCGTCAACACAAAAATACAAACTCCCACTAATCATGAATATTCTCAAAACAACATTACACCCATGTGAGCAGCATGCTCATGAAAGACCTTGGGTGTCAATGCTTTAGTAAGCGGATCCGCTATCATGGAATTTGTCCCAATATGCTCTATGGATATCTGTCCACTGTGTATCATTTCTTTCACAATCAGGAACTTGATATCAACATTCTTTGATTTCGTAATGCTCCTGTTGTTGTTGGCGTACATCACTGCTGATTTATTGTCACAGTATAACTTTAGAGGTCTTTCAATATCACTCAAAATGCGTAGTCCAGTGACAAAGTTTCGCAGCCATACGCCATGATTTGATGCCTCAAAACAAGCTACAAATTCTGCCGCCATAGTCGATGGATCAACGAGCGTCTGTTTGGCAGACCTCCAGGAAATGGCTCCCCCATCTAACAGATAGATATAGTCTGACGTGGATCGTCTACTATCTTGGCATCCAGCAAAATCAGAGTCGGAGTACCCAATGATCTCAACATGATCCGATCTCTTATACGTGAGCCTATATTCTTTTGTTCCCTGCAAATACCTCATAACTCGTTTGACTGCTCTTCAATGATCCACTGCAGGGTTACTCAGATATCTTCCCAACATACCAACAATGTACAAGATATCCGGACGCGTACATACCTGAGCATACATCAAACTTCCTACAGCCGAAGCGTACGGAAGCTGCTGCATCTCCTGAATTTCCAGAGTAGTCTTAGGGCACTGATCGAGACTAAACTTATCTCCTTTAGCGACAGGGGTGTCCAATGATCTACAGTTCTGCATGCCGAATCGTATGAGGACTTTCTCAATGTAATTCCTTTGTGATAATCCCAAGATACCCTTCGAATGGTCTCTGAGTATCTGGATCCCCAAAACAAAGGATGCATCACCAATGTCTTTCATCTCAAAATGCTTTGATAGAAATTCCTTACTGTCGCGCAAAGTCCTCATATCATTAGTAGCCAGCAGTATGTCATCAACTTATAGAACCAAGAAAATATGCCTACTCCCACTGAAATTGTAATACACACACTCATCCTTTCGGATTTGAGTCAAAGCCATACGAGATAACAATCTGATGAAACTTAAAGTACCACTGACTAGAAGCTTGCTTGAGCCCATAGATGGCTTTCCTTAACTTACAAACCATATTCTTTGCATCCTTAGATACAAAGTGTTCTGGTTGTACCATGTAAATCATTTCGTCAATGTCACCATTGAGAAAAGCTGTCTTAACATCCATCTGATGCAGCTCAAGATCAAAATGTGCAACCAGTGCCAGGATTGTCCTAAAAGAGTCCGACGAAGAAATATGGGAGAAGGTCTCTTTAAAGTCAATCTCTTTCTTCTGAGTAAAGCTTTTAGCTACAAGACGAGCTTTGACTCTCTCCACATTACCATTAGAGTCCCTCTTGGTTTTAAATATCCATTTACAACCAATGAGTCTCACATGGTCTGGTAATGGGACAAGTTCCCAAACTCCATTGTCTTGCATAGACTTATACTCCTCATTGATAGCATCAATCTATTTTTGAGAGTTCGAACTATACATGGCTTGCTGGAAGTTGATTAGATCATCTTCCAACAATCTATTTTCCCCATGTTCCAAGAGATATACGATGTAATCATCCGGAATCGCATTTCTCCTCTCTCTAATGGATCTACGAAGTGGAACTGTCTCTTGAAGTTGTTGAGTTTGAACATCAGGAACATTGTCCTGGTCCAGAACTGGGGTTTGAACAACATTGCGAGTAGGTTGATGATCGAAGTCAACTTCTTGAATAATGATGGGTAAAGGAACCTGATCACTATCAAAAGCAGTAGTTGATCCCTCTTCCTCAATCACAATGTTTCTAGCCAAAATTTTCCCCCCAAGCTCAACATCCTCAAAAAATTTTGCATTTCCCGTCTCAAAAATATTTCTGGTAGTAGGATCATAAAATTTGAAACCCCTCGATCGCTCCACATAGCCAATAAAGAAGCTGCTAACAGTTTTGGAGTCCAATTTTTCTTCATGAGGCCTATAAGGCCTCACCTCAGCTAGACATCCCCAAACATGCAAATGCTTTAGGCTGAGCTCAATAGGTGTTTTTGCAGCCGCTTTAGTTGGCACCCGGTTAAAGAGATACGCTGATGTCTTAAGTGCTTCACTCCAGAGGCTCTCTGGTAACGAAGAATGACTAATCATGCTTTTTACCATATCCTTAAGTGTCCGGTTTCGTCTTTTAGCTACACCGTTCATGCAAGGTGATCCAAGCATGGTGTACTAAGGTACTATCCCGCATTCCTTTAGGTATAAAACGAACGGTCCTGGACGTGTGCTCTTGAGCCATCATATCTACCATAGTACTCACCACTACGGTCTGATCTGACGCTCTTAATTTTCTTGTTGAGTTGCAACTCAACCTCAGCCTTAAAGGCTTTGAACACATCCAGAGACTGTGATTTCTCATGTATAAGAAATAGGTAGCCAAAACGTGAGTAATCATTTATAAAACTGATAAAGTACCGTTGACCATTTTAGGAAGCAGTAGGCAACGGCCCACATATATCTGTATGACTCAGCTCCAAGACGCCAGAAGTTCTGTTGGCACCTAATTTCGTAACCATGGTCTGTTTTCCCTTGATGCACTCGACGCAAGTATCCAGATCATAAAAGTCGAGTGACTCCAAAATGCCATCAGACACAAGACGTTGAATTCGAGATCTCGAGATATGACCTAGATGCTTGTGCCACAATAAAGCCGAATCATTCAATTTACGCTTCGTACCACGTGTTTCCACGTTCAGGGTCTCAGAATACGATGGAACAACATCCAACGAGTATATAGATTATCAAAGACATTTAATGCACCGGTTCCCACAAATACAGAATTAATTGATAGCTAAAATTGATTGTTTCCGAATGAACAAGAATAACCAACATTGTCCAATACGGAAACCGAAATTAAGTTCCGACTAAAAGACGCAACTACAAAAGTATCCACTAAATCTAAGAATTGACCAGATGTCAATAATAATCTGAAGCGACCAATTGCCTCTACTTGCACCGACTCGCCATTTCCAACATAGATGCGTCTTTCAGCATCATTTGGCTTTCGATGGTTCAGGCAACCCTGCATAGAAATACATATATGAGTGGTAGCACCAGAGTCTATCCACCATGTGTTTCTAGATACCGAAGCTAAATTAACTTTCGAACAGACCAAATTGAGAAACTTGCCCTTCCTATCCCTGAAGTTAGTCCCATTTAACTTAGGAGTGTTGTTTATGTTGGTAATTGCGGAAGACATTGACATGTAAGCTGAATTAGTGAACAGAAGAATTCGAATAAGTTTACGCTCAAAGTATACATATAAATGTATACACAACAAATATTTAAAAGAAGATTATGACATTCCAAGATACCGGCCACAACATTAATTGCAAGTCTTAGGACAGTGGTATTAACTGTGAGTGAATATCTTGTTGTAGTGATCAAAACATTGACGAGAATATGTGTCAAATAATAAACCATCTTAGGATGTATTTATTATTCACACCAAGATGCAGAAGAAACGTCACATGTTTATCACCACAGATATGTGTGCAGACATATTGAATGTTAATTTACCTTAGGGCTAATTAGATATCCATATGAACTACACACATCCATCCTAACAAACTAAATAAGTCAATCTACACGGATACGCCACTTAGGTGTACGTGTAATTCCGTTTCAATTAACATATTTTAGAGTGTTAGCTCAAATTGAATGTCAATCTTGCAAGTAAATATTTAATAATGTTGGTTCCCAAAATTATGGTTAAAGAATTGAACCATAGAACAAATCAGAAAATTGATTGAACCAACATTCAAAATCTGAACCAAAATCAGAATTGAACCGAACTGAAAATTTTGACCAAACCGAATGGGACTGAACCGGAATGGAATCGAACCGAAAGTTGGACCGCAGTAATATTTGGACCGAACCGAAAAACGGACCAAAACTTTAAAATAGACCGAACTGAACAATGGAGCGAACCAAAAAATAGTGCAAACCCTAGGGTTTGCATTTCCATCCTCTCTCCCTTGCGCCGCAACTCCCTTTTCTTCTCTCTTCCAAAAACGCAGCCGACAGAACAATTGGTGACGAGGCAACACCAAGCGAGCGCGAGACGAGGCAGCGCGAGGACACCCGAGTGGAGCAGCGACGCGCGCGACCGATTGGAGAGATGTGATAGGATGCACTGCTCCTATCAATAATCTTCCAATCTAGAACCCTCCTTGGATCGATGATCGGATTATCCAGATCAAGAGGAAATTACCAGAAGAAGATTTTCTCGATGATGGAAGGATACGGCTAACAAACTGGAGAGAGAAAGATGTAAGGAACAAATTGTATTCATTGATTCCTCTTGCTCAGCAAGAAACGTTTTTAACAGGACAATTGAACTGCTAATGGTCAAACTAAAATCAAAACATAGAATCAAATTATAAGTGAACCCAGTATCATGGAAACCTATCACAATACTCCCTTGTCGACATCATCCTTGTTCTAAAGGATGGAACTCTGGGAACTTGTTGATAAACTCTTGATAGAACTCCCATGTCGCTTGTTCTGCTGGAAATCCTTTCCACTGCACTAAGACTTTTGTTGCAGCTGCATTTTTACGCTTCACCATTTTGCGGTCGAGTATGGCCTCTTGCTCCCGATGAGTTCCAAAATCCAGCAGGTAACACAGTAATTCTAGTGGCCTTGTGTGGGGCATAACTTCAGCTGACTGACATATACACTATGTATAACTGCCTCCGGTGGTAGTTTCAACTTATAAGCCACAACTCCAACGCGATCTAACACTCGAAATGGACCGTAGAACCTGGGGGACAGCTTATGAGGAATTCTTATCTTGAGAGAATGTTGTTTAGGGTTGTAGTTTAAGATATACAAAATCTCTAATTTGGAATTCTCTGGCAGAGCAATGTAGATCAGCATATTGTTTCATATGATTCTGCGCACGGCGTAAATGAAACTTAAGCATTTGTATCATTTCTTCCCTTTTCTGTAAGCTCATGTCGACCAAAATAGAAGAACTCTCACCCGGAAGGTACGGTAAGTGAATTGGTGGTGGCTGGCCATAGATTATCTCATACGGATTGCTTCGATTAGCTGTGTGGTATGTTTTATTATACCACCACTCACCGAGAGTGAGCCATTTGCTCCATGTATGTGGAGCATCTGAAGACATACATCTCAAATATGTCTCTAGTGTTTTTTTTGTTATCTCAGTCTGCCCATCAGATTGTGGATGATAGGCAGATGAAAAGTTCAAATCGACACTCTAAACATCTCTGTCCAAACTTGACTCAAAAATGTTGGGTCGCGATCACTAACAATTGATTGAGGCATGCCGTGCAGCTTAAATATATTATTAATGTATATTTGAGCGACTTCAATGGCCGTATACGGATGAGAAAGAGCGAGGAAATGAGCATTCTTACTGAATCTGTCCACGACCACAAGTATGCAGTGTTTGTTCGACGATGGGGGGAGCCCTTCAATAAAATTAATGCTTATAGATTGCCAAACACCCTCAGGGACAGGTAAAGGTTGCAGCAGTCCGGGCTTGGCAGATAAATCATATTTGTTTCGCTGACAAATCTCACAATTGCAGACATAATTTTGAACTTCCTTACTCATTCGAGGCCAGTAAAATAATGTCTTGACACAATTCAAAGTGGCATTACGGCCTGAGTGGCCTCCCACAGCGGAGTCATGCAACCACTTCAAGATATTAAGCTTGACGGACTGATCATTGCCAATCACAAGTTTTCCTTTGTGCCTCAGCTCCTCATTGGCGTAAGTGAAGCGGGGATGAGTATTAGGGTCAGCTACCAATTCAGAAATAATTGTCCGCAACTGAGGGTCTGTCATCCAAAGAAGCTTAATAGAGTCATAAAAATCCTGATGAGCTTGTGATAGGGTAATTTGGAGTAGTTGTGATCCTGTAACACGAGACAATGCATCCGCTGCAAGATTTTCTTTACCTTGTTTGTACTGTATTTCCAAAGAGTAACCCATCAACTTTGAAAGCCACATGTGCTGGAAAGGTGTAGTCACTTTCTGCTCTATTAAATATTTTTAAGACTCTTTTGAACAGTTTTAATAACGAAAGGCCTGTGTGTTAAATAAAAAGTCCAAGCTTGAACGACATGTATGATTGCTAGAAGTTCCTTCTCGTAAACTGATAAGGCTTGATGTCTCGGACCAAGTGCTCTGCTTATATAAGATATGGGATGATTATTTTGCATTAGAACAACACCTATCCCAGCACAAAGTTCGTGATGATCCAGTATGGCAGTGTTTGACAAAACCAGCACAAGTGAACAAGATGCTGCTACAGTCAAAGTTCAGCACAAGTGAACAAGCTAGTGAACAAGGAGCAGCTATAGCAGGAAGAAGCTTTAGCAGGAGCTTGTTCAGAAGAGCTGTAGCGTCTGTCCGTGCAGCAGCAATCTATTTTTTGGAAAGAAGGTGTGGCGGTCCTTCGAAGAGCATCAGAGGAGGTTCAGAGTTGCTGCAGAGAATATTCCAGAGCGGAGATTCCTAGCTGAAGTAGGAGTTTTGGTTTGAATCTCAAATCAAATCTAATCTCCTAGAAATTAGGAGATATTGATGTTTCTAGGGGAACTGCTATAATCTGATAATGATAGTAGTGGACGCGCCTATATAAGAGAGACCCTTCAGAGCGATGAAGGTGATCGAAGAAGAGGGCTAAAAGCGAGAACACACAGATTTCTGAGAAGAGCACTTTTGGTGTGCGAATGAAGTCTTCGATCATCACCGAGAGCAAAGCATGAGTGCAGAGCTGTGGTGACAGAAGCAGAGGGAGATCAGGACTTGTGTAGTCTGATCCACGCTTGATCTGGAAGCCAATTCAGAGCAGTGGTGCTTGTTGGTTGATCAAGGGCAGCCGCGGAAGAACTGACGGGTGAGTGACTCAGTCGAGTGTCTGGACGGCAGTGCTTGCTAGTGACAGGAGGTCACTGAGTGAGGGGGAGTATTCCAGAGTGTGCAGCACTCGTGGAATCGTTCGAACGGCTCAGCGAAAGGCTTTGGAGCGATGCGGACAATTTGTGCATCAGCTGTGTGCTACAGCAGATGCTATAGCAACCCTGTAGAACTTGAGTATTGTTTAGAATAGGCTGAGTTTCGGGGAGACAGTAGCTATTCTAGATAGATATCAGTAGAGGGTGTGCAGACACAAGTCAGAGCCTGTCCTGATTGTGTGCGAGGATCCACCTAAGGTTGAGTAGCATAGGTTGCGTGGGTTGTAACCGTGGGTACTTGGAAACCTTGAGAATAGTGGATTGAGGACTGCGAAGAGTCCTCCTCAGACGTAGGCAATTTGGCTGAACTGGGTGAACAAACTTGTGTCCTTGATCCTTCCTGCTGAAGCAGTTTACTGGTGAACAAGAGTGTGATGTAGCAACTGCTTGTTCACAAATCAGTGTATTAGAGGCGCTGCGAATTTCAATTGGTATCAGAGCGGGAGCTCCACACACAGTAAAAGATTCTACATCGTCTCTGAAGAAGTCAAGGAACAATGAAGGAAGGACACAGTACGAGCAGGCCTCTATTGTTGGAAGAGAGCAACTATGGATATTGGAAGGCTAGGATGAAGGCCTTTCTCAAAGCCATTGATGAGAAGACCTGGAGAGCTATTGTGGTCCAGTGGTCTCCTCCGATCACCATGGATGAACGGGGAGTTACACGGATAAAACCTGAAGAACAATGAACTTCCGAAGAGGGAGCTGCAGCAACTGGTAATTCAAATGCTCTGAATGCTATCTTTGCTGCGGTTGATGCTAACAATTTCAGGTTGATATCAAACTGTGATATGGCCAAGCAAGCTTGGGAGATCCTACAAACTGCCCATGAAGGAACTGATAAAGTAAAGCTGTCAAGATTACAGATTGTTGCTACGCAGTTTGAAAATTTGAGCATGTTAGAAGAGGAGACGATCACTGAGTTCAATGCAAAACTGTGTGACCTGGCAAATGAAGCCCATGCTCTTGGAGAACCTATCCCTGAAGAGAAGCTGATTAGGAAAGTACTCAGATCATTGCCCACAAGATTTGACATGAAAGTGACTGCCATTGAAGAAGCTCAAAATGTCAGACACATGAGGCTGGAAGAATTAATTGGATCGCTCAAACAGTTTGAGATGAAGTTAGTCAAAGTAGATGCTCCTCACAAAAACACTGATGTTGGATTGAAGGCTGAAACAGATGAAAAGAAACCCTCAGCTGATGATCAACTGGGTCTGCTAGTAAAAAATCTCGGAAAGCTCTTGAAAAACATGGGAACAAGGTCAGGGCAGACCTCAACTTCTCGAAGACAATCCAGAAGAGGTGGAGGAAATCAGAGAAAGAGCAAAGAATCAGCTGAAGAGGAAGAAGAAAAGAAAGAAAGAAAGAAGAAAAGGGATTCAGTGCTGGAACTGTGAGGGGTACGGTCACAGAGAAGCTGAGTGTCCCAGCAAGCAAGCCAAAGACTCGGACAAGAAAGACAACAAGTCACTAACAGCAACATGGAGTGACTCTGAGGAAAGCGATGAAGAAAATGTTATTGTGTTAGCTAGTGTATCTGCTTATGAATCTGAAACAGCAATAAAGAATGAGTTCAATTATGGGATTGATGTCTCAGATAGCGAAGAAGAAAATGACTATACTCACAACATATTAGAAAATATGCAAGACATTCTTCGCCAATGTGAGGATGCCCTGAAAGTAAACCAAACTTTAAATGACAGAGTCAACCATCTGGAAGAAGAGAGGGAGGAGTTGCTTGAGAGATTGTCAACACTCAGTAGACCAGTCATCCTACAGAAGAAAGGAGAAGTTGCCCTCAAGAACCCTGCTGCCATTGTTCCTCCAACAATTGATCCTCAGAAAAATATACTGGATGAAATTCTGTCATATCAAAGATTTGGAGGAGGAAGAATGGGCCTGAGATATACAGGTGAGGAAACCTCTGGTAAACCAGTCTTTGGTAAGGCTGTAGAAACAAAGAAAATCGAGGATAGTGAAGAGAAAGGTGGACTCTGCCAGAAACAGATGGAGGAAGAATTAACTGTCAATCTGAACCAGGAAGTGCTTCAGCAACCACTGTATCAACCTCCTGTATCAAATGTCCAGCTTCACAAAGGAGGCAATCCACAGCCCTGTGGAAAGGAGAAAGGTCCTCAACAAAAATATTTCAGCTTGCAGGATCCTCTGATGCACAGAAGAGTTACGAGGACCAGGGGTAACTTCAGAAGGAGGAAATCTAAGCTCAACGATCACTGTCAGATGGCCTGCACCTCAGCTTATCTTGGCAATTTTCATCAACGATCAGAACTGAAATGGAGAGTCAAAATAATAGAGAAACCAGCACACTGGGATGGAGCAAGCAAGAGAGTATCAAAGAAAACTCAGATATGGAAACCCAAAGGCAACAAACTGAAAAAAAAGGGGGTAGAAACTCTGAAACTATGGAAGCTCAAATGTGAGAAGCGAACAGACCAGGAACTTGAGGGTCAGAAGAGGGGGAAATCAAGACAAACTCAAGTGTGGGTAAAGAAACAAGTATCAGAGTCTCACGAGGATCCTCCCTACAAAGGTGTTATCCAGGATGTGTAGGAGTACCAGCTCCTGCCTGCTATAGCAACCTGGCCTGACGAAGCTTGTTTAAAATAATCTGGTTGCTAAAGATTGAGAGATGCACATGCAGGGCACGTGAGCCCAGAATCTCATATAAAAAGAAAAAAAAAACAGCGGGTAAAATCAAATTTTAGGGCTCATTCTGGTGAAGCTTCCCCCAAATCGCATACTCAGATCAACCTGCCTCTTCTGCTCGAACTCCTCCAGCTTATCTGACAATGGTGAAGACTCGTGGTCTGAAGAAAAATCTGGCTGCAGCACGACAAGGCAGGACGAAAAGGAGGTCCAAGCTCCGCAATGAAGCCCCTTCTCAGCGGATAGACTTGGTGGTCTGGGAGCCCGCACCTCTGCCTGTGTCTCACAACGCTCCTTCTCCTCAGAAAGGAACCTCGCTGAAAAGGAGGCGTCGATCCGTGATGGGGAGCCTACCTCTAGTGCAGCAACAGTGGATGAAGAGGAATTATTTGAAGAAGCCTCAAGAGAAGTACAAGCTGCAGAGGTTGCTGTGACAGGCCACACTGAAGAGAGCTGCAGATCACCTGTCAAATCCCCAGGATAGAAGGAGAAGGGGAGGAGATGGAAGCTGAAGGGCTTGAACAAGAATCTGCTGCAGCACATCCTCCTCCTCCTTCGGACAAAGGAAAAGGTCCAATCATCATTCCTGATTCCATTAGTGACGAAGAGGAGTCCAGTGAGGATGCTACAGGAGAACCTTCCGAGAGAAGACCTGTGGTTCTGAAGCCCTGTGAAGAAGATGACATTGTTGCAGTCACAATCGGAGGAATATGGTTCAGAAACAAGAACGCCTCTCAATCCTGGAGCTCAGTAGAGAGGAAGCACATTGTGACAGAGAAGAGACTGGACCTGGACAAATACAAATCTGCATCCATTGTCCAGCTTCTTGCTGAGGTAAATTTACTCAAGTCCCTCACTTACCCGTACAGATTCAATACGTCATTAGTCAGGGAATTTATAGTCAACATGGAAGAGAATTTTGGTGAGGAAGAAGGGGATGTTTTTGGACAGAGCTGGGTGCGGGGTAAGAAAGTAGTTATCACCCCTGAGAAAATAGATGAATTTCTTGAGATAGACAGTGATGCTAGAGAGCCCACAAATGTCAAACAAGAGGTGCTGGCTAGAGTCCTCAAGGAGTGTGCTTGTCTTGGGGTGGACCAAATCTCAGTGCTGCTGAACTCACCTCCAAAAATACCCTGTTGTACAACCTGGGCATTAGAAACTGGATTCCCAGCTCGCACAGGGGAAAGGTTAGTAGGTCCTTTGCTAACCTTCTACACTCCATTAGGAAACGAAGAAAAATTAGCCTGGGTAGTGTGATGTTTCCCCTGGTGGCTGCTCATGCTGGCAGTGCCTCCTCCAGCAAGCCCATTGTGTTAGCGTCCCTCATTTATGGTATGATGGTCTCTCAGCATCCAGAACTAGGTGAGATTACTGAGGGGTTGTCCGAGGAGCTGCAGGTATTTACAGTGGATCACAAACTCTTCAAAGGAAAGCATGTAGTGGACATAGCCCATGAGGATCCTCTCCGGGTTGGTTCTTCAGCCCCATCCTCTCTGGAGGAACCACTTCCCCCTGCCGCTTCTATCGAAGCAGCCCTCCGTGTCAGAATTGTCAGCCACCTAAGATCTGAGCTACTCGCTTTGGAAGCAGAAGCAAAGAGAAGGGATGCTAGACGCGGTCAAATCAGAAGACTTCTTAGAGACTTGGAATTTTTGGAGGATGGTGGACAGGCCCCTTGAGCATCTATGACAAAAAGGGGGAGAGGAAGTAAGGAGCTGCTGCCTCTGATTGACACCCACTATTGGAACTTTGAATTTTTTTTTGCCTTTGGCCCTGCGTGGCTTTGCTAAGGCCGATTGTGGCCATTACTCTTGTTCTAAAAATATTTTTTAGTAAGTTTTTTCTTGCCTGTTCATGGAAGTGTGCATCAATGGCCAGGGGTTTTGTCAAAATGCCAAGAGGGAGATTGATGATGCAGTATGGCAGTGTTTGACAAAACCAGCACAAGTGAACAAGCAAGTGAACAAGATGCTGCTACAGTCAAAGTTCAGCACAAGTGAACAAGCTAGTGAACAAGGAGCAGCTATAGCAGGAAGAAGCTTCAGCAGGAGCTTGTTCAGAAGAGCTGTAGCGTCTGTCCGTGCAGCAGCAATCTGTTTTTTGGAAAGAAGGTGTGGCGGTCCTTCGAAGAGCATCAGAGGAGGTTCAGAGTTGCTGCAGAGAATATTCCAGAGTGGAGATTCCTAGCTGAAGTAGGAGTTTTGGTTTGAATCTCAAATCAAATCTAATCTCCTAGAAATTAGGAGATATTGATGTTGCTAGGGGAACTGCTATAATCTGATAATGATAGCAGTGGACGCGTTTGTATAAGAGAGGCCCTTCAGAGCGATGAAGGTGATCGAAGAAGAGGGCTAAAAGCGAGAACACACAGATTTCTGAGAAGAGCAATTTTGGTGTGCGAATGAAGTCTTCGATCATCACCGAGAGCAGAGCATGAGTGCAGAGCTGTGGTGACAGAAGCAGAGGGAGATCAGGACTTGTGTAGTCTGATCCACACTTGATCTGGAAGCCAATTCAGAGCAGTGGTGCTTGTTGGTTGGTCAAGGGCAGCCGCGGAAGAACTGACGGGTGAGTGACTAAGTCGAGTGTCTGGACGGCAGTGCTTGCTAGTGACAGAAGGTCACTGAGTGAGGGGGAGTATTCCAGAGTGTGCAACACTCGTGGAATCGTTCGAACGGCTCAGCGAAAGGCTTTGGAGCAACGCAGACAATTTGTGCATCAGCTGTGTGCTACAGCAGATGCTATAGCAACCCTGCAGAACTTGAGTATTGTTTAGAATAGGCTGAGTTTCGAGGAGACAGTAGCTATTCTAGATAGATATCAGTAGAGGGTGTGCAGACACAAGTCAGAGCCTGTCCTGATTGTGTGCGAGGATCCACCTAAGGTTGAGTAGCATAGGTTGCGTGGGTTGTAACCGTGGGTACTTGGAAACCTTGAGAATAGTGGATTGAGGACTGAGAAGAGTCCTCCCCAGACGTAGGCAATTTGGCTGAACTGGGTGAACAAACTTGTGTCCTTGATCCTTCCTGCTGAAGCAGTTTACTGGTGAACAAGAGTGTGCTGTAGCAACTGCTTGTTCACAAATCAGTGTATTAGAGGCGCTACGAATTTCAGTTCGGTAAAGCAAGCACAGGTGATGAAGAGAGGGCAGATTTCAGATTTTCAAAAGCCTTACCAGCATCCAAAGTCCATAAAAAGCCATCCTTTTTCAGCAAATTTGTGAGAGGTCTTGCAATGACACTATAGTTTCTGATGAAACGACGATAATAATTAGCTAAACCAAGAAAGCTTCGAAGCTGTTTTTGATTCGCAGGGACAGGCCATTGCTGAATCACCTTTATTTTTGCGGGATCGGTGCTAACGCCCGTGGAAGAAATAAAGTGCCTCAAATACTCAATAACTGTAACACCAAATGTGCACTTCAATAGTTTAAGGTATAGCTGATGTTCACGAAGTATAGAAAATACCACTCGAAGGTGCTGAATATGGATATCCCAACTCGGACTACAAAACCAAATATATCATCGAAGAAGACCAATAAGAATTTACGTACAATATTGCGAAAAACATGGTTCATCAAGCTTTGAAAGGTACATGGAGCATTTGTAAGGCCAAATGGCATTACCAAGTACTCATAATGATCTGAATGAGTTTTAAACGCTGTCTTGTATATATCTTCAGGGGCCATACGCAATTGGTGAAATCCAGCTCGAAGATCGAGCTTAGAGAAGTACATAGAGCCTCCAAGTTCATCCAAAAAGTCTTCGAGCAGAGGAATTGGATATTTATCTTTAACAGTTTGGCTGTTGAGACCTCTGTAGTCGACGCACAAACGCCATGACCCATCTTTCTTCTTTACCAATACGACAGGAGATGCACAAGGACTTGTGCTATATTGAATGATCCCTTACTGCAACATATCGTTAATAAGTTTATCAATAACATTTTTCTGCAAGGTAGAGTACCTGTAGGGACGCTGGTTAACAGGTTTAGCTCCCTCCAATAATGGAATTCGACGATTAAAGCCCTCCCGAAATGGAGGTAAATCTGTTGGCTCCTCAAATAAATCAGCATACATAGATAGTAAATCCTGTAGTGCTTTGTCCTTTCCCATATCATTCCCAACAGTGGATATGTGAGATAAGAGGCTGGATGAATTACAAAGAAAAGCACATGTGGAATCAGTGGATATTTCTCGCAAAGTAAGCAGTGCAATTTGCGGACCTTGCAACATCAATTTATTGAGACTTCTCCCTTTTATCACTTTGCAAAGTGATTTAGTTACTCCACGTAAAACATGTTTATTACCTCCCAAGGTAAATTCCATCTGCAGGTTCGAAAAATCCCACCATATAGGACCCAAAGTGGTGAGCCATTGCACTCCTCAAACGAGATCACATCAGTCTAGAGGAAGAGTCCTCACTTCTATCACAAATGTATAACCTTGCATTTTCCATCCAAAGTTTGAACAACAAAACGCTGAAATCATGGTATTTCCATTTGCTGCAGTCACTGTCATTGGTTTCACTGGTTCAAGTAAACAGCCAAACTCCTTCGAAATAGATAAATCAAGAAAGTTATGGGTGCTGTCAGGATCAATAAGAATAAATAACTTGCGCTTGTTGTACTGACCAATAACCCTCATACAGTTGAAAGTGGTCAGTCCATCTAAAGCATTAACAGAGATAATTGGAACATCACCTGGTGTATCATCAGCTAGTTGCTCAGGTTGTGGCACTGAATCATCTTCCGGACAATCATTGTCATCATATTCCATCACATAAATATGTGAACGTCTATGTTTAAGGTGATGGCCCGAGGAGTATGTTTCATCACAAAACATACATAATCCCTTCATTCTCCTATCTTGCATCTCTTCATATGAGAATTTCTTGGCAGGCTTTTCTGAGATATGTTTGGGTGTGAAGGCAGGGCGATTTGGCATCGATTTGGGAGTGTCAGGTGTCGATATAAGGGGAGGGGCTGGGTTCTCATAAGGGTAAGGAAATAAGGACTTTTGTTGTGGATTGAAGGGCGCTCTACTGAACTTGGCAGGGGTTTGTTGGAGTGATGATTCATGTAGTCTAGCAATTCTCGTAGCTTCAGCAACAGTAGTAACGTTGAACTGCCTGACATGTAGAGCAAGATGTGGTTGCAAGTTGGTCAAGAAAATGCTTAGAGCGTGGGCAACAGACAAAGACAATCTCGTGAGAGCACATTCAAATTTATCAAGGTAGTCTTCGACAGAATCAGTCCCTTGTTTCAAGCTCACAAGGTCAGCCAAAGGGTCATCAAATAAACTCCCAAAACGAGCAGATATAGCAACTATGTATTCAAGCCATGAAGGAAACTGATCAAAACAAGTTTTCATATCGGTGTGATGCCACTGAAGAGCTCTTCCATCTAGATGAAGACAAGCTAATCTCTCCTTGAGTTCAGGTGGTGTGCCGTCCAGCAAGAAGAACTGCTCACACCTGTAAATCCACTCCTTAAGCATGGTTCCATTGAACTTTGGAAATTCGACTTTGGATAATCTGGTCCCCAAGCCACCTGGGAGAAGAGGGGCAGGTTGAGGTGCTCGTGGTTTGCGAAGAGTGGATAACATACCAGGATCATCTTGGTCAGGTTGAGCTGTTGGTGGAATGGTTGAGTGTTGCGAGGTCAAAGGGTCTGACAGGAGAGGTTGTTGCTGCAAAAGGAAGTTCTGCAAAAGGTCCTTGAGGCCTGCCAACTCAGTTTTGAGTGCCTGGTTTTGCTCTTCCGACTGGCGTCGTACGTCATCGAGTTGTGCTTTCAGCTCAATAGTCGTCATAGATCGTGTGAACACCGTGGTGGGAAGTCGCAGGAAACTTGAATCTTATACCACTGTGATAGGATGCACTGCTCCTATCAATAATCTTCCAATCTAGAACCCTCCTTGGATCGAAGATTGGATTATCCAGATCAAGAGGAAATTGCTAGAAGAAGATTTCCTCGATGACGGAAGGATACGACTAACAAGCTGGAGAGAGAAATATGTAAGGAACAAATTGTATTCATTGATTCCTCTTGCTCAACAAGAAACGTTTTTAACAGGACAATTGAACCGCTAATGGTCAAACTAAAATCAAAACATAGAATCAAATTATAAGTGAACCCAATATCATGGAAACCTATCACAAGAGACGAGGAAGCGTCTGTCGAGGCGAAGAAGAGCCGACTCCAGGCGTGGGGGTTTCGTTCGCCCAGATCCGAGCGGAATCGGGATGGCGAGCTAGGCCAAGGCGGGCGGTTTCGGCTGAGCGGACGAGCGGAGAATGGTACTAGCATAGAGACAAAGCGACGTCGGATCCGCGCGATTGGGGGGATTGATTAGCGGCGCAGATCCGAGGCGAAGAACCTGGAATCCTCCGAGAAGTGCAGGGCCGAGCGACGCCAGGCGAGAAGACAGCGCGAGGCCGAGGCGATGAGCGGGCGCAGAACCGAGGCGGGGCGAAGCGAAGGGTTCACTGAATCAACTCGGCGAGTTGATTCAGAACCCAGTTAACTCAAAAAAACATAGTGAACCGAAACAGTGTACATGCATAAATAAAAATCAATCTGATTTTCATTTTAGAGTATTAATTTGATCGAAATTGTTTAACTTTCTGAATGAAAATTAATTATACTCTGTTCAGATTTTAACAACAAAAATCAGATTCATGTTATGCTCAATTAACTGCATATGGGAGGCGACTGATACCAATTGTTGGATCAAAATCATACAGTGGAAATGAATTTAACAGGATCAAATTCATAACAGAATAATTAGCATACTTGATTACTGCATAATAAAACATACCTGAATCCATTGCTGGAAGTTACCTGCAGTGCAAAAGCTTGGGTTGCCGCTTCCAGTCTAACCGTATGTCTCTTGGGTCAGTTTCTTTGAGAGTAAGAAATTGGAGAACGATAGGATAGACCGGGGACTATAACTCATATTTATATCTTATACACGAGAAAATATAATTGTGATAATCATGGATTCTGTCTCTCAAAGATTTCTATAATTATCTCCAGGTATCTACACAGTATATTACACGACTAAAATTATACCTGATAAGCTTCCTAAAAGATTTGATCACGTTATTTAAGCTTATCAAAATGATAGCACATATAATTATCTGATTACACGTTCGGTCTCAATTAGATTAATCATAATAATCTAACAGAAAATGCATCCTCATTGTTAATTGTTTCAAACTATTCCATTAAATACAGATTTTTGAAGAATGGAACTACATAGACAGAGATATTGTTCCATTTTTTTTATATTTTTGGCTCTGCTTGAAGGTTGAGGTAACCATAAGAGCAACCTAATCCAGTAAGGATGAAAATCTCACTTCAAATAGAATAGCTTCTTCTTTATGGGTTCGAGTAAAAAGGTCTTGGGGGTCGCCTCCCTTCTAAATCAAGTGACGTCTCACTCATGCTTAGTCATAGTGAGGTTTAATGGCTATTAAAAGCCATTTAATCCACTCAGGCGTCACCACAACATTGAGCCAGGCGATGCCTCACTTCTGGCATTGCCTTGCTGAGGCCCAAAACTCAAGCGACACTTGAGCCTTCAAGCATTGCTTTCAAGTTATGTTCAGGCGATGCTTCCAAGTATAAAAGAGGCAGCCCATATGCAACCAAATCTGACCACCATTCGCGTCCCATAAGTCGCGAATGCATCCATTGGAATCCTATTTCGAACCTAAATAGACTCATGATTTGCACCTCTGCACACCCGCGCTAGACAGAGCCTCATCGGTTACAATCTTACCAAGTAAAGAGAATGAGTTTATGTACAATTTACTTTCTTTTCACTTTCCAGGCAATATGAGATATTTACACATTATTTTCATTGATACTTCATAAAGTTAAGTATTATATTCTTAATTATCTCATATTTGTAATATTTTAGACTACTATTTGAGCATAAATATATCATCCAATTTAACTTGAATGTTGGCTAATGAATAATGGATTTTATACCTGTCATCTCAAGTTATTTAATTAAGATTAGTTCAATGATCCGAGGTATATACTCCACCATCGATTTTGGCTCACAAAATGGGGTCGCACCATCATTTTTCTTGACATTTAACACATAATTTCCCAATGATCCCTACATGATGAAATCGAGAGGTGAACACAAAAATAAAGACTCGACTCAATGTGGTGATAGTCTCTACAGTTCATAGCTGTATAGGATAGGTGGGCAACTCCTTTGAACCTTTTCTCAGAAAGACATGTCTTTTTTATTGACTAGACAATAGACACGATGTCCTTAAATTATTCGTTGTATAGTATAAACAAAACACATATCTCCCACAAATATATTCATGATACAAGCTTAGTTCTCATGGTTGGATTCATTTTTGGCAATGACACCTCTTCCTGGGTTTGCGAGAATTTCTAAACAATTAAGCCCCATTAATTCACATTTGAAGCGGTCCCTTTTCTTTCTCAAGTAATTACTTGTTGAAGTCTCACATCCAAATTGTGAGAATCATTAAAAGCTTCGAGCTCAATCTCATGCAGGAGACACAGTTTAAACAAGGAATGAGATAGGAAATTAACCCCTTATAGTGACCATACTTGATCTTAACGGTTAGGTTGTCTCTTTGAAACAAGATCGCGGAATCTCCAGTAAATATGATTGGGTTTTCCATCGCCTTGAATTTAATTTTCAAGGGCTTTAAGATATATTTTTTTTGAACTGAACTTATTTACCTAAGTACTTAATTTAACTTACCTTTTCTTAATTTAATTTAACTTGAACACGTAACTTAAGTATTTAAATTACTAATCATCATCTCTTTCCAACCAACCACCACAACACAACTATCGCCACCACACCACCACCCCATCACAACACCACCACCACAATACAACAATCACCACTCCAACCACCATACCACCAAAATATCACCACCACCACCACTATACTACCACCATCACAACATCCCACAACCATAATATCACCACCACAACAACCCACCAACACAACAACACAACACCACACCACCACCAAAACGCTACCACCACCACCACAACAACACCCCACCACCACAATATCAACACCACCACCACAACACATCCACAATATTACCAGCACCACCACCACCACCATTACCACAACACCACCATCACAATCATAACACCACCACACAACAGAATCACCATACCACCACCACCACAAAATAATACCACGACCAACACCATAATATCACCATAACCAAACACCCCAATCTAACCACCACAACACCACCACCCTATTCCAACCACTACCACCACAACACCAATACATTAACACCACAACCACCACAACAACCCACCACAGTAAAAACACCACACCGCCGCCAAAAAATCATAATACCACCACCACCACAATACCACCATAACCAAACACCCCAGTCCATCCACCACAACACCACCACCCTAATCCAATTACCACCACTACCTTAACATCACAACCACTACACCACCACAATATCACCACCACCACAACACCATAACAACCCACCAATACAAAAACACCACACCACCACCACAAAATCATAATACAACCACCACCACAATACCACCATAACCAAACACCCTAATCCAATCACAACACCACCACCACCCCAATCCAACTTGCACAACATCATACAACCATCACCATACCACCATAACCAAACACCACAATCCAACCACCACACCACCACCACCACCACAATACCACCACCATAACACCACAACAACCCACCACTACAAAAATATCACACCACCAATAAAAAATAATAATTAATATATTTAACTTAAATGCATTTAACTTAACATAACTTAATTTATTTATTAAAAATTTAAGCGCAAAAGAACAAGGTCTTAGTCTCATTCCTTTGGACGTCTTCTTTACTCGTTTAACAATTTGGTTAATGAATTTGCAATATGTTTCTTGGACCTCACATAGTCTTACTTATGACTCATGGAGAAAAGTTGTCTAATGATATTATATCTTCGACTTATATGTCTTGACTTATCATTATACAGTACATATGTACTATGCTAATTGCAAATTGGTTATCACAATATAAACATATAGTTGGCACGGATTTTGTCCAGTTCGGAATATCCTTCACAAGATTCCTTAACCATTCAGCTTCTTTGCTACATTTATCTAATGCAACGAATTCAACTTTCATAGTGGATCTGATTATTAGTGTTTGTTGAGAGGATTTTCGGGATATATCGGCACCTCCCAATGTGAATACATATCCACTAGTGCCTTTAGAGTCTTGTATATCAGATACCCAACTAGCGCTAGTGAATCCGCCAATGACTTCAGGATATGTGATATAGTGTAGACTATATTTACGAGTGAATCATATATACCTCAGTGCTCTCATGATTACTATTCAATTTTCAGATCTTAGATTACTTGTATATCTTACAAGTCTACTCACAATATAGGCAATATCGGGTCTGGTATAACTCCTTAAGTACATTAGACTACTTACCACTCTTGTATATTCCACTTGGGAGATGCTTTCCGCCTTGTTCTTAGATGACTGTTGACTCATGTCAATTAGAGTTATAGATATATTAGAACTATTCTTTCCAAACTTGTCTAAGATTTATCAACGTAATGTGACTGACTTAAGACAAGTTCTTCATTAGTCCGTGTAATTTTGATTCCCTAAATTATATCAGCCAGTCTCAAATCTTTCATATCGAACTAAGAATTCAATAAAGACTTGTAGATTTAACCATGCGATCATTGCTTCCCACAATGAGCATGTAATCAACATATAGAGGTAGAATCACATAACCGTGTTTAGTATTCTTGTATAGACATTTGTCACACTCGTTGATTTTGAAATCATTTGATATCATCACATTGTCAAATTTTTATGACATTACTTTGGCGCTTGTTTTAAGTTATAGAGAGATTTTACAAGTTTACAAACTTCTCACTTGACCCGACACTATGCAACCATCAGGGTTGTCCATATATATTTCTTCCTCAAGATCTCTAATAAAGAAGACCGTTTTCACATCCATTTGATGAATTTTCAAATTGCGCAAGGCGCCACTAACTATTATCATCCTAATGGATGTTATTCTCTTAATTAGAAAATATGTATCAAACTAGTGTGGACCTTCCTTTTGTCTATACCCTTTGAAGACAAGTCTAAAGGAGATGCATTTTTAAAGAACGATGCGTTCTTCGATTCCATTATGGAATTCTTGTGTATATCTGAATTTTTTGATGGACACAAAATGAATCTATATGCATTGCTTCTATGCACATAACCAATGAAAACACAATCAATGATTTTGGGTCATATCCTCGTTCTCTCAGGACCTAGTGCTATTACTTTTGAAAGACACCCCCACACTTGCAAGTATTATAGAAAGGCTTCATTCTTTTAAATAACTCATATGGAGACTTTTTCTCCTACTTACGAGGTACCTTATTTAGAAGGCAATTAGCTGATATGATGGCTTCCGCCCATATTTCGCGGGGTAATCCAGAGCTTAACATCATATTCAGAATGCAATTCTTTCGTTCGACAACATCGTTCGATTGAGATGAGTATGGTGGAGTTACCTCGTGAATAATTCTTTGTTGAGCACAAAAAACACCAAACAATTCTACGCATTCACCTCCTTCATCACTTCTCAACCTCTTAATCTTTTTGTTGAGTTGATTCTCAACTTCTAGTTTGTACGCTACAAAATTTTTAATTGCCTCACCTTTGCTTTTAAGCAAAAACACATAAAAATTTTTTGTGAAATATTTTGTACTATCATATATGAAAGTCACACAATATTTGTTACCACCTTTTGTGGGCATGATGTTCAAATCAGATAGATGAGTGTGGATTAATTAAAGGAGTTTAGTTTTCTTTTAACATTTTGAATGGAGGTTCTCGTTAATTTTGTTTCAACACAAGATTCATGTTTGTGTTAATAATCTATTTGAGATTTGGGTATATACTCCCAATTCATTAGTTCCCATATTGTGTCATAATTTAGGTGCCAAATCTATTATGCCAAAAACTAGAAGATTCAAGCAAATAAATAAAAGAATTATCTTTATTGATATTATTGGGTATGATGGACATTACATTCATTTTCCACATGCCATTTTTAACAAGGGACAAACCTATAGCTTAATATGGCCGCAAATTCATCAGCAGCTTGCAAGGTACCTCAATGTATAATTGAGAATTAAGTGCGGTGGTCACATAAGCTCAAAAGTGGAGTCAATACTTACTTGGATACAAACCGACCATCAGCCATTGTGCACCATCCTTATGCAAACTATACAAAAAAAAAATGGATTGGTAAATTGATGAGATTTGAGTTTGAGGTGTGTTACAAACCTGGATGAGAAAACGGTCCAGCTGATGCATTGTCATGGCTGCTTGGTGTTAGGAAATAGATCTAATGGCACGAATCACATCAGAACGATATAAATGAAAAATTGACACACGAATTACAATGGTTCTCTCCCAAGGTGGGAGGTACGTTCACTTGCCGCTTGCAGGCTTTAATCCACTATAGTCTCCCAATCGGGGAAGATCGTTACACCCTCCGACTTCCTCTTGTAGTATCTCTTTCTTTTCGATGCATATGGTGACGGCAACAAGCCGTATAATCTAGGGTTTAGGGTCGACTCATTACGACCCATATGACCAGTATGACCGTAGTTGGTTCAAGGATCTCGTACTGGTCGTATCAACAGTATCAGTATGAGCCACACGACCCGTACGACCAATACGAGTGGTATGACCCACACTACTTATATCAGCTTGACTGCTCTGCGTCTGGTCTCAGTAGTGCTTCGGTGTAGATTAGACTTCACACTCAACACTTGGAACTTCCTTAGTTGTCATGCAAGGATGCACTTGACAAGTTTATGGCATCCTACAGACGTTGCGAAAGTTGTATCAAAGGGACAATGTGGCTTCGGAATTGTATACAACGGTACTAGAACGACCTTAGAATCACCGAGAATACCATGTGAAAGATGGACTCCTACTTTTCAAGGGCCGCTTATATGTACATGCAGACTATACTTTGCGAGAATTGATTCTCCAAGAGTACCATGATGCGCTGCTCGGAGGCCATGCAAGCATTAAAAGAACATCTGCTCGCGTGTCATCTCATTTCTACTGGGCTACATTACGACAAGATGTAAAGACCTATGTGCAAAACTGCCATATATGCCAACAAGTGAAGGCAGTGAATACAACGCCCCAAGGTCTCTTATAACCACTGTCAATACCAGTCGGTATTTGGATGGATATATCCATGAATTTCATTACACTTTTGTCAACTTCCAATGGCCATTTAGTTATCCTTGCATTGGTTGATCGTTTCACAAAATATGCTTACTTCAGCTCCATGACAACAGGGTTTACAGCGGGGAGTGTGGCAAGATCTTTGTGCGCGACACGTCTGTTCCTCATTTTTTATGGGCCCCTGCCCAAAACATAAGTGGACTTTTATAACATACTATTTTGCTGGAAAAAAAGGGTCCCTGAGGAAAGTGGACCCTTTGAATGGGGCCCATGAGGAAAGTGGACCCTTTGAATGGACACCGGGCCGTCGCCCTTACCTCTCAAGGTCGGGCCTGGTGCGCGACATATGCAAGCTTCAGAATACCCAACAGAATTGTCTCAGATCGAAACCCAATTTTTATCAGCGCATTCTGGCGCGAACTGTTCAAACTACAAGGCACTCTCTTATCACACAGTAGGGCGTATCATCCTAAATATGATAAACAAATAGAGGTCATTAATAGAGTGGTTGAAGATTATTTGCGCTGCTACGTAAATGACTCTCAAAAGAATTGGTCGGACCTCCTACCATGGCCAGAGTTACACTACAATACACCACAACAATTTGCCACGAATGACACCCTTCGAAACCGTGAATGGTAGATGATGAGCAGACAAATAACCTTATATTTGTCTGTATTTTCACTTTACTTCTTGTTTGTTCCGTTATTTTATAAAGTCGTTTGATGTTTTCTTTGTCCATTTTAGGTTGAAAATGCGTACTACATGATATGAAGTGGTCCGAAGAAGTTTCGGGTGAATTCCAGTTGATCGAGAGCAAAAGAGAGCAAAAGAGAGCAAAATCAAGCAAAAGGCTGATTGATCTATTCGTCATCAAAGGCTCACCGAGGACATGATTCTCATCCGATTAAGGCGTGCCATATCTTGATCGAAAGCTGACTCAAAGGGCTACATTTTATTAGTTTACATCAAGACGTAATTTGAAGGTCTAAAGGATCAAACGGGAGAGATTCCAGCACTGTAAATTTTATTCGCCCAAGAGGAATTCAGGCTAGGGTGAATCAAAAGTGATTCGCCCAAGAAGAGATCGATTCACCCAATCAATAACCCACTGACATTATGATTCGGTTTAATCAAATTATGGGGCTGCACGAATCAAAAGTGATTCGTGGAGAATTCGCCTGTAGATCAAATCTGGGCAGATTGACCTGTTCACCTTCGAAGGCTTGTCGAATCGCATGATTCTTATCCGATTGAGGAGTTGTATAGCTTGTTGGAAAGCTACTTCAAAGGGCTACAACTTTTTAGTTTACATAAAGACGTGATTCGAAGGTTTAAAGGGTAAAACGAGCGAGATTCTAATGCTGCAGAAATGATTCGCCTAAAAAGAATTCAAGGCTTGGCAGAATCAAAAGTGATTCGCCCAAGAAAAAGTGATCCGCCCAGCCTCATTATAGCACTGAGATATTGATTCGGACACTCTGTCTAAATCATTTCATTAAGCCTTGCCCGAATCACTTTTGATTCGGGCACGGCGGGTAAATATAAATAGAAGAAAAGATGGGAAAAATTAGAGAGAGCCTTGGGGTGCCTCAAGCGCCTAGGGTTCCTCCTTGAGACAAAATTCTAAATCGAAAACTTGAAGAATTGTCAAAGATTTGGAGAAGACACGCGCAATTAGAGATTCTACGTCAACCCTTTACTCATTCCCTACTTCTCTACTACTCTACTTCTTTATTTTCCCTTGTTATACATTTTTTCATTATGTTTTGTTTTAAACTCACCATGAGTGACACTTGAGTGAGTAGTTGTTTAGTAGTAGGGATTCCTATGGATCCCTTATGTTAGATTGTAATGCAAAACATGCAATTTTATTATGAATGAGGTTTTTGGATTGGAAATTCTTATGCTTGTTCTTCATGTTAATTCTATGCACACTAAGTGTTTAACGAAACGCATGAATGAGTATGAATTGATAAAATACCTAGGGATGGAATGAGAATTGAGCCTAAGTTGTTTTAAAGATCAAGCATGATTATTTTAGATAGCTTTTGTGCGCGAGAGTGACATTCGCCATTTATTATGCTAAGCATAGAGCGGACTTTAGTTAACTACCAATAGACCGAGAGGTTGAAATTAGGAGACTTTTGTTCTACACGATTCAATAGAGCGAGAGTTTGAGAATTGTGTCACTTAGGTATCATTCTCATTCTAGAGGAGCGAGAGTTGAATTTAGAATGTGTGATACTTTAGCCTAGAATAATCAATCAAATTAACTCATGAATATATTTCTGTTTTGCATTGCTAATCGCATGACATAGGGGTAAAATAGGATTGCGACTACGTTTTCTCTATTATTTTACTTCCACCCAAATTTGAACTTGTCTTTAATATTCACTAGAGATACCTCACCTAAAGGAAAAACTCCTCCTTTTATTTAGTAGACTCGCATTAGGCATTACTAGCTAGCCTTAGACTAATCTAGGCTTTTCTCTTGGGTTCGACTCAAGGTCACTCGCATTATAAATATTGTTTGCGTACCGTGATTGGATTAGTATTTATACTACCACAATTTCGACAACGTTCAGTAGACCCCTCCGACCCTTATTCATTATGTCCTTAGGCAAGTTAGTGTGCCCATTATGGATCACTTACTCATACAGCACACGCATTTGTTGTCCCAACTAAAAGAAAACTTACTCAAAGCCGGTCTTCGCATGACCCAATAAGCTAATAAGAAGAGACGTGATGTGGAATTTGAAATAGGTGATTTTGTTTTATGTTAAGCTTTGTCCTTATCAACAATCTACTGCACGCATGCAACTTTGCCCAAAGCTCAGCAAATGTTATTACGGTCCATTTCAGATCACTGGCAGATTGCTTATCGCATTACCCCTGCTTGACAATGCTCGCATTCACAATGTTTTCCGCGTTTTAGTCCTGAAACGTTGTAAGGCGACTCCTCCTTTTCGTGACATTGTCTGGCCTGATTGCTGTAGGATCACAACCACAGTAAAATAGGAACTTTCATATAACAATGTATATAAAATTGAAATGACTGAACAGGGAATAGAGCAGAAATATAAAACCAGATTCATTGAAGCTTGCTCGGCAATTTCCTTAAAGCGTAATTGCCCCCCTTCCGTGCTGGGTGTGGTTTAACAATCTGCTTCACAGGATACGACAACTGGACTTCGAACTGATTGTATTCGTGTTCGCATGATGCGGGCGCACACAAGTTTTGGCGTTTCGGGGCGAATCGGCTCGTGCTAAAAATTAAGTCCAAATAATTCTCCTTTGAAGCAGCCACACTTCTCTCTCGCATAGGTGATTCCTATTATGGTAATCCCTCATTACCTTACTCGGAAATTCCAATTCCTACTCCACAGAATCATTAAAAGCTTCAAGTTAAACCTCGTACAGGAATCACTGATTATTAAGGAATGAGTCTGGGGGTTTACCCCCCACAGTGACCTCACTTCGTCTCAGCAAAGAGGTTATCCCATTGAACCAAGTTCTTGGGATCTCCAGTCATCATGGTTGGATTTTTCCTTTTACATTGACTTATTTCATTAGAGCTTCAATCCCATTCCTTTAGCTTATTCTCTACTAGGTCTATATTTAACCCTTTGGTTAGCGGATCCGCAATATTCTCTTTGAACCTTACATAGTCAGTTATAATTACTTCTGTAGAGAGTAGCTGTCTAATGGTATTATGTCTTCGACGAATATGTCTATACTTACCATTATACAGAACACTTAGTGCCTGTCCAATAGCTGACTGATTATCACAGTGTACTCAAATTGCCGGCACAGGTTTTGTCTACTCTGGAATATCCTCCACAAAGTTTCTTAACCATTCAGCTTCTTCACCACATTTATCTAATGCGACAAACTCAGCTTCCATTGTGGATCTGGTTATCACAGTTTGCTTAGAGGATTTCCAAGATATAGCAACACCTGCTAATGTAAATATATAACCACTCGTGGCTTTCGAATCTTTATATCAGAAATCCATTTGGCATCACTGAATCCTTCAATGACTCTTGGATCTCGGGTATAGTATAAATCATATTCCCGAATGAATCGTAGATACTTCAGTCCTCTCACGATTGCTTCCCAGTGTTCTGATCTGGATTACTTGTATACCTTGCAAGTGTGCTTAGCTATGTCTAGTCTTGTACAATTGATTAAGTACATCACACTGCCTATCACCCTGCATATTCCAATTGATTGACACTTTATTTTCTGTTCTTAGACAAGTGTCGTGAAATATCAATTGGAGTTATAGATACACCAGAATTCTCTTTCCCAAACTTGTCTAGAATTTTATCAACATAATCAACTTGAGACCATATGTTGTGCGTGTAATTTTGATTCCCAAAATCACACCAGCTAATCCCAAATCTTTCATATCAAACTTAGAGTTATTGCTTTTGTTGACTTCACCATGCCTTCATTGCTTCCCACAATAAGCATATCATCAAAGTACAAACACAAAATCACATATCCATGATTAGTGTTCTTAACGTGTACACATTTGTCACACTTGTTGATTTTGAAACCATTTGATAGCATCGCACGGTCAAATTTTTCATGCCACTATTGTGGCGCTTGTTTAGACCATTAAAAAGTTTACAAACTTTACTCTCTTGGCCTGGCACAACACAACCCTCATGTTGTTCTATATAGATTTCTTTCTCCAATTGTCTAATGAGAATTGCAGTTTTTACATCCATTGATGAATTTCCAAATTGCGCAATGCCGCAATGGCAATTATTATTCTAATGGAAGTGATTCTTGTCACTGGAGAAAATGTATCAAAGTAATCTAAACCTTCTTTCTATCTATACTCTTTAACTACACGTCTCGCTTCATACTTATCTATTGCGCCATCCACCTTCATATTCCTAGTAAATACCCACCTAGAACTCATTTCTTAAACATCTAACACGACTGGATGGGAGATCAGTGACCTTTGGAGATGGTGGAAAAGGACAAGTTGTTGGAGAAGGTGTTCTGGAACTACCTGGATTACCCAGTCTAACAAATGTGCTTTATGACGTAAAGTTTACCAAAAATTCATGCAGAGTTCTCAATGCCGATGGTGATTATGTGATGTGAGGCAATCGTTCTACTAACAACTGCTATTTGTTAGATGTTGCAGGAGTAGTTTCTGATGCAAACTGTCTACTTAGTAAGACATATGAGATGAATCTGTGGCACCAGAGATTGAGGCACTTGAATCTGAAAGCTCTGAAGAAGTTGTCAAGCAAGAAGCTGGTGAGAGGGCTTTATATTCTCAAAGGAGAGGAGATCAGAGATGTAGCACTGCACTTCTGGCCAGAGGCTCTTAGCACTGCTTGTCACACACTTAACCGTGTAACACTGTGGGGGAGTACTGACAAAACGTGCTACGAGATCTGAAACAACATTTTCCTAGGATACTCCTGCAACAATCGTACCTACAGAGTCTATAATCGGATAACGAGGAATATTATAAAGTCATCAAATATTGTTATAGATGATGGAGAACTAAATACCACTGACGATGCAGAACGTTGGATTTCACAGGTTGCTGATGAAGATCCAGTAAGTGATGTTGAGGTCCCAGCAGAAAAAGCTGTAACAGAGGCTGATTCATAGACACCAGTTGTTGAGGAACATGCTGAGGAAAGTGCTGATTCAGAAGAGGAGATCGAGATGATTCCTTCATGTCTTGTTCAGAAACGCCATCCTTTGACCAATGTCATTGGAAGTCCAAGTGGGAGTATGGTCACTCGAGAGGTTAAGAAGAATTATAGAGAGATGGTTCGCTTCACTTGTTTTGCATCTAAAGAGCTTGTGGAGAAGGAGTTGATCTTGACTCATGTTCGCATAGATTGCGAGAAAGCTAATATCTTTGGTAGATTTTTTTACTGGAGCTGAAATGTCAGCAGAAATACCAGTTTCTGTTGATCTGACTGGTTCCTCGGTAGATGGTACAGAAGGAGTTCTTGTGATTTGAATAAGATCATCATCATTTGTATGTGTAGGAGGATGATAAGTAGGCATTTGTAGACTTTTCTCTGCAGTGCTAGATGACTGTTTGAATGGGAAAAATACCTTCATGAAAATTAATATCCTCTTAACTTGAATTTCATCTTCTCAGATCTAAATCACGCAACCTTCACCACCAACTCCTCACTCTAGGTCAACTTGGAGGATTCGATTGGTTGTGCATTAGGGTGTCTTCGGAGCTGGACGAGAGAGCGATGTCAGTGGAGCAGTTGTACGTTGTATATGCAGACGACACCGTTTGACTTCACTGAGAATGAAACGGTGTCGGCTTTTAAAGACAAACTGTATATGTAATATTATTCTCTTTAGCCATCTGCAAACAGTCCATTTGGTCGAGGCCCGATTTTCAGCGCGAAAAGTCCGCGGGCTCAAGATCTGGCCCGGCCCATGCATAGACCCGAAAAAGCCCAGTCTAATAAGGATCAGAGCGGACCGGGTTCAAGTCTAATATCGAAAGTCCGAATCAGTCAGCGGCCGTACCCAAACTAATTAATTTTAATATTTTTATCCTTTTAAAATTAATTTTAATATTTTTATGAAAAAATATAATTATTTTAATTTTGTAATTTTTTAGATTGGGCCGGTCCAGTCCGGGGTGTACAGACGGCCCACAAACTTAATATTTTATACAGGCCAGTCCGACCCGAAAAATATTAACGGGACAATTTATTTTTCCTCAGCCCCCTTGTTAGGGTCTTATGTCCCGTTGCCGAAACCTAATTCTCTTTCTTTCTGGTCGTCTTCCTCTCTCCTCTTCTCCCCCTGGAAAACCCTAATCAGAAATCATGGTGGGTGTTTTTAGGTTCTCTTGTTCTAGATAAAGTGTGGAACTTTATTAATCTACGTGAGTTTCTGGTGTTTTTTCTTCGTTGGCAGCCGCAAGGTGATTACATAGATTTGCACAGGAAGAGGAATGGCTATCGGCCGGACCACTTCGAGCGGAAGCGCAAGAAGGAGGCGCGTGAGGTCCACAAGCGCTCCGCCATTGCGCAGAAGGTTTGCTCTGTTTGACTGATTTTTGTAGTCAGTAGAATTTTTTTTTTTTTTTTTTGAAGTTTGGATTTGATTGAGTGTTTATGAATGGCGTGGAAAAAATGAAACAGGCTTTGGGTATCAAGGGCAAGATGTTTGCCAAGAAGCGGTACGCTGAGAAGGCTCAAATGAAGAAAACGTAAGTGCCACTATTCGTGGTGTATTTGTGTACCAATGTTGTCACTAAGGTACCGTATTGGAGGTACTACTGCACCATTGCATAATGACTTAATTTTCATTGGTTAAGCCCCAAATCAATTGTAGGGCGAGTCGTGGTTAGCATTATACTTATATTGGTATCTATGCTACGATGCTAAGATGCTCGTGCCTTGATGGTGTTGTTGTTTTCTGATGTTGAGCGTTGTTTAAGTCACCTCATTGTTTGATCAAGAGCTCGAACTATCATCACTTAGTGCTTAAGGATCATGATACATATCTGAGGAGAAACTATGAAAATACATTCATCGTCTTTTGTTGTATGGGACAGTTTGGCTATGCATGAGGAGTCAACAAGTAGGCGTAAGGTGGATGAAAATGTGCAGGATGGAGCTGTCCCTGCATATCTACTTGATCGTGAAAATACAGCGCGTGCTAAGGTCAGCCTTTAACCATCTTATTGGATGACAATCATTGTAACGATTACGAAGACGTCAACATTTTCGTCATTTGTAATTTATAGGTTCTCAGCAATACTATTAAGCAAAAGAGGAAAGAAAAAGCAGGAAAATGGGATGTTCCTTTACCGAAGGTAAGATTGTAAGCTGCAAAGTAACATATGCAGATTTCTCTGTCATCACCACCTACATTCACGAGTATAGTAGCACAACTACATCGGCTTAAAGTGATCCAAAACCTTCACTTCACTTCACATTTTATTTTATTTTTGATTTATCATGTTCAAAGCATCAGTGACATCTCGAGTCTGCATTGTTGCCCGAACGTGGTAGTATAGGACTGAACATCAGAAATTTTGTATCCTGAGTGGTGTAATTCTGTGAGATGTGCCCTGAATAGTTTTGGGCTAGAGCTCTGCGCACCTCGGATTAGCTGAATTAATCTACGAGAAGTCTTACCTGATCCTATTTGCTGTTGGCTTGGGTAGAACTACTATCTCTGATGTGCTCAGGATGAAATTTTATTCTGCCTTGCCATTCCCCCGCAGGTCCGACCTGTAGCTGAAGATGAAATGTTCAGAGTCATCAGAACTGGAAAAAGAAAAAGTGAGTTACGCATTTTAAGCTTTTAAGGGCTGCAAATAAACATCGTATCTTCTTACCAATCATTTTTATCATGCTATTGTTTTACCTTGTCCAGCGAAGCAGTGGAAGAGGATGGTCACAAAAGCAACATTTGTTGGACCGAGTTTTACTAGGAAGCCCCCAAAATATGAAAGGTTTATTCGCCCATCAGGATTGCGGTTCAGTAAAGCACATGTAACACATCCAGAATTGAAGTGTACTTTCAACTTAGAGATCATTGGAGTAAAGAAAAACCCCAATGGTCAGATGTATACATCTCTTGGAGTCATGACAAAAGGAACCATCATTGAGGTATTGCCATAAAAAATGCTATTTACTTGGGTACAAGGAACTGAGAGATAGCAATGCTTTGACAACTAACATTACTAAAATGCACCTGTTGGTGATTTCAGGTTAATGTTAGTGAACTTGGTCTGGTCACACCAGCTGGTAAAGTTGTATGGGGTAAGTGTTTTTTACAGTTTCCACTATCCCATGAATGAAAACCCCATACTGAATTGGCAAGTGCCTTGCAATATTGATTCCATTTCTCATTTTCACTATTATTCACCTCTTTGTAGGGAAATATGCTCAAGTGACCAACAATCCAGAAAATGATGGCTGTATCAATGCAGTTCTACTCGTCTAAGCATCGTCAAAATACATGACACATTTTAATCCGCCTTTGCGAGGAAACCAGGGTTGTATCAACAGCGTAGAAGTTACAGCCCAATTTGCAGAGTAGAGACCACCTATCATGTCTGCCATCAGTTTTGTTTTAAGATCAATACAACTGTAGCATGATTTTATTTTGGAGACTGTTTGTCAGTGTATTGTAATGAAGAAGAATTCCTTCAAAGATACAGAAGTATAAGATTATGCATCAAGTTGAAAATCTCCTGTATTCTTATTGGTCTCTTGGTGGATTGAAAGTGGGACAATAATGTAGGGGGATCTCATCTTGGATAGGCAGGAAATAAAGTAGAAAAAGAAGAAAGCAACTGGAGCCCATTAATATAAGTACCAAGTTGCACTATAATGTTAGGTTTCCCATTGATCAAACCTTTGCTGTCATACATTTTTCAGTACGAAGTTTAATGAATGTTTGACTTATCATTTTGAAGTCTTATACCAATATTGTGACAAATCTACCAGATTTAAGAACAGTTTTCTCTCTAAAGATGGGTTAAATATAAATACTCAATATAGATGAATCCAACAAAAATGGGTAGAGGGAGATGGTATGTGGATTGGGTTGGGGAAGAGAGTGTGAGCTGCATCTACATGGACAAACAAAAGCCCACTTGCTGCTACCTTTGCCCAATTGTTATCCAGAAATTGGCAACAAACAACAGCTACTATTAGCTAAGGAGCACTACACGGAAGACAACACACCTTCATTTTACTTTATTACAAAAACGAGGAAAGTAGAGAGAGAAAGAGGAGAAACCCAAGAAGATCCAGAAAGGAGAGAGCTCCCTGTATTTGCTCCTGGATCAAATCGAACAACAAGAAGAAGAAGGTATAATAACTCATCATGTTATGAATTTTCTAAGTTGTTCATTTATTGCATGTCATAGGTTTCATGAGATGTATTGTTAAGTTTAAGGTTTGTTTATTGTGTTTGTGTTCCAATAATCTTAAATGTGAGGTATACAAGGATCAAAATGTCCCTTCTTTTCCTGTGACCTCCTCATTTTTTTTTGATTGGTTTATTCTGTAGTTTAGAGTTTGGATTCCTCTGGTTTGTTCTGAAATGCTGTGAATTGTTAGAGGGGTAGGATCTGGGGTCTTCTGTTGGAATCAGATGTTGTGTTCAGATGCAAGAATTCGCCTTGCTTAGGTTTTGAATCACTGAAGCTCAACTACTGGGTATTGTTGGTACCCTGATTTGTGGATCAGCATCACTGAATTGTAAATTGCAGGAGTTCTTATTTCTCAAAATGGAGAAACGAACTGTGTTGATTTGAGAATGTTGGCATTGATAGATATGGACCGAAAATGGTCTTAAAAGATTATAGCTGGGTTTTCTAGCTACTTGTTGTTGTAGTCGCTTGGCCTTCTAAACCAACCATTTGCTGCGGTCTTCTAGGACTCGGACCAGATGCGGCAACCCTGTAATTCTTTTAGTATGAAGAAGATATATATCATGTTTGTTATTCCTTCCATCTTCAAAATTGACTCTCCAGTTCAATTGCCAACCTTTAAATGGATTGTGTGAGATCGGTAGTTGGTTGTCGACATCCAGTTTGCTAGGTGTCACTATCAGCTGTCTCGTGGGAGGTGTCTTTGGGTGGCAATTGCGTGAAGCACCAGATCTTTATATTGGCACTTATCGAAACAGAACTACATTAGTTTCACCTGAGAGGTTGATCTGATTTCTTCGACTGACAATAATTGCATGATTCTGAATCTTCTTTGACTTGGCAGGTTGAAAAATGGTTGATAGATATAGTCCTTAGCTTCATTCAGAATGGAATCGCCTGTGAGTTTGTTTTACCCGTCAGTCAAATATTATCTAATTGATGTTCCATTTATTTTTTCCGATGTCCATGATACCTTTCCTTCTTTTCCCAATCCTCATTCTGTGCTTGGGTAACTCAGGTTGGTGAGACAAGGACTCTGAAATTTGGTGACCGGCTGAGCAGTGATGTTGTTGTGAGGCTCAGAACACAAGAAGGCCGAGATGATTGGCTATATTGCCACTCAGAGATTCTCAGGGCCAAGAGTAAGTATTTTGATGATCGCCTCTCAGAGAAGTGGCCTACAATGCAGATCCTGGACTCGCGGCATTGTGTTGAAGTGCACTGCCAAGAATCTGACATTGACTACCATGTCAATGTCTTACATTTATTATATTTGGCTAAGACTGATTTATCTGATGACATGCGACTTGGCGTCAGAAATGCTTTAGGCATTCTTAGAGTGGCTGTTGAACTCAGTTGCCCGCTGATTGTCTTTGCATGTATAAGTTACATAGAAGCTGTTCCGTGGGAGGAGTCCGAGGAAGAGGAAATTCTAAAAAGTATACCAAGGATGGGACCACAAGCAGAGCCAATTCTAGCTCGTCTCCAGCCTGTCAACCCAATGTCAGTCAGGAGAATTTTTGTGTCTGCTACCCGATTCGCCACGTCCTCGCCCCCCATAACAATGAAGGATATCAAATGCACTGCACAGGAGCAGCTTGAGTACATGCTTACTGAAGACGACGATGCTGCTATGCTAACTGTTGACGAGGAGATCAGAGGCGAAGTTAGAGATTGTGTTCAGAAACTGTTATCCAGGTTTAGCCATTTCAATGAAGCTTCAATCTCTGATATGGAATCTTCTGCAACCTGCAAAGGAGGCAAAATGCAGTTGTTTCTATCACATTTATCAGATTTATCATGGGCATGTCAGATTCTGATCAAGCTTGATCTTATGAAAGACCTTGTCATCGAATGGATGGAATCTTCGGAAAAGATAATCCATTTAGTCAAGCGAGCAAGCCAAGAGTCAGCACCAGAAATAAGCTTCAAAGTTGCAGAAATAACAAGCAAAGTACTGGAGCCTATCGGATACGGCACAGTCATCCTACCAACAGCTCAACGGCTGCACATGGTGAAACTGTGGCTTCCATTCATCAGGATCACCAAGCCTCTGCTCGACTCATCATCAGCTTGTGATGAGGAGGAGAACGCGGAGGCATTTCGAGTAGATGATGAGCTATGGCAATCGCTAGAGTCTGCTTTCGTTTCAATAATTCTAGCATTGCCGTCTGAGGATCAAGCAGAGATTTTGACAGAATGGTTGGGCAATGAGCACATCGGGTATCCTGATCTGACAGAGGCCTTTGAGGTGTGGTGTTACAGGACTAAGGTGACGAAGAGGAAGCTCACGGCCGTTACTGATATGAACAATAGTATTAGCAATAAGCATTAGTTCAACTTCATAGATCATTCGTTCCCAGAAAAAAAAGAAATCAGTTTCATCTTTTACAGCACTACATCTTCATTCAACATTTATGAAATGTATATATGAGCGATCCTCCAGTTTTTTTTTGACAACCATATGCTAATTTTGTTCCACATCCACGTGAGCAACACAAAGACAGGCAGATGCAGTCATTACAATATAACTGTATCGATCACAAAGCCGGAAACGAGTTAATTTCGGTGGAATGAGTAAACCCAAATTTACCTTCACCAGTTTTATTTGTTACCCATCGGCCATGAAAATAATTTGAAAGTATCACTGCACAAGAAACGCAACACACAAAATATAGGTGGAGGTAGATATTGTTACCATGAATAATGTGTGTATTGAGCTTTTTTATAAATCCACATACAATCAAGATGATATTTACAAATAAGAAAATATATACATCATATATATGATATAAAGATATATAAGAAATATCCCGCATATCTCTCTAACACAAAAGAGGGTATGGTGCAAAAACAGAACTCCAAAATCCTTAAATAACCATCGGAGCCAGGTAACCTCAGATATCAACAAAGTCATAGCATGCAAATGAGCCTCGACACTTGATCGAGAAATTGTAGTTTGCTTTTTAGTCTTCCAAACAATGAGAGAACCACCCAAAAAAACACAATAAAAGCAAAAAGAGAGCGACAATCAGTGGGATCACTAGCCCATGTCGCATTAGAATAGGAATGAAGCTGAAAAGAGCTAGATCGAGGAAGAATAGGCGACGAGTGATCGGCCCACGAAGGTATCGTAGAACACGAAGAAGGCTATAATGAATCTGAGTAGGAAGAGGCACGAGGGGGTATTGACCTTATAAACCCACTTGTAGGTGATAGGAAGAGGCACAAGTTCCCAAGTGTCAGTGAGCTCAAGGGCAGCTAGCTCCTCTGTCATTGAATACTACCACTCCTGATGAAAGCCAACCTCTTGATAGGAGGGGAGTTGGAAATATTAGCTGTAGCAAAGCCATAGTGCGCAGGAGGCCGAAGAGACTGACGATCAAAGAACATACTGAGGAGGGCACCAAAGATGTAGGCTCAATAATAGTAGGTGACGAAGTGGAACAAGAGGGGGGTCAGAGGAGGGAGATGAATGTGCTAGTGGCTGACGATGAGTGTAATGGAGTGTACACAGAGAGACACTATCAGAGGATATAGGGGTGCTAAGCACTGTAGAAATGTGAGAAGATGGGGAGGTGGCCCCATTGGAGGGCGGTGAGTGTGGTGGTGAGGCAGTGACTAGAGGGAGTATCAGGGAATCACAGGAAGGAGAGAGGTGCGACCGATGAGCGCGAAGTCGAACCAGATGATGGTCAAGGATATAAGGGACAAGACTCATCAAAAGTCACATCCCGAGAAATCCGTAAATGTCGTCCAACTGGATCCCAACGAAGATATTATTTGTGCTCTGTACCGTAGCCTAGAAAGACACACTCAATGGATAAAGCCGTCAACTTTTTGCACTCATGAGGTGCTAGGAGAAATTAGCATATACAACTAAAAAGGCGTTTATGGGAATACTCGAGGGGCTTTCCATAATGGAGTTCCACCGGAATACCCCCTTGAAGAGCTGAGGAAGGCTGAATGGTAATGAGATAAGCAACGGTAAAAACAGCCTCAACTTAATAGTGAGATGGAACACCTGAAGCAATCATAAGCGTATGAATAGACTCAAGAAGATGACATGCTTGCACTAAGAAACACCAATCTAAGTGTGTGAACCTGAACATGAAAACTGAGATAAAGTGCCTTGATTGGCAACGAAATGCTGAAGATGACGTGATAAGTGTTCCCCAGAAGAATCAGCACGGAGGGCACGAATGGGTGAATCAAATTGAGACAAGGAGCTAGACCCCATAGACTAAAAAGAATAAGATCCAAAGGATGTTGAGAAACACACTTACTAGTAGGATATGAGAACTGAAACTGTTTGCCTAGCTTACAACCTTGACAGTCTAAACATGCATCACTAGACACAGAACCTAAGAGAACAAGACAGAGTAAAGAAAAGATGGGAGAGCCACAAATGATGATGCCCCTGAGAAAACGAAGCAGTGGCACGAGAACTTGAAGCTTCTAGGAAGAGACTGACAGAGGTAATAAAAGGATATTAAAGCTAGTCCAGTTCCCAAAGATGTTGTGAGTCAAGGCATGAGGGGCAATATAAACCAGACCAGCTAGACAGTCCTGAATCGAATAAGAATCGGTGTCAAGGATTATACGACATCCATTATTAGTGAGTTGACTAGCAGAAAATGATCTGCATAATCAATTTGGGAACAAGGGAGAGGTTAGGAACATGAAAAGAGGAAGTCGAGAGAGTTCCTTATCCGGTAAGAGATAGGCTAGTCCCATCTGCGGTCTCAACAGACACAATCAGAACACCCTCTAACTTGTGTCTCACACACCTATACACTTGAATTAATTTAGAATAGTTATTCTACTGATCCCACAGACTCAACCTATTCTAATTAGTACAACGTGATCGTAGGTTTGCTATAGCACCCGCTGTAGCAACTAGCTGGTGCAGGTTCTGTCAGCGTCGCTCCAAAGCTTTCCGCTGAGCCAATCGAACTCTTCCACAAGCGCTGCACACTCTGGAATACTCCCCCTCACTTAATGACCGTCTGTCACTAGCGAGATCTGGCCTTCTGCAGATTGTCCGAGTTCCTCCACTCGACAATTCCCCTGCGGCCTGTGTTGATCAACCAACAAGTCCGTCCTGCTCTAAATTGATTTCTATGATCAAGCTCTGATCAGACTCTGCAAGTATTGATCAGCCTCTGCGTCAGTCACTCAGCTCTGCTCACGGTGGTGATCCGATCCTTCGCACAACTCTTCTGATTTTCACTTTACAATCTCAGGTGCTCGGATTCTGTCTGTGTGCTTGATTCTATGTTGGATGGATCCTTTGCTGCTCTCCCCAGCATCTTTTAAATAGGGACTCCATGCTCCATCAATATCAAATTTAGGAAGTTCCTAAAAGATCTCAACAAGATCCTTATCTTCTACTTTATAGGAGATTTGATTTCCCAATCAAATCTTCAAGTTGTGGCACAAAATCTTCTCTTGAGATATTCAGAGAATATTTAGAAGCCTCCCGTTGTACTGCTACTTCATATCTGGGTAGATTATTCTTCGTGCCAAAACTACTGCTCTGCTATAGCTCTCTGCTACAGCTCCTGATGTAACAACTGCTTGTTCACTCTGGCTGATTTTTCATCAGCTGTTGTCTTCACACGGACAGTTGTATCATCTTGCTTTCAATCTTCACGATACTCTACCGACCTGTTGCGATGCTGGCAGCAACCCTCCATACGTTCTTTAGACTGCTCCAAGTTGATCGGCATGCTATTGACTTTGGGCAGCTTGTTCTTCGCAGAGAAATCTGCTATTTAGGATGCTACACCACAGGTTGTTGTAGCAATGCCTTGTGCACTCTGCTTGTTCACTCTGGAATGCTCTGCACCAGCTGCTGTCTTCACATACTTGCTGTAGCAGACTCTTGTGTACCTTGCAGAAGTTTGTCAATGATGACACATACCTTAACAATCTCCCCCTTGGCATTTTTGACAAATTCAAAGACCCTTCTGATCTTAGGCAATCCTCATCTCGTCTTTAGACTTCTTCTCTTGCAGCTTCCTAAGCTTCTTCAGGATTTATCTCAATTCAAGAACTCAAGCTATCCCTAGCTTGTCTTCTGGCTTCTTCTCAAGTGGTGTCTTCAGATAGCTTCTGCTATCATCGGACGGTGTACCAACTTCTTGCTCTCTTTTTTTTTTGTCAGTCTTTTGAAGAAGTTTCTAGCTTCAATCTTCGCGGGATGCTGTAGCAACTTCTTGCGCTGGCTTTGTCAAGGATGCCATTACTTTAACAAAGTTGAGAATGAGCTTATGTTGGAAGTCCATGGACTAGCCCTTGCTAGCATAGGTGGGCGACGAGCGTATCTAGTGCATCAAAGTTCCCATCCTTAAATTTTGCTTCCAAATGTTTATGTAATTTTGATTCTCTGTTGGTGACTTGTATCAACTGGTTGCTATAGCAAGCTCTGAATCACTTTGTAAAAATTCTTTGCTTCGGCCGAACCTGATGAACGCACAAGCTTTGGATACCCAGTTTGTTAACTACCTACGTCTGGGGAGGACTTCTCTCTGTCCTCAAGATTTCACTATCTCGGTTCAAGTACAATGGATTCCAAAACTCAGCACAACGCTAGTTTAACCTCTACTTCTAACCTAAGAGAAATATGCTATTAATCTGATCACACTAATTAGCCACACAGTCTGATCCCACAAACTTGCTCACATTGTCTACACACTTCAGTCAAAGATATGTACAATCTAACTCAGCCTATACTAAGACATTATGTAACAGAAAGATGTTATAGCAACTTACTCTGCCAAGTTGCTGTAACTTCTGTCCACGACTCTCCAGACACTCTATGCTGAGCAGTCAAACTTTCACGACTCTGGCAATGCTCCCCCTTGATCAATGACCTCCTGTTAATATCTTGGAACTCTGCTTTGATCTCCGACATTCCCCGACAGCTCCTCTCCGCGACTATGCTCCAAAGCAAGTACTTGATCTTTCAACGAGACTACTCTCCAGTTGAAGTTCTTAGATCAGATTGCTTTAGTCGTGATCTTCTCTCAGCTCATGCACCCACAACTCTGTGCTCTAGCCTTTAGCTCCCGCTCTTTGCTTATGTGTATCTCTCTATCATTGTGTGTGTGTGTGTGTGTGTTGCACTCTCATATATAGACGCATCAATGAACGAACATAGGAATCCTAATTCCCTTAAGATTCACAGATCTTTCAACCGAACTTTGTACATTGGATCTTCTTTTAGATTCTTGCAAGTTGTTGTGAATTAATTTTCTAAAACCAATTTGGAACCTTTATCTTCTTCAATCTCTTCCGATCACTTAATGAAGACTTTTGATCAACTGTGATCGATTGGGAGACTCCTTTACTTGTTGTGACGCCATCAACAACCCTCAGGACGCTGTCCGTGCTGCTCCATGTTGATCAGCTACTTAACTTTAGCTTTGAGTCTCTATGATATGCTATAGCAACTTCTAGCGGTCGGTGGACAGCTTCCGAAACTTTCTCCAGCTACTGTTGCAACAGGTTTCTATAGCATCTTCTTGCAATTTGTTTTGTCAACTCCAGCTTCTAATTCCATCAGATGCTGAAGCAATTTCTTGCGGTTTGTTTTGTCAAGGATGTCATAGCTTAACATTATGATTAGAGGATTGTTATATTCAATGCTTGTTGCTAGAGTACAATATCTTGTGTGCCCCATATAAGTTTTGTGATTTCTTTGAAGACAGTTTGTTGTGAAGAAAAAATTGTGCATTTGGACTAAGATTTTTGCGGAACAGCTCGCACCATCACTCATGCATATTCACGTAGCTAGATCATTTTGAGGGATTTGTAGGTGCTCCTTTTTACTAAAAACCTTCACGAAGTAAAAATCTTCGTCTAGGATAGCTTAGAGGTTTAAATGGCTTGATATGCTAAATGCATCCGTATTTCCTATGAAAGTGAGTTAAGAGTGGTTTGCACCCCAAGGCTTTAGTTAAGGTATAAAGGCTTGAATAAAATCCAAGCTAGAACCTTAGAATTGCATGATCGGGTGTGTTCTCATTATTTTCTCAGCATGATAAAACTCTAAGTGTGGAGTGTTTTAATCGATCAGATTCTCGACCGATTATTGCCTTCGTTTCTTGATCGATTTGGTTCATTTTCGAGTATTATTGATCATTGATCTCTCTCTTTCTTGTCCCAAATGCCATTTAGCTCGGACGTCAGTTTACAAAAGCGTCAAAAATGGTCAAGATTTCATTAGAGGTCTTTCAGATCATATCTCCCGTATCTGTCAAACCAATCGTGTGATACGGGCGATACTACCACACTCAGAAGATCTTGTCTCCACGGAGGTTGTATCGACATGTAATATTGGCTGATACGTGCGACTTACCCAAAAATGCAGAGTATAAATAGAAAAGGGGTATTTTGGAATATGGGGTCCGAAAATCAAGGGTTTTGGCTTGACTTAAAGGAGAAGACTGTTGCCTATCATCATCAAGGAGTCCATGGAATAAGAAGGCAATATTAGAAATTTCTGAGGCTTAGATCATCTAGATTTAGATTCTTCTCTTCTATACTACTCCTCTTTGCTTGATTTTATTGTAAACACACAATTGGAATCATTAATGATGAAGATGGTTTGTGAGTAGTCTCCTTTGTTTCAAGGGGTCCTATGGACCTCACTAACACTCATACTCTTTATTTGCAAAGAAAACATTTTGTTTGATTGTTGGATGATTTGTTCCACTAAAGCCCTAATATGAGATGCATGTATGGTGTTTGAAAAAATAATTATGTGTTCATTTAAGCTTAGACTTTAATCTAAATTAGAAGACTAGGCCTATTCTTTTGCACTTAAATTTTAAGTAAATAAGTTAAGTAAAGTTAAGTTAAGTACATTAAGTATTGGTGGGGTGTTGTTTTTGTGGTGGTGGATTGTTGTGGTTTTGGAAGTGTTGTGGTAATAGTGGTGGTGTGGTAATGGTGGTGGTAGTGGTGTTGTGGTAATAGTGGTGTTGTGGTGGTGGTGGGTTGTTGTTGTGTTGTGGTCATGGGTTATTATTGTGGTGATGGTGGGTTGTGGTTGTGTTGTGGTGGTGTGGTGTTTTTGTGGTGGTGGGTTATTGTTGTGTTGTGTTGTGGTGGTGGTAGTATTTTTATGGTGATGGATTGTTGCGGTGGTGGTGGTAGTGTTGTGGTAATGGTGGTGGTGGTGGTGGGTTGTTATTGTGTTGTGGTGGTGGGTTGTTGTGGTGGTGGTGGTGGGTTGTGATTGTGTTGTGGTGGTGTGGTGTGGTATTTTTGTGGTGGTGGGTTGTTGTTGTGTTGTGGTGGTTGTGATATTGTGGTTGTGATGTTAAGGTACTGGGTTGTTGTTGTGTTGTGGTGGTTGTGATATTGTGGTTGTGATGTTAAGGTACTGGGGTGGTGGTAGTGGAGTGGTGGTGTTAGTGGTGGTGTGAATGTG